>OZ018317.1:7102998-7702998 GCA_963969495.1 Ceratothoa steindachneri | reverse complement strand
CCGACTACGGAGATTAGCGCTTCCTCAGCGAGGTAAAAGCTTTTAGCGCCCAACTTAATTAACTGCACCTGTGAGGCGGCTGCCGGATATTCAAATTCTTTCTTCTTCTATAACTCCACGTGGAGTTATACTTAGGAGACATAGATAGGGAAGAAATTCGTGAAACAAATGAAGGGGGTATTCTTCTTGGCGTCCCTTTCCCTTACATTCTCTCTCTGGTGTCCTAGTGTCAAGTCCAAATGTAAACATCATTATTATCACGCAAAGTTTAATACACCGAATGAGGTATGATTCAATGGCTATGACAAAGCCATAGAAAAAATGAAAAAAACGCCTTGATCATTATGACACGGGACGGCCAGAAGAGTAAGCGTCGCTAAAACCTCGAAGTACAAACATGAATATTGAAAACATATTACGCCAATACATACACTTAGTTATAGCGAAGAGTGTTAGATGTTTGTCATCCAGAATGTGCGATGTGTTTTAAGAATGTTCCGATACAAGAACTCTCTGAGCGTATTACAAACCCCATACATTTGTCCCTACAAAATGGCCATCGAAGCAAAAGTTTTTTCCCTGTATAGGTATGACGCCAGTTTAGTTCATATTAATATATTTAGTTCTATTTATTCGGGGGTATTTTATTCATTCATATTGCCTTAATTTCTTCTTTTCCTTCTCTTCTTCCTTTATTATCTCCAAGAGCCAAAGGTGCCCTCTAGTGAGTGCATAATTCTTTCACCATTGGAATAACTGAGTTCTTATTTATGAGTGAATAAAGAGTAAAGTAAAGCCTTGAATTTCTCCCCAGCTGCCATTATTTTTTCTAACGGGCCAACATCTGCAGCCACCAGAAATCAACTTAGGCAATTCGCACATTTTGAATTAATTAATGGTTATTCCAATGTAACCAACGCTTTGAGGGGATAGAGACACAAGGTAGTAATTTCGAGTAGATTCTCATTAATGGCAGCTTAGAAAATGCATATTTTTACGCTCCTGCCAATTTATTTTCTATGACTTGATATTAGAGTAATCTGTATTATTTTTTATTGTCTTTAGCTGCTTTGTCGCTCATTTCATTTGTCCAATGCTTCTATTTTTCTCAGTATTTCTAAGTTCATTCGTTTTGGTCTCGATACCTTTTTGAACGAACTTCTCTATGCGGGTATTGAAATATTTACACGGTCATAACGGTTTTATGACGAGGTTTGCCTTTTTTTTCATTAGAATAAAAAGAAAGGACAATAAACAATTATTTTTGACTTGAAAACAGCGTTATAAAAATACCTGGAATTTAATAAGTCCATCTTGGAAAATATTTATATGTGCAATAACTGAATGCATGGTGGTATTTGGACGCTTACAATGACGTCCAGAGGCCTTTGAATTTAAATCAAGATCAGGAAATATAACTATATCTGAGCTAAATTTCCTACGTTATCAGAAAAAAACTTACGGCATCTTGAGTGGAGGTAGTCTCGTTTTAATATTGTTCAAGAGCCTCAATTATATGTTGCTTACATTATCTGACTGACGCTTCTCTTTTTTATTTTGGTTCTCTGTCCCGTCTTTCTTTTTGTTTCTTGCTAATAATACCAGCCCATTAATCTGACCCTCCATCTTTTACCAAGGTAAACTAAAGAATGCTGAACTATTCCTTTATTTATTAAATTCAACGTGCATAACTGCCCCCCACCTTCCCTTCTAACTGAGCTCTAAACAAAATCTTTCAAACGCAATGACATATAAGCCCAAATTCCTAGGACGATTTGGGATAGGGCATTTATAAAGAAACTTCAGGCTTTGCCTGACGCCCTAACGAGAAATTGACTCTGTTGGTCGAATTTTGTTATTCTCAACGAGTGGAAATAACCTAGTAGTTGCACCACTCAAAACCAATCAATCAATCAATCCCAAGGTATCAAAGTCTTGGAAGGACTATTTGATCTAGCGGTCAACCGGTACTGTTGTTCAATCGAAAAATTCGAAATAGATAAATATAACCATTAATATGACAACAAATGGATATTTTCTAATTGGGAAATTCGAATTTAGGTCATTGAAACTACGAGATATTTGTCTCTGACGGTGACATATAAATGTGTTACCACACCAAATGGGAGACGGGACTACTTAAAGAATAAATGATACAGAGGCTCAGCCTTTAATTTCCGGCACTTCACTGCGGACAAATCGGAAAGCTAAGACAATTCACCTTTAATTATTTATGCATCATTAAACAATTTATTCAAGTCTTCCTTTATATAACTAGTCTACCCCCCTCCTCCCCCCGCCCTATTCATTTATGAATACCGAACAGGAAAAAAATACGTACACACACATATAAAAAATGACTGACTGCCATTAATGGGAAAGTATCTTAAACGTGTATAATTCAACGAAGGCATATCACTAACTCAATAAAAAGAGAGAGCATATCTTAATTACTAGCACCGTTACAAATGATGTCAAATCTGTAATATAATAATAAACAGATCACCTTTATTTGTTTGTTTCTTTGTCAACTTATGTAATTCAATTAAAAAGATTTTTAGAATTACCGAATCAATAAAAAAATTATTATTCTTTAAAATTTTCTGTTAATTTTAATGGCACGGAAAGACTTGTATTTTATAAATAATAATTGTTAATATTTATTATGGGTTACGAAGTAACAATGTCAAATAGAGATTAATTGAATCCCAGAACTTCAATTATCATCATCATCACCATCTTCATCACTAACTCTATAATTTAAGAAGGGGATTTTTTGGAGTATTTGAATAATAATTTCATCTTAGTTTGCTTATGACTTATGTTTTTTTATCAAAGTTATTTCTAATAATTCTTTTATAATATCAAGAAAAAAAAATGGTGAAGTTTAGAAATAAATAAAAGTATCGAAATTTTGTCAATTTTTTAAAACTAAAAGAATTACAAATGGTGAACTTCAGAAAATTTATTTTTATATATCTTCTTCTATAACTATATTTTAGCAACGTGATATTTTGAAAGGGGAGAGATTAAGTTTAGAGTTCCTTTTTAAAATTATTATTACTGGCTGCTTTTCTTTAGATTTTAAACTTTAATCTTAGTGGGGTGGAGTGGCGAAGCCATTGCCTGGTTTGGTATATAAAATAATGATAGTGAAACCACTGTATAGTAGCATAGAATTTAATTACGAAACTAGTTTTGGTATGAATTTTACCGTAACTAGTTTCGTACTTAAATTCTATGCTCCTATACACTCGTTTCACTATCATATACCATAACTCGCCATTGAATTCTTTCGTTCATATAAAATAATCTCTTCGTTATGTCTTCTGTCCCTCTCCATCCTCATCGGTATCTATATAGTCTTGCCTGGTACGCACCTGGTACCTACGCTATACCGCAGTGTGTACACGATGCCCACCTCCTTCATACATTCCCTAGACCCACCCAGTACTTACCCAATACCGATTATATACCCACTCAATACCTACTCCGTAACCAGATAATACCAACCCACTGCCCACCCGTTATCTAACCTGGTACCTACCTAAATCCTTTGCAACACTTAGCAAATTAATACTGGGTATATAGACGGTACCCACCTAATACCTACTAAGTACCCACCCAATATATACACGGTGCCTACCCGGTACCCATCGAATACCTACCCTACTAGTATCCAACAATTATGTAAGTACGCTATACATTCTCAGTACCTACCCAATCCCTTCACGGTACCCACTGCTACCCACACAATACCTACCAAGTACCCAGCCAGTATCTACTCGGTACTTACCAGGTACCTAGAGAATAGCACCTCTGTACTTACCCCAAGATTTACCTTGTACCTACCCGGTAACTATCGAGTACCTGTATATACACACCCAATATTTTATCGATAACTACCTAGAACCCACCCATAACTTCCGCTTCTAATACCCACTCGGTATCAAAGGGTATTCATCCAATACCGAACTAGTACCCAGCTGGTACCCACCAAATACCTACCCGATACTGGGTAGCTACCCAATACATATTCGATAGGTGGCAACTGCTTACCCAATGCCTACCAGGTACCAACAAATATCGACCCGGTACTCACCTAGTACCTACCTAATATCTACCTTGTGCTCCCAAATTAATAGCAATATGCCAACCCGGTAGCTACCCGCGCTTTGTCACCTGCAATCTTTATCATCTCCTCTCTTTGTCTTTCTGTCCATGTCTGTTCTTTCCCTCAATTCGGTCGTAAATCCGTAGAATTTAATGCCGATTGTTGTTTTCAGCTTGGTTCCTCTTCGTACGGAAGCCGATACTCCTCTACAGGAACTACAGGGACTGGTAGCAGCGCTACAGCCTCTAGCTACCTATCGGCGCTTAAGAGAGACAGATCTAGCTCGAGAGACGGCTCCGGTTACGGGTCAGATTACAGTCGGACGGGATATGGTTCCGGGTCAGGTAAAGTAACTCACCCTTTCCAGGTCACTTTTTACCCATAGGAGCGGTTCGGGTGAAGAGATGTATAGCCTGTCCTAGTGGGCTTTACTGTCCTTGTCATGGGGCCGATCACCAGAGAGGATTGGAATTTCTGGGAGGGGCCATCGCTTTGCGAGATGTGGCCCCAATATATCTTCCACTTTTGAGATTTGGGCTCCTCCCCCTCGACTTCCCTCTAGATTACTCAAGACCTATGTATACTGGGTGTTCGGGCAAGATTTGAAGGTTTCCATAACAAAAGAAAACGACAATATCAGCCCAAAATAAAAGTACTTTAAAAATTCAAAAGTAGCCACTCTCAGCTTCAGCCACGAACTCAAGACGCCTTCGGAACCTAAAGCAGGTGTTTTTCAGTGTCCCGGGAAGATCTTCGAACACATCCTTGATCTTGGTCACCAGCTCGGCATTAGGGTTGTATGCAGAGCGGTTGGTGTCTTTCTCAACATCGGCCCACACATACTAATCCAGGGTATTGCAATATCGGGGGAACTAGTAGTCCAGAAAGGGGGTAGTGAAGTCGTAGAAACTCCCCCGACAACAATTTTTTACTCTCTTCGGAGGTCTGGACTTCTAGCAGCAAACCACTCCAGCCAGGGTTTCACCACAATTTCCACCAGCTCCAGATAACTGCCTGAATTGAGCCAAATATCCTGTTCAAAGCTGTGGAGTGACATGGCATCACCTTCACTGGAGACACACCAAAAGACCATCAGAGTTTGGGGCAACTTGGTCTTCATGATACGTGGAACGTCGCATGGATTATATGCAAGCTACCTGCTATTCTGGGTGTAGTGTAACCGGTCACGGTAGAAGTTATTAACATTTGAGAAGAACCAGGTCGTCCCTGCTCAACAGGATGATTCAGCTTGTTCAGGAATTTCTTTGCCTTCATCAAGCGGTTCACCTTGGCCTGGACTTTCAGGATTTGTTCTTTTAAGAGTGGTAACGAAGTTCCTCATTCAGAGCCAGCTTCATGGTGGTGCCTCGAACACCCATCTATTTCGGCCGAATTCGTTGGTCGGGCTTTCCATCACCTACTCCTGCAGCTGTTGGATAAATTTTGGCGTGCGGACAAAGACAAAACGCCTACTGTTTTCTTCTCTGCTGGCTAAGGCTTTGTAGTCTTCGTTACATCTGTCCATGTTACGTCTTACAGCCTTTACAGAGCCAATGAGCACCATTCATGATGTTGGCATTTTGATATTCGGCCTCAATAATCATAATACATGTAACTCTTTTTCCTATAATCAGATGGCTTTCAGTCTTTCATGTCAGCTAACATTTTTTCAACTAAAACTTAGCTCTGTATGTTATCCAACGCCGTTGCCTCTTAACCGATACAGCAACTTGATCTTGAAAAAAAAGAAGACATTCAAAATCGTCAACTTTAGTCCGAATACCATATATACCTTTAATTGACCTACCTTTCCAACTTTACCTCCCTTTGCATACTTTGGGGGGGAGATGCTATTGATGGTCTTCGCTTCTTAGTTTTATGTAGTACAATAGCAGTTACATCTTCACTGTACCATAAAAAGGTGAATCGCCATAGGGGCGACTGTAAAATCATCGCTTGAATCCCAAGCAACCGGGGTTTTGCGCCTCGATTTTTTCGTTATTTTTATTATTCTTTCTTTAACCTTAAAAATTATCCTCCTCACCTTAAACCCAATTTACTGCTAAGTTATTTCCGAATTGTATTCATTTACTTTTAATTTATTTTTGTACTACTCTTCCTTAGTTTAAGTTAAATACCCTTCTGTAAATCATTTCGTTTTCTAATTATGCTCATTTCCCCCCCAAAAAAAAAACTCGACGCAGAGCAGAAAAGAAAAGGTTAGAAAAGGGTTGGCGAACCTTTTTAATTGACGGGGTATTTTTTTTAGAATTAAACGACAAAAGGTCACTTATTTACTTACGGTATTATTTTAAAGGACAAACTTGTTGCTGCAAATGGGCTGCTAATATTTTAATTCGAGGTTTATATTTTGGCGTTTTTATTTTTACATATGCAAATACTGAAATATTGCTTGATTTTAAGATTCCTTTAGAATTATTACTATGGTTTTCCTAGTGTTTGACTTTGTTCGATAGCACCATATTTAACACTCCAGTCTTTCAGAAATATACTATGAATAATAATAATAGGGAGTGTAGAGAAAGTTTACAGGAAGGAGAAAGCGATTCTGAAGAGATGAGTCTTCAGGAGACGTTAAAAAGTATCAAGGGAGGGAGAGGATCGGACTTCGGCAGGAAGAGCATTCCAGAGTCTAGGAGCACAAACTGAGAAGGAACGGTCACCCATCGAGCAGAGGACAAAACAAGGAGTGTTCAGGATGGGAGCAAAGTAAGACTCGAGTGCCCGAGCAGTTTGACGACAGGAGAGGGCAGACGAGAGATAAGGTGGAACCTCAAAGTTTAGGGCCTTGTAGGTGATGAGAAGAATTTTATAGTGGGTACAATGGATGTGCGGTTTAAACGAGAGTTGCTCATCGAAAATAACACCAAGATTACTGACGGCATCAGAAAAGGCAACACTGGTTTCCCCAAGGTTAAGGGAGCGGATGAGAGCTTTAGATTTCTCCACCATCGAAGTGATACCTACAAGGAGAGCTTCAGTTTTATCGTGGTTAAGTTTGAGAAAATTGGCAGACAGCCATTCGTTTATGGAAGTGTAGACTGAAAGGAGCTTAGTAATTGATTGAGTAAAGGACACAGGGGATGAGGAAAGGTATATCTGAGTGTCATCAGCAGGGAGGAGGAAGAACAGGCCCAAATCGCGAAGAAGGGAGCCAAGAGGAAGTAAGTAGATGCGAAAGAGAAGGGGACCAAGGACTGAGCCCTGAGGCACCGCAAAATGAATAGGCGCGGGCTCGGAGGAGAGGTTATCAAGCGCGACCAACTAAGTGCCGGAAGAGAGGTATGAGCGGAACCAATCAAGTGCAGTGCCCGAGAGACCAAGGAAAGTGTGAAGACGATCAATGAGGACAGTGTGGTCTATGGTGTCGAAAGCAGAGGAGAAGTCTAGGAGGACTAGAATGGACGTACAACCCGTATCGGCTGCTCTACGTAAACCGTCTAAAACATTAAGAAGAGCGGTTTCAGCAGAGTGCTTCACTTTCAACCCCGATTGGTACATTTCATCGATATTGCAATTAGAAATAAGGTCATTAAGGCGAGAAAAAAACACTCTCTCGAGGATCTTAGAGAGGAATTGAAGCTGTGAGATAGGGCAATAGCGAGACGCTTCAGAAGGGTTAAGGTGTGTTTTTGTAAAGATAGGACGATTGAGGCATGTTTAAGGGGAAGAGAAAACCACCCCTGTGGCAAGAGAAGTGTTAAAGAGATGAAGAATCAGTGGGAGGACAGCAGGGAGAATTTGGTGGAGGAATTTGGGTGGAAAGACGTCTTAGGGGATCCAGATTTACTAGAGGGTGAGATCAGGGCAGTTACTTCTTCAGTGGACGCCCGAGTGAGGACGTTAAACTACAAATCACACTACATTCATAACTCTTTTTCCTTTTATTTGTATATTATGTTATGGTTTGTAATTTCTGAAAATAAAACACTATTTAGAGAATGCTACCTAAAACTGAAAGATCGCCGAGGCAAGAGAAACAGAGAACCTTAAAAAATAAAAAAAATGGCAAAATTTCAAATCAGTTAAAACTGAGTAGATAGTTTATTAAGTTTAGGTTATATTCTTCAGAAAAGGATAACTAGTTATTTGAATATTTCCTCCTAAGAATCCTTATACAATATTGACTTATAAAACTAAATAAAAGAAAGTAAAATTACAAAGCTGCGATTTTCATATTTAAGCTTCTGTTTCAAAAGTCTTCGTCAAACATGATTCAAATTAAACCATTATATTATAACCCAGTTTATGTTCGATGTCTGAACGAAACTTTCAGACTCAGCAAGTCCAATTAACAAGTAATTTTCCGTTGTTACCCTAATTCAATCATGACGAGTCTGGTCTTAGAGACAACCTTATCAACTGATTATTTTCAGACAAAAAAGAAATAATTATATCAGAGTAGAAATAATTTTTGAAAATTAAAAAAATGAAGGATACATTAAAAATCATTAATCTTTTACTCTAATAATAGAGGGTCATTAAAAGTGCGGTAGGTCAGTTCTTGATCGCAGGTCAATGGGTTGCCATCCTGGCCTGGAAGGATAATTATGACCTTGAAAAGATGTTGACTCGTGACCTTGAAAATATATTACGTCTTAAAATAAGGATCCAAATTAATTTCAATTCCAAGCCTAAAGGGGCTCCCTGAAACGCCTGTAGGCCATGGATCTTCGTTGTCCCATAAGTGTTTCTGCCTTCACTGTAGAACGTTTGCTCGGTGTACATATGTCCCTTTCGCAGTTTCCCTTCCCCTGACTTCACCACTTTATTTACAAACGTTTAATGGCAGTGTCTCATTTGTTTTCCCATATTGAAATAAATAATTAATATATTTTCATGGTATATGTTTGATACCGTTTATTCCAAATTTATCAGACTTTGGATATGGTACCGATTCAAAATGGAAGTTGCGTTCACCCTTGGACAGAGGTAAAGTGAACAGAACTATTTTCAAGCTAAGCTAAAGCTAGATGCTGACAGCTTTTCTTCATAAACATCCAAAACAAGGAATATTTTGGCCATTCATTCAAAGCCTCGATCAAAGGATCAAGGAAAAATAGTTCTCGTCAAGGTCACTGATAAGAGTACCGCCTACAACCAGTATTCCTGTGGCGCCATTCTTCTCATTGTACTTTAGGTCCATGATCGCTAGCATTAGCCATGAAGGTTCACTGTCAGAACTCGTATTTTAACTTGATGGTTGCTATAATTGACCATGAAATTTATTGACAGAATTCCTCATTGTATTATAAACCCATGGTTGCAAGATACTGCATATTAAGCAGTGATGGCATTCGGTTAGTGTAGCAATGAGTAACAATAGTCATACTGCATCCGGCACAGCTGGGGGACGCCCTTCAGTCACTTGCTTGGTGTGGATGAAGAGCGGCCCTGAGTTGTACTCGATGCAATGTGAAGGTGGGTACTTGTTGCTATAACAACTGCAAATCCATGAATGTTGAATTGGCCATAAAGGTTTGTTGTTTTGGAGAGCTTTGCTAAATCGCTTCAATAATTTTTTTAGCGGTTTCTGGTGCCACTAACCCGCGTCTGGCACTGACACTTCGACTCTACTTGCTACGTTTATAATTTCCACTATCTCTTCTTAGGCACTTTCATTCCATGCATAAATTTAGCTTCAATATTATACAAAAACAAGACAAGGTTACTAAGTTCTAATGAGTCCATATTTTTTTAATTTACTTTCTTTTTCCTGAAAAGTTATAGATGCAATTAGTAGAGATTAGACACTAGTTAAAAATTCAATACTAAACTAGTCAAATGTACAAACAGAAAAGGTACAAAATTATTCCACTTTAATACCCTTTGTTATGAAGCTTAACTAAAATTCAGGACGCAAGAATTAAGCTTTACAATTAGATCAAAATCTATTTGACCTTTGAGAATGTCAAGACCTATAATTTGTAACATTACGCAGTCAGCATCACGATGATTGAGAGCGTCACTCACTGTCTGAGAATTGTGTCAAGACGGCTCGAGACTATCTCTTTTGTCTATGTTGGCCAACATACCTCGATGTAGCTCTGAGCTTCGTTCCTAAGGAATTTTCTCTGTATGTGTGTGAAAAGAAAAGCTTAGTGAAAACAAACGCTTAACCTAATGCTACTTAGAGTTAATATAGTATAGAATAGAATTAAAACGAAATTCCTGATTATATTATGTAGATGCTGGAATTTTCGCTCAGAAGAAATGGTGAGCAAACAAATAAAAAACACCAACATATTGGAAAATCTGATGTTTATTTATCCCATGTTTTTCTTATTCATATCTTTTTAGGATGAGGTAATTTTATGCGTGATAGTGAGTGATGATTTCCCTCCATCTCTTCAAGGATTCAATCAAATCACTCTTAAATGAATATAATAATGAATATATCAATTTTAAAGACAAAAAACGAGCTGTATTTTAACCATAAACAGATATTTCTTCCCCTATCGTACCACCATAAATTGAATGGCACATATAGTATATGTACTATCATGGTCAAAAGGATTGATTTCGTAGTACCTTCCACTCAGCCAGGTTAAACGACACGTGAGTGACCAGCGGAGGATAGAACTAAATTATGTTCTGAGTTAATTTTTGTTTTTGCTTAAAATCATTTGTAAGTTTACGAAATTTTGCTAAACGATTTGATTTCCTAATTATCGTTTTTATTGGTTGCTTTTAAAATCAGGTCAGTTAATTAAAGGGGTTAATATGGTAGAATAATATGTTTATTTCATTAGCTTGGTGTTTGGTTCAGTGTGAAACATCTTCGAAATTAATGAGGGAAATTTTGATGATTTGCAGGATAGTTGTATTGATAAGGTGAAAGAAAGGTCATTTTTTTCACAGGGTGTTTGAGTGAGGTATGAAAAATTTCCCTGTGCTGGATAGGTTGATGCTACAAACTTAAATTGAAAATGTAGAGTTGATTGAGGGTAGTTGGGGGAATAAGACCCAATCTCATCTTCTGAACATAACCAATAGAGTCCATGCTCATCTTCGATGAAGAGAAAGCTTGTATATTTAAGCTATAATGTAAAATTCTCCAAACCTTTTTGCCAAATGAACCACTTAAGAAAGGTCTGTTCTTTCTCCGTACTAAAAATGCTATTTTCTCTCTATTACCAATGCATTCAAATTAAGTTCATGTTCATTTTTTTAATCAGAGTATAAAACAACAACAATAATTTACCATATTAAGAACTAGACAAGGCAAAAGAGAACGAGAATTACGAGTACTTTCATTCTTATTAATATAACTCCTTTTGAGAAGGAGGAAAGCAGTCGGCGGAATCCCACTCCGTTTTTCCTATAGGAATATTAAACTTTGAACTCTTGTGTCATATTGAAGCCTCTATGGTCACATATAGGGGCAAAGCTTGACTGGAGACAAATCTCTGCCGTACTTGATTCATTTTGAAAGGAATATTTGTTAAAAGGTGAACTAATCATCGTCCCGTGGCTTTCCACCATCAATATCCGCAACTGAACTTACTTGAATTCCACATTAAACGTTTTCAACATGACTCACTTCCATTGACCCTTCGTCATCTTCAACACCAAATTGATTTCCAAGACTCTCTTGCCGTACACGAACATCTGTAACAGTATTTATTCATTTGCATTTCACGATCAACATTTTCAACAAGACTCACTGGAATTCTGCCATCAACATCAGAAACAAGACTCGCTTCCACACACGACATCGGCAATAAAAAAATACGTGCACTCCTCCAGCAACATCTGCAATAGGACTCACTTGCCACAGTGAAAAATCAAAATTCAGAAAGGATTCGCATTCTATTGTCAATATTTGCAACCTGCTCTTTCTCCTTCTGCTTCTTCTCATCCTGCTCCTTCTCCTTCTGCTCCTCCTCCTACTGTTCCTCCCCCTCATCCTCCTGCGCTTACTCCGCCTCATTCTTTGCCTCCTCATTTGCCTTCTTTACCTTCTCATTGGCCTCCTCCTTTACCTCTGTTTCACTTCCTCATTTGTCTCATCCTTTGCCTCATCATTTGTTTCCTCCTTCCCCCCTTATTTGCCTCCTCCTCTGCCTTCTCCGTTGCTTACTCCGTTACCTCCTCCTCTTCTTCTTCTTCTTCTTCTTTTTCTTCTTCTTCTTCTTCTTCTTCTTCTTCTTCTTTCCCTTTCTCTCTCTCTCTAATATTTCGTTCTTTAGTCTGGTTATTAATTTAATAGGAAACTCATTAAATATTTATATAGTTAAAAGAAGATATACACATAAGAACGACCATTTTTGGTATTTAACAACAATTTCTAATAAACAAAATTTACCAGAGGACAAAAGTATTCAACCAATAATAATAAAAGTCATTTAATATTTCGTATCAGAAATTTTGTTTGCAACAACAGCTCGAAGACGATTCTCATAGGTTGATATTAGCAGCTTTTCTCACTCATTTCGTGATACTTTGTTCCTTCCCTCTACGCAATTCTCCCTCAAAGAGGCAAGTGAGGTTCTGTGGATTTCTTTTTCGGATTGTAGCCTTTAGTATTTGCTAAAAATGCTTAATATAATTGAAGTTTAGCAATGACTTGACCATAGAAGAAAGTTTATTTTCCTTTCCTTAAACCATTCCGCAGTTAATTTGGCCATGTGCTTAGTGTGGTTTTCCTGTAGAAATTTCCATTGATGTAGGCCATAGAATTTGTTCGCACTTGCGAGAAGCTTTTCCTCCAGTCTTTCGATACGTGGCACCATCTATTTACCAATCAATGGTCTCGAGTTGCTCCTGTGCCATGTACAGTAAAGCAACCCCAAACCACGAGACTACCTCATCCCTGTTTTCTGGTTGGGATTATGAGCTTAGGATTATTTTCAGTTCCTTTTGCACTCCAAAACTAACCAGTATCATTTAGACCGAAAGGTTTTATTTTAGTGTTAACTAACCATATAATATTGTTCTAAAATTCACTTCCCTTTTCGAAATGCTCCCTGGCAAACTTTAAACGGTTTGTCACATGATTTATTAAGTGAAGTTTTGCGGGGAGGGAAAGAATGCAGAGCATTACGATGGAGCTATCTACTAATAATTCTTTTATTCACCTTAGTCCTTGAAAATTTCAGATCGCTTTTGTAGATTTTCATAGAAATCATTAGATTATTCTTTAGCATTCAAAGCATGTAACGTTGAGACCGATCGTTAATCTTGGGAGGAGCACCGGTTCTTGGCAAGTTGGAGATGATTCCTTACTCGCGTTGCTTTCGAATTATAGAACGTACAGTTGCATAAATCACTTCAACTCACTCAGAAATAGTCCTCCTATGAGATAATAAATCCGAATGAAATTTAACTATTTGCTGTCGAACAGCTTGAAGAACTTCTCTGACCTTCGGCCTTTCTCAAACCAGGGTTCTTCTTCTGAGTTTTCTTGTCAATGAACAACGGTGCTAATATTGCGTAGTTTACTTTATTTTCATTTCTTGAAATTTATCGAATCTTCGATCTTACCTTTTCCTCGAATTTATGAGATTTCTTTTGTTTAAGAGCGATATTCTCTCCTGTTATTAGAATGTTTGAATAATTTTGTCACCTGCTAAATTTTGTTTACTAGCAATTGCAATATACAAAGAAGTTATGTGTATTTCTTCGGTTGAATATATGTTTACTGAGCTTGCTGTTAGTTTTATAACCAAACGAAAGTAAGAAATATTTCACAAATATTAAAAATTTAAGTGTGCAAATGCTTGTCGCTTATCACCTCACTATATAAATAATATATATATATATATATATATATATATATATATATATATATATATATATATATATATATATATACATCTAATTAAATTTAATTATAATATTCCACCTTTTTATCTGTAAACTATTTCTTTCATATTTGTCTCAATGTTATTTGGTAAAATTTTGAAAGAGGTTCAAAGTCATTCTGACATGTCTTAAAGAATCCTTGAGCAAAAAAGGTTGAGAATCAATATCCTAAAATCTCTATCACCTAACCTAACCTCTGCCATTGAGTGAATTTCATCTACCCAAACGAAACAGGCGATCAACTCCCCCAACCCTCCTTTCCTCTCACGTCATCAGGAAAGAGAAATGAATAAAGAGTTAAAATCGTCGCACGGGTCAGAGAAATTGACGTTACTTGAATAAACAGCACCGTCCCTCCCCCGTAGCCCTCATATCAGCAACTCCTCTGAAACAATGATACAATAATAATATTTTCTCTGAACTTCTTTGAGAATAAAAGTCAGGTCAACCATTGTTTACAAAATCAGTTGTTTAAGTGTGGTTTATCTGCAGTTACCTTTCTATTTATCTTCCTGTGATAGAACGTGTTGAAGCTGCGTTTAATTTCAACTCCTATCCCGTATTATTTAAAACCACGATGCTGCCCACGTGCATCTTCGATTCGAGGCTTGGTGTCTTATCACCGCTACCGGATGCCAATGTTTAAACAAGGAGGTTATCGTCCCCCCGTTCGCCCCCATACGCCGACCTCGCCAGATCGAGTTAGGCTTATGGGCAGATAAGGCATTGTTCTCCGGCTCGGCTGTGCGTTCCCTCCAAGCTTTCACTCCATTTTCCCCCACGCCAAGGAGATGTCCTGGCTATTTATATGGAAACTTTACCACTAAGATCAGATTGGAGATCCTGATTTTCGTCGCGAAACATCACCACGACCCTCTCTCCCTTTGTGCGCCAAGGGACCTCGACCTCGAGATTCACCATCACTTGTCCAGAAGGAGGACAATATTCCTTGAGTGCCAAAGGTTCGAGCCTTTCCGACGCCAAGTCCCCAAGGCTTCCCCCCCCCCTGTTGTTCAAGGAGAACAGCATTAGAACAGCCATTGTTCGTTTTGAGCCCTTCGCCAAGAAACGGTTCTCCCCCCCCCCCTGTTGTTCAAGGAGAACAGCATTAGAACAGCCATTGTTCGTTTTGAGCCCTTCGCCAAGAAACGGTTCTCCCACCCCCCTCTGTTGTTCAAGGAGAACAGCATTAGAACAGCCATTGTTCGTTTTGAGCCCTTCGCCAAGAAACGGTTCTCATCCCCCCCCTGTTGTTCAAGGAGAACAGCATTAGAACAGCCATTGTTCGTTTTGAGCCCTTCGCCAAGAAACGGTTCTCTTCCCCCCCTGTTGTTCAAGGGAGAACAGCATTAGAACAGCCATTGTTCGTTTTGAGCCCTTCGCCAAGAAACGGTTCTCATCCCCCCCCTGTTGTTCAAAGGAGAACAACATTAGAACAGCCATTGTTCTTGAGCCCGTAGACAAGAGACGGTTCTCATCCCCCCTTTGTTCAGAAGAGAACAAAGTAGAACAGCCATTGTTCTTCAAGCCGTTCGTCGAGTAACGGTTCTCTTTTCCAAGACGCCTCGTCAGGATCCTTTTATCCCCCCTTCCCCTTCGGCTGGAGCTCGCCAGCGGACCGAAACTCCTTTGCGCCACCTTCCACTGCACCACTAGTGCCAAAGTTACGTAAGCCAAACTTCACCTTTGAGTATTGATCCCTTTTGTCAATTCTATCCTGTGCTTTAAATTGTTTATCGAACCATCCCATCTCTTTAACTCCATATTTGTTTTACCTTTTTAAATCCTTTAAATCCTCGGATTAGCCCGAGTCTCCACGACCCTTTCCATTCTGTTTATGTCAATATTTTCCGTTTTTGTGTATTATTGATAGTTATTATTAATAAAACTCTATTTTATTAATGATAGCAATATTATTATCCTTGAGCTCAGTTCCACTTCTTAAGCATATCGAAGATACATAATATCGGCCGCCAGACAGTAACGCACTCTAAAGATAATTAAGGAAGTTCCCTCAACGAATAGATATATATGGTATCGTCGGGAGTCATTCTACGACATATATATATATATACTATTTAAATTTGGTATCAGGTGTGTAAGGTTTAACGCTATATCTTTTCAAACACTGGTCTCAGTCAAGTAAAGCATAGTGTTATTCGTTATAATAATAGAATATAGTAGTTCCCTTTTGTTTTAACGATTGCTATCCCCTTTTTTTTTAAACTTAAGAAGCTGGAGTAGCTCAAGGAACTGTTATAATAATTTGGTTGTGTTTTTTTTGTGATTTTAGTCAGTGGTTATTTAGATTGAGAAACCAAGTACGAATAGGTCAGTGCCCATATTTAGGTAGGCTAATTCTATAGAGGCATAATTCTTGTTACAAGGAATTTTAGTTGGTTGACTAGTGCGCCCCCAAGTGCAAAGATGACTCAGTTTGAAATCTTTAAAGCGCAAGGAGAGTCCTGTGGACTTTCCGGAAAAGAACTAACTGAGTACATTCAAGAGGAGCAAAGAAAAGAGGAAGAAAGAGAAAGAAAAAAGGAAGAAAGAGAAATACAACGAGAAGAAAGAGAAAGAGAGGAACGGATAAGACAAGCTGACCATCAGATTGAATTAGCTCGGATTGAAGCAGAATTTCAAAGAAAAATGGAAGTAATAGAAAGGGAAAGAGTAATCCGACGAGAAGAACGAGAAAGAAAAATACAACGAGAAGAACGAGAAAGAGAAATCCAACGAGAAGAAAGAAGGAAGGATTCGCGCCCCTTCCCAGGAAAGCTGACAAAGTTTCCGAGCCCCGTAAAACCCCCAAACTTCTTTCCCCAAAACCAACAACGGGACTCCAAACCTCCCGTTAAAACTTCTCCTCCATCTCTCTTCCCGAAGCGACCAACCATATGCTTCACCTGTGGTGTAGAAAACCACATGAGCTGGAATTGCCCCAAAAATTCTAGGCTTAAAAGCGGACCAGCCCACCAAGTTCACCAGATTAATGCAACCCCGGCTCCCCCGGTGGTGCAGACCCAAGCAGAAACTTCTCCCCCGGTGGTGCAGACCCAAGCAGAAACTTCTCCCCCTCCGTCAGGCCACCAGGTAAATTTTGTTTTTGGTAAAAGTTCATCGGGAACTTTGAAATATGAGGAGGGCAGCGTGGACAGCTGCCGAGTATTGACTCTCGTCAGGGACACAGGATGTACGTGTTTCATCGTGTCCGACGAACTCCTCCCAGTGGCCTCTAACCACGAAAAATTTGCGGTGGTACATGACCAACTTGGGCGGGCGAACAGATTCCCCGTCGTTAGATGCTACCTGCAGTGTCAATATTATAATGGCTGGGCTGAAGTCATTGTAGCACCCATACAATTCTGTTCCGTACTTATAGGACAGAGCCCCCAAGTAAGTTTCGACCCTGTGTTTCAGGCCGCCCTTCCTCAAGGCCGAGATAAGAAAGAAGCCCAGGAGCCCGTCCCCATCAGAACCCCGATACCGTCCGATTTCTCGGAGACCCCTAACCAGGACTTTAGGACGGCAAAAGAGGAGTGTGAATCACTAAAACCCTTAGGTGATAAGGCCCAAGACAAGGACACGGAGACTGTCCGTGGACCCCAAGAAAAAAAGAACCCCCAACGCGCCCATGGAGATACCTTCGTAGAACTGGACGAAACATCGGCGCTTGAAGAGGATTGCCCCGCGGAGTCCCTTAATGTAATCCAGACAGTGTGCATCCAACCTGATGCCGATTACCCTCCTCCTTCCCTACCAGGCGAGTCTTTGGAACCCTCTGACCTGGATAGTGACGCGCAGCAGACACCACGTCAGAAGAGTCAGCTACAAGAACTAATTAAATGGAATCACCATTTACCCACCCTATTAGCTCTTTTCGAGCAACTGCGTAAAAATGGCCTCAGCATTGGCCCCAGCAAATGCCATTTTGCTCACGAAACCATCAAATATTTGGGTTTCAAAATAGGACAAAGCAAGTTAGGTCCCCACGAGAACAAGATTAAGGCAATCGCCGACATGCCCCTCCCGATTACAAAGAAGCCATTAAGATCGTTCCTAGGATCAGCTTCTCCCTATCAGCGATTTGTTCCGAATTTCGCTGCAATTTCGGCCCCCCTATGCCCCCTTCAGGAAAAGAATTTCCCCGATCGTTTACTTTGGAATGATGTCGCTGTTTACCATTTTAATCAGCTCAAAAGTAAGTTCATTTCTGCCCCCATTTTAAAGTTGCCCAACCCGGAAAAATCCTTTGGGATTAAGACCGACGTGATCAACGAGGGCATTGGAGGTGTACTCCTTCAATACGTGGATGACGGAACGAGTCATCCAGTTGCATATGCTAGTCGTCAATTATTACCACGCGGAAAGAGATATGCCACTAGAGAAAAGAAAGCTCTATCAATTATCTGGGCATAGACAAATTCAAGCTGTACTTGATATGTAAAGAATTTCAAATAGGAACCGACCACCGTCCGTTAGCCTATATTAGGAATGTGAGACACTCAAACGGCCGCATCAGGCGCTGGAGTTTACTCTTGCAAGAGTATCAGTTTAAAATAAATTAGATAAAAGGTTCCGATAACCAGGTCGCTGACGCACTCAGTAGGAATGCGTTACCGAATAGCGTAGAATAATTGTATTCATAGGATTAGTATCTCCATGTAGGTATATACCGTCTTGTACGACTTAATTTAAGATTCTTTTGTAATATAATTAATCAATGTATATGTCTGAATTTTGTAACGCTCAATGTCTAATTTTTTGTATGTATATATATTTGTTCTTATTAATTTACGTATAAATTATTTTGTCCCGTATGTACTAAGTTTATACCATTTCATTGTTCCATGCCCTTTATTTTTCTTTGATTAAGTTGTATTAAAGGTTATTTTCCCCTGTAATCTAAAGATCAAAATAATCATATGTATTGAGGTAATACTACATAGTTAGGTGCAGGAAGGTACGGTTGGCACAAGAAAACGAGTTCCCCACAACGGAGCTCTATCGTTGTCCCTTCTCTCTTTTTTTTTCGAAGTGACAACTTCCCCTGGAATGGAGGGGTGTGATAGAACATGTTGAAGCTGCGTTTAATTTCAACTCCTATCCCGTATTATTTAAAACCACGATGCTGCCCACGTGCATCTTCGATTCGAGGCTTGGAGTCTTATCACCGCTACCGGATGCCAATGTTTAAACAAGGAGGTTATCGTCCCCCCGTTCGCCCCCATACGCCGACCTCGCCAGATCGAGTTAGGCTTATGGGCAGATAAGGCATTGTTCTCCGGCTCGGCTGTGCGTTCCCTCCAAGCTTTCACTCCATTTTCCCCCACGCCAAGGAGATGTCCTGGCTATTTATATGGAAACTTTACCACTAAGATCAGATTGGAGATCCAGATTTTCGTCGCGAAACATCACCACGACCCTCTCTCCCTTTGTGCGCCAAGGGACCTCGACCTCGAGATTCACCACCACTTGTCCAGAAGGAGGACAATATTCCTTGAGTGCCAAAGGTTCGAGCCTTTCCGACGCCAAGTCCCCAAGGCTTCCCCCCCCCCCTGTTGTTCAAGGAGAACAGCATTAGAACAGCCATTGTTCGTTTTGAGCCCTTCGCCAAGAAACGGTTCTCCCCCCCCCCCCTGTTGTTCAAGGAGAACAGCATTAGAACAGCCATTGTTCGTTTTGAGCCCTTCGCCAAGAAACGGTTCTCATCCCCCCCTGTTGTTCAAGGAGAACAGCATTAGAACAGCCATTGTTCATTTTGAGCCCTTCGCCAAGAAACGGTTCTCATCCCCCCCCTGTTGTTCAAGGAGAACAGCATTAGAACAGCCATTGTTCGTTTTGAGCCCTTCGCCAAGAAACGGTTCTCATCCCCCCCCCTGTTGTTCAAAGGAGAACAACATTAGAACAGCCATTGTTCTTGAGCCCGTAGACAAGAGACGGTTCTCATCCCCCCTTTGTTGAGAAGAGAACAAAGTAGAACAGCCATTGTTCTTCAAGCCGTTCGTCGAGTAACGGTTCTCTTTTCCAAGACGCCTCGTCAGGATCCTTTTATACCCCCTTCCCCTTCGGCTGGAGCTCGCCAGCGGACCGAAACTCCTTTGCGCCACCTTCCACTGCACCACTAGTGCCAAAGTTACGTAAGCCAAACTTCACCTTTGAGTATTGATCCCTTTTGTCAATTCTATCCTGTGCTTTAAATTGTTTATCGAACCATCCCATCTCTTTAACTCCATATTTGTTTTACCTTTTTAAATCCTTTAAATCCTCGGATTAGCCCGAGTCTCCACGACCCTTTCCATTCTGTTTATGTCAATATTTTCCGTTTTTGTGTATTATTGATAGTTATTATTAATAAAACTCTATTTTATTAATGATAGCAATATTATTATCCTTGAGCTCAGTTCCACTTCTTAAGCATATCGAAGATACATAATATCGGCCGCCAGACAGTAACGCACTCTAAAGATAATTAAGGAAGTTCCCTCAACGAATAGATATATATGGTATCGTCGGGAGTCATTCTACGACACTTCCCTTTCTTTTACTTCCCCTTTTGACACTTTGATTTCCCTTTCTTCGACATGTTCTTTGACTCTTTCTTCGACACTTTGTGACACTTTCTTTGACCTTATCATTTACCTTTTCTTTGACACTCTCATTGGTCCTTTCTTTGTTACTTTCTTCGACACTTTTTGATACTTTCTTTGGCAATTACTTTTTCATTTTTTACACATTCTTTGCCATTATTTTGATACTTTCTTTAATCCTTTCTTCGAAAATTTGACATTTTTACATATTTTTGACATTATATATTCCTTTTTTGAGATTTTCTTTGATCCTTTCCTTTACACTTTCTTTGATAATTTTTTTCATTTTTTACACTTTCATAACATTCTCTAACGCTTTTTTTGACAGTTTTTAAACTTTCTATAAACTTGGATAACACTTTTTATCTATTTTACACATTCTTGACGTTTTCTTTCTTTAATCCTTTTTGGACACTTTCTTTTAACTTTTTTTCTTTCACACTTTCTTTGCTCCTTTCTTTAACACTTCCCCAACCGAACCCAAAGTAACTTAGCCTATCTTAACCCTTTCTACGACCAGGTTATAAACCATTTGGATGTATTGGTTTCTTTTAATCATACGAAAGTAGGATATAAGTGGGTATTTGATTGTCATCCCCAATGGTATCTTAATTTCAAAGCTCTTCATTCTTGACCACTTTCCCTTATGTGGGTACGCATCAATTCCCCTAAAAATGCCCCTCCCATCCCCAATTCTACCCCTTATATGCTCTATGAAGCTAAAAGCTACACATCCATTTTCCACGCCATCGGGCCTTGCAACAATGAAGCACGATTCGACTTCCTTTTTATGAATGGGGGGGTCAATAAAAATGCTTTAGACTCCCATGTTTTTATTATTTTCAATGGGATTTTTTTTATATTTCCATTGCTGAAATAACAAGTGGCCTTTTGTGGCAAACAGACTTCATTAACAATTAATTTTAACTTCCGTTGTTTCCCAATGTTTCCGAGAGGAAAGAAGAATTTTGAAATATTTCCTTTATTAAATTTGATTTCTGTTATTAACGGCAATTATTTTTTATTTTTTTGTTTGCTATTTCATGTTTAAAGTCAATTTTTATTTCTCATTTCAATTGTTTTCTGTGAAAATTAAAACAATAAATCTTCATCATTTTAAAACTTCGAACAAAATATTAGGTTTTATTTTTTTTTATTTAAAAAGTGGTCATCTATGAAAAGGATTCTGGAATACCCTATTTATTTATAAAACAGTACTATTAATACTAATTTTAAGATACTGTCATCTGCTATTAATTAGAAACAGTCTAACTTTTATTTTATTTCCTCGCGACAAAAACTAATATTCCGCTTTCTTTCAGGCTCTACATCCTACAGTTCGAGATTCTCTGGCGACACTGGCAGAGGTCTTGGAATTTCTGCACTTGCCTCCAAATTCGGAGAAACCAAATCGTCAAGAAGAGAGTCCCTAACCTCCACAGGAACGAACTATTCTTCATCCGCTGCAACAGGGATACCCCCTAAACCAACTACCACTTACACATCCTCGCGTTCCAGGGATTTAAGCTCCTCGTCTGCACAAGCTAGAGAACCAACAACATCTACCTACACCTCACGTACTCGAACAAGTGATTATTCCTCACCTCGAACAGCAGATTCAGTAAATACCGATTCAGCATCGAGAATACGTACAAGAACGAGAGAACTTCCACTCAACTCTACTTCGCAAGATACGACTAGTGTCCGTCCTGGTCTTTCGTCGTATACCTCAAAATATGGGACTGGTTCTTCTTATGATAGATCCGGATACACTTCAGATGCAAAATCAGGGTATGGATCGGATTATAGCAAATCAGGTTATGGATCGGGATACGGTTCAGGTACAGACACCTACAAGAGATACTCTTGGAGTAGAAGCAATAGCTTTATCAAAGATGCAGATAGACCGACTACACCTACCTCTAACTACAGACCTTACAGTAGACAAAACAGTTATTTGAGCACTGATACGGGCTCAACTATTACTCCCTGGCGAAGCAGGTTTCAAATGACTGAGAGAGACTCTTATCAGCCTCCCCCAAAGCCAACAACTTTAAAAACGAATAACGAAATAAAAGAGCCTGTTAAGTTGACGGAAAATACAAAATCTAAAGAAAAAAGACCAACTGCCTTCCAGACAGCCATCGGGAAACTAACTCAGGAGTCAAAAGAAAATTGTTCAAAGGAAGATAAAAAACCGGACCATCTTTCTCCAAATGCCGTCAAAGTACTTCCGAGTTTTGGCTTAGAAGCTGTGAAACTTAAGAAAAAGGCGCCGGCTGACTTCAGCTCAGATTCGGAAGATTCAGACACGAAAGTAGACGATGGTACGGAAAAGAATAACGTAAAAAGATCAGCCACTCCAGAAAAGAAAATCGAGAAGGTCAAAAACCCCACGAATGAAGAATCAACAGAAACCATAGGTATTCAGCGACCTTTAAAACACCTATGCACTGCTCCTTCCTTGCCAAACCGGAGGATGGATTCTCCATCAGAGAGAATGCTTTCTCCCCCTACAGTAAAATATTTTTCCAAGTATGTAACGAGTGCCCACGAGAAAACTTATAGTCCTTCTAAGGCAACCGATGATAAAGAAAACGCAAATAGATCCCCCAGCCCGAGAAACTATAATGAAATTAACTTAAATGTAAATAAATTAGCCAATAAGGTATCCCAACTGCCTCCACGATCACCGGTTCTTGAAAGAAAGAAGGATAGGAGCAGTCCTCAGCCAGAGACACCTAATTTAAGGAGCCAGAAAGATGCTACTATCGACATTAGAAACAAAGACTGCCGCAAGTCAGTTCTGAACATGGACGTTCAACCCGAAAACCAAGATATAATAAGACGACAGCAAGAAGAGAAACGAGAAGAGCTTCGACGCCTGAGAAGACAGAATGTGGCCGAACATAAAATCAGATCTCCTGAACTCGGGAGGAAAGATGTGGTTAAAGAGACAGAGAAAGAAGATTTTGACCAAGAAACTAAGCAGCAGAAAGCAAGCAGCAGTGAAAGCTCAGAGGAAGAGGAGAAGAAAGAAGAGAAACCTCCCACCGTGCCATTGGCGGAGAGGACCTCCTCACGGTCGAAAATAGTGGAGAAAAGACATTCCATTGGAAGAAGCGACTCTCTTCGAAAGAGTGGCTCCTTTCGAAGACGAGAAAGACGCTCGTCGCAGAACAGCAGAACCCCTTCCACCTCTTCTTCAGATAGTGAAAGCGAATCGAAGTGTGGTAGGGTTAAGAATAATAGCTTTACGAGAGTTCGAAAAATACGTTCAAGAGATGATGCGGTTGCCAAAACTTCATCCAGAGAACGACTCATAGAAGCCAGGAGATCGAGACATAACTCAGAGTCTTTAACAAAAGTTAATTCCAAAAGCAACTTGACAAAATCGGGAAATAATTCCAGAAATTTAAGTGATAAATCAAATAATAATTCCAGGTCTTCTATTTTGGGAGAGAAGAAACTTGCTATTGGACCAGACATTGATATTGGTGAAAATACAACAGGAAATATCACAAATTGTGTTCATAAATCAGGTTCAAAGACCAGTTCAGTTTCAAGAACAGGTTCACGGGGAGACGCCATCACAAATGGAAAAGTAGAATCACATAAGCTATATAAAAAACAAAGAAAAGAAATACTTACAAGTTCCTCATCAAGTTCATCAGAAAGCTCAGAAGAATCAAGCGATTCTGCGGGAGAAGAAGGATGCTTATTCTCTATTTCAAAATCTAGGTCAATAAAAAAGTCAAAATCAGCTTTAAATAAGTTAAATAAGAGCTTCTCGTCTAACATTCCACATGAACTTGGTGATCGCACAAGTCCAGATGGAAGAGAGGCTGTTTCTAGGAGTTCCTCCGCCAAGAAACTTCCAAATGAAAATTCCCTTCCTGAAGTCGAGACCTTCAAGCTTATTCTCCCCATCGATAAGAAAAAACAGGAAGCTCTTTCTGATAAATCCCTTAATGTTGAATTAAATATTTATGATCTTCCTGAACGTAGTCACACAAACTCCAAATCCAATATCCCTTCAAGAAAATCCTCAAACGTTGACAATAATACCGATTATGATGTCAGCGAAATACCAGAATATGATGCTGGAGATGCTCTCAGCAAAAGCAGTTCGAAACAGAATGTAAATGATGCTGACCAGAATACCTCTGAACCATTTGAGTGGCCAGCTGGTAGTCCAGTACTTGTGAGGAAAAAGTATAGAGAAATTGCACAGGAAACGGAGCAGGAAGTAGATGACGGAGAAAACCAAAAAAACAGATCAACAGTCAATACTCAGGGTCAAGAAGCAGATCCTACGGAAGGCCTTAGCGAATTTGAGTGGCCAGATGGAAGTCCGGATACAAGACGAAAGAAACGTTATATTAGAACCCAGTGGGACACTGATACCGAAACAGAAGCCACGCAAAATGAGTGGTCTGATGGTAGTCCAGAGGTTTCCAAGATGACTAAGGTTGCTGAAGAAACTGAAGACGAGGTCGACTTTCAGTGGCCAAGCAGCCCTGAATATTCAAGGCGGAATACCATATATGAAACTGAGCAGGATAATAATAGCTTTGAATGGCCAAGTAGTCCTGAACTTCCTGAGATGAAAAACCCTAGATTCATCAGTCTTACAACAGACATCGACAACCTACTGAATGATGGCTGTACTCAGGACTCATTCGTAAACATGGAAATGGAACTTGGTTTAGCGCCAGTCGAGAGTGAGGACGGAAGTGCAGAGGCGATTAAAGCGGAAGAAGAGAGAAAAGAGAAGGAAAGAGAAGAGGTAGAAAAGGAAAGGGAAAGAGAGGAAAATAAGAAGGCAAATAAATATTCATTAAGAGCAAGAGCAAGAAGAAATCTCTCTCTGTTTGTGGGTAAGTTGGTAGCATTGATTTTGTGCGCTTTAGCCTACATGCTTGTTCGTACAGTCCATAAGCGCAAGTTCAGAAATTGTATTTTTCGACCTATTTACATTTTGTACTCTATAAATTTTCTATGCTATTCCCCAATAGATATATCTCTTTAGAGGGGTTCAAGTACTGTTTTGCAGCTTGCACATTGTACCCTCCCGTCCCCAGAAAATTGACACAGTTTGCTAGCCTAAAGAAAAGCGAGACTCATTTGACTGAACAGGGCCATTTAGCTTAACACTTTAAGGGAGTACCACAAGTACTCGCGTCAACTTATTCATCAATAGGTATTAGGCCGAGAAATCGCGTCCAATTTTTCCCAATGGTAAACTTATCGCTTTTGCATTGTAACTGTTTAGGAAAAATAAAGAAATCTTTTCTTCTACATCGAGCGCCTGGAACCCCTAAAAATAAAATAAATTCAAAATTGAAACATTTTTTTATACATAAAACAAAATATGCTTAAATGGTTGACTTTAGCGAAATTTACAGTTCGGTTAAAAACCACATAAAAAGGTACTGTTCGTACTTCCGACCCGATGGAACTTCTTATCTGAACTTAATCCATGGGACATTACAGAAAATTGCTCTTTAATAATAATAACAAAAATAATAATAATATCTATTTCCAGATACACTATCCAATATCGATGAAATCTTAGGATCGGTTCTGCGTCCATTGAGTTCTAGACAAGATGCGAAGAGAGAAGGTGAGATTTTATTTAACAAGGTTAGCGCTATCGTTCTCCCCGTAGTCGGTTGAGGTTTGGTAAGGAAGAAGGACAGACAAAGAAAGAATAATGCAAAAGAGATTAGTAAAATCAATTAGCAAGAAAGAAGGATAGAATGTCTGTATAAAATATCCAAGCACGGAGTCGCCTTCCCTATTATGTCCATCAATATGGAATGCTGAATGCGATGGATTTTAAGTCTCCGTCGATGAGTTAAATCAACTCTAAACTTTTATTCTCGCAATGGCATCGTATCTCCCAAGCTGGATGGGAGACACAATCCTTCTTCCTCTTCTCTGACTATAATAACACATGCAACATGATCTATAACCACCTCGTTACCATAGCTATTAAAGCACTCACGCAAATCTTCGGTCACTCTATTTCCCATAACTCAACTCCACATAATACTCATCCTCAAAACACCAAAAAAACACCCCAAATTCATGGAAGAGACGGGCTAGTACTAAATAAAATCAATCCACACATCCTACAGGACACCCACCATTATGGATTAAGTGAATGCGCTCAATAAGCGCAGCACTCACCATATTTTTTAACATTTAAAGCGAAAAGCAACGAGGGCATTTTTGAGAATAAATAATCGTATGTGAGGAAAATAGCCAAGGAGAGGAAGTGAAAATGTGCAGAAAGTAGTCACAAATCCTCCTACAAGCATAGAGGCCGGGAGGGAACGCGATCTTTCAAAAGCCAGTTGCAGCATAGTAGCGTAATTAACACCTGACAACTCCTTGAGGTTAGAACACAGCAACAACACGCTGGCATGGTAGAATGGTTTGATAAACTCAGCCACCTTTAGCAATGCACCTGCAAAACGGTGAAATCAAATTAGAATATAGTGAGTATCACAATCAACAAACCACAAGAAAAATACCGAATGAAAACACTACCATCCTTAAAAGCAATCTAGATCTTCGTCACCTGACGATCATTAAGTGTCTGCTAATCTGAACATCCAGCAAACTAGCTTCGAGCGAGTCATTTAACTCTTCCACCAAAAGTGAATACTACCCCTGACTCCGACCTCTAAAAGCACCAAAGAACGAACGTCATTAAGCTTCATTCATCACTCGCACTCCTGTGGTAAAGCTTTGGGATAATCGCGGTCGCTGCTTTTACATTGTCTCGAGATTGTTTTAGAAGTCTGCTTTCCTGACTTTGGAACCTAACAAAAGATTTTCTCTTTTCTTACATATCTGTTTCTTCTCTTCACAAACCTCATCCTTCCCTGACTGCAGATTGATTGTTGATACTTAATGTTTCTGCATTCCATTAAAGGGGGTCGAGAGACTTCCAGTTCTTGATCTTCCTTTTTTATCTCTCTCTAAACCTCCACTTTTGAGGCAGGCACGTTCGCCGTGAAGGAGAAGATGGAAACTTGCAAGAGGGTTCCACTGAAGGTGACCCATGAATCAAATAAATCAGAAAGGAGTCCAATTATATTCTCTCTCCTTCTCTCTCTCTCTCTCTCTCTCTCTCTCTCTCTCTCTCTCTCTCTCTTTCTCCCCCCCACCCACTCTTGGAGAATTTAAAATTACACTAGTCAAACTGATCGGCGTTTCCAATGGATACATCGCTTTTTGTTACACCCAAGATGAGGATGAATAATTGTTCTCAGTGCAATGATTCAGCACAATGAAAAAGATTGGACTCGCCTCAAGCGTTACCCCAAAGATAAAAGCGAACCGCTCGACCTTCTGCCGTAGGGTAGACGCCTGGGTAGGGAAAAGATCCAGACGAGCTGAAAACAAATTAGAATTATAAAATAAATAAAGAAAAATAACTCTACCCACTAGGAAAGAAGAAAGAAAAACTCAAAATGACTTGAATGCCCACATACATAAAAAAATAAGTAAAAGAAGACAAAAAGTATTAGTTGAAATGACCTGGCAACCCTTATACTCTCCAACTTTCTTTTTTCAATTCCTTCCTTCCTCCTTTAATCTAAACTTCTCATTTCTCGCGCCATCAAGCATCATTATCTGGTGCTTCCGATCGTCTATCAACCATTGCACATGTAAAAGGGGAAAGATTAAAGGAAATGGAATACCACCGCCACCTAAAACAACGAAGAATTTCGCCTGAAGATACTTTAACGAAGACGAAACAAAGCTCACGTATAAGTTCATTATTAGTATATAATTTAATCCCGATGCTTTCCAAGCAATACCTTTGTCACCTGGATTGTAGGTTTATATTTTTCAATTGGAAATTAATTCATAATGTTTTCCATGTAAAGGACTTGGTTCCCAAGTGTTCGCGCAAGATGTTTCTCAGTTTTATATATTTGCAACAATTGTCCTACCTACCGAAGTTCGTGCAGCTCTCACGCCACCCAGAAACGCCCATCGGTAGAAGACAAAATAGGCAAACTCGTCCAAGAGGTCAAGAATCTGGCCAAAAAGCTGCGGGGTAAAAGCTCGTTCCCTGTAAGAGTTCTTGTCTCCGCTCACATTCTCGGCTCTCGGGTTGGTCTGGCTCGTCCCGCACGGGAGGTTCAGTGATTGAGTCAGCTAGCTGGCGCTGGTATCACCAGAAGTTCGAAGGTAAAGCCCATCGCTCCCTGTCACCCTGTGGCTTCCGTGTGGAAGAAAGCTAATTTCTATCTTATCCTGCTTCACCCAAGTGCCACCATACGTCCATCCTTACATTCACTGCCGGAAGCCACCCAAGTGTGTCCTGCTGAAGTCTCAAATTCTTCAACGGCCACCAGTCTCACCAATCTGCCTCATCCGGACAGTTCATGGACATTTGCACACTTCAACTTCACCACTCATCAATAGGAAAATTTACAAGAATGACAACCGTATTTCGCGATGAAATACAGAAAATAACCTCACCTCGTCAGAGTTGTCATTCCCCATTCAACACCTGATGTTTGGCGCCCTCCGGCCGCGCTACCAGCTCTACTTAGGGACACTCTTCTCCAGGGGATTCTATCAGCCAGCATTCACACAAACCTTGGGAGGCGATACAGAGCTGGAACCCTTACCTTATCAGTGATCAAGACACCTTACTCAACTTCCTCGTTGACCCCGGGTCTACCGTATCCACACCTCAGGACAGAAATAGACCTCCGATGGGTTTCTTTATAGAAACTATTCCAAGTCAACCTATCCCGCCGTTCCCTCTTATCGCGCATTTTAAGGACTTGAGTGGCCAAGTTTCGACGGCCTCCTTTCAGCCGTTCATCCAACAATACAAGCTAAATACACCGCATTACTCAAATCCACCTCAGACCTAACCTCTCTCTATACATCCCCGAGCCGCTTACCGTGGCCAAACTCAGAGTCGCGAAGTAGGAGTTCTCCAGAATGGAGAAATAAACCATAATTCGAAAACGATATCTATGGGCATCACCATTACATCTAGTTTCGAAAAAAGATGGATCCTATAGGCCAGGGTATCATTTCAGTGCGTTAAACAGAGTCACTAAGGCTAATACTTATCCAATTTAGTTCGTCTCTAATTTTACGGCTCAAATCGCAGGTGTACACGTATTTTTCAAACTCGATCTACTAAAAGCTTTCCATCGAAATTCATGTGGAAGCTTCGAATATCGAAAAAAAACCGTGTGACCACTCCTTTTGGAGGGCATGTTTATCTGTAAATTTAACTTGGTTTGAGTTCGTCATCAAAAACGTTTATTCGTTTTCTGAAAGAGGTCCTGGGAGATATTTTATTCGTTTACCCTTTTATAGACGATATATTTTTGTAATATCCAGACCATAACAGACAAATAGTACCCCTAAAGCAGGTATTCGATCACCTACTGGCCTATGATTTAAGGTTGGCAACACACAAATGCCAATTAGGAGTAGACCGGCGCGATTTTATGGGATCCCTCCTTATCAGTGAGACATATCACATCTGTCTGACAGAGTTGCAGCCATACCCAATTTCTATGCATTGGATACGTATAAATCTCTCAAGTCTATTCAATTTTACAGGAATCATGTAAAAAATGCGGCTTCCATTTTTTTTCCGCTAAATGACATCCTGAAAGGTACACACAAACGCACGAAATTCTCATTGAATGAACTGCAAAGTGCTGCGTATGTTTTTCTGGAGGGCATATTTGTTTTTCCTTAGCCACTGAATTAAGGTATCCACTCCATAGCACCCCATTTCGTATTTTGTTGGATGCAAGTGCGACGGGTGTAGGCGTACCTTCAAACAACATCAGAAGGGAACATGGGCCAGCTTAGCATTTTTTAAGGTTTTCCTCAACTCAGAAAAAAATGTATACGTTGGAAGAGAGATATTTGCCACCTTCTCAGCAGTAAAATAATCTTTCCCACTATACAAGGGTCCAATATAACCTTTTTTACTGACCACAAGGCTCTCGCCTTGGCATGCCTTTCTACAAACTCTTCTCATCCTGCTCTGGTAGCTCGACAGTTTGATTTCATTACGCAATTTGTGGATGATCTATAGTGATCACACGCCTATCATCTCACCCTAGCTGACGTTCTGTCCAGGAATACATCGACCACGGGAGGTAAACTATTACGCCTCCTTTCGTCGCTGCGACTTCATTTTTCCCTCGTCCTTTCAAACGGTCGACTATGCCCTGCTAGCAGCAAACCAACTTAGCTGCCTAATTATTACACGCTTATTTAGTAAGGAAAACGCAAACATTCAATTACTCGTATTCTCCTTTTCCTGCTAAACAGTGACCGCAAATTTCTTGCGGACTCCTTCCTAAACAGGCTAATGGTCACCTCCAAACATTTAAACAACAATATTTGACTCTTTCATTGCTTGACTAACTCCGGTGCAAATGCAAAATCTTTCTACCTTCCAACACTTTGTGTACCTCAAATGCGCAGATGTCAATAATCTTATTCATACTTGCCTCTCTGTCAGCAAACGCACACACAAACAAATTAACCAAACCTCGCTTTTGGCAATTTTCGCTGTTGGACTCCACGCTAAGCAAGGTGCACGCTGAAATCATAAAACCCTACGCCTCACAACAGGGGTTTAACTACCTATTTCACTGGGTTCAAAAATAGAATCCCTGTAAGTCATCTAAGTTTTTCAACTGATTTAGAACAATTTTACACCGCTAAATCCGAGAATCACATCCATTTTGAAACTGCTGATTTGTCAGGTTTTTGTGCTAAGTCGATTTTTTAAAAATCCGATCTTATAAGTAAATCGATTACATTTTTGTGACATTTTCGGTTGATTTTTGTTAATAGTTTTCATTCGAAATAAGTTTTTAAGATAAAAAAAACATCGTTTTCTAACACGATTTATTAAATACATGTTACATAATTAATTAGGGTACATTGAATTATAGACATTGATAAAAGGAAGTACATGTAAATTGTATATTTGTTCATAATTGTTCAGCATTCAGGGCATGAACTTCTGTTTCTTAGAACTCCTAAAATACTTAGCGGTAGGGATGTCTCTTTCTTCAGAGTCGAACAGTAATCAGCCTTCATGACTGCATACCTGGTCTCCATCTCTGCCATGTCTGGATGAAATCTTTCCAACTGGTCGTCGCTCATTGATCTCAGATTCTTAGGAAACCGGTCCATATGTGAGAATAAGTAATGCATTTTGATGCTCATGTTGAATCTCAGGTTTTTGAAAGCAGTCGGTATATTGGTGACAAGTTCTATGTAGTTCCTGGCCTTCTTGATGCCAAGAAGGTTTTTCATGAGTAGAACAAAAACCTTCCTTGCTTCCAGTTCCAATTCATTCATTGAGTTTTCAAACTCTGGATCTCTGATGAGCTGATTGAGTTGAGGACCGTTGTTAATGTCGTCTCTTGCTCTGCAAGGCACCAATTCTTCCCGTACAGGCTAGTCCTTATTTGTGTAATGCTGAGCCCGGTCTCTACTATCCCATATGTACAAAAAGCACGGGTACTTGGCTTTCCTGGACTGTTGACCTAACAAAAATGTCCACATAAATCAACCAGTCATGCTGATCATAACGTATTTTCTCGCGCACGTGCTTCACCGCTTAATACTTCTCCTTTACTGTAGTCAAAGGTACGATGGGGTACAGAGACAAACTGGTTGCCGTTGTGCAGAAGAACACACTTCAGTGTTCTCTTGTTGGCGTCAATAAACAGTATCCAATCTTAAGGTTGCTACTTTGGCAATCAAAGCTTGTAGAGAACGTGCGAAATATCTTAACAGTTCACCAAGTCCTTCTGTTCAGAGAAAAAAAGGGGATAATCTTGATGTCTGTTGCTTTACAAGGTAATGCAAGCAGTGTCAGAGAGGAGTTTTTTCCCTTCAATCCGGATGCCAACAGTTCTGCAGACGACTTTGACAAGCTGAGATCGGGAATTAGATCATTTAGCTCTTTGGGGGAAAAATGATGTAGAGCATCATAGTCAAACAACACTTCTTCATTTTCTTCAGCACTGAAGGAATCTTCTTCGCTAATGTTAGGGAATTCTCCAAAGTCAGGTACTGGAATTTCATCACAATGAGCTACAGGACGACGAGCTGATTGAAGATCAATATACTTGAGGCTACTTTGGTCCTTTTTATTTACCCCAGTCAAATCAATATCGCAGAAGTAACACTCAGTGCCATGGATTGCCAGTTCCCTCCAAACCATGGGAATTCCAAACGTCACACAACTCTTCATGCACTTGGTACAGCGACGCAGATAGTCAGTACATGTGTTGCATACAATGTCTGGCGCCAAAACTTTATCCTGGTCACGAAGTTTAATGCCATAATAAGCATGATAAGCATGCTTTATTAAACTTGTGACTGGATTCCTATTCGGTACAACTATATATTCACCGCAGATGTAGCAGAATACATTTGGCTTTTTTCGGCGAGATCTTCTGGCCAAATTCATTTCATTCACCTGCAAAAGAAAAATATCAGTTAACCATTTCGTTTATTTAAGGAAATAAAAAAGATTTTTCCATCATATAAATCGAAAACATCATGTGGTGATAAATCCAAAAGTTGACCTGATTGAGCCAAACCAATATATTTTTTGGATTCAGCCCCTCAAAATTGTCTAAATCAGCTAAAAGGCTAGACAATAAAGTTGGTGTTAGCCACTGTTATCTGTCGTGGATAGACATACCAAATGGCTCGTGTTTCTACCTTTGCGCGATTTATCTACCTCTGAATCCATTCAAGCGATTAGGCAAGGATGGATTGCGCTACGGAGTGCCTCAAACGCTTATATCCGACAATGAGACTAACTTTCGTTCTCATCTATTCTCTGAATTCAATAGTAGTGCTTTCAGCATTTACTATGTTTTCATTTATCTTTGGAATCCGAAGAGAGATAGTGTCGTAAAGTCGTTTCATGCTACTCTCAAACCATCCGTGCTTGCTGGTTCACCAACTGATCAATGATACAATAAATTACCCTGGGTGCTTCTTGTCTAACGCTCTCAAACTAAGGAGAACTCTGGTACATCACCAACGCAGGCATTCTACGATTGCTCTATCCGTTTTCCGTCTACACTTCCAAATCACTTAGATGTCTCCTTTCCCCTCAGTGAATTTGCCGATGCCCTAAAAACTCACATCGGCAGAATTGAGCCCCGCGTCATCGCGCAAGTTCTACCCCGACCAGAAGGTGCACATTTCTAACGATCACCAACTTTAACCCATTTATTTATTAAAAACATGAAAACCCTTAAATTTCTCAGCAAATTTAATGGTCTCTTCTCCGTTAAAGTCAGCAGGCGACACTCGTTTCTGATTCAAGATGCTCCAAACGAACTAAGGACTGTAGCTGTCCCCAATCTCAAGCCGGCACGGGTCCCACCGAAAACTCAAAAGGCCGACAAATCCATTCTGAGGCGTGCCTCGCCGTTGTCGCAGAAACCCCACTTGCCATTTTCAACTGCAGTATTATTGTACAGACTCTTATGTATGGTAACTATTTTCGTACTGAAGGGCAACATTAATGCTGTTGGCCCCTTCAAGCTTTAAAATGAATTAATTGAGGTGAATATAGGAAAATAAAATAATTCTTAATTCTAATAAAAAAACCTTAATAATTATGTTATCTTCCCATTGGTATAAGCATAATTAATTAATTATATAAAGCTTACATGGCCCAACAACATTAATTAATGTTGCCTTTTAGTATCAAAATACCATACGTAATAGTCTGTACAATAATAGATATACTGCTAAAGAGCAGACCGTTTATTATATCCTATGTTAAAGTTGTAATAAAAGATACGTTGGAAAAGCATGAACAACAATTGGACCGGAAGTCACTTGAAGAGAATACCGAAATCTTAGCACACACCCCAGACCGACGACAGTTGCTTATATTAGAGGCCATATACACCAAGGAAAAGCAGCCGAAATTAAATATCCAAACAAATTCGCAATTCATCTTGCCTTCCTCCTTTCTGCCAGCCCCTAATAATAATCCGTCCCCACCTTAATCCTGTGAGCATTATAGAGTCTCAACCATTTAAAGAAATTCCATTCCCTATAAATATGTTCGTATAAATGTTAACACAACTAATCACATATATAAAATCTCTGTATCTTATTCCCTAGTCACAATTGTTTAGCCTTTGAAAATTATATTTATATATATATATCAAAACGCGTCAGGCCAATAAAGAATTTCGTTTTGCTTAGTGAACCAGTTTTCTGCCCTCGTGCGTCACGACTTTCTAATGAATTTGGGGAAACTAATCCACGGATTAAGCCAAGACCAAAAGCGGAATATAAGACAAATCGAGAAACTCTAAAAAAAAATCAATTAACAATAAGTTAGCAGTCGCCTTCAATAATATATATATATATATATATATATATATATATATATATATACATTGTTTTACTTGCAATTATGGCGTTAATAGCCACCTTAGGAATTTATCTGGCTGCTTGCAATGGCAGCCAGTTGATAGCGACTATCACTCAAGGCATCAAACTTTTTGAACGCTGAAATTACCGCTCTCGCGATTTATTCTCGTGAGGCGTTCGTTGGTTAAATGAACGCAAGAATGATTATATCGTAGTTGCGGAGAAACTGCCATGCAAACGATAACCTGGGGAGGAAAACACAGTTCCCGAATGTAGGGAAAAAAGATTTGGGATTTAAAAGCATAGTTTTGACTGAGAGGGAAAATTATCCAAGTTTATCGTGAAAGAAATCGAAGAAAGTCGAGTTGTTACCAGGGCTCAACCCGCATATTTTGAATGCGCGCTCACAGTGAAAGTTTTCTGTAATTCAATTTGAAGGGAAACATACTTAAATATTATTTGTGATAATCAGTTGATAAAAAGAAAGAACGATGTATTCTGTGGGGGATATGTCGGTAAAATATAAAAAAAAAAAATTATGAATGCAACCCGGGGACATTCGATTGGGTGGAACAAGAATGTTACTTTAGTGGGGGTTTTTTTACGAAATTTTGATTTGTGATAAGACTTGTCTCAAACACCATCTCATTTGAGCAATTGAGAGAATCGTGTAAGAGTTTAAGTTAGGTTAAGGTAATTGCCCAATTCGTCCCTTTTCACTCGTGGAAGAAGTCTTCCGACTTGATAAATAAATTCACATTAAGATCCAAATGACTATCGCTGGTAAGATCATAGGCACCTGTGGCCGATCCTCGTTGAAGGCGAAGGCGCAGAAAGAACGGTATTACAGTTCTGTGGCCAACCATCAAGTAGGTAACCCTTCGTGGCCCAAGTGAGGGCTACCGATTCCGCGTCAAGGGGTAAGAAAGCACCAAAACCTCTTCGTCGATCGGTTCCCGGACGGAAGAGAGGAGATAGGAAAAGACAGCGTGTTGTGAATGGCTATGTATACGATGACTACGTGGCTGAAGCAGTCTCCATGTAAGCCCAGGCAGACAGGACGGACGGCTGAGTGATGGCTGCTCCTCACGAGCTCAAATTCCTTTTGATTCCCCTCTCGCAGAGAATCAAACCCGTTACCCAGTCGTGAGAAACCCAACATCTTACCCACCGGACTAAGCCATTCTGTGCATGGCGCTCGCAAGGGGGTAACAGGAGCATCACGGAACAGCCAGATGCAGCTGACATCTGGAGGATTGCATTCACTTACGTCCCCAATGACCGAAGTTACTTGTCCCCGTCCCCGTCGTTCGCAGTTGCGTGCCTACCGCTCCTCAGAAACGGCAGAACAACCCCCCGCTATATATCTTCCACGTATGATCGCCTCCTCCATCTTCGCCACTTTCTTACAACATTGCTGCGTGAGATTCCCTCGTTTGTTCTCGCTTTTGAAAATCAATCATGTGCGCCACCCCACACCCTCCTGCCATTTGAGTGAGGTCCCAATATTGGATAATAACAACATAAAGATCAGAATGACACTTACTCGCAAACTCAAGGGGACTATAGGCCACTCCTCGTTGGGGAGGGGAAGAAGACATGTGGTGTTTTGCTGCCAGCCAACAGGCGCTTGAAACTTTTGTGGCTTAAGGGAGAGTCATCCATTCAACGTAAGAGGTGTTTTTTGTGCGAAAGAAGAGAATGGGAAATGACGTACGGGGATGATTGAACTGCATATCCGTGATAGAGGGAAGTTTCTTTCAGCACTTATTTTTTGTGCGTGTTTGTCCGCTTCACCGGAAATTAAACCCACTGCTTAGACGCGGGAAATCCAACCTCTTACCACTAGGCCACGAGAGCTCCAATATTCTTATTTTCTGTCTCGTTTTCCTCATCCAGCTACTTTTCGCGTTCAATAAGTGAGCGAATTGGTTTCTCGTTAGCCTAGTGGATAAGGCGTTGGACTTCTCCCGTCTAGGTGGTGGGTTCAATTACACCAGATTTTCAGCTTAAGTAGAGAGCTAGTCACCTATTGGCGGTGACGCACAAGCTTGACGCGTGGGGCGCAGGTAGATATAGTCCTCACACAATCAATAACAACATTTTTGCCTTTCATTCGCATATACAACACGTCAGTCTTCGTCCCCGGAGAATGCCGAGGGGGTTTCTTTCTCCACACTTCCCTAACGGAGAATAGGGTGGCTGCCCCTTGAGCCACGAAGGGTTCCCTTGTGTTTGTCACTGAATTATCATTCTGATCTTATGTGGATCTCTTATCTCTTTTTCCGGCCTGGGGATCTTGTCTACGACTGAAAAAGACGGAGTGTATGTGTGGGGGTGGGTGGGGGACAATAAACTAACATCAGTGAATTAAAGAGCAACGTACGAGTTCGCTCGTGGTTCGTACTTATGAACACCTAGTTTTAAATTACGCCGCCCGCATCGGAGTTAAGTCCCCGTGGATACGAACAATTTTAAAGGTTTTCAACTTCACTTTGTCCCTCTTTTTATATACAGTCCTCAATCGGTTGGTAACCAACCCGCAGTATAGTTAAAGTTCACACTTATGTTCCGGTCCCTCTAATGTGACCCAATACAGGGCTTTTATAACTACTCCCTACCTCTCTTGTACGAGCAAGATTGACGAAGGTTGCCATAGCAATCTCGCTCCATCTCTTAATCCGCTAGAGTTACCCTTGTCCAATGAACGTACATCTCTGTTGGATTAGGCAGGTGTCCGTATAAATTAGTAATAACCAAAATACTTCTTGATCCGACCCCTGTCCCCGTATCCTCGCAGAACCTAGCATCCAGGAGATCGACGCCTCCGAGGTCAAAGTTCACGACGCTCAAGAGAACCGAGCTGAGATCGACGAAAACATAGAGGAAATCGACGCCTCGGCGGTCATCGTCAGGTCAGTAGTAGTAGTAGGCAGTACCGTATTCGGAAAATTGTTTAGGTTAAAGACTATTCCAAGGAGTAACGTTAGAAATAGTTCCAAACATATTTCTTCATAACCCTGTACATTGAAACTCACGCCAAACAATAGGGTTATTAGTATTGAAGGTTGCTCTATCATCATATCAGTGAGCTGATGGGAATACCATGAGAGAAAGCGAAATTGCAGGGGTTTTGTGTCAAATATAGCCATGTTCACTACTTTCTCACTATTATTCACCATGTTAGAATGTAATATGCAAAAAAAAAACCGTATCCCTACATGTACTGTGACGATCGGATAGACCTCCTACAAAGATAAACTGACCCATAAGCGCGTTTTTTAATTCCTTACTGATGATTAAAAATCTTCTAAATCCATAAACTGGATATGTTCAAGTACTTCTTTTCCGTTATTGTAGTTGAAAGTTGGTTGGACTAACCAACCATACAGAAATTCAATCCGATCAATTGGGTGTTCATGAATAAGTTAACGAAAAGAAATCAACTGGATATGAATAGTCTGGGCTAAATATATAATCCGATCCACACACATCTTTAGTTGCAAAATATTTACTAAGTCTGGGTGTGATACGGTGAGAATGTAGGATCATCTTAGAACGTGTAATACACAGAGAGGTTTGGTGACAAATAATTTAAGAGATGGCAACTAGACGGACCATTAAAGGTTCGTATAAAGTTAGGGGGCAACTCCACTGATATGCTAATACGAGACAATACCTTAAAATTCAAACCTGTCAAAGAAACTCTACCGATTTGCTCGAAAAAAGGTCGCTGACCTAGGGGGGTATGGAGGACTGGTCTTGGAACATTTTAGGACAAACTAATAAGGGGGCCGTGTGTGTGTAGACTCAGATTCCCTCGAAAAAATATATCACTGACTTAGGGGGGTGATGGGAACGGGTCTGGGGACATTTTTGCGATAAACCAATAAGGGGGAGGGCGTGTGTGTGTGTATGGGTAGACTCGGATTCCCTCAAAAGAAATATCACTGACCTAGGGGGGAGGGGGGGAGGGGAACATTGTGGCGACAAGCCAATAAGGGGGGGCGTGTTTGTGGACTCGGATTCACTCAGAAAAAATATCAATGACCTAGGTGGGGAGGGGGACGGGGCTGGGAACATTGTGGTGACAAACCAATAAGTGGGGGAGAGGTTGGGTCCATTAGAAAATATCATCTCTGTATGTGTTTGTATGTGCGTGTGAGTGTGCGCAGACTCGGGGTACAACCTTCAATACTACTACCACAGTCAACCGGCATTAAAAAAGTGTGATCAAAATATGCACCGATTGATTAGAACTGACAATCTGATGATTTTTAAGAGTGATACTGGCAAATTTGTGCCCATTATTCGAGAAGCCAGAAATAAAATTGTGGTAAAGATGGAGTTGTACGCTAAAAGCTCGCAACCATTAGCCAGGGTACATAGACATTTGGGAAGGAGGAAGCTAAAAAAAACTGAAAAAATCGTCCGTAGAATAACTGTAGAGAAACTTTCAAATTAACCAAGTAACAAGTAATCATTGTTCAACCCATAATGGATGAGTGCCAGTGAAAGTGACCTTAAAGTGAGAGGGACTCACACCTGTGCCTTTGGCACTGAGTGGGCTAAATAAAAAGGGCACAAAAGAATGACAAAAATTCTTGGACCTAATTCGAAAAGGATCTCTCTTGCCTCCCGGAAAACGCAAGGTCTCACAAAGAAACGAGTAATAATGCTGTGAGGGATATAGTGTACGTGTAAACTACACGTACATGGGTTTAGACTTGCGAGCAAATATTTGGCGTATTTTATATCGTATTCAAATGTCAAATTCACGGTATCAATTTCCCAAATTCCCAAACCGTCCTATGTAGCCTGTTTATAGATGCTGGGAACGTGGTTTATTCGTGTATATGTTTTTTTTTACCCTGTGCATGTTTGTATGTGAGTGCATACCAAGTGTAAACCCCACTATGTGTATATATTTGATTGTGCAACAAGAAATGTGGATTTTTTAAATATACCTGAAAATACCGACAATACTTTATGGACAACAAATTACTGCGTACACAGTGACACTGTGCGAAGTGTATGATGCGTCCGTGTGTTTGATAGGAGAATACATGCATATATGGGTTCAAGTGTGTGTGCCCTCGATGCTAGCATGTACGTATGTACGCTAACAGTCAAAGTATGATAAGTGTGGACTCGTAGATGCAGGTAATGTATGTGTATATTACAAAATGTACAAAAAACCATTATGTATAGTTTTACCATATAGTATTTCAATATTCCTGTATTAGGTAAATACTTAAGTTGTAATATAACTACAGTTTAACAGAACTCTTCAGCTGAAAGCTAAATCTAAATTTAACTATGTCAATTCATTTATAAAATACTCCCTTCCCCCAACACTCACCTTTAAACTGAAATTTACAGTCACTTACAATTCGTCTTTTAACTGTAATCTGATCTACGTCACAGCTTTCATTTGAATCTACGTCATATCATCATGATGAAATTAAATTGAACTAGAATTTAGTCCATATTTATTAACATATAATATAGTCAAACTCCGGTAAGTGTACAGTTTCATAATTGCCAATAAATTTCAATGTCCGTGTGCCAGTAATATTATGCGATTTTTTTTTTACTCTTTATTTTCTACCACACCTACAGAGAGAAGAGAGAAGCTCTGAAGGCAGAAATTATCAAAGCTGTGAAAGAAGGGGTAAGTACACTCCGATCATTTTTTTTACGTACATGTACGTAGAATCCATCCAAACTCTTGAGGTGACATGAGAAATTCTACGATCAAGCGGTCCCTTATATGTAAGGAAGATTTTAGTTTTAAAATGATCGCCTGAAATCCGAATTTGTTAGCCTGATTCTCGCTCCTTAAAGTCAAATTCCATTAACTAAATTATAATGGATTTTATAAACATCTTTTTTTCTTTAATATTCATCTAAAGATATTTGATTGGTGGCTCCCAAAATGAGGACTCACGAGGGCAACACTAAGAATCCTGCTCACAATTTCAGTCATTCGAGTTAATAATCATTCGCGCCAGCGTTCGTGTTACGTCATTCAGTAAGACGGATTAAAATAATTATTGTTTTTCATAGGTAAACTAAATTTCACTGTATATTTATTAGCTCCCAATGTTCGCAGCTTGCCTCCTTTTTTTTCGTTCGTCTGTAATATTATTATTATTTATAAATTTCTATCAGGATTAAATTAGCTCTGAAGTTATCTGCGGAATAAAGAAACGACAGTGAGTAAGTGCCCCATGTAGAAACATGTATTTAGACATCGTGTAGGCTGTTATCAAGAAATGCGATAAACAACTTTCGCCAAAGTAGGTCAAATCATTAAAAGAGACTATTATTATTTATTATTATCATTATAAATTATTATTATTTAGTGTACGGCTTACAAAAACAAGTGCAACTGTTTTAAGTTTACAAAAGGCAAGATTTAAAATCTGGCTTAATACTCCTTTCTCCAGTGAACCAGTGAAATGAATACAAAATCATAATAATAGACTAAATATACACACAATCAGTCTGATATTAAAAACAACAATCTATATTCCAAGTATTGTAGGCGAGCCCCAAATAAAGGTAAAGGGCATAATTAACGAGAAAATAATATAACGATTCTACACCATTTTCAACGGATTTAATTTAGTAAAAAAACAAACAAACTTTTACGATTATGTTTCAATTTGTCATATGTTTATCCCGTTGGATTATTTCATATTCATTCCCATTGGTCAAGTCTGAAACAATCTATATTGTATATATTTTCTACATACTAAATTAAATGCAGGACCTACTTGAATAAGGATATATTGTACACTAGATGCAGTGTATGGGAAAAGAATTGTATGCACAGTACCAAACAGTACTCGATTGCCTGTAGAGGCTCTTCCTGGCGAAGGTCCAATTGACTTACCGGAAGTTTCACTCTCGCAGATTAGAGTCACAAATTCTCTCCGAATTTTCAGCTCTCTCCATAAATATATTTATACACTGTCACTTGGCGACAATATAGACTTATAAACAAATCCCGCAGGTAAAATAAGGCGTTTCCACTTGTTTATTTTAAAGAATATACAAATAGAATATACAGAATAATATACAAATAGACGCAAGTTCAATCATTTGATTTAGCTATCATTATATACGCACTTAATATACAAATATGTTCGTTATTGCGCATACACGTAAGTCACAAAGATCGCGTTTTATGGTCGTTGTTGTATTGTAGGCGGGAAATGTAGGAGGAAAGGATTTTAAAGTTGAGAAGGGTAGCTGAATGACCAACTGACCTCCACATATATTAGTGTAGGTTCTGAAGATAAAACATAGCGGGCACTCGTGTTTGTGTTCATCTATTCTATTTATATGTATTTGTTTCCATAGTATCGGTAAGAAAAGGAAAACGAATGAGGAGATAGAACAACAAATGTTATGGTAATCAAAACAAATGCGGAACGACTTTGTTTTTATTTTTCTTTCTTAAAACTATCAACTTTATTATTAGAAATAGTAAAGTAAGTACAAAAAAACAAACGAAGGATTGTAAATAAGCGTAAATTGAGGAACGAATCCCATGAAGTCCAGATAGCAAGCAGGCCCAGACAAAGAGATCGTCTGTCTCGGGTCATTGGAAGCTCCCCAGGGGGATTTTGTCTAGGAGAGAAGAATTCATTTGGGAAATAAATGATAGATAGGAGAAGCCAATGGGCCGGAAATACGGAGAGTTAATTGAATTCATGAGAGATGGATGCATCTATCTTACGCTGGGCGAGAGATGGAATCTCCTGCTCAATTAATTCACCCTGACGGGAGAGATCAAAGGTCAAACGCCTTATTCTCATATCTTCTTACTTCCCTCTCTGTTTCTTTAATATTCTTCCTTACATGAGAGAATCGTGAGAGCGCTAATTTTATAGATTGTCGATATTATTATTTTTATATTTAAAGTTTAGAATAAACAATACAACTATTAAGCAATAGTTGCCTAAATAGACAAATATTAAATATTAAAGATGAGTGCTTGCAACACACCTGAATGCGGGAACTGCTCGTTTTACAAAATTATGAACAATCAACCACCCTAAGGTCCCCTCAAAGCTAGCTTATAAAAGATGTAAAAGGATGGAAGTAGGAGGTGAAGGATACATAAAAGTAGGAAGGATATAGGTTAAGAATTAGTTTCCCAACTTTTATTTTTGCAAAATCATATTTTAAAATAATTATCATTCTCATTCTTAAAAATATTGACTGTTGAATTTTCGAAGCTATTCCTATGCAAGCAATTCCATGTCTGTTATTTTATATGAAACTAATTTTAGTGTCATCACAGTATTGATAGATCTTGTGTTTACTACTCGTAGTTATGTATCGTTATTTCTAGTTCTCTCTTGGTTATCTAGCTCAAATATTTGGTCAAAATTTATATTGGAAAACCCGTTTAGTATTTTAAAGATTTCAATTAGTTTGGCCGCGTAGATACCGATCTTCCAAGGAAAATAACGAGATACCTCTCTCTTCGTACGATCTATTTCTAAGTTCAGAAATTAATTTCGACGCTAGAGTCTGGACGCGTTCCAATTATAGAATGTTCTTTTACATATTTAAAGAACAGAATTTCACAGCACACTCCAAATGAGGTCTGTCGAAGAATAGACTCTCGACGATATACCATATATAACTATTCGTTGAGGGAATTATTCTAATATTTCTAGTGCGTGGTAATCTGATTGACCGAGGTTATTTATCTTCAATATGCTTAAGAAGTGGAACTAAACTCAAGGATAATAATATGGCTATCATTAATAAAATAGAGTTTTATTAATTAAACTATCAACAACACACAAAAAGAAAATGTTTACATAAACGGAGAATGGAAAGGGTCGTGGGAAAATCTGACTAATCCGAAGTTTAAGATTTGGAGAGATTTAAAAAGGTAAACAAATAAAAATTAAAGAAGGGGGGATAATTTGCTAAACCATTTAAAGCACATGGTAGCGTTGATAAATAGGTTAGATAATTACAGGTCATGCTCAGGTTACGTAATTACAAAGGTGTTGTGCAGCGGAAGACGATGCGAAGGAATCTTCGGTCCACTGGTGATTACCAGCAGAAGGGTTCTTTGGGGGGTTGTCCTTAGCGAAGGGGAAGGACTGTCTTCGAAGAGTGAGAGCGAGGTGGAGCTCGGAGGTACGAGCAATCTTTGTGACAGCAAATCGGGGATGTTCTAGATGAACAATGGAGGTTATCGTTAAAACCAATCGTTCTCTTGAAGAACGTTAAAAAGGGGGGAATTAAATTTTCCTGACGTGATGTCTTGGGAATAAGACATCACGTTAGAACAATGGCTGTTCTAACGTTGTTCTCTTTCTGAACAACAGGGGGGGGGGGAGAACCGTCTCTTGTCAACGGGCTCAAAGAACAATGGCTGTTCTAACGTTGTTCTCTTTCTGAACAACACGGGGGCCTTGTGGACTTGGCGTCTCGAAGGCACGAACCTTGGCACTCAAGGGATATTGTCCTCTTCTGGAAAATAATGGTGGATCTCGAGGTGCACAAGGGAGACTGGATCAGCGTGATGCCTCGCGAAGATAATCTGGATCTGATCTGATCTTCTTCAATCGGAGAAAGCTTTGATATAAATAGTCGAAGCCATCCCCTTGGCGTAGGGGACAATTGAGTCGGAGGCTTCGGGGGAATGCCCCGGTCGCGCCTGGGAAAATACCTTATCTGCCCATAAGCCTAACTCAATCTGGCGAGATCGACGTATGGGGCAAAACGGGGGAATGAACCTCTTTGATTAAATATTTGCTAAGGTGGGCGATAACGCGCTCTGCTTCCTCTCGCAGATGCACGTGGGTAGCCATGTGCTTCTAAATGTGTGATAGGGGCTGAACTTAAGCGGCCTCAGACCGTTCTATCACAAGGTCTTACAAGCCCTTTATATAAAAAAGACAATATTTTCAAATTTAATGCAAAATGTCTATGTATCCTTGAATCCTCTTTTATTTGCTGATGCCACAGTGCCTCCTTTCAAAAAATTTAGTTTACTCGAGATTAAGACAGCTAAATGCCTTTCCATGTTGATTCTGTTTAAAATTTGCCCAGCCATATCTTACCTGTGTGCACCATCTTACATTAGTCACCATTGAATTGCATCTGCTATCTTTCCGACCATTTTACTAATCTCTCTTGTCTTTTTGAAAATTTCCATATCCACTATGATATTTTGTCCTGCATGACCATTTTTTTTTTATTTTACACAAAAAGTCGTGTTAAGATAGTTTATATATATATATATATATATATATATATATATATATATATATATATATATATATATATAATATATATATATGCTGTTCAGGCTATATTTGACGGTTTTCATAACAGAAAACTCCCAGAAATATCTTAACCCAAAATGAATGTATTTTAAAAATTTATAAAATATCCCCTAGAGCATGCCTGGGAGATAATAATGTTCTAAAGGTAGCTGCCACCCTCAGCTTCAGCTAAGGCCTTAAGACAACTCGGGTATATGTCGCATCCGTTCCTCACTGTGTCCCTAGGAAGATCTTCGAACACATCTTGGTTTTGGCCACCAGTTACTTCTTGATGTTGCATACACAGTGGGTGGTGTCTTTCTCAACAGGGCAACACACATATTACTACATGGGATTAAAATCCAGGTAATTATGAGGCCAGGAAGTGGAGCTAGCGAAGTCGTAGAAATTTTCCGACAACCAGTTCTGAATCTTTCCGGAGGTAGCAATCAAGCAGTAGCTCTCCTCAGGGAGGGTTTGAGCACAGTCTCCATCAGCTTTACATGGATGTCTGAATTGTGCTTAAGACCTTGATCAAAGTTTTGGGACAGATTGACGTCAAACTGACTGGAGACACACTCAAAGACCATCACATTTGGGGTAACTTGGTTTTCATGATACACGGGACGTCACCTGTATTGTATCACCTGTTATTTTGAGTGTAGTGCAACTGGCACTGAAAAAAGTTCTTTTCATCTAAGAAAAAACAGATCGTCCACGGTCCGACAGAATGCTTCAGTTCATTCAAGAGTTTCTTTGCCTTCGTCAAATGGTTCTCCTTCGCCTTGGCTGTCAGAATATGTCCCTTGCGCCTCCTGTACGAGTGGTAGTGAAGATCGTCATTAAAGATAACCTACATAAATGGTGGTGACTCCAACATTTTTCTATCTCACCAAAGCCCTGATTCAGTTGTTTTGATCTTCCATCACCTTGGCCTGCAGTTTTTGGATGAATTCCGACCTGCGGACGCTACCAGTACGCCTGCTGACTACAACTTCGTAGTCCCCTTGCAGCTGCCTATGTCACGTCTTACAGCCTTTTCATTAATTCCATAATTTAACATTTTAATTTTACCTTTAAATGTTAGTATATTCATAAAATAGATTATTTCCAGTACCAGAAGATGGGTGAAATTAACACCTGAAACGTTGTAATCTAACCAAATAAAGAAATGAGTTTCTCCCTCTACATCCTTTTGTTCATCATATATATATATATATATATATATATATATATATATATATATATATATATATATATATATATATGAATGCATTGTCCCGCAGGAAAATGAAAAGGTGCTTCCAAGTACTTTTGAACTTTATTCAGTTTATTCTCAAGGATAACTACAAGAGAAAATAATATAATAAGGGTATATATAAGCTAGTAAAAGATAAAATCCGGCATCTAAGACAAGAAAACATTAATGAGGAAGTAGGAGAGGGATAGGTTAATTCACATTAAACTTTAGCTATAAGAGGTAGCAAGGTCAAACCAAGAGGCAAGAAAGAGGGAAGAACAGAGCCAAAAGGGTTAAAACGTTTAACGCATAAAACGATAGTCTAAAGAAGGAGATTAGAGAGACACGAGAAGTAAATTGAAACGAAGGGAAGGGGGACAAGGAGAGAAAAAGAGAAATAAAATAATGTTAATACAAAATCAATGCAATAATTAAATTGACAAATCAGGTTCCCATAAAAATGAAAATTGCCAAAAAAATTAGGAATATAAGTCAAAGGCTAATTTCTTTAAGAATGACTTTTTTCATAACAACATCAATTTTAAAAAGGCCAGGCGAAATGTTAAATTTGTTAAATTGGCTTATACATGAACATTTAACAAGGTTTCTTTTAATTGAGTCATTTGAGCCAAAAATAAATTTTGCTGAATTCCAATTAATCAAGTGGTTATTTTCGGACATATGCACAAAAAACGCACTATTATTAACAGCTCTTCTAAACATTGTATTTATGCTGATTAATACGGACAGATAATTGTTTTCCTGTCTGTCCAAAATCTTTACTTGGACAAACATAACATTCGACAAAATAGACTCCCCCAATATTATTACAATTATTGTGAACTAGAATGTTTTTTATAGTTGACTCGTTTGTCCAAATATAGGACTCAGTTCGTCTGCTTAGCTCCTGTACGCATGTTTAAGCTGCTGTTACTATAGTCTAGTTCTTGTTCACGTTCTTAAGATCGTGTTTTTATGGTCAATTGGTTGTTCTAAATAGTAATAGTCGTTCGCGGGGAATTTGAAAAACGACCTCACAATTCATGACCTCATCAGCAGATCATGGAGTTAGGCGTGGCATTTACAGCTCGAAATCTTGATTTGGAAGATAATAAAGTAGTCTTTTTTAAAAAACTTCTGTGCTATGCAGATTTTACATTTCCTTTTATTGGAATACAATAGGACACAATGAGTGTATAGTGTATATAATGTATGTATAGGATGTGTATCTGATTTGCATATGATATATATATATATATATATATATATATATATATATATATATATATATATAGAAAAAAGCACAGGGAAAATTAATAGGAGGATTCCAAGTACTTTCGAACTTTATTTCGAGTTCTTTATCATTCCTTGATAAGAACTCCAAATAAAGTTTGAAAGTACTTGGAATCCTCCTATTAATTTTCCCTGCGGGCTTTGTTGCATTAATTGCTTACTCACGCGATACTTTGTGAGTTTTCCACTTTGTGAGTCAAAAGACTCAAAGGGTTCACAGCGGATTAAGATATCACCTAAACAGATCAGGAGTAAGAGAAACTCAGAGGGAGAGATTAACATCGGAGGTCAGGAGTAAAAGCCAAGGTAAATAAGTACATTTGTACTAAAAATTGACAAAAGAAACGTAGAAGTTCATAAATAGATGCAAAAAAGACAATTATTTTCCTAATGTAAATATATATAATCATTTGCAAGTTAGAAGTTTTGATATTGAAGTGTGAATATAATTTAAAATATAACTATAGAGTTTAAACAAACCAGGTCTTAAATGGAAATTGTAAACTTACTAATAAATGTCGATTCTATGATATTACGTGCAAAGGTATCTTTTTTGTGACAAATGATTTTCGCTGAATTCCAATCAATTTTAGGATTAAGATGTGACATATGTACATAAAATGAGCTGCTTTCTTCTCCACGACGGACATTATATTTAGGTTGAGATATTCGTTTATTTAAACATTGACTGATTGCCCAAAGTAATATTTAGAGCAATCAATACATTTTACGCAATATACATTACTAGTAGTGGGAGGGGCCTTCTGGACTAAAAGTTTAGAGATAGTATTATTATAATTAAATACTATAGAAATGCCTAATGATTTTTAAAATATGAGGGAGAGAAGCAAAGGATGGATTAAAAAGAAGTACAAGAGTGTTATTATTCAAAGGAGAGTGAAGTGCGAGACAGTAAAATGACTTTTAGCTAACTGAAGTTATTTATCAAGAAAATGAAGAGGGTAGCAAAGATTATGGCTGATGTCAAAAATTTTTGGGGGAAACTTCAGAATCAAAGAATTCATGACTAACCACACGAAGGGCGCGGAGAAACATTGAGATAAAAACTGATCTTATGACTTTATTATGATGAGAGAAGTAAAAGTGAATATAAGAGGAACAATTTGTAGATTTCCGATAGACAGAGAATTTGAAACAAGAAGGAGTGCGGTGTATTAATAACTCAAAAGAAAGGAATTGTTGCGATCTTTTCTATTTCCAGGGTAAATCTGATAAAAGGTACAAGTGAATTAAGTTGGTTCATTAAAGTGTTCATATTTTCAGAATTGGGGCACAAGCAAAGGATATCATCAATATAACGAAATCAAATAATAGAAAAATCTACAATTGAAGGGAGGTAAACACTTTCGAAAAATTCCATATAGAAGTTGGCTAAAACGGGAGAACAGTTACCCATAGATAAACCAAATTTTTGGCGAAAGAATTTACCATTGAAAGTAAAAGTACAATATTTGGTGCAGAGTGAGATAAGTTCTAAAAATAAATTAGGGGGGGTAAAGGTCATTCAACGTTACACAATTAATCTTTAAGAAATTGAAATGGATAATAGATCGGAACTTTGGTAAAAGAGAGCAAACATCAAAGCTAACAAGGGTGAAGACAGAAAGGTAAGGGATGGTATTAGGTTTTTCTATTAGGCTGGAACTATTGAATATATGGGAATAAAAAATGCTTCCTACGAAAGGGGTAAGATAAGTAGTCAATCATTTAGATAAAAGATATGAGACAGAGCCAACAGAACTAACAATGGGGCGTAAAGGATTATTGGGTTTGTGAGTCTTGACAAGGCCATAAAGGTAAGGAAGAGAAGCATTTATAGATTTAAATTTAAAAATTAAGTCTAGATATTGTTTAAAAATTGAGCGTACTTTTTAAGGAATATTACTATTCACTTGTTCTAAAGGATCTTTGTTCAAATGCACATAGGTAGAGTCATCGCTAGTTAGACTGCTCATTTTATCGAGATATGTCTGCGTCAAAGAACAACCTCTGATGCACCCCTTCCCCCAATTTATTGGAAACCACGTACAATTGTATCCCGCTATGGACAACGTCACTTTCTGTTCGAACATTCACGAATTTTCGATTCATGAGAGCATTGGGGAAATACTCCCCAATTCTGCAAGCTCGTCCCAAGCCTCCTCTTCCCGGTGACGGGGCGAGGAAGAGCCGCTGTTTCTCGCACCTTGCTGCTAAATGATGAATCGACTCCACATCCGGATTAAGATGTCTGGAGCTTGTGACTCCTTTTTCCAAACTCCCTCTTTCCCTTCAGAATCGGGCATATAAATACTCGGGTTATACTGTAGTTCGATGAGTCCTGCACACACCTCAAGTTCGTCTTCATCGTCTCAAGTCTTAAGTCCCGTGAGCGTTCGTCAGAGGTAACTTCTGCGAACGGCAAGCCTTTGAATTTGCGCAACAGTCTCCCTTCGTTTAATTGAACCGAAGAAAATCTCCATCGATTACCTTTGAGGAAAAGAAGTTCCCTCTTCCAGTGGAATTACAATCCTACATTTCCCGTCGAACGTCATCTTTGAAGATTGGCTATCTTCATCGGAAGGTTGGTTCGGATCGTGCCCCACCTGCTTCATTCGGACCGTGTCCCCACCAGGCTCATCGGATCGTGCCCCACTATCCTCATCGAATCGTTCCCCAAGTCACCGACCAGTAAGACTGAAACCCCCTCCATTATTAGTATTGTCAATTCCCCCTTTTGATCTGAGCCTAGTAACATTAATCAATTAATTCCATTTGAGAATCCCTTCTCATAATAATAATCAAGAGACTATTACAATTTAAATAATTCCCTTTTGCCTATTTTTATTCTTATTTTGATTTTTGTAAATATAATTATACTTTTGTTGTTTCATCTTTAACTAAGCTCTGAACGATACTCTCGACCTATTCAAGTAAATCTCTCCAACCAATTATGCACTCTGTCTGACTATTAAGGATTTGAAACCCAATGCCTCGACTTTGACCTCTTAGTCGGTCGTTAATCCCTGCGAACAGTCCTTTAATGGTTCGCGTTGCAGTAGGTGATTAAGTCACCCCCCACATAATATAAGAGTAGTGTATGGTATAGATTGGTGTACCACGACAGCCTCTTTATCTAAAATGACTATTGCACCACATTTATCCGCTTTGGTGATATGAAGGGTAGGATTATTCTTAGGATTCTTAATGGCACGGCGGATACGTAAGGGATAATTAGAATCTGAGGAGGTAGTCATAGAATGGTACACAAAACCTTTAGCAATAGAAATATACTCACTAAAGTTATTGACAATTTTTTTAAGTTCAAAAATTTTTAGCAATTGATACATTACACGGTTGAGAAGGGATGAAAAAGTTTAAGCCAAAACCAAGAGCAGAGAGTGAGGTTCTATTTATTTGTTGTGAAGATATTTTGTGAGTCGAGGATCGTCGTGATCTTAATAGCGATGAGCGCTTGAGGACACAAGTTCGAATCTAACTCCTCTATTCATTTTTTATATAATAGTTACAATTAGTTTTAACGAGTTTCTCCGTCTCTATATCTTTCTTAGGCTTTAAATGGTTACTTTCATTAGTGTTGTGATACAAATTTTCATTTCTTTCGGACTATAAATGCATATATATATATATATATATATATATATATATATATATATATATATATATATATATATATATATATATATATATATATATATATATATATATATATATATATATATATATATATATATATATATATATATATATATATATATATATATATATATATATATATATATATATATATATATATATATATATATATATATATATATATATATATATATATATATATATATATATATAATGTATATCTGTCATGAATATATATCTTTTTTTCTTCTGAAAAATATTATTTCCTAATTTGAAATGACCGTACTAGGGTGGTATTCGAACCAAGCACACTAAGGAAGCGAGCAACCACTTTGATTTCAATTAAAGTAAGACTTTTTATCCACTCGTCTACGCAGAACAAGAAAATGCCTTCGAATAGACAAACTTTTAAGGCACGCTTCGCTAGGTCGATCTGGACTATGAAAGAGAATGAAAAAAATTATTCCATTTTTCTCATTCATGCTTGAATTATTTCATCATTATCTCGCGCTCATGAGGGATATAAATTGTATATTCGCTGCGCGTTTAACTCAATTTCTCCTTTGTCCTTTGAATTCCTTAAAATCAACAGTGATTGCTGCTTGGTTAAGTTTGCGCTGCAGCTTTTTAACCTTTGCAAAGACCTTCTTTTCAGAAATAGAAAGGTGGGAAAAAATGCCGGCAAGTACGAGGGGCTGTCAATAAGTTTTGCGAATCGGTAGGGGAAAACAGAGGAAGAGGGATGGCTATTTGTTGGGGTGTTAGGATAAGTTATTACAAGTCAGGGCTGGCAGCCGCACGCTCCTGCCTCGTCTATTTAAGAAGCAGTAGCTGATCGCAGATCGTCAGTCACAAATTCTTCAACAATGGAGAAGGTTGATCACCGCGCAATGATAAAAATTTTTGACCAAGGAAGGCAAGAATGCAAAAAGAGAACCATGAACGTATGGTTGCAGTGTACACGGACACCGACACCGCCCCTTCCTATGCAACCATTGCTCGCTGGAATAGGGACTTCCGCCATGGTCGTGAGTCCCTTGAAGATGACCCTCGTCCAGGATGCCCGTTAGACGTGTGTCGTAGAATGGACTCTCGACGATATACCATATATAACTATTCGTTGAGGGAACTTCTTTAATTATCTTTAGAGTGTGTTAATGTCTGGCGGGCCGATATTATGTATCTTCGATATGCTTAAGAAGTGGAACTGAGCTCAAGGATAATAATATTGCTATCATTAATAAAATAGTTTTATTAATAATAACTATCAACAAACACAAAACGGAAAATATTGACATAAACAGAGAATGGAAAGGGTCGTGGGGGTTCGGGCTAATCCGAGGATTAAAGGATTTAAAAAGGTAAAACAAATATAGAGTTAAATAGATGGGATGGTTTGCTAAAGCTTTTAAAGCACAGGACAGAATTGACAAAAGGGTTGAGTACTTAAAGGTGACGTTTGGCTTACGTAACTTTATACTAGTGGTGCAGTGGAAGGCGACGTGAAGGAATTTTCGGTCCACTGGCGAGTTCCCGCCGAAGGGGGGGAATAAAATGATCCTGACGTGGCGTCTTGGTAATGAGAACCGTTTCTCGACGAACGGCTTGAAGAACAATGGCTGTTCTACGTTGTTCTCTTCTGAACAACCGGGGGGTGAGAACCGTCTCTTTTTTACGGGCTTAAGAACAATGGCTGTTCTAATGTTGTTCTCCTCTGAACAAGGGGGGAGGGTGAGAACCGTTTCTTGGTGAAGGACTCAAAAGAACAATGGCTGTTCTACGTTGTTCTATTCTGAACAACAGGGGAAGGGGTGAGAACCGTCTCTGGTCAACGGGCTCAAGAACAATGGCTGTTCTAATGTTGTTCTCTTCAGAACAACGAGGGGGAAGCTTTAGGGACTTGGCGTCACGAAAGGCTTGAACCTTGGCACTCAAGGGATATTGTCCTCCTTCTGGACAAGTGATGGTGAATCTCGAGGTCGAGGTCCCTTGGCGCACAAATTGAGAGAGGGTCGGGGTGATGTTTCGCGACGAAAATCTGGATCTCCAATCTGATCTTAGTGGTAAAGTTTCCATCTAAATAGTCGAGACACTCCCTTGGCGTGGGGGACAATGGAGTGGGAGCTTCGAGGGAATGCACAGCCGAGCCTGGAAACAATGCTATATCTGCTCATAAGCCTAACTCAATCTGGCGAGGTCGGCGTATGGGGGCGAACGGGGGGACGATAACCTCCTTGTTTAAACATTGACATCCGGTGGCTGCGATAAGGCGCCAAGCTTCGAAGCGAAGATGCACGTGGGAGCATCGTGGTTTTAAATAATATGTGATAGGAGTTGAAACTAACGCTGCCTCAACCCGTTCTATCACACCCCTCCATTCCGGGGAAAGTTGTCACTTCGAAAAAAGAGAGAAGGGACAACGATAGAGCTCCGTTGTGGAGAACTCGTCTTCTTGTACCAACCGTCCCTTCCTGCACCTAACTTGTATTACCTCAATACATATGATTATTTTGATCTTTTGATTATAAGGGAAAATAACCTTTAATACAAACTTAATAAAAAAAAGGCATGGAACAATAAAATGATATAAATATAGTACATATGGGACAAAATAATTTATACGTAATTAATGGGTACAAATATATACACATACAAAAAAAAAGACATTGAGCGTAAAAAATTCAGACATATACATTAACTAATTATAATACAAGAGAATCTTAATTTAAGTCGTACAAGACGGTATATACCTACATGGAGATACTAATCCTATGAATACAATTATTCTACGCTATTCGGTAACGCATTCCTACTGAGTGCGTCAGCGACCTGGTTATCGGAACCTTTTATATAATTTATTTTAAATTGATACTCTTGCAAGAGTAAACTCCAGTGCATGATTCGGCCGTTGGAATGTCGCACATTCCTAATATAGGCTAACGGACGGTGGTCGGTTCCTATCTGAAATTCTTTACCTATCAAGTACATCTTGAATTTGTCTATTACCCAGATAATTGATAGAGCTTCCTTTTCTATAGTGGCATATCTCTTTTCGCTTGGTAATAATTGACGACTAGCATATGCAACTGGATGACTCGTTCCGTCATCCTCGTATTGAAGGAGTACACCTCCAATTCCCTCGTTGGACGCGTCGATCTTAATCCCAAAGGATTTTTCCGGGTTGGGCAACTTTAAAATGGGGGCAGAAATGAGCTTACTTTTGAGCAGATTAAAATTGGAAATAGCGACATCATTCCAACGTAGACGATCGGGTGAATTCATTTTTAAAAGGGAGCTGAGGGGCGCCGAAATTGCAGTGAAATTCGGAACGAATCGCCGATAGTATGAATCTGATCCCAGGAACGATCTTAATTTCTTCTTTATAATCGGGAGGGGCATGTCGGCGATTGCCTTAATCTTATCCTCTTGGGGACCCAACTGGCTTTGTCCTATTTTGAAACCCAAATATTTTATGGTTTCGTGGGCAAAATGGCATTTGCTGGGGCCAATGGTGAGGCCATTTTCGCGCAGTCGCTCGAAAAGAGCTAATAGGGTGCTTAAATGGTGACTCCATTTAATTAGTTCTTGTAGCTGACTCTTTTGATGTGGTGTCAGCTGCGCGTCAATATCCAGGTCAAAGGGTTCCAAAGACTCGCCTGGTAGGGAAGGAGCAGGGTAATCGGCATCAGGTTGGGTGCACACTATCTGTATTACATTAAGGGACTCCGCGGGGTAATCTTCTTCAAGCGCCGAGGTTTCGTCCAGTTCTACGAAGGTATCTCCATGGGCGCGTTGGGGGTTCTTTTCTTCGTGGGGTCCACGGACAGTCTCCGTGTCCTTGTCTTGGGCCTTATCGCCTAAGGGTGTTAGTAATTCACACTCCTTGTGTGTCGTCCTAAAGTCCTGGTTAGGGGTCTCCGTGAAATCGGACGGTATTGGGGTTCTGAGGAGGGCGGACTCCTGGGCTTCCTTCTTAGCTCGACCTCGAGTAAGGGCGGCCTGGGACACAGGGTCGGAGCTTACTTGAGGGCTCTGTCCTATAAGTACAGAACATAATTTTATGGGTGCTACAATGACTTCAGCCCAGCCATTATAGTATTGACACAGCAGGTAACATCTAACAACGGGGAATTGGTTCGCCCACCCAAGGTAGTCATGTACCACCGCAAATTTTTCGTGGTTAGGGTCCACTGGGGGGAGGAGTTCGTCGGACACGATGAAACACGTACATCCTGTGTCCCTGACGAAAGTCGATACTCGGCCGCCGTTCACGCTGCCCTCCTCAAATTTCAAAGTTGTCGGGGAACCTTTATCAAAAATAAAATTTACCTGGTGGCCTGACGGAGGGGGATAAGTTGCTGCTTGGGTCTGCACCACCGGGGGAGCCGGGGTGGCATTAATCTGGTAAACTTGGTGGGCTGGTCAGCTTTTAAGACTAGAATTTTGGGGGCAATTCCAGCTCATGTGGTTTTCTACACCACAGGTGAAGCATATGATTGGTCGCTTCGGGAAGAGAGATGGAGGAGAAATCTTAACGGGAGGTTTGGAGTCCCGTTTTTGGTTTTGGGGAATGAAGTTTTGGGGTTTTACGGGGCCCGCAAACTTTGTCGGCTTCCCTGGGAAGGGGCGCGAATCCTTCCTTCTTTCCTGGTTTGGGGGTTGGTGAGAAGTTCGATTCTCCTTTGGGTATAAATTATGGCTGGCGGCATAGACATCCGCTTCTTCGGTACATTCTTTAAAGGTCTGGCACCGACGATCCTTGACGAACGCGCGATCTCCGTCGGGAGAGAGGCCAAAAATTGATCTTGCAACACGAAGTCTGTTAAGGAATCGTAGTTCGGATCAACCTTTAAGGATTGTAACCAAAATTTAAAATTCCTCTGAAGAATGTATCCGAATTGACGGAACGTCTGTCCGCGTTTAATACGACCTCCTCGAAATTCTTGGCGGTAGAAATCGGGAGTCATATTATGAGCGGCCAATAACTCAGCTTTTAAGGTGCTGTAGTTAATTGTACACTCAGATGGTAAAGATATAAAAATTTCGCGCAATTTACAATTTAACAGGGGAAGTAATCTGGCTACACCTTCAGCCTCCAGATCCATGTTATTGATTTCGAAGATCTTTTCGAAGTGGGCTAAAAATGCTCCGAAATCCTCTCCATCCTTGAAATTCGGGAGCTTTAGTGAGAGATTGGAGGGAGGGCTTTGGAACGGGAACTGGCGGACTGTATCTCTGCTTCAACACGAGCTAATTCAATCTGATGGTGAAGCTCAGCTTGTCTTATCCGTTCCTCTCTTTCTCTTTCTTTCTCTTCTCGTTCTTCTCGTTAGATTTCTCTTTCTCGTTCTTTCTCTTCTCGTTGGATTTCTCTTTCTCCTGCTTCTCGTTGTATTTCTCTTTCTGTTCTTTGCTCCTCTTGAACGTACTCAATTAGTTCTTTTCCGGAGAGTCCCAAGGATTCTCCTTGCGCTTTAAAGATTTCGAACTGAGTCATCTTTGCACTTGGGGGCGCACTAGTTAACCAACTAAAATTCCTTGCAACAAGAATTATGCCTCTAGAGAAGTTAGCCTACCTAAATATGGGCACTGACCTATTCGTACTTGGTTTCTCGATCTAAATAACCACTGCCTAAAAAAAAAAAACCACAAACAAATTATTGTAACAGTTCCTTGAGCTACTCCAGCTTCTTAAGTTTCAAAACAAAGGGGATAGCAATCGTTAAAATAAAAGGGAACTACTAATACTCTATTATTATAACGAATAACACTATGCTTTACTCAACGGAGACCAGTGTTTGCAAAGATATAGCGTTAAACTTTACACACCTGATACCAAATTTAAATAGTATATATATATATATATATATATATATATATATATATATATATATATATATATGTCGTAGAATGGACTCTCGATGATATACCATATATAACTATTCGTTGAGGGAACTTCTTTAATTATCTTTAGAGTGCGTGAATGTCTGGCGGGCCGCCGATATTATGTATCTTCGATATGCTTAAGAAGTGGAACTGAGCTCAAGGATAATAATATTGCTATCATTAATAAAATAGAGTTTTATTAATAATAACTATCAACAAACACAAAACGAAAAATATTGACATGAACAGAGAATGGAAAGGGTCGTGGGGGCTCGGGCTAATCCGAGGATTAAAGGATTTAAAAAGGTAAAACAAATATAGAGTTAAAGAGATGGGATGTTTCGCTAAACCTTTTAAAGCACAGGATAGAATTGACAAAAGGGTTAAGTACTCAAAGGTGACGTTTGGCTTACGTAACTTTATACTAGTGGTGCAGTGGAAGGCGACGTGAAGGAATTTTCGGTCCGCTGGCGAGTTCCAGCCGAAGAGGGGGGAATAAAAAGATCCTGACGTGGCGTCTTGGGAATGAGAACCGTTTCTCGACGAACGGCTTGAAGAACAATGGCTGTTCTACGTTGTTCTCTTCTGAACAACCGGGGGGTGAGAACCGTCTCTTTTTTACGGGCTTAAGAACAATTGCTGTTCTAATGTTGTTCTCTCTGAACAACAAGGGGGGAGGGTGAGAACCGTTTCTTGGCGAAGGGCTCAAAAGAACAATGGCTGTTCTACGTTGTTCTCTTCTGAACAACAGGGAAAGGGGTGAGAACCGTCTCTGGTCAACGGGCTCAAGAACAATGGCTGTTCTAATGTTGTTCTCTTCTGAACAACGAGGGGGAAGCCTTAGGGACTTGGCGTCACGAAAGGCTTGAACCTTAGCACTCAAGGGATATTGTCCTCCTTCTGGACAAGTGATGGTGAATCTCGAGGTCAAGGTCCCTTGGCGCACAAAGTGAGAGAGGGTCGGGGTGATGTTTCGCGACGAAAATCTGGATCTCCAATCTGATCTTAGTGGTAAAGTTTCCATCTAAATAGTCGAGACACTCCCTTGGCGTGGGGGACAATGGAGTGGGAGCTTCGTGGGAATGCACAGCTGAGCCTGGGAACAATGCCTTATCTGCCCATAAGCCTAACTCAATCTGGCGAGGTCGGCGTATGGGGGCGAACGGAGGGACGATAACCTCCTTGTTTAAACATTGACATCCGGTGGCTGCGATAAGGCGCCAAGCTTCGAAGCGAAGATGCACGTGGGAGCATCGTGGTTTTAAATAATATGTGATAGGAGTTAAAACTAACGCTGCCTCAACCCGTTCTATCACAACGTGACCAACGAGGAAAATGTGGCCCGTGTGGAGAGGATGATCCTCGAAAATCGACCGGTGAAGGTCGAAGAAATCAAGCGAGAACTTGGAATATCACATGAAAGTGTTATCAACATCATCCACGACAATTTGGCTATGACCAAGGTCTCTGCCCGTTGGGTCCCTAGAAACCTCACAAAACCTTACGCCCCTTGATCGACTTCAACGTCGTCAAAGTCCACAAGGCCATATTTGCACAAGCTGCCCTGCGTGAGTGCGGATTCGAAGAGCTCAACCATCTCCCCTACAGTCCAGATCTGGCCCCTAGCGACTACTTTTTATTCCGCCAGCTCAAGGCTGCACTGCGTGGACGCCGGTTTGGGGACGATGAAGATGTCCAGCTCGCCGTCCAGGAGTGGATTGAACAGCAGTCGGCAGATTTCTGGTTGTCGGGAATTCGAAGCCTCAGGGACAAGTGGCGCAAGTGCATTGAAGTCGAGGGTAGTTATATTGAAAAATAATAAAACACTATTCCTCATATCTCGCTTCCTTATATCCGAATTGCAAAACTTATTGACCGCCTCTCGTAGCATATCTTTATTAGCCGAGACGTCTTTCAACCTTTTCAAAGGTCATCTTCTGGGCAATCCCTGAAAAATAATTCACAAAACGGGTTTTAAATATGCATTATTATCTTAACATAAGAATATGTTTTAGGACCAATCAGAAGTGACAAAAATTCTAAAGTTAGAATAATGTTTAAATCAATAATGAAAAATTGTTTGATCTTGACATAAGAATATATATATATATATATATATATATATATATATATATATATATATATATATATATATATATGTATATATATATATATATATATATATATATATATATATATATATATATATATATATATATATAGTGGGGGGGGAGACAGGAAGTCTCCGGGTGCGTCCTATTCTTTGTGTTTTCTAATGGTGAGATGTGGCATCCGTACCTGAGGATGCAATAGATAGTGCCAATGTCAATCTTTGTTGTGGCACCTTCCAGGCGGCACCTGCTACTCTTTCCATTCCTCAATCGAGAAGATCAATCATTTCTTAGGGTTTTTTTCTATTTCCTATCAATTCGTCTTTTGTTAATGACTGTTATAATCACATAATAGATAGTCATTATTTTATTTATCCCTTTTCTGCCGTTTCTTAATCCAAACTTACTTTTCTCCTTCCTTATTCATAAACTCACGTTTCCTTATGTTGATGTTTTGATAATAATTTTAATTTCTTCTGACCAATTAATTTTCAATTGGTTGTCTTGGCAACCACTTCGTGTTGGTTTACATCGATGCCTTAATTAGTATAAACAATCGGATCTCTCACACGGCGCAAAATTTGATGAACCAATAATTTGTTTGGTTTCGGAGATAATTTTGTAGATACATTGCATTCCTTGTTTCTAAACCGATTCACTTTCAAAAACGCAACACATCCTCCACGAAACTACTAAATTACTCAGAGTAACAGAACCATTAAATAAACCAATTAATCGCTTGGAAGATAAAACTAACCGTCTCCCCGCTAAACGTGTCATCCAAAGCCATTACCTACGAATTATATACATAGTACCCTTTATGCCACTGGTTCAAGTTTAGGTATCCTTTATGGCCTTCCAAAAGTCCACAAACCTAAAGTACCCCTTCGCCCTATCTTGGCTGCTTACTCACTGCCCACATACAAATTAGCCAAACATTTAATCCACCTCAAGGTATTCACCACCAACCAATTTAGCATACTAAATTGTTTTTATTTTTATAAAGAGCTTCAGGACCTAAATATTGGTTGCCCCTAAAAGATACTTGTTAGCTTCGATATACGGTCACTGTTCACCAACATAACTGTCAATGAAGTAATAGAAATTATTGTTCTGAGAGCGTTTGCCAACTCGAACATCTTTAATGAATTCACCACTCAAACATTTATACAGTCATTGCAACTCATATTTAGGGCCTGCTATTTCTTGTTCAACAAAATTGCTTACCAACAAATAGATGGTGTTGGTAGGGTTCACCCGTTGTTCGCATCGCTGCCGAGATTTTCGTGACAAACGTGGAACATAAAATTTTTGATAACTGCTCTCAAAGTTCTGCCCCACTTCACCATATTCCATAATAAAGAACAAGCAAACAACTTTTTACAATATAAAAAAGTACTGCACACCAACATTAAATACACCGTTAATTTCGAAAAAGATAATGTACTTCTATTTCTGGACTTACTGATAGATAAGTCCGGCAACAAAACGAACACCCACGTATATCAAAAACCAATTTTCACTGGCCTAGGACAAAATCTTTTCAGTTTCTGCCAACAACACTTCAAAATTAATGCTATAAAAACACTAATTCACCGTGCGTATCACTTATCCTAACCTATTCCTCTCTCCATAAAGAATTCGACTTTCTTCATAATTGCTTCAAAAACAACTCATATACCAGTAATTTATACAAGATATTTAAGAAATTCTTAAACCAACAATATGAGCTCAGGTTACCTATTAGGACCGTTACCAAAGATTCGAGCGATGCATCTTTACCGTACTTGGCTCCCTTAACCGTTCCTTCCGTAAAGAATTACTAAAACTTCTCCGACAATATTTCCCCCCCTATTCAATATAAAATAATTTTCACCAAAAATTTATCAATTGGGGCAATATTTCATTTAAAAGGGCACACTCCCTCAGAACTTGCGTAGTTGCCTGCTGTATCATTTTATTTTTCCTCGCTGTGACTCGAGGCAAGTATAGGGTGTTCCATAAATAGCGCCGAATTTGAAAGATGAATAATTAAGAGGAATTTTTATAATTATGATTATATTCTTCATATTGCTAATGAGTTTTGTCTCCCGTTTAGGTACGGAACACAATGTCGGCCATATGTCCAACTGCACTGAGTCTGCATACATTTATGCGCTCCTCGAAATTTCCGTTAACTCTTTCACAGATGTGTGGCTCGATGCCTCCAATCACACGCCTGATTTCAGTCTCCTTGAGTTCAGGAATTGTGAGTGGTTTGTTGGCGTATACCTGTGATTTCACATAGCTCCATAAGAAGCAATCACAAGGGATAAGATCGCAGGAATTATGTTGCTATTCCTGGTCACCATGCAAGGATATCACTCATTGCGAAAAATTTTCCTGCAGTAATGCAATCGTTTGAGGCAAAGTCTGGAAGGTCGCTCCATCCTGCTAAAATCATTGTTTACCAATCTCCGTATCTTTCAAGTTTGGCCATGACTGAGTGTATATCATTTCTTGATAACGTTCTCCATTAATGGTAACTGCATTTTCCTCATCATCTTCAATGAAGGACGGTCCAAGCACTCCACCTGCCCCAAAGCCACAACAGACAGTCGCTTTCAGTGGATGCATTTCTTGTTCCTGCTTTATTCGAGGATCTTCATTTCACTAAATCGGGCAGTTCTTTTTTTTGACAATTGCAAAACTTTCATCGGCTGAAAGTCTCTCCACAACCTATTCAGCAAATTGCTTCCACCTCCCGTGGTCAGGTGGCTTAAGATGCTGCGTAAGTTGAATTTTGTGCACATGCATTTAAAGATCTTTATGCAGAATTCGATGCAATGAAGTGGTCGGAATGTCTAACCGCTGCAAAAGTTTGCGAGTCGATTTTCCAGCACTCAGAGTGACATTGTCTCGCACAATAGCAATTTGTTGTCCGACAAGAACGATTTTCCTCAGGCGAATTTGGCCGGTGCACTTGAACCAGTTGTTTTAAACCTCGTCACTAGTCTGCGAACCGTAGAATCGTTGGCTGCTTCATTTCTTTCCAAAATGGTAGGAAGGTTCGAACTGTTTGCGTCGCACTTTTTCCGTTTTGGTAAAATGTCTGCTCAGTTGTAAACTGCTCCATGACCCACCGCACACAAGTATTGTGAAAACAAACAAAGAAATATTAATCGAAGTAAAGAGAGATAGCAAACATGATAAAAGGATGCCTTCAAACTTCAAAACACAAAAGTGTCACCCAATTCAAATTCGGGGCCCTTTATGGAATACCTTTTATATACGGAGCAACGTTCGTTTTCCGGAGGCCAAGATGTGTTCTCACTTAAGCATCAGTAATCGGACCGGCAAAGATGATATCATTCCTGATAACTTTATAATACTTGAACAATCTAACAATGAGATTTCCCATCGTATCTTAGAGTCCATATATATTAAAATATTAAAACCTTCCATTAATAACGACACAACTGCTCTCTAGATCCTCTTATTTTAACTACCCTTCCTCACACCGCGTTTTCTTCCTTCCTCCCTTCTTTAACTTAATCACTTGAGTCTCTCGCGGTTCAACTCTCATAGGTTACTCATTCTGGCACTTTTCTTCCCAATTCCCCCTCCTCCAATTAAATAATGATCAGTCTATCTAATTTGATTTTACTTTACATTAATACATAATATATTATATTTTATTTTTGATTGATAATTATCTCACTTTGTCAGACCTGAAGATAGGCATGGAGCTAGGAGTTTTACCACAAATCTGCATTTATTAAGATGCCTTTCTTTCTCAATTTGGACCTATTAATTAACGTGGGATGAGAACCACGGGTATCTATACTGTATGGCATCGCCGTAAAGACGACCCGAATCGGTACCTCAATCTGGCGTCTAGCCACAACACTTGAGGTAACATCCAATGTTGTGCGAGTAGTAACAATTACAACAGGTCTGTCGCTATATTTAATTTCTGTATTTCAAAAACCCTTTGAAGTCCAAAAGAAAGATACATAAACCTTATATTGCCGACGATATCACCAGATAGTACGAGAGAAAGATAGATTTTACGTGAATGAGCACATTAGAGAAGAAAGAGGTTAATTTAACGGTAAGAAAGAGAAAACGACATTGAAAGACACAAGGATCAAAGAGAGCAAAGGACGGCCCAATCGAGGCAATCCATACTAAGAAGACAGAAATAATGCCCAGGAAAAAAATTAATTATCCGTGCCAGGAATCGAACTCGGGTCTCTTGATTGCCGGTCAGATGCTCTACTATTAAGCTACCAAAACAGCACTTAAAATGTGCCCAAAAGCGTCACCTTATCAAACCCAGTATATCCTCAGGCTAAGTTGGGGGTGGATTAGAAAAATGGTATAAATATCCCTTGGAAGTTCCTTTCAGCCTGTGCCGATACTGGTTTTAAAAGGGGGGTTTGAATTGTATGAATCCCTAAAAGTTCTCCAGACGACCCGTTGATCCTTAACTGCTTCCTGAACTCCTCTTTCATAAAGTTTCTTCCGGGTACTTTGTCATAAGGTTCATAAAGTGTATGAAGGTAGAAATTAGTCTTTAAAGTTATCGGAAAGCGTTGGAATTTGAAATATGTGTATAGTTTCCAAGGGTCTTGGATGGTCCTTTGCCTTCTTTATCTTAACTGTTCTTACTCCATTCCGACAATGATCTTACAGTCTCTATCCAAGCACTCGATGTTATTCTGGTTTAACCCTTTTATGCTTTCACCTACAGCGCCTGCCTTCTATTTCATACTTATTGCTTGGAGGCTTATACAAACTGTGGGTCTATATTCTGTCCTATCCTTCTTTTACGGGCGGGAATTGAAATTTCGTCACAATTCTCTTTCTTAATCTTAATCTGTCCTGCTTCCTTGAGGAAGCCTCTCTTTTGTCTTAAAGGTGGGGCTTTCATAGTAACCGAACACCATATAGTCCCCCCTTGTCGCATATGAAGCTGCATAACAGCCTGGTCATTTTCTCCCCAAGTTCCATCCTTGCCACCTATACTTGAGTCCATCCCTGAGAGTGGTTACTTTGAGTAATTGCTATCTCCCAGCCATAAACTAGGTGATATTTTTAGAAAAATTAAAATGCATAAATTTTGGGCTGAAATATTGCGGGGGTTGTTTTTTTGCTTTTATGCGCAAATTTCATCCTCCCATTTTCTGCGGGGTCGTCTTCTGGGTCACTTAATGTACAAAGTTGTCCAGTTTAGGATTTATTTTTTCCATCTTTTCTCCTTTGTTCTAACAATACCTCTAACCCTTGGACACTTCAAATCTTTAGTTCATTTCAATATATCTGTCGCTCGTGTTTGTTGTATTATCATGTATTTCATTTATGGAACCTGCGTGTATTGTTTCATGATTTTGGGGTTGTTCTCAGTTTCTATGTTTTTTGTGTGTTCCATGTTCAGGTTCCACAGACATAAATTAAAATTGCTAAGATGCATCGATTAAATAATATGCGTTTTATGCAGAGATGTATGTTGCCTCTGAAGGGGGAGCTCAGTTTTCCTTCTGCTTTTCAAGTTAATTTTCTTCTAGTGATATCCTTTTCAATCCTCCTTTTGGCAGTCATAAGTTGTCCTAAATGTAGGTATTCTTGTAGCTGTACTAAATTTCATCGTCATTTATTTAACTCTTTTGAAATCTGATCGCCAATTATTTTCCTCTTTCACAATTTGATCGTCAATTATTTTCCTGTTCTGACATTTGATCGTAAATTACTTTCCTGTTCTGAAATTTATCGTCAATTGTTTTCGTTTTTGAGAGATTCATTTTCATTCCATCTCTGAGAATGACTTATGATAATTCTGCTATCATTTACGGTAGTTCAACTGAACCAGAGGAAAATATCATGGGGAAAGGTAAGGTAATTTGAATATCATCCACGTAGAGAGGTATTTCTTATCCATTTCTTCTTTCCATTAAGTTTGGAACAGTCTGAAGATGATCATAAGTAATAGACTTACCTCTGAAACCTGCCCGTTGCGTTGTTTGATCACAATCGATTGTTTGTAGGTTGCGGATAAGAGTGTAGATGATTTGGTCTCATCTTATGGCTTTTTATAAAAACCATGCCATTGAAGTCTTACTGAGCTATAAACATTTTGTAAACAGACAGACGTCCCACCTCCACTCCACCAACCTTCCAACCTTCACAATGTCGATTTTAACCCTATCCTCCTCTAGTCCTTTACCATTTTTCATGCTCTAAATTTCGTGCAAAATTTCGTCCTTCCTTGTTCAGTGGATTTCCTTTTCGGTTATCATTTTGTGCCTAGTAGCCACTTTTATCTCACACTTCCTGATTGAATTCTTCAATTCTTTCTATGAAAGTTTTTCTGTCATTTTATTTTCTTTTTAGCATTTTTTGTTTCAAAAATAATTTTTTAAAATTGCAGAAATTTATACTCTAAATATAAAAAATTAAAGCTATAGGGATATCTGATGAATTAATTAGTTATTAATTGATAACAATAGTATCAAAAATTAAATGCATTATTTAAAATAGGAAAGTTTTAAACAAAAGGTTATGAAAAATGTTTATGCATTTCAATTTTTTTCCTCATATTATGTTGAAAATTTGAAGTATATATGGTATTTGAGACAACTCCCCCCCCCCTCCGCCCTCTAATATTAATAAGCAAAGATGATTGCCAACTGAAACTTTCTAGTTTCCTCTTTTTCCACAAGACTGCCATTCCCAACCGCACCAATCTGTGATGGCACCAATTTTATTAAGCTTATTTCATCCATCGCGAGTCATCCTTAGGGAAATTTTTTGATGGTGGAATAAATACTATATTTTCAAATAATTCCATACAAAACAATCACACTGCACGAGATCAAATAAGGGTTTTTCAGAGGATATTCAATGTCATAACCAGCAGCTTTTCTTCTGGGAAAAATTGGGGAAACCTTCCTTTACAATAGTTCTTATGTGGTTATAATCCCTGCTTTGTGTAAACCAAATATGATAAAATAGAATTTATTACCGATTGGTTATTCTAGAATGATTTCCTGATTAATGCGTTTTATTGGTTTGTCATTTAAACTAGCATCGAAAAAGAGGCACGTAGCGTTCCATTGCCAAACATGCCAAGCCAAATTGACAATCTTTCTCTCCAAAAGATGTTTTCGAACATAAAAGGATCAGGGAGCTATTTTGAGTGTATGTGAATGACGTCAATTTTTAGTGTCCAGATTGCCATTCAATGGTGTCTCATTTCCATCTCTAAATGTTCCACGAATTTCAATGGTTTATGAAATAAAAAACAGAGTGAATTCTATTAAACGGGGAACATCTTTATCGAAGAAGTTGATGTTGACATCAAAGTTATAACGGTTGACACCAGATTAAGGCCGATTGTTTAATGCGGAGATGTCACATAATATCTGAATGATTTTGCCTGATAATCTATTATGGATTTTCCCTCGACATATTCCTAACGATGTGAATTTCTCTTATACCCTCTTTCCATACATTTTTGTCTTCACCTCACTTTTTTTTAAATTTAGTAATTTCTTGAAAAACTAACCTTTATAAAGAATTGCTTATTACATTACTTGGCAATTTTACATTAAAATTGGCTACTATCTTTGCACCCACGTAGTAGGCAAATGCTCTATCCACGGTGAGTGGTAATCCCTTCCATCGGCACCTACGTGACACAGTAAACAGAGGAATGTTGAATGTCCACAGAGTTTCAGGAATGGAATTTCCCGATGTCCAAGCCGTCTGGCTCCCACTCCCATGCCCTGTTCGAACTCTGATCATTCACGCCGCCTTGCCAAGAGAAGCCCTACCGAGGTTGACACTGACCCTCGAAATATAAGATTACAACTGATACAGGTCCAGGAATTTCAGCATCGTCGAGCATTTTCGCTTTCTTCTACTCGTCATAATTTATCTACTTGTACAAAAATCGTTACATTTCTTCATCCTTTCATTCTCTCACATTTCCTAATAATATATACATATATTTTATTTGATTAATTCGCTCCGACTTTCCAATGACTTCTTTTTTTATTCTTCATTTACCATATTTTCCAACCCTTACTTACATTTTTTATTTACACATTTCAACCATAATCTAATTTTCAAGGCTCTAAATTTTAAATTCAATTACTCTTTCTCACATTACACATTCGACATCACATTTCTCCAATTATCAAGTTCGTCAATTCTTCAAGTATCCTCTTCACCCATGATCAAATTGTTCAGTTGTCCAAATCTATCATTCTGACATTAATTAATTGCTAATCGCTGACCAAACAAAACAATTGGCAATGTATCTCACTCTTACTATCATACATTTTATTAATTCTCCAACTCTTCCATCATTTAATCTCCCCAATCCTTCGCCCTCCCACCACTCAATAATCCAATTATCAAGGGGATTTTTCCATCTTCCATTATCCATATCTTCTATACTTCAAATTTCTCACTCCTATCACAGAGTGAACAAATCTTTTATTCTCCCATCACTCAATTATCCAACTTTCGAGGCTTCACTCTCACGAAATCTCGAATTTTTTTCAGCGATTGTGGAACCTATGGGTAGCGTTTCAGATCGGGGCACGTTCGTACTTCTGAGACTTTATTCTCCTCAGATCGGGCTCAATCCGTACTTTTAAGATTATATTTTACCTCTGATAGTCCTTAACAAAGTCAGATTCGTACTTTAGAAACCATATGGTGCTTCCTCTTCTTTGAACCTTCTATTGTTTACTGATGAAGTAAAAGTTTTGATGAAATATTCTTTTCAACATCTTAGAAGGCTTTCCAAAGATCACTTTTGTTGTTAAATTGCCTGTCATGTGCGTAAACGTCTCTTCAGGATCCTCCACAAGCTTTCTTTTGAATTTAGGTGGCAACTGTTGGGAAGCTAGTCCATGATCGAATCTCCTACAAATCTTTTCAACTCTAACCAATTATTAGAAAACTTGTATACATAGCAAGGAACATTTTCGGCCATGAAGACAAGTTACTTCCTCAACAATCCTCCTCTTACTTGCTCTCGTTGGGTGAATGCTTTACCTGACGTTCTTTGGCAACCTAGCCTCTTGCCAAACCATCCGACCCATCCGTAGTGACTCTTGATCTGTCTGTGAAGATAACTTTACTAAAGACAGTCTTCATGGATGTCTGAGTGGACATCAGACATTTTTCTTTGTTTTTAATTAAGAACGGCTTGTTGATCTTGTTCATAACGGTACAAAATTTCCTATGGTTTTACATCTTCTTTCTCTCGAGATGAACAGAGTCCCAGCAGCTTGATAAAATGCTTCCCTGTTAGCATGAGTGGTTTTAGTCACTTCTCTTTTGATTTGAGAAAGATCTCTAAGGGGCGGAGCTCGAAATTCTAGTTGAACCCTTTTCTTTCTTGATTAAATACCATTTTCTTTACAGTGCAATGATTACGCTTCAAATCTACTAAAATTAGCAGTGAAGAATTTCTTTTACCCAATTCTTTCACGCAGCACTTCTTCTTTTTGGGGGAAAGTTCCCTTTTGGTTACCAAAAATTGCTTCTTTCAAAGGATGTCCGGAGGGTCGTTGCAATCGAATTTCATAAAATTTAATATAAACTATTTAATATATGGGATAAATAGTGTTCTGAGTACTAACTTGTGCTTATTACATCGCTAAACGTATCTGAAAAAAATATTTGAAAAATATTTTTTGGAAAAGGATGAGACGCTAAAGAGTCGTTGAATATACTCTTTAGACACATTTTTGTTATATGAAAGTAATCTTTATCAATCCTAGATCTAGCCGTAATGAAATCGCGTGGATCTTCTACAAAGGTAGATGAGTATGTACCACAAGCTCTTCTATGATTCCTGTCCAGTATTTATATTCTTTATCTTCCACCGCCTTCACATAAAGTAGGATTGCGCGCATCAGTGCTGTTCCGGCATAAATAGTCGAAGTCTGCGAAAAGCAGCCACCCATTAACGTCATTCATTGCATACTAGTCTCGCTTTCGAGGCAAGCGGCTCCTATCCCGACTCAGTCACCTTTTAGGACAGGCGTGGGAGGACGAGCATTCTTCCTGCCTCATATACTACTCTTAAATTCAGTAATTATTCTTCACTTTGCGCAAGCCTCCTCCCCATCATCTAGTTTTGGGTGAGGGATGCACGCTCGAGAGCCTTTTCTCTTTTGTTTTGGGTCTTTTTAGTTTGTTTTCATTATTTATTTTTAGTTTAGTTGTTTTTGTATATTTTAAGAGTATCAGTCAGTACATGTGTAGGCTGTACTGATTTTCCGGCGAATATGTCATGCAGGTAGTCACTAGGTGGGCGCCTTGATATAATAGTCACGGCGTTTTCCGCTCATAATGTGCGCAAAAATAGGTTAGGTTAGGGTTAAAGTTATAATACTCTAGTCTAGGTTAGGCTAGGTTAAGGTAATCTAGGTTAGGGTCATCTATTCTAGGTTAGGTTAGTGTCATCTAGTCTAGGTTAGGTTATGTTAGGCTAGGTTAATCTAGGTTAAGTTAGAGTTAGAGTAATCTATTTTAGTATTTGTTAGCTTAGGTTAAGTTAGGTTACTTGTGAGCAATGGGGGGGGGGTCAAAAGTAGATAGCGAGAATACTTTGATGAGTTATAAAAAGAAGGTTAGGAAGATGATGCAAATACAAATATGATTGGCTCTGTGTGAGTGAGTCGGGCGCTGGAAAGTCCTCTGCTCACCGACGGGATGCAAGAACAATGTTAGGGGCGCTGTCGTCGCCTTCTCAACGACTTGACGAGTCATGGTCATCGAATTTTCATTTTTTTCTTATAAAAAAAAACCTTCACGGTCGATCCGTTCATCAACGAGCACAACAACCGCGTGGTAAGCCCTGGCCAGGACGTCTCCGAGGTCAACTACGTGTCTAGGACCGAGCGAACACTTGGTCTCCGTGATGATGCTCCGCGGCGCGGCTTCTAATGGAGAGAAGACGCCGCCTGTGTTACTCGCGGCCGGTTACAGGCTCGCCGTGGCCGATAAGAGGGACACCTCGGCCATGAAAGTCCTTCCCTGGGTGAGGAATATCACGAAGAAGGCTTACTACGTCTTTCGGCAGGACGGTGACCCGGCCCACACGCCCGAGACCATGCAAGAGTGGTTGCGGTCGAACATGAACTTCTGGTCGAGGGGCCTTTGACCGCTGCAGGCACCCGAGCTCAATCCCACCGACTATAGCATGTGGGCGCATGTCGAGGGCAAGTCATGCAAGGTCTGTCACAGCAACGGCGACGAGCTGAAGTCCTCCGTCAACCGCGTATGAGGTAGGACTTCGTTCTCAACCAGTGTGGGGCCTTCAGGTCTCGCTTGTAGCCCCTGCTTGCCGCCGAGGGCTGCCATATTGATTAATATTTCAATTTAAGCACAAATTTATATGTTAAAACAATTAAAACGTGTCTTACTGCATCAAAAGTATCATTGTATCTTTTGTTGAAAGCGTCGTAACGAATGTAACAAGACTTTTGTAATACCGTGGATGTCAGAGTGAGAACGGTTGAAAGATTATACGAATGAGTGTTTAGGAGAGGAAGGATTGACAGCGGAGGCTGTACAGTAGATGATCTGTTTCATAGGTGCGTATGGGTAGGGGGCTTGAAAGGGTGGGCTTGGGGCTTTTCCCTCGGGTATAAACACTGATTGGACGAGGTGGTACGATGCATAACACCCTGCCACTATAAAGCAGTATCGAGATAGGTAAAATGATTGGAGGGGAGGGGGGGGGGCTTAATAAGGCCTAAAGGAAGTTGGCGCTGACGCTCGCCGACCCCACTTTTTTGCGGGAATTTGCTCGAATTGAAGCGATCAGGGTGTTAAATATACTTGTAAAAATTCAAAAATAATTCCTTCTCCAACAATATTCATAAATCTAAAAATGAAGAGGGAAAAAAATAATGATATAGAAAACGACAAATAAAAACTTATTTAATATTCAAATTATTAAAATCTCGATCTATTTACCCCGCCGTCAGCTGTGAATCGGCCAATTTGAATCAGTCCTTTGCTGTCGTTCAGTGTAGGTGGATGTGTCACGATTTATCTCCGCTGGTTGTATTAAATCCAGAATGAGCCCTTGATCCAAACTTTAAAAAGTCATTGATTTTTTTTCTATTTCCCGAAAATTATTCTCAATGACTCTGTTAATAAATCGAGTGCACCCATTATAGTAGCAGTAGTCGTACCATACTTGCATAGTATTTGTTGCTTAGATATAATTAGGGGTCTGTTACCGTATTATACCAAATGCTTTTGTGGGAAGATGTTAATTTCTTTAGTTCATATCAATTAGAGGATATGGGATTATGTTTCTTAGCACTTGGCTGATAAGTCACTAGAGAATGAAATTCGCATGTTAAAAGTGAGTAAAAAGTTGATATTCTTTTGCTGAAAAGTCAACCTGGAGAATAAAAGTAAATACTGCCTGAAGGTAGTAAGTATAATGAACGTTTAAATTTTGGGTATCTTTAACCAACAAGTGAATTAGGATGAGACTATTAAAAATAAAATTTCAATTCAAATTAACAACTTTAGCATTATCAAAGATACCTTCCCTCTTAGAAGACCCATACAAAATATTAATATTAAAATTATTGAATGAGGATCTAAAGAAAGTAACAATAACAAAGGTCATGACATATTATTGATACTGTAATTAAACGAGATAAGAAAAGTAATGAATATTAAAAATAGTGACCAAATTCTTCATTATGTATATTGAAATTATCAGAAGCATTTTTTTTAAATGACATACTTTACAGACCACCATTGCCATATAGTCAAATGAAATAGATCACACAATAATTAGAAGAACGTCACATTAGTTTCGTTAATCTGGTCATTTTAAGGAAAAGAATATAATTATTTTTTAAGAGATAATGTCACTTTAAAAAATATTTTTAATCTAACTTCCAATGGCTGTTATATAAAATACCATTAAATAGATTGTTTACAAAGAAATTTCATCTTATGCGTCGAGAATTATCGACTGTTATAAAAGGGGCGAGAAAATTCAAATAATAATAACAATTGAAGTTTAATAGTCGAATTTTAAATTCCATTTAAAAGATCTCTTTCTAATTTTTACTTTTTAAGTTCAGTGCCCTCGTTTGATTTATTAAAAAAAGTAATGTAGTCACAGGCAAAAACATTATTATTATTTATGTGCGTACGCATTCCACCGAAGAGGGAGGAGAGGAGGAGGGGCTGGTTATTGATGATAGTTTCGAATAATAAGAACTATAGTATTTAAGCACATAAGGCAACATACATATATATGATCCGAGCGCACCTGAGAGAACAGTAACTCGGATATACGAACTTAGAACTATTTTTGAAGAATTATGGGTTCACTTTTGGATATATATATATATATATATATATATATATATATATATATATATATATATATATATATATATATATATGTTTGTACATTATATTTTTGGCTTCGTATATTCCACTTATGAGGTATCTCTTTTATAGAATAGTGTAAATAATTAATCGCAAAAGACGGGGAAAACGAACAATGATTCCAAACTAGTTCTCAAAATTGAATGGTCATGTGGCGTGAGATGAAAGCAGGGCACCAAATCTTCTGCATCCTAAAATGAGATAAAAACTGCCATTTTCGTGTTATTTCCTGTTAGTGCCTTTTCAAAACAATGAGGGACGCTCAACCTATCCCCCCTCCCGCGGATCCTACCCAAGGGGAATTGCACCCTTGTAATATCTCCCCCCTAAGGGTCAAATATTTGGATGATATCGACCCATTCGCCATTAGCTCCATTTACCCTCAGCCACCACGACCGCCGATTCATGCATTCCGGTCGGATAAGCCTCTGGGGGAACAGCTCGCCTCCGTTCTACAGGTGCTAGGAGCACCGCACAGGGTAAGTAAGCCAGTAAGGCGCCCACGCTAAACCCCTTACCCCCGTAACCTTCTTCTCTTCACCCCATGTTCTCCCAAGGGCATGGGGCACCTACAAACAAGACAACAATCCTGTTGGGCGAGGCAGAATACCGTCCAGCGGCCCAGTCGGTTTCTGTGTTTGGCGCAGGTTGCCGCCGGCTGCCTGAATGAGAGACAAAGAGAGGTCGCGGGTGAAACACACACATACACATACTCTCTTTCTTTCTTTCTCTCTCTCTCTCTCTCTCTCTATATATATATATATATATATATATATATATATATATATATATATATATATATATATATATATATATATATATATATATATCGTTCGTTGTATCTCTTTTTCTCTGAGGTCTGGTTCAGGAACAGCGGCATGTTTTTGTTTCTTCACGACGGAGATAAGCGGACATGTTTTCTCTCAAATATGTCTAGTTTCAGGGTGGAACTCCATGCGGTTGACCGCTGTCGAGCCACGGGAAGAGGTAAAATATTGTTTGTAGCAATGGAAAATGCGGTGTTGGGGACGCAGGAGACGTCATCGAACACACTAGACGTTACGCGCTCTATTTCCGAGACCAGATGCGGTCAGAAGTAATGGCTCGCAACCTTTTCAATACCACCTCTGACATCACGGGTCGGGTGACTGATTATTTAGATGGATTCGCCGTGTCAATCGTATCGCAAATTTTCTTGATTATCTTTGAATTTCCAAACTACAAAAGAGTTTGAGTTCGTTCTTTTGACATTATCTATTTAGGTCTATCACAACAGTCCTTATCATTCAAGATCTTTTTTTTTTAATTTAGCTCCTTCTTCCTGTGGCAAAAATTATAAGGGTATTAGAGACAGGCAAAGAAAATATTATACATAATATTAAGTATTAATTGTTGAATGGAGTATTATAAGTAACTAGTCTACCCAGTAATATTTAAGTAATAATAGTAATTATTATTAATATAAAATGAATCCCAAAACCTCTCTCCTTAAAGTGAAGTTTAGTTGGATCAAGTAAAGATAGTCCCTCCTAAGACAAAAGGGAGGGATTAACTTTACTTGGTAAAATGGGAGGTATACGAAGTTATGACATCGCCATTTTAAAGCTACTGGAATAAGCATAAACTAAGAATTAAACGCATGCGAGGATGTAAGAGAGAAATGCTAAACTCTTATCTACATGAATGTATGAGGCTTGAAAGACATAAATACAATGTTTTCAATGATTTTTGCGATACGATTGCCAGCCAATACCGTTTTAAATAAGTTATTAAAATTTAATTTCTAGAGTTCTACAAAATTTAAAATTTTCAATTGTTTTAAAATAAACTTTCTAACAAATATGTTCCTAAATAAAATTTTTAAGTTAGTTTTTTATTTTAGCCTTGGGAGGAATTAATTAAGCTTTACTAGTGTAACTCTGGGGCGGATGATCTTTACTTTGTAAAATGGGAGGGACTATCTTTACTTGATCCATTTAGTTTTCACCTGAAAGTCCATTTTTAAAAATTTAACAAAGAAATAAACAAAAAGAAATAAAGTATTGCACTTGTGTAGCGTGCCCTCAAAATTGACTGTCCATTTTCCGAGAGTTAACAAAGTAGAACTACTCATTATTTATCATATTAGATAATACTTGCTTTGTTAACCGCTAATACGCCCCTTCATTGTCACCAGTTTGTTTTCTATCTTCTAAATCAGTCTCTTAACTTATAGATTAGATCAGGGCTTATGCTGTTGGCTTATGCCCCCGGATATTCAGTGTGATAAGTGACATTCCTGAGACATTATCTTTTGGCACTATGAATTAAATTTCCTCTAAACACCCTCGCCTGAATATTTAGAGTAATTAATGATGTGATTAATATAAAAAATATTGAATGTATCCGCCTTCCACAAGTTTGCTTTACAACGTTTAACGCCTTTTTTCCCTTTTTGCTGGGTCTAAACATGCGCGGAAAAGGGGTAGATTTAAGGGGTACAAAAGATGAGCAGAGAGAGAGCACCAGTTTCTTTGGAGGCACTGGGGTCAGAGTCCCTGCTGCTACTCCAGGTTTCAGTTGAAGCGAGGGTATTGCCCCTGGTGCACCTTCTGGGTAGGATCGGTGCATATTAATCCCTAATCCAATTATGCCCGATTAATCACAGATCCACCATCAATTTTTTTTCCACGCTTCCCATTCATGGCAATGGGTCGGGGGAAGGATTTGTAGCGGAATTTAATATACACGTCCTTGGTGTAGACCTTTTCATTGTTTCCTCTCTTAATATTTGAATAATTTCTTGGTGGAGTAAATGTGGCAGAGGCATTCCTGGAGTAATACAAACATCCAATCCAAATTGATTCGGACCTCTGATGGAATCAATTTCTACACTATTCCAAAATGGAATACAAAGCTTTACAGAGATAGAGGAATAATAATATTTTATTGCATGACTTTGTTAGCAATTACACCTTACCTGTGTTTGTTTATATTATCTTACAACATTGTTCACTAGGAATTTTGATCCACTTCTCATTAATATGCATTTATAATTGTCTTTATTCGTTGGGTATCGTTTTTCCATGTGGTCATGGTCTCTGCTTTCTGCCGGCCATTTCCAAACATAAATTATGGAATCTGGAAATCATTTTTTTAATAGTGAGCTCAAATGTTTTGTTTGTTATAAAACTTCTTGGGCAACTTCATTTTTTTATGATGCTTGAAAGTTTTTGTACAAAATAACCAAATAGTGTTCCTTCCTCATCGGTTTATTGATTTTAAGAAGAATTCATGTGCCATTACCAGCAAAGAAACCATATAACTATGCTTCCTCTACCAAGCTTTACGATTGATAAGGTATTTTTCTGAAGAACTGCTTCGCCAGCTTTCCGCAAATCACGTCTTCTGCAATTATGACCAAATAGCTCCATTTTCGTTTCATTGGTGAAATAAACTTTCTTCCAAAAGGTTTTAGCAAGATGCACTTGTTTATTTGCAAACGTGAAGCTTACAACAAAAGTGAGTTAAACGAAAATATACATCGGTAGCTTCTTGCTAGCATGGTATCATTTTAGGTCATTTTGGTGTAGAGATCTCTCCATTCTGGTCTCTAAAACATTAACTCTACCTGCAGCCTTAAATTGACACGTTTGCTTCTTAGTGGTGTGTAGACTCACAAAGTCTACTCAAAATCTTTGAACGATTTATTGGACATAAAGTATAACCAAGGAGCGGTATGTTTAGGTCCTCAAAACCTTCAAGAGGGAGCTGCAGACCCTGTTCCTGTCGCTTATGGGAAAGTTCTGGTTTCAGCAAGATGGAGCAAGCTCTCAAACCTGTCCCGAGATTGGCTGAAAGAGAACTTTGATGGCTGTGTGATCAGTCTCAAGACTGATTTTGAGTGGGCACCTCACAGCCCAAACCTTAACCCCCTCCACATTTCTTTCTCGGGGGCGACCCTAAAGACCGAGTGTATGCAGGGAGACCCAGGACCATCGTGGAACTCAAGGAAGCCATCAGGGAAGAGATCAGAGCCACTAGTCGGTCGGTTTGTAAGGACGTCATGGACAACTTTGTGCTGCGCCTCAAGAAATGCACAGAGCTAAATGGAAGTCATCTCGAACACGTGCTCTATCTAGAATAAAGAAGACAAGGTTAAAGACTCTCATGTTTTGATATGATGTTTTTAAACACAATAAACTAGTTATCACCAGTTTCACTCAATCCTTGCAGAAAATTAAGAAATGAGGCCTATCGAAAGTTGGGGCCCGTTTTGGAGGGGTGACCCTGTAATATGCACTCCTCTGGGTTAGGTGGGTCCCAGATATTATCAAGAAGCAGCCATGGGAAAAGTTCAAACTATTCTCGTTTTGTTGATCAGATCTCAAAGTAACAAACTAATTTTGAACTTAATTATTTTATTAGTACTTCGCTCCTTTATAAAAGTAAGTTGGAGAGTATCTTCCCATTTTAATCCTTCCTTCTAGGAGGCAAAATATTCATGGTGACTGCAGGAGTAACACTACATTTATGGTGACACTGAAGTAACTTTCATGGACTCTACTGCATATCTTGATTTTTTTTGTAGCTATGGAAATAATATTTAGAAAAATTTAAAAGCGCAAGTCACCTGAAGATTATTTTTCCCTTTAGCTTTCAGACTCAAACTAGAGTCCTTCATCAGAGGTATTGAAGTTAGCTTAGTTTTCCTTTAAAATTTTTCCCAATAATAATATATATATATATATATATATATATATATATATATATATATATATATATATATATACTAGTGTAGTTGGGTAGCAGGCTTTCTTGAATGCAAATTTTGTTGAAGACCATTGTATTTTGCCTTAATTCATTTCCTTTGGCAACTTTCTCTTCATCTAACTATGTTTTTTATTCCATCTTGTAGATGGTGGATAGTTAGAAGAAGAGAAATTTGCCAAAGGAAATTAATTAAGGCAAAATACACAATGGTCTTCAACAAAATTTGCATATATATATATATATATATATATATATATATATATATATATATATATATTCGGCCTTGGCCAAAATTATGGGGCAGGTATAAAAAAGTGAAGAATATGATTGAAACTTATTTATTTCATACTTGACCTAATTAATACAAATAAACATTTTTGCGTATATTCTATCAATTATTAATTAATATTTGATGTATCCTCCTTTTGCTTATATAACCGCTTTTATGCATACTTGAGACTAAGTTGGCACAGGTGGTTGACTCAATTTTCTGCCACTCTTCATGAATTTTGGCTGTTAATTCACTTTTTGAGGAACATTTGTGCACCCTCACTCTTGTGTCCAAGTGTGACCACAAATGTTTTATAGGGTTGAGGTCTGGAGATTGAGGGGGCCATTCCAACAACGTCACCCCTTTCTTTTCAATCCAACCCTTTTAGATGTGTGGCATGGAGCATTGTCTTGTTGGAAGATTACTTTCTCTTGTTTGTCATCATTGAAAACTTTACCTAAGGAAAGTTGATAAACTTAGTCTAACATGCTGGTGTAAGTGTTCGAATTCATTCTGCCCTCACAACAACAATCCTGTAAGTGAAGACGACATGCAATCCCAAACCATTACACTGCCACCTCCAAATTTGACTGTCGGGACAACACATCTCGGAACATAAGCTTCCCCAACTCTTCGACGAACATTAACAGCCCCAGGGGTCTCAAAGATCTGAGGGGAAATACAAATTTTACTGATCATTTTTGGAACCAATAAAAGTTTTGGTATCCAATAGAAATGTGTACAAGCGTAATGAATTGGTGGAAACTAATGTGGAGAACCTACCTCAAAGTTGCTTTCATTAGACCAAACAACTTTAGCCCAATCATCATCAGTCCACTCTTCATGTTCCTTTGCCCCCAAGACAATCGCTTCTTCTTGTTCACCTGAGACAACCACGGTTTCTTTCTAGCCTTACACCCTTTGAGCCAGGTTTCTGATAACCTTCTTCTCACTGTGGGTCTTGATGTCCCCTTTGTATGCTGCTCCTCGAAACTCAGCAACTACATCTTCCCTTCAAGTTGTACAACTTTTGCGATCTTGACCATCACGAGTTTTGAAAGAATTTGTCTCATTGTACCTTTTAATGGTTGTTTCGACAGTGGACACCGTTTCTCGAGCATTTCAATTTTATTGCAATTTTGACTTGGGATAATCCCTCTCTTTGAGGTTCAGGAATTTGTTTATTCGGAGACATTTTTAACAAACAATCACCACGTGTAAGTTAACAGTAAGATAATCACTGAAAAAATGTAAATAAACGTTAGTATCACACATTGAATTGCAGAAGGTGCCCCAACAACTTATGGACAATATGCAAAAACGAATTAAAGCGCTTCTAAAAGCAAAATGAGGACACATCAAATATTAATAATTGATAGAATATACGCAAAAATGTTCATGAAATAAATGAGTTTTAATTATATTCTTCACTTTTTCATACCTTTCCCATGATTTTGGCCAAGGCTGTATAATCTGCCTTTAATTTTCCTGTGGGATTTTTTGCATTTATATCCGGGTGTCCTCCCAAAATGTATACACACTTTAAATAATTGTAAATTTTGAAAATGAAATGTATTTTAATAAACACCTATTTTACAATTATTTAAAGTGTGTATACATTTTTGGGGGGACACCATATATATATATATATATATATATATATGCATCTTTTGGGCCACATATCACGTGTCTTATAATATGTAAGCCATTTTTGCAAGCACTTTTACGATGATAAATGCATTCAACACTACTAAATTGGACAACAATGTTGGTGAATTTAAACTTCTGATCCCAACTGTACGCGCTTTAACATCGCTTGAAAGAAGCTCATTGATACTATTGGTGAAGCTTAACCGCGAAAAAAAGTGTAATGCCAAGCTGTTTTGCCCGATTCCCTCGATATAAAAAGGCAAATGGTCTTTGAATCACATTTTACTTTTTTCTGCGAGAAGCTTTCAAGATAGCAATGGACGACAGCTTTAGGTAGTTTATGGCCCATTTCGGGATCTGTTTATGATCGCAGGCAGCGTCTGTCCACCCCGTTTTCCGGTCGCGTTTGAGGGCAACTCCAGAATGGAAATTGATGCGGTTCTAAGCCACAATTTTGGCGTCATTCGCAACCGGTCCAGAGTCGGTCATGGTTCGCGCGCTTGTGTCTAGCACAGCCCTTCCAACGCGCCTCACACCACTCTTTCCCTCTTCTATCATTCTACCACTTTCCGCCACAAGCATTTTACTGCTTTATCACTCGAAAATACTATGATTATCAATCCACTCCTTTCTCAATCAACTTTACTGTTATATCTTTTGATCACTATCATTCATACACTTTGAAATTTGATCATTCAATTCCACTACTTTCATACCTTACATATGTTTCTGCTCTATCACTCCGCACACACATACCTTCTCTCTTTTTTCCTTTTCCTGCTTTCCCTTTTACCAGTTTACTGTTTTTCATCCATCTCTCCACATACCGGTAATTGTCTATTTTGCCACTCCTCTTTTGTTTGCTGATTTATCATTTGATCGTTTTACTCTTATTCAATGTCTTCACTCCTTTTCATCTTCCATCTCTTCTCGCTTCAATTCCTTTTTTAGCCATTCTACTCCCGTTTCATTGCTTATCTGTCCCTGCAAGTGGGGTGAGTGGTGAGGCAGGGGCAAAACCCCTGCTGCATTTGAAACTTGGAACTGCGTTTCGCCCTCCCGACCCCAGTCCTTCAAGACAGAGTGGTGCTAATCTTTCGTACCTCATTTAAATCTCCTCCTATCTCTTTCGCGCTTGTTTAGACCCAGCCAGGGGTAAAAGAGGGTGTTAAACGCTCTTAAAAAATTGCTTCTCTCCATATCTATGCACTCTGAGACACAGTTTTCGTTCGTAATTCTGAGTCCTTTACCTCTTTTTACAAACTTGTTCTGGGAGTTTTGTAATGTGATCACTTGTTATTAAAAATGAAGTATAATATTCGTATTGTACTCAATAAATCCTGGTAATTCTCTATTCTCATCACTCGTTCTCTCATTCACTCCACACTGATCCTTCTCTTATACTGGTCTCTCGACAATCATTTGTAACGCCTCCACTAACCATAGTGAGTGCCACTTTTCCCTTGACCATTGAAGGGGGTAGTGAAACCAGGGCTTTACTCTCCCGGTGCCTGCAAACTCACTACTGGAAGACGGAGTGTCAATGCGTGCATCTATAGCGCCAATTTGTGCCACAAAGATTGAAATTTTAGTATTAAAGAACGCTGTGGCACTGACTTATGGTTAAAAAAACGGAAAATGATGCCATCGGATATATCATAAAATAATGACAGGATATGCAGTGCCATTAGCATGAGAGTGACAGGGAAAAGGCAGAGAACTAGAATCTGCTGGTGCAGGATTTCATTTTATTCAACCAAACAAATCTTCACCTCGAGCACCACCGGAGATTTTTCACTCCCTACCTTTGACTAGTTTGTGTTTGGGTACAAACTATCCCTAGAGTTGTCGAAAATGTAACGTCCATAGTCCACAACGTCAATGCTCCATAACTCCCATGCCCCATAACGCCTATGGACTATAATGTTCCTGTTCCATAACATCCATGCTCCATAACGCCCATGTTCCATAACATCCATGTTCCATAACGCCCATGTTCCATAACATCCATGCTCCATACCGCCCATGTTCCATAACATCTATGCTCCATAACATCCATGTTCCATAACGCCCATGTTCCATAACATCCATGCTCCATAACGCCCATGTTCCATAACATCCGTGCTCCATAACACCCATGTTCTACAACATCCATGCTCCATAACGCCCATGTTCTATAACACCCATGCTCCATAACATCCATGTTCCATAACACCCATGCTCCATAACATCCGTGCTCCATAACGCCCATGCTCCATAACGCCCATGTTCCATAACATCCGTGCTCCATAACGCCCATGTTCCATAACATCCATGCTCCATAACGCCCATGTTCCACAACATCCATGCTCCATAACATCCATGTTCCATAAAGACCATGTTCCATAACATCCATGCTCCATAATACCCATTTTCCATAACGACCATGTTCCACAACATCCATGCTCCATAACATCCATGTTCCATAACGCCCATGTTTCATAACATCCATGCTCCATAACATCCATGTTCCATAACGCCCATGTTCCATAACATCCATGCTCCATAACACCCATTTTCCATAACGCCCATGTTCCACAACATCCATGCTCCATAACATCCATGTTCCATAACGCCCATGTTTCATAACATCCATGCTCCATAACACCCATTTTCCATAACGCCCATGTTCCACAACATCCATGCTCCATAACATCCATGTTCCATAACGCCCATGTTTCATAACATCCATGCTCCATAACATCCATGTTCCATAACGCCCATGTTTCATAACATCCATGCTCCATAATGCCCATTTTCCATAATACCAATGCTCCATTAAAGCTCCTTATTTAATGATTTAGTTCCCTTCTTTTTATTTTTATCGAATTCATTTTCTTTTGAGTGCAATAAGAAATGATAATAATGAAAGGGAGAGCCTCCAATTAATGCAGTTAATCAACTTCAATTTCTAGCCGGGGAGGGGGAGTAGAAGCTGTTTTTAATGGCAGTGATGCGTGTCGATCACCAATTTGTGGAGAAAAAATGTATATTAAAAGTGAAACATAAACTTTCGAAATCGACAGTAAAATGGTAATGTCTGCATCCCACCACTTTAAATTGAATATGTTTGTTACTTTTTTTCTATTTTGTATTATTCTTAATTACTTCATTGATTTTCTCTATTTTCTCCTTGTTTGGTTTATTATTTACGTCAATATGAATTTCATTTGAAATGGTGTAGGTAGAAAGTACCGGTGGAAAAGAAAGAAGCATCGTCGTACTGGTAGCGAGACGGGCACCGCAGTCTAGCCTAAAAGGACTGAGATCAAGCCATGCTTAAAAGCCGCCCGCTTCTTAATCGCCGCGTCCCAATTTTCTTTTACTGCTCATAATAAATATTTAGTATTAATTTTCGAGTTGCATGAAGTCGTTTGTAAATGACTGCTCCTAGAAGTCCGTATGTGGGGGTGTATGTGTACGGAGTGGTGGGCCCTTGTGGTTAGTTCAATCCAATCGCACACTACCAACTTTCTTCGCCGCAGTAATGATAAATGGTTTTAAAAACTATAATTTCTGTTTGTTTTGGATCCCTGTTCTAAGTCATCAATATTCGCCTATATTATGCACGCGTAGGTTCATATTTAGGACGTTAACACACTCATAAGGGCAAAACTACACACCATAGATGCATGGGTTGTAGCTACATACATATGTGCATATATTCGTGTGGCGAATGGCACTATTAAAATGCAATATTCGATGCAGCATCATTATTTACAGCAGCCGATGCTGTTTTGATTGCGTTTGGAGGTAAGTGTGTAAGATCCTGAGTGAGGGCGTGAAAATGAATTATTTATAGTGCCATTCGTGGTCAGAAAGGAGAGTAACTCAAGTGACATATCAACCTCTTATGTGAGGCGAACATTCTTTTTTCATGCACTCCCCGCATGGGTTACAAGGTCGTTTAGGGTAGTTCCTTGTGAAAATCCGTAGTTGTCCATAAAACCAGGTATTTAGTTCTATGGTGAGCTTTTTTCTTAAGGTGGAGAGATCAAAAAGAAACCATAGCAGAGCGAAGTCAATAAAGACCCTCGGAAAATTCAAAGAAGACCTTCAAACAAGGTAAGTAAGACTTGGTAAGAGCAAACGAGGCTTTCGGAAAAGGCGATGAAGACTCTCGGCCTGAACAACAAAAAATATCGACAGAGACAACAAAGAACTTTGACATATGACAGTAATAAGCCTTTAGTCAAGGCAAGAGGTAACGAAGGCTTTCTACAAAAGCAAAAAAGGTTCGGCAATGATAACACATCCCTCGGCAAAAGTAAACAAGACCCGACAAAAGGGGACAAGGACAAAAGGCAGAGACAATGAAGTCCCATTTCGGAAAGGGGGAAAATAAATTCTCTAAAGGTAACAAATAACTCTCGAAAAAAACCTCCATCGGCAAAGAAGTGAGATACTTTTCTTTTAAGGCAACCAGGCAATGGCTTCGCTACTAAGATTAAAATTTTAAATCTAAAAAAAAGCAGCCATGGTTAAATTTCTATCATCTTCTGAACTTCGCCAATCATAATAATTTTAAAAAGGAACTCTAAACTAAATTTCCCTCCTTTCAAAATATCACGTTGCTAAAATATAGTTATAGAAGAAGATATATAAAAATAAATTTTATGAATTTTACCGTTTTGTTTTTTGATATTATAAAAGAATTATTAGAAAAAACTTTGATAAAAAAACATGTCATAACCAAACTAAGATGAAATTATTATTTAAATAGTCAAAAATCCCCTTCTTAAATTATAGAGTTAGTGATGATGATGATAAAGCCATCCTGAAAAGGCCATAAAATACGCTTAGTTCAATACCAGTCTATACCGCTGGAAAAGCAATATTGAGAGAGACCTCAAAAAGCAAGTAGGTATAATTGAAAAAAAAAAGAAACTAGGCATCTACCAAAACTAAAATCAAGATAGAACTAATTACTAAACGATTTAAATACGAAATAAAGCTAAAATAACAATACAGGAACCATTTTGACAGAATTCCCACTTACCTAACAAAATCAATTGTCACCCACCCTTTTCAAACGGAAAATTGGTACAAATGTTTGCCTATGTGGGCCCTTTTAATGGCTCTTCTTTTGAATATATAAAGACCTAATAATAATCAACGGAAAGGTCCATTTCGACACAGCTGATTTGTAGCCGTCGCTCTCTGTTAGGCATCTGTGATCTTTCGCTTTTAACCTCTCATTTCTCGACGAGAGGTGACGGTTTCTGTGGCATCAAACACTTCAGTTGACGGGACTCACTAACGTGTTCCTTATTAGCTTTAAACTTCACTCTTTTCCTTCTTTCAATTTACCACCTTTGCTTCTTCTACTTGTACTTCATCTCGTGCACAATCGAATAATAATACAGTACCATCGTTGGTTACATAATCAGAATGAGCCGTTTGTTATCTGGTGTGTATCAAAATTTGAAGAACGACCATATAAAACCATAGATTTCAAAATGTTGCAATGGTCTTTTTTTCGACTCGGCAAATAAATATTTTTAACGAATTAACTTATTTTCAATTTTTGAGATGTACTCCAAGGGTCTATCAGAAATCTTTAAGTGCGATTTTGGCTTGTTTCTTGTTTGTCTACTTTAAATCAATAAACTTCAAATAATTCCGGTTCATAGGCATTTTTGGAAATATAAATTATATACCAATTGTTCACTGTCAAGGGCAAATACGAAATGTGTTTAAAGCAGTTCCACGAGTAGACCATATCGTATTAACAAGATTGATCTTGTTTATTAATTCTTTGCTACTAGGGGAATTGACCATTTTCTTCTATTGTTTGCTGACTTGTGATGAAAAATGTATCTCTACGACAATCGAAAATCATCATGCTCCTGGTCATCAGCAAGTGAAGCTCGGCTACAAACTTGCTGGTCTGGTGTTTACCAACGAAAAGTGATGTTTTTTTGTAGAACAGCTTCGTTATTCAGTATTACGAGTTATTTTAACCTCAAACATCTCAAAGGGGGCGGGGGGTATAAACTCGAGAACTTAAAGCAAGTCCAAGATGTCATGATATGAAAGCGCCCATCTTAGTCCGTCGCAAAGTAATTATCCTTCAAGATAATCCGAGACCTATTTTTCGTCGTGTAGCACGAGAAGTACTGCCAAGCGAGATTAGAAACTTCTACTATACTTGCAATGTTCTCAGGACAAGTCTTCTGATTAACATATCTTTTTTTCCCTAGATAACCAGTTATGCTGTAAAAGTTTCACAATAAGCAATTAAACAGGAATTTAACTTTTTTTTAATCAAGACCTAAGAGGTTCTATGTCAAAATGTATATCTAAAGCTGTATATTAATGGTAAATATTTTCAAAAACTGATGGGAACTAGGTAAATTTAAGGTTAAATTTGTTTTCTTAAATTTTTCATTCCAGATACCTTAATTTTAACAAAACGCACGAACTTATTAGGTTATTTGACACAAGATATTGGGTATCGTATAGAAACTTCTTAAGTTAAAAACTACTAAAACTACAACAAGCGAACAAATATCGTACAAGTAATTCCCACATATTACACCTTGAATACAAGGGATTATGTCAAAAATAGAGAACCCAATTTTAACAAGTCAGGAATAGCAACGCCAATATAAATATTATATAAAGGAAATGATTAAAGATACATAATCTTCACTTTAATTAAAATGAACGGTTGTTAATCTATCAAAATGGAAATTGAGTTACAGAAATTAATTCATCTGTTTACTATATTTCTTTCCATCCAAAGAACCGTTGTAAATAACCCGGAAGAAATTCGCGTTTTCTTTATTGTTAGTTTTTGCCTTAAAGTAAGACGTCCCCAATACGATATGTTGTATATGAACGCAAGTTTGTGGATTAACGAAGTGCAAAGAGTGGTTGACGATTCTTTGCCGGTAATTTGGATTATTGGCCAGATTTATGTGGGTCCACAATTCATAACTAAGCATAATTAATCCATCTTTTGCTACTTTTTCGATTATTACCAAAGGTTCTTCTTTGTCTCTGTGTTCAACGACTTCAATATACCCAAATGCTAATGAATAACAAGAATCTACTAGGATAAACGCCCGAAATTGACTTCTCTGCCACTGGCATCGATAGTGCTTTGGTTAGGTTAGGTTAACATGGGCTAACCTAACCTAAACCTTATCGTCTGACGCTATGAAAACGTCCGCGAATATTTTCCATGCCAAGAATAACGAACTCAAATTGACCATGTCAAAAATAGCATCCCCCAAATTCCTTTTTCAAGAATAGGTTTGCTACGCTTGACATCATCCGAATACGATATCCTTAACTCAATTCAAAATAATTAAAACCCGCTAATCTTTTAGTTTCTAATCTCTCGTGTATATAGGCTCCTCTGCCAGGAACAGAGGAGCCTGGAGGACAACTGTCCGCGACGGAGCCTTTAAGAAGAACAGAAGACAGCATGAGGAGGACAAACGTAGGATGAAGAAGGCGAGTGGACCAACCTCGTCCTCCTCCTCCCTTCCCATGTGACTTCTGCCCAAAGCTCTCCCACAACAGACTGGGCCTCCTAAGTCATATCCGGCACAAACATAAGCCGAGGAGACCGGATAACTGAGGACGGAACCGATGCTCGGACACGAGCTGGAGCCGACGACGATGAGAACTAAGAACAAATATTAAATTTTAGCTGTATACAATAATTTAATTCAAAATTGCTCTACCCATCTAATCATGAGAGTTCACTTTAAGTATTTGACTAGTAATCGTTCAAGCGTGCAGCAATTAAGCAAGGTATGGCCGCCAGAGGTATTTATAAAACAGGTTTGAGACTCTTGAGATTATTTTGTATAAATTTGTGGTTGAAGGTCAGGCGAGTTGCTTTAGCGCCATAGAGAAAATGTTTTTGATAACAAGAATGATAATAACTGCCATAACTTTCGATTTATATAGCAACTTTTTGGGTACGACTCTTATAAATCGTCTGTGTATTATGGAAAGCACCCTGTACACCACCGATGTAACAGATTCTGTACAAACTATCCGTTGAAGTATTATGGCAATGTTAATCGTGTGAGCAGAGATGGGTGGGTGAGTCTTGGTGCCTTTGGGGGATTCCCTTACTAGTATTTCCTTATCCAAGAGGTTTGAATCAAAGGCCATTATAACAGCAGGGAAACGAGTTGAGTGCACTCTTAATCATAAACCTTCGAGTCTTTTATTCATTCTCTGTAATTATCCAAGTTACTTTGGTTTACGTATTAATATCACTGTACTGACCCATTTTGGTGTAATTAAGGTGCCATATAGCTAGACCTCGTTCTATACTTAAGAAGAAATCTTCTCCCTGAACTCGAGAACATCCAGATTTATCCAACACAGGAAACATATTCGCGCAGAAACACAAGCCGGCGCTAAGATATTTTCCTGAAGGATAGCTGAAGCTACTCATTAAGAATGATAATAATGAAGTTAACCTTGAAACTGTAGAGAGTTATTGACATTATGTGTTAATGGCATTAATTTGTTCATAGTTTACATCTAGTGTTCGGTCCGATTGTATAACCATCACGGAAATGTGAATACGTGCACTTATTAATATTAAACTGCAATTGGTTAAACAGACTAGAGTGAAATTATGTAAACGCTGCGTATGAAAAAGATAGTATTTAATTACCAATTCGCCCTTGCAATACATATATCTCAATGCAAAACACTGGCATTTAATTTCCAAGTAATAAAATCCTGAACCCTGAGCATGTTTAGAACGCATTTAATGGGTGTTTTTACCCATAATTAATTAGGAGGATACCGCAATATTCTACTTCCCCGATAAAATCTAATTGAATAGGTATGGTTGGAATAGGAAATTACATAGTCTACTAAAATAGCTTTGCAAATGCTTGCAATTATTTCCTGTGTGAGTGCTCATTTTTATACACTGGTTTCAACGATTTTAAACTACACCTTCAGACCCGATCAGAAAGGGTAGACAGGATTTTGACGTACTCGTCTAAACATCTGTAATCTTTTAGATTCCTGCCTGCAATTTTTATTCTGTCTCCTTAGTCCATTTTCTTTTGTCTATTAAGTCCATTTTTCTCCGATTGAATGCTATGATTTTGTTAAGGTGCAGCAAAAGATCCCACTTTATTAAGCGGAGAAATATTGGTTGCGCATAACGTTTTAGGGAAGATTAAAAATACACCATACGAGTTTGTGTATTGAGCCGTTTCGTGTACATGCATATTGCATACGTGTTGATATGTGCTGTCCTTTACTAATTGTAAAAAAACCCACAGCCGGTTATTTAATGTGAAAAAGAAGTTTCTTTTAGTCACATTTTTCTCTGAGATCACAAGTAAATTTAGACCCGAAATTATGTCATGGAGTGGTGCAATTATGCCTAAAAAGTCGAGCATGTATGTGGATCTGTAAGTATTTTTCTCTTACATGAGTTGTGTAAAATTGCCCATGGAACCAGCTAATTGGTGAGACGAGAAAACAAGTGTCATCTTAACCTTCTCTGCTCAATTTCCATTTGAATTGTTAAGAAAGGTGTGACTATTGAATGCTTACAATAGTCATCATTTTATTGCGAATAAATAAAACAAATTTGACGTAGGTAGATTAGGTTTAATTGAAAATACTTCCGTAGTTTAAGAAGTAGATATAAAAATGAAAGCGGACAAATATAATACGAGTCCCTGGAAGTTGTATTCTATTAACAAAAAACACATTTTGGGACTCAAAGTAGCCTTGTGGAAACCTGAAAATATAGCTTTGGTATTGTGAGGAGTCTACCTCCAGGGTACACATTTGAGCGGGATGGCCTTCTTATGCCCGGCTTGGTTCCAGTTCATTGAATAAAGCCACTGCCGTTATAGCCGATTCCTTAGGTAGTCAGTCAAACTTAGATATATTTGAACCGAAGGAAAACTTGAACGTATTTCTAGGGCACATCTGATCCACTGAGAGGATGCAAGAAAAACACGGAATCGCAGAGAGCAAAAGAGACATTCACTCGTTCAGATACAATTGGTCAAATAGTTCATTATGTTAAAATGCAACAGCTAAGTGAGTTCGTATGTAGTCATTGGACAAGGAAAAAAAGGAGACTGGGCATGCAGAAAAAAATGTTTGGTATAAAAAGTAACCCATAGGAGAGTTAAATATAAATTTACTAATGTTTGAACACAAAAAGATGAGGTGAAAATGAACACCAACGATTAGTATTCAAGGATGAGGACAGCGAATGCCATTAACCTTTGGGAAATGTATATTAAATATGCAGCGTTTCTATCAAGGTCATATTTAACCAAAGGATGGAAAATTATAGAAATATCAGGGAGCTGAAGGATAAAAGTTGTAGGGTCGATGTAGGAAGAGTTAGCTCATTATACATTAGCCATGTTTACACTGCATAGCTAACATTGAAAAGGTCATCGCAGTATTTGAGTACTCTAGGAATATGAAAGAGCATTAAAGCGTACAACTCATCGGATTAAAACTATGAAAAATCTCGTATACTAAATACCTATTTTCAAGATTTCTCAAGGATGTTTTGTGGACCCAAAGCATTCTTTTAGCTACATTTAAATTTCCTTGCACTACTATTGTTTGCACGTATTCATTTGTGGATGTTTGCATACATATGTATGCGGCAAAATGGGGGTTTGAATACATTAAATGAGAAAAATATAAAATAAAACCATCAGAAAAGCGATCAATGAAGAATTGGAAATAACCCCTCGAAAACTAAAATTACTTAATCCCAAATGTGACGGAATCTTCTTGATTCCTCCTCACGAAATGTTTGCTCAGGAAGGCGAATGGACTACAAGAAGTCAACATTGACCAGTGCTCTCATACTGCCGGCCTCTTTCAGCCCCCTCCGCTTTATACTCTATTAAGTACAAGGCCAGCCATCATTTTGTCCTAGCCAATTTGGTGCTTCCTAGTGATTGGGGTGCTAGATCTCTTCCAATTAAGGATATTCGCTAAGAAAGAAAGCCCCTACCACGCCGCCTCACAAACCCTGTCGATGCACGCCTATCATATACAATATGATTCACACCTTTAAACAGTCTTTTCTCTTTCAAACACTCCTTCACGTGACCAATACACTGACATTCACTCTCGTATATTTTCTTTAAGAGCAAAAGCGATTTTACAGATGTGTAAATGATCCCAAACCAATTAGAGACTGCATCGGGCCCATACTGGATGCTAAGCGAGTCCTTAGTCAAGATTTGAACTAAGTATTGGAGACATTAAATGATCATTTTGAAAAGGTTTTTTTTTTACAATGGAAGATGCAATTAATTTAGCTCCAATACAAGACTTACCTAATAAATTTTAATGAAGAATCTATACGTTCAAGTTTTAACATAACTTAAAGGGAAATTAGTACTGATATTAAGCAAATGAAAATTTGCTTAATGGTCAGAAAGATGGCGGATGCAATTTAACGTTGAAAATTGTGAGGTAATGAATATAGGTCAAGATATTTTACAAGGTAATCACAATATGGGTGGTCAAATTTTAGAGTTAACATGAACAAGGAATTAGATGTCCTAATATCGATTGATTTGAAAATTTCAAAAACAATGCAATGAGTTCATTTGCATTATGCGGCACATTTCTGGTTGCCATAGAGGCGAAAGGACACTGCAATATTGGAACGCGTCCAACAACGAGCCAAGAAATTCATTCCGGAACTTAAAGTATCTCGTATGATGCCAAACTGAGGCCTCTCAATTTACTGTCATTGAAAGATCACTATCTGTTCGGTGAACTTATCAAACTATTTACAATACTAAAGGGTTTACTAATATAAACTATAAATCAATATTTGGACTAGATAACGTGGTATCGACTGAATTGTGTAACTGTTACAAACTAGTAAACAAAAGATTTAAAGCTGAAATAACGCATAAATAATTTTCTTAGAAAATAACACAAACAGCTAATTACCATTTACTCCATGCACTTTTAGAACCTGCCATAACGATAATAAGCTTTTTCTAGACACATAAACTGAGAAAAACCTTTGCATTTCTTATCCCTAGATTTTTCAGCAAGCAGGTTCAGTGCAACTACTTGATCCACACACATCCTACCAGACCTAACCCCCCACCCCTTGTCCATCATCTACCAATCCCTCAGTTAGCCTTCTTATACGGCCAATCAGAATCTTTCCATACACTTTAACAGCAACACTCAACAGACATATGCCCTTGTAGGTCTTTCATTCATCTTTCTTCTCTGTATCCATATGCAACGGCACTATTTTTGCATCCTTGCAGTCCTCATAAACTCCTCCAGTTTCATATGCCTTAAAACTTCACCAGACCCATTACATAGCACAATCGCAAAGACTTTTTAGCATCTTAACGACTATGTCATCAGGTCCAGCTGCTTTCCCATCTTTGAAACCTCTTAGAGCACTGACAACCTCCTGCATTCTTATCTCTTTAAGCATCCGATTTACGCTCACGAAACAAATCGTATTTAAATTTCCATCTTCTCTCCTACCCATATTATACAACTACAACGCTGTCTACGTCGTTCGGAAGTATTTTCATCCTTGATGTTAAAACAGCTATTCATTTTTCAGTGCCTCACCCCCTTGTCTACAAAATATAAATCACCCCATCTCCTCCAATCTCAGGATGAGGTCACAATCATGAAAAGTCAGCAGATGGAAACTATGTGGATATGCCAGTGTCAACTAGATGAAAAAGAACACCCATTAATAACCCAACTCAAGGTAGCCAGGAATTGGGTCAGACAATATTATAGGTTATATTACCCAAGTCAAATTAGCGGAGGGACCTAATAAGGATGTGGTAATTACGGGTAGCACTTCAAGTCAAAAACCTCTTAATCGATGTTTTATGACATGTCTTAAGCTTGTTTGAAACATGTTGAAGTGATATTGATTCTATCACGTGTTGTTTACAGGAACAAACAGAATTGGTTATGAAGATCTGAATGTGTTGGTAAATTCATCAGGAAAGAATTTATGAATGTCTCAGAATTGATTTGAGGGATTTTAAGGAAGATTTATGGCGTCTTAACCATGTTTAAAACATGGTGAAGTGATATGATTTTTTTCTCGTGTAATCGTTTAAAAAGAGTAGTGTTTGTACAGGTGTGAGGTGTTGATAAATCAATCAGAGTAGATTTTATGAGGTTTTAGTCTTTGATTCAATTTATTTTATTATTATTATAAATTATTTTTATCTTTGTATTTTTATTCTTGTTCCATTTTCCTTTTCCATTTCCTTGTGGATTTTCAACTGGCCTCCTCTCTTCTATGCCCCTCTGCCCAAAGTGGGCGGCTCTTTGTTACGGCCGATATATTGTCCAAATCAAATTGGCCACAATACTATCGTAAATCGTTAGAAAGCCTTCAAATATTGAGACAAGGATGGTTAGGGCCACTTTAACAGAGCCCTAATAACATCAATCCTGTTGGTACATTCCTCTCAGACGAAACACATCCTCCCTTCGAATCACAATTCTTTCTTTGATTCACATCTTCGCCCTTAAATCACATTATCTCCTTTGAATCTCAATCTTTCTTTGACACACATCACCACCCTTAAGTCACATTCTCTCCTCCGAGTCTCATCGCCCTCAAGTCAGAATTCTCTCATTCGAATCCTAATTCTTCTTTTGATTCATATATCCGCCCTTAGGTCACATCTTCTCCTTCCAGTCTCACTTCATCATTTGATACATATCGCCGCCCTTAAGTCACGGTGTCTCCTTCGAGTCTCAATTCTTCCTCAGCTACACCTCATAGCCCTCAAATCCCAGTCTCTCATTCGAGTCATAATTCTTCTTTTGGTTCACATATCCACTCTTAAGTCACATTTTTCCCTTTGATCCATATTCCGACCCTCAAGTCACATCATCTCTTTCGAGTCACGCTCCTTCCTACTTTGAATCAAATGCCCCATTTTGCCTGGAAGTACGATCGATTATAATGCCTTAACTCAAATTACCTCAAGCGTAAGAGAACCTGGATTATGGCGTTATCATCGAGCATCTAGATTTACATATATCACTTATCCTCCCAGGCTAATCAGCGCTGTTTGAAGGTTAAAATAATCGGCGCTCGGCGGTCAGGGAATCACAAAACTGTCTCGAATTGTTCTTTGAGCAGTCTCTAAACAGTTTCGGCATTGGTCCCCGTCTCTTTGACGGAAGAGGGGATAAGGAGTATCAAGAAACGGGAAAAATGTGCAATAGTATGTTTCTTCATATCTTCGACAAAGCGATTTTTAGCTCCGGAATTCAACTTATTAACTTTGGTTAGTTGATATAACCAAGATAGAGTACAATAGGGGTTTGGGAGAGTGAAATAATTTGTTTAGGGTTGATGTTTAAATTATATAGAATTTTGTTTTTACGTTTGAATCAGTAATAGTTAAATAAGTAAATAAGTTTGAAATGAAAACAAACTTCACTTACCTTTCTGTGAATGCCTTAGTTATATGTACTCTACCGTGACATGGTTTGAATCACTAGCACAAATAAAGAAAACTTAAAGGGGTTAGAGAATAGAAAGAGAGGTTTATATTGAGGCAAAGAAAAAAGCTGGAGCTCAGAGAGTTAGAAGTATCTACCTCAATTTAAGTTGACAGCAAAAATTCTAGGACAGTTGTCTAGATCTTTTTTGTTCTGCCAAGACCGAGTTCACATATAAAGGATATAAGGCGTCCCATAAGCTCCTCCTAGATGGTACACCCAGGTACACCCGAAGGTCAATTTTCCCGCCAAACTGGGATACAGGTGTTTTTTTTAGACAGATTTATTGACCCAAGAAGGGAGGTAAGGGTAGCTCTTCCCCGAACAGCGCCCACACGTGAAAGATTGCTATAAGATTAACTGACCTAGTAGATCGGCAAATGAACAGATAATTCTAGCCTGCCTCTAGCTCGCATCAAAAGTTCTGTGGAATTTAGGCTCCCTATCGGGAAATGATTCGCCTATCCAACTGAGCTCTCTAAAATACACTTCTCATAACACCCTCCGTGCCGGAAAACACAGAAAGTGATGTCCTTTGCTTACTATCTGCATTCCAGAGTTTAGCAAAGGAAACGTGCTTCCTGATAAAAGCACACCGTTTAGATTGTGAAGTTAAGGGCTGATTTCGCCCCACCCCCCACCTTCATAATTTTCACTTAGAACCTCACTAACCCAAGAGGCAAACGAATTGATTTATTACGAACACGTACACATAAAAGATTGCATATGCCCCTCCCACTGGCGAATACACAGACTCTGCTCAATTTCCGTAGACAAAAAATAAGCAGGCTCTCCCTTCTCGAAACACAGACAACACAGTAGACCACATCACAGCAGACGGGTCAAGTCTCTTTCATTTCGCGTTCATATACGCTCTATCGACTGAGATATGACTTAAATTCAACTAAGTCTACTCATTTTACTTCATCAAGGATTTCTAGGTGGACGGAGACACAACCAGACAGTCACAGTCTTGATCCGTGGCTTAAGTCGTATCTTGTCATCCGCGACCCCAATTACTTCATTATTCTCCATTCATCAAAGAAGCACTTCACTTCACTTAAGTCCACTCCACTCATTCACTTCAGTAAGCATTACTCGATGTACGTAGGCAGAAATATTAACTCCCGCGTTGATAGATATCATTCACTTCTCACTCATTTACAATTCCAATTCTTTATTTATTAAAGTTGAATTTTATTTTCAAAATAAAACAATGTTGCGCACTACTTCGGGTTCAATCTGATAGTCGAATTTCTGCAGAGAACTCTTGCTCAATAAGATAAAGACCCACTTCGGGTTCAATCTGATAGTCGAATTTCTGCAGAGAACTCTTGCTCAATAAGATAAAGACCCAGCATTGGTCTTTATATGAGTTGGGGAGAAACGTCAAGTGCTGAAACATCATGAGATGAATAAACTGGAGTAACTAAAAAACTAAAAGTAAAAATCCTTCAATGAATCCTCATTCTCGATATATATATATTATATATATATATATATATATATATATATATATATATATATATATATGAATGTAATGTCTCACAGGAAAAATGAAAAGGTGCTTCCAAGTACTTTCGAACTTTATTCAGTTCATTCTCAAGGATAACTACACGAAAAAATAATATAATAAGGGTATATAGAAGCTAGTAAAAGATAAAGGGCCGCCTCTAGGACAATAAATCACCAATGAGTAAGTAGGAGAGGGATGGGTAACTTCACATTAAGATTTAGCTATAACAGGTAGCAAGGTCAAACCGAGAGGCAAGAAAGAGTCAAGAACAGAGCCAAAAGGGTTCAAACGTTTAACGGATAAAACGATAGTCTAAAGAAGGAGATTAGGAGAGAGACGAGAATTGAATTGAAACGAAGGGAGGGGGACAAGGAGAGAAAAAGAGAAATAAAATAATGTTAATACAAAATCAATGCAATAATTAAATCTACAAATTGGGTTCCCATAAAAATGAAAATTGCCAAAAAAATTAGGAATATAAGTCAAAGCTAATTTCTTGGAGAATGACTTTTTTCATAACAACATCAATTATAAAAAGGCCAGGTGAAATGTTAAAGTTATTAAATTGGCTTATACATGAACATTCAACAGGGTTTCTTTTAATTGAGTCATTTGAGCCAAAAATAATTTTTGCTGAATTACAATTAATCAAGTGGTTATTTTCGGACATATGCACAAAAAACGCGCTATTATTTACAGCTCTTCTAACATCGTATTTATGCTGATTAATACGGACACATAATTGCTTTCCTGTCTGTCCAAAATATTGACTTGAACAAACAGAACAATCGACCGAATAGACTCCGCCAATATTATTACAATTATTGTGAACTAGAATGTTTTTTATAGTTGACTAGTATTTGAAAGCAACTGAAATGTTAAAGTTTTTTTAAAAGACGGGGAAGGTCAATGAAACAAACAGAGAAGCGTAAAACCAAAATGTTTTTAATATTAAAAGAGATAGCAGGAGCTGTATTATAGAATGTTTTTTTGGCAGAGGAAAGACAGTTTAGAAGAAAGGGATAAGGGTAATGTAGTTTATGGATTCTGAATTTTACAATATCTTTGAATAGAAAGATCAGGGGCAGTAGAAGGAGCCGAGAGGGAGGGATGAACCAGAAGCCTACCATCACCACCCCTAGGGATTTCGCAACGAGCTTGCGAAATCAGCCGCTGTGAGAAGAAGCTAGGGTAAAATATAAATGCCCTAGAAGGAATAAAGCCCAGGTACACTCAAACTAGTTTACGGCTGACTTAGGCACTGGCACCGAGAGGATGTGTCGCTCCTACAAATAGCAGATGTTAAAGTTTATAGGGTGCCCCCCCATTGCGGGCTGAAGGGAATGGAGAACAGATGGAAGAATACACCTTATACAGTAGAGAGAGAAGGAGGCGGATACAGACCCCCATTCCTCTTTAACTCGTGAGTCATTTGATAAGGTTAATAATACAAGAGTCAAGAGCAAACGAACCTACGACGATATTGAAATTTGGGAGGGATGTTCGTTGGTACATCGTTACTAGAATGCATGAATACTTTGACACACCACCAATTGAAGACATGATTAGAGTCATAAGCAGAAAGAAAACAATGCTCACAGCTATGACGGACTTTGGATCGATTTTGTTTTCTTCCTACATTGAGATATTTGCCTATCAGTCTAATATAACTCTCACCGCAAGACCTCGATTGGATTTGATAAATAACACCTGGTTATAGCAGTGAGTTTTTAGTCGCGTGTGACCTTATATCTCCCCTATTTTTTAGGGGGGTAATAATATTGTAACTATTCGGCTGATTCTAAGGGAATTTGAAACCCCTATGTTTTGGGGTTTTTGTTACATTTTCTTTTGAATGATATAATTGGTAAGGTCTTCCCAAGGTTAGCCCGGGAATATTTTGTTTTAGCAATAACATCATAAGTATTCAGTTGATTCTAACGAAATTTGAAACCCTTATGTTGTTTTATATTTTCTTTCGAATTATATAATTGCCAAGTTCTTCATGAGGTTAGGCCGAAAATTATTGAAAGTTTGGAAGGTCATAAGGTCATAAATCAGAATAAATGATAGCGCTCGTCTTTGGTCAGCAGATCTTGTATTTTAATGGATTTGGTACAAGGTGGAATCATTTAAATAATTATTCATCAATGTTAAATCGTTTAAAAAGGTGGGGAAAGGGCCCCCCATAATGGTACGATTACCAGTTTTTGCTTATAAATGTTTATTTCGCATTATTACAATCATAAAATGATTTCGAAAGCAACGGACAATATCTGGAGTAGTGACAATCCGCATGAATTTTTAAAACCCCGCTGATTGATTCTTCCAATGTCTGCTGCTGGCCCACGGTGACATGAACTTTGAGTTAGAAAGGATAAAGTGCACCTTATTTGTCTTGCTCGTGTTCTTGACCAAATATTTTGTACGAAATCGATTATATGTTTATTTTGACTTGATTTTCGTGTAAATATATGGATGGTTTCGTGGAGTAATTAATGGAGATATGGGGCAATTTTAGGGTGATCTATCGGATTTTTATTTAGGATGTCTAAAGATGTGACGGTATAATCGAGGAATCAGCATTCTATAAAGACATCTACGAGTTCATTTTTCTACTTTAGATTCTACCATTATATATTTTCAAAATGAGCCTTGATTAACTTTATTCTTGGTTTCTCTCTATTTCTTACTATTATCTTTTCCTCTCTCTCCAGGGTTCATTTTTGATTTGCCCTTCAACAAAATCTACATTAAAAAAAAACTACCACCAAAGTATACAAATATATGTATGTTTGTGTGACCATGCAACATAATTATGTAAATACTTGAAATTCTCTTTGGAAAAAATTCACCCACGTTAAAAAAAAATATCGTGTGAATTTCCCATCATGTTATTGATTTAAAGTAATATTAAAGTGAGAAATTGTATTTAACATTGATTCTAATTCCGTCTCCCTTTCATTCCTCACCTCAATACACATACGCACACACACACACAATATATATATATATATATATATATATATATATATATATATATATATATATATATATATATATATATATATATATATATCATCTCTTTGACGGACTTTGGTATTGGCGTTAGAAACATAATTTTACAAAACCACTTTATTATTGTTCCTGCAATAAACAACCTCACGCCTGATATATTTGAGTAAATTCTCCCACACATTTATGTCGATTGTATATTACTGATCAAATGGAATTTTTCTAAATAGTGTTAAAAAAGAAAAGACTTGGAATCCCAATCATATTTGACCTGTAGGTAATTAAAATCGTTACGCTATTATTATTTTTTTTAGTTTCTTCTCTAATGAAAAAACAACTTTCAAATTTTTCGGTATTTTTGTAGAAAAAAAGACTAGTTAAGTAATATCGGCAGGAATACATTAACTTTTAACCCTTTCATGTCAACGAGGTCATCCCTTATAAAAGAAGGTGGTGGCGATAGAGGAAGTGAAAATGTGCGCAAGAAATACAGCTATAGATCACCCTGCTTGCATTGTGGCTAGGAGTCTAGATGTTACCTGCAGCATTGTTGTCCATGATACTACTGATACTGTATTGTTTGGTGAGTGATCTTCAGTTTATAAAATTAAGGAACGTCAATAGATCTTTTACCTGCTTTTATTAAAGAAATTCGTGCATAAAATGGGTTAATTTTATAACTTTTACAAATTTCAACGTTAATATTTAACATTTGGAGTTAAATGATATATTTTTACATTATTTCTAATTGTAAATATCAAATGAAATATAAAAGTAATACAGGTTTATAATTACTTTTATTTTATTATAAGGTGTAATATAAAATTTTATTTTTTTCCTATTTTTGTGTCAATTTTTAGAATGGAGATGGTTAAGATAAAGACTATAAAATATATAGTATAGTATATTTTAACATAGATAATTAATATTTTTGTAAATCTCTGTTAACGAATATTTAAAATTAATTTTGATATATAATATTAAAACTCAATCTTTTGTTAAAATTTATCTCTATATGAATTTTTTGGGACATTTTTACACATTGTGGAAAATATTTCAGAATGCAATAAAATACTCAAAATTGTTAATTAAAATATTGTCAATTAAAATAGCGCCCCTTTAAATGACGTTCGAGTGTTAATTAAAATAGCTTCCCCTTAAATGACGTTTGAGTGTTAATTAAAATAGCTTCCCCTTAAATGACGTTTGAGTTTGTACCATCAAATTAGTGTCGTAGTTCTACGTTTTCCTAAGGTGGCTTTAGATATACCTCGCTAAAGGTAATTTGAGTTTAATTCTCAGTCATTATTATCATTCCTTGTTATATTGGATAATCTTGCCCTATGCATCTTTATTATCGTCTATTCACCGACTATTCATGGGCAAAGGTTTCGAGACAAATATTTATTTCATTCTCTTTTAAAATTTACGTGGCAGGAATATTTATTATAATATTTAAATTATTTTGAGTTTATTAAAAATTCAGAATTCCAGAAATAATAATGATAATAACTACATTCTTTGGCTGAATCCAAAATTGCTCTCTCGTCCTGATTCTGGAGGAGGTAAGTTTCAGTCTCTGGAGCTTTGAGATTCGATTAAAAGGGTAAAGTGATGACAGATATTGGATAAATGAATAATCTTGTGTAATTATAATATATTTTGTAATATTTCTTTTTCAATAAATGTTTGAATCTTTTTAGTCGCGTGCACGCGATTCAATAAGTTACTATGTCGATCCGTAGTTCGGCAGGTCGGATGGTCACTATTTTACTTTTCGATGAATTTTTGAAAGTTTTGAAGGTCGTAAAGTCAGAATAATTGAGAGCACGCGACTTATGCCTGTTAATCTTATTCGACTCCCGAAATCGTTAGGGTGTTTTTGCGAAAGAAAAGAGTGCAACCATTGTTGCTCTGCACCAGTGGCCTGAGGGTATTGCATCAAGGACCAACATAGTTAGGATTTTTAATGACTATATTTATTTATGACTTTACTCCTGTGAAAAAGTCTCCTGGACGCCCATTAACTACTGATAAGGTCCCACTATAAGGATTGGGTTGCTACCAGTGCTCAAATTACAAACGATTGGAAAGGAGCAGGTGTGAACGCTTAAGCGCGCCACAGTAAGGCGGAGAGATTTCGATCAATGTCTCAGGTCGAAAAAGGCTATGAAGAAGCCTCATCTCACCGAGAAAGACCTTACGGATCGACTCCACCTTTGTACGAAAGGGTGGACTGTTGAAGACTGAGGCAAAGTTATACTCTATGATGAAGCTTCTTTCCGATTTGTTTGAGCTTCTGCAGATCCCTCGTTAGCAGTAGAAAAGTGGAGCGGTTTCACGAACCCTGTGATGTGGCCATGGTGAAGCATCCGGATATTCTCAGTGTCTGGGGCTGTTTTTCATGTAAGGGAACTGAAACACTCAATTTTGCCAGAAAACACTGCCATGAACGTGCTTCATCAGCACCTTTACACAACAGTCCAGGACTAATTTTCGGATGATAACTGCATCTTTCAGCATGATAGTGCATCTTGTCACAAAACAGAAGCAATAAAAAGTTCTTGGCTAAAATAACATTTAAATTTTAAGACTTTGTCCAGGGAGTTCGCTGGATTTGAATATAATAGAGAATTTGTGGGCAATAATAATCAAACTGATAGTTGATAAACAGAAGCCATCCAATTGTAAGTAGTTGCGACAATTCAGATTGATTGAAAATTTTATACGCTGAATAATCATTCTACCACTGGTAAAGGCGGCAAGGCCAAACGGAAAAAGATTTCGTCAAAAACGCCTCAGATATTTGTCATTCTTCTGCCTACGAGAAATGAAATAAATAAGCGTTTTATTGGGCACAAATGCGACTTTATGTCTGCTTAAACCCCAATCCCCCACAACCCCTATCCGTCGTGAGGCTGCACTGGTGAGCTATGATTTCCTTTTTTCATCGACTCCTCCCAAATTCGCCAGTCGATGGGAAAGCATGTTTTAGGATTAGCCCAATGTGGAACCAACCTGGCGTCACAGGCTCATGGACAAGGGGAATAACTGCAACCTTCCAGGGGTCTTGACCTCTACCCTTGTTAGGCGCCCAGTCGGGATCACAGAGAGAAGTAACACCCATCTCCGTGCATGCTGGAAACCGTTTTGATACTCAAACACTCGAGAGATAACCTCCCCCCCGGTTAACGAGGGTTGATTCTGCGCTAACCAACAAAATGTCCATTATATCTTACACCACGCGAGGGTCCCCCAGGTTCACCCCTCATCCTTCCTAAGGCAACTCACTATTACGAAGGCAGGGGCATTCCAGAAAGGGGGTTACCCACCAAAAGCTAATTGCTCAAACGGAAGATAAGTCTACAGAAAGACAGCGAACAAACATCTCCACGCGGCTCATGGTCACAGTCATGGATTCACTTCTACAAAAAAGATACCACTCAGAACAGTCCCCGGGCAAGAAAAACCTGAAAGGGTAAAGGGGTTCGAAGTGATATACGGGACGCTAAGCATTGCTTTAGTGAGACTCCTCGACGTCGTGACGGGCTGCATCGCTATATGTGAGAAAGAAAGGTTATTAAGCTTCGCGCGATACTACCCCAGTCGTCTGAACAAGCCTAAGCTGTTTTCTCCGATCATACTCCATTGCCGCTTAACGTCCTCACTCAGGCATCCTCTGAATAAGTAACTGCCATGATCTCACGCTCTAACAAATCTGGATCCCCTAAGGACGCCTTTCCACCTAACTCCTCCCTGTTGTCCTCCCAATGCTTCTTCATCTCTTTAACACTTCACTTGCCATAGGGGTGGTTCTCTCTTCCTTCAAACATGCCTTAAACGTCCTATCCTTAAAAAACACACCTTAACCCTTCGGAACTATCTAGCTATCGCTATATCTCACAACTTGCATTCCTCTCTAAGATCCTCGAGAGAGTGGTTTTCTCTCGCCTTAATGACCATATTTCTAACTGCAATATCGATGAAATGTACTAATCGGGGTTCAAAGCGAAGCACTCTGCTGAAATCGCTCTTCTTAATGTTTCAAACGGTTTACGTAGAGCAGCCGATACGGGTTGTATGTCCATTCTATTCCTCATAGACCTCTCCTCTGCTTTCGACACCATCGACCACACTGTCCTTCTTGATCGTCTTCACACTTTCCTTGGTGTCTCGAGGACTGCACTTGATTGGTTCCGCTCATACCTCTCCTCCCGCAATCATTCGGTTGCACTCGACTCGATAACCTCTCCTCCGAGCCCGCGCATATTCCTTTTGGGGTGCCTCAGGGCTCCGTCCTTGGTCCCCTCCTCTTTCGCATCTACTTACTTCCTTTTGGCTGTCTTCTTCAAGATTTGGGCCTATCCTTCCGCCTCTATGCTGATGACACTCAGATATACCTTTCCTCATCCCCTGTGTCCTTCTCTCAATCAATTACCAAGCTACTTTCAGCCTACAACTCCATAACGGAATGGCTATTTGTACCGCTTCGATGGTGGAGAAATCTAAAGTTCTCTTGTCCTCCCTTAACCTTGGGAAGCCAATGTCGCCTTCTCTGATACCATCAGTAATCTTGGTGTTATTTTTAACGAGCAACTCGTTTAAACCGCACATCCAACGTATCTGTAAGTCTTGCCTCGGTTTCCTCCACAACTTCTCACGTGTTCGATCCCAGTTTGATCGACGAAGCCTTGAGACTGCTATTCATGCCTTCGTCACCTCACGCTTAGAATACTGCAATTCTTTTCTAGTGAATCTCCCTTCTTCGTCACTTCGCCCCCTACAACTAGTTCAAAACTATGCTGCCTGGCTCCTCCTTTGCCGTCTCCAGTTCTCTCTTTCGATGCCTCTGTTACAGGAGCTACACTGGTTACCTATTCATTTCCGTACTCACTATAAAATTCTTCTCATCACCTACAAGGCCCTAAAACTTCGAGGCTCCACCTTATCTCTCGTCTTCCCTCGTCCGTCGTCAAACTCCTCAGGTACTCCGGTCTAACCTCGCGCCCCTCCTGAACACTCCTTGTTCTGTCCTCTGCTCGATGGGTGACCGTTCCTTTTCAGTTTGTGCTCTTAGACTCTGGAATGCTCTTCCTGCCGAATTACGATCCTCTCTCTGCCTTGCTACTTTTAAACGTCTCTTGAAACTCATCTCTTCAGAATTGCTTTCTCTCCCCTGTAAACTTTCTCTACACTCGCTACACAACCTGCGCTCTGGAAAGGCTAACAGCCCTGAAGGGCGCATTATAAATACCTATTATTATTATTATTACTACTATATAACTAAGGACGCCTCCGTCACCGCTCTTAAAAAATCCTTCAACCAACTATCCCGCTTCAAATCCTCACACACCGGAGCATGATTTTCAGGAGACTGGCCCTCTGTATATAGCAACACAGCAGGAAAGATATAGACTAAAACATTACACGAAATCACAATTCAGCCAAGGTTTCGGATGTACTAAAGTTCCAAAACGGGAGAGACAACTCTCAATACACTCATGTATTCAAAGTTGTCTTCAAAGCAACGGCAATGGCACAAAAGTCCGATGAAGGTGGGCTCTAACTCTTCACTATAATAGTTAGCAGTTAACAAATTGTAAAGGAAGAGTTCTTTTCCATTTTAACCCCACTTCTGAGAATGTACTTCAGATGAAATTCACTGCAAAAATGCCCCATACTCCACGAAAGAATGAAGAAAAGGATAAAATCCCCCAAATTAATCGAAAACGTACCAAAGACAAGCAACGACCCCACAGACCCGACCCTCGCAAACAACGGGAACTTGCTAAGAACAACTCCCAAATAGGAAGCAACTACATCACGGACAGCTCAGAGAGCGAGACGGATATACCTACAAAGACACAAAAACAAAAGACTAAAACAAAACCCAATGGCAAACTAGACGGAGAGGAAATCAACCACAAATTATACATATGTGAAAAAGCACCCTTCCTCAAGATGAACACCACTACAGAACTATTCTAATCCATCAGATTAGATAGGTATATATGTCACTTTCATGGCGACATGGAGGAAAAGAGGGTTAAAGAAGTTTTCTTCTTCTCCGACATTAAAATATACGAAGACACCTGCGTGATTCTGACCCCCAAGAATACAAGATACCGTAAATCATGACCCAAGAAAAAGTAAACAACGCAACACAACAAACATAGAACATACATAGAATAAAGTGATTGTACTGACGATAAAGAGATGGAATGATAAAGAGACAGTATACTGTAACGTTTCTAGAAGAATAGACTATAATATAGTTCTAATAAAAGAGCATGGAATAGACCCAAGGACACGGAAAATAAACAATCCCAAATTACACAAGTTTGACGAAGAAATGTAGTCAGGAATTGTATGACAGGCTTGCAATCGCAAAAACATAGGCCTTAAGTTTAAACTACTTCCTAAACTTGAGGAGACCTTTGTGGAGAGAGGAATTACAACCCTTGCAGGGGATCTTGTGTTGGCGGCAGCGTACCATCCTCCAAGAAGAAGATACCTGCCCCTTCACAATTTCACCCTGCTAATGAGCCAACAGTTAAAAGTTTTTCTTGCAAGTGACCTAAATGCAAACATGAGAGCAACAAGATACGCCAGGGCAAACGAAAGGGGAAGGAATCTGGAACTCTTATTGGACCGTAACAGGCTCGAAAGAGTTTTACCCGACTTCCTCACATACGTGCCACAACGCGTTGCTACGAGGCCTAACATAATCCTGACTTGCTGCATCTTTCTGTTCAACCACCATAGCACACCTTGGCCGCTAGTCCTGAGTGACCACATCCATATACTCAGGATCATCTTCCTTGCGCCCATTCAGTTATTGATTCCACCACGGAAGTCATTCGCCCTGTCCAGGACAACTGGGAAAGGTACCAGGAACTGCTGAGCAACTATCAGCCAGCAGATCTTATTGAGGCAAGATAAACGCTGAGATACAAACCCTAACAATTTAATCATCAGGAAAGACAAGGACAGCGTTCCAACCAGATCATACAGAACGCTCCCCCGCCCCAGATGGACTGACGAAATGATAGAGATAGTGAAAGAGCATAGGAACTTGACTACCGGTTAAGGTGAATGGGACCTAGCCCAGAAATAGTCACCAGGATGCATTACCTTGAAGAATAGCAAACTAAACGAATTAAAGACAAACACTGAAAATTCGGACCAATTGATACACAAGATAGAAGACGAAGACAGCCCGAACAAATTTTGGAAACAAATGAAAATTCCCAGGGGAACAAACTCACGGGAAAAATACGCATCAAGGAAGACGAATCGTGCATCCAAAAACCAGAAGAACTCGAAGAACTACTAAAGGAACACTGGAGAGAAGTCTTCTAGATAACATTAGAAGACAACGAAGGCTTCGACCTAGAGTCTAAGGGCGAATTTATTGACGTGCTGAATGCCGTTATTGAGCGGACTTACCCATGCCCGTACGTCCCCAAAGAAAGGTAGTTGACGGGACATGGTAGAGCAATAACTACGCAGAAAGTCGCTGATGCCATCAAAACCTTAAAACAAAAAAGGCTCTAGGTTCGACGGGAGTAACAAAAAAGAATATAACCAACTCGCCACCGCAAGTGCTACTGACAATAGCGAACATAATGAATGCGGCCATAAACACCAGATACTCCCCCGATTCGTTCAAGCTCCCAAAGTTTATATTCATTCCTAAAGGAAACAAAGCTTCCGACCAGCTCTTTGGCAAGATCTTCAAAAAGATCATAGCCAACAAGCTGCAAAGCCAGCTGAAAGAAAGCGAAGCGTACAAATTCTAGCAACACAGTTTCCTGAATGAAAGATGAACCGAGACTTCGCTTGCTCTCCCCACCGAAACGTTAGCTAAATCCATGGTAAAAGGGAAGTACGTTGACATTTTCGTCAGTGGCATACAAAAGGCACTTGACAAGGTTTGGCTGAGGGGACTGCAATACAAGATTGTAAACCTTCGCCTCAACCTTGTCTTCGAAAAGATCATCTGCAACTACGTAATGGATATGAGGGCTTATATACAGATAGAGGGAGACAAGGGACCGGAATTCAGCTTTGATGGTGGAGTGCGGCAGAGCAGATGTCTGAGCACTCTACTGTATAATATCTACACTATAGACCTGCCCTCACCAGTCAAGGGTGACGTGATATATTTGCAGTTCGCAGACGAGATCACGCAGATTGTTCTGAGTGCATAGATGATCAGCAGTAACCTATGGATGCTCTACCTTTACTACCTTAGATCCAAGCTGATATACCCGCGGTGGTCACCCAGACCGCAGGGCTCATGGAGATGAGAGCAATGCAGATGGTCTAAAACAAGGCCTCCTTCAACAGATCATGCAAGAAGACGGGAACATGTCACACAAAGAACACTATACAGCAGAGCAAAGATACAGCCGTTTAACACACTAATACAATCACACGAAAAAGAGAATTGGAACAAAGTAGAAGAGGAGATATTATCAGCACTAGACCATAACCTAGACGTAGACCTAGCAAGACTAAAAGACAAAGTATCGAGACGGACGAAATTCGCGAGTGGCAGGTTAACTACCACAGAAGACGGCGGAAATTTTTAAAAATAATAATAAAAAAGGCTATATAAAACAAAACTTCAGCATTGAACTAAACTAAGGCATGAACGCCTAAACTATAGCTATATAAAAAAGATAGATTAATATATATATATATATATATATATATATATATATATATATATATATATATATATATTGAAAAGCGAGAATTATTAACTTATAAAAAGATGTACGATTTGCTAGAATAAACAAGCAGGCAAGAAATGTCTCAACACCAGGGAAAAAATACTTATTGAGTTTTTCGCACAACTTTTCTTTTTCTTCCACTCTCCATCTCTTTCAACGCTACTTTCAATCATTATAAAGAAGTTGCGGATGTTTATTGACCAAAAATGGAGCAATATAAGTCAAACCATCATCACTTATTTTGTCTCCAGCATGCCAAAACGAATTTAAACAGTTCTGAAGAACAGAGGACATCATTTGTGTATATTTCACCTTCCAATATGATACGAACATAGTAAAATAAAATGCAAAGTTTGAAATAATTATATTAATTTTCCTTTGGTAAACAATAGATTGGTCTCAATATTTTTGACCATGATTGTAGGGGTGAGGTGTGCAGGAATTTTGCTTGATCGTAAATGCTTTGTAGCACCTGAGTTTTCAACATCTTCGTGGTATAACCAACATGCGAACACCTTCTGCCATCATCCGCGGCATGAGAGCTAGTATTTCATCGGAGGGTTAACATAAGCAACTGTTCATTTAAATGGTACATTCGGCAACTTTGTATAGGTTAATTTTGGCTAAAATTAAAAGGTAAAATTGTTATAAAATAAACAAGCATCGTTAATTAAGTTATAGTGAAGGAATCGTTGGTAAATGCGAATTTAATATGTGAACGTGTGCCTCTGTGTTTATAAATCCATGTGTTCTATGTTTCTATGTCACTTGAAATTTATGGGTGTTTTTATTTATGGCATTGATATATCTGGACGTATTTTTATGTAGAACCTCAGCCAAAAGTTTCGGACACCTCGGAAATTTGGGGAAAATAGATAAATATGAATATACATAATTGAAATAAGGAGGAATAAATAGTAATGAGAGATATATGACACAAAAACTCAACAAGAATTAACAAAATACAGAATTTACCAAAACCTGTAACATCAGCAACATATAACAGATAAGAAGATGAAATTTTGTGAAAATTACAACACCAAACAGATAAATTGAAGTTCAGTAGCGTGTCAAGAGTCCCTTTGCCGTGAGGAGAGCATTTAGTCGTTGAGTCATGCTCTTCACTAGGGTGCGACACCTGATAGTTGTGATGCGAACCCACTCCTCAGGGATGAGTATCTTCAGTTACTTATCGGAGGATGGCTGACGACGTCTTACGGCCTTTTTCAGGTCCTGTCAATAGTTTTCCAGTGGATTCATATACAGAAACTGAGGTAGCCAGTCCAGCACCGTGATATTGTTGCCCCGGAACTACTGTATGGTATACACAAAATTGTCCTTCTGGAAAATCACATTCCCGTTATTTTGGGGTAGCGCAGCATTTAATCTCTCAGGCCAGCTTGGTACTTCTCGGAATTCATAAAGTTATCACAAACGGTGAGAAAACCCACCCCTGGACTTACTATTACTGAGCGGCCTCCACGTTTTACTGTTGGTACTATTGACTCTCCATTGTACTGTTCCTCTGAGCTCTTGAGGATTCTTCCGTTGCCTGGGGTAGAGAAAAACTGGAATGTAAATTCGTCGGATCATTAGACACGTCCCCACTGACGCATGGTCCAGTTACGGTGAATACGTGCCCAAGTCACTCGACGTCGCCTCTGTTGAAGGTTGATAAGCGGCTTCTGGCGAATTTTACATGACTTCAGGCCTTATACAAGCAGTCTGCGACGGACTGCTCTGACAATGCATTAAACAGGCCACCTTCTACCCATTCATGTTGCAGCTGGACTACGGTTTTCTTATGATCCCGAAGGCTCTTGAGACGCAGAGACCTGTCGTCATATTACGTATTGACCTTGTGTCGACCAGAACGAGGTTGATCTTGGATGCTCCTACTTTCTCGAATGCTCTTCAACAGTTCTGTAACATCGGAGTGTGATCCACCAAGCCTTCGGGCGATCGGTCCACAATTGAGACTCCTGGCGCAGTGTGCTATGAGACTTCTTTCCTCTACGCTATAGTTACGTATTTTCGCTATTATCCCAGCATCATTTAAGGCCAAAGGTTTTGAGACCACTAAATGTTTTTCATATAAGAAAATTAATAGAACTAATCAAACGTTGCATTTTGTTTTATTATGCTTGTATCATAATTTTAAGGAGAAATATACAAAGATTTAGATCCCAAACCTATTTCATTAATAAATACAGACAATAAATTATTGTTCCATTGTTTTAATAGGTACCCGCAACTGCTCGCAATTGGAAGGCTTTTGTTAATCAACTGCCAGTTTGATTATATCGCCCACAAATACTCTATTGGGGTAAAATCTGGCTGCTCGATGTTATTTAGGGTTAAAAACTTTAAAATTGCTTTTGCTCTGTAACAAGTTTTGCCATCATGCATAAAAATACAGGTATAATCCCAAGATTCGTTCTGAATATTGGGGAAAAGTGCTGATGAAGCAGGTTTTGGTACTATTTTGAGTTCATGTCAGTGTTCTTTGTCAAAAATGTTATTGCTTCGGTTCCCTTAGATGAGAAGCAGTCCCAGCGACAGAGTGTGTTCGGATGCTTCACTGTGGGCTCGACACAGGACTCGTGAAAGCGCTTCCCCTTTCTCCTGCTTACGAGGGTTCTTCCGGAAGCTCCAAGGTATTGGAAGAGAGGTTCAGCAGAGAATATAACTTTGCCCTAGTCTTCAACAGTCCATTCTTTCGTACAAAACTGGAGCCTGTCCTTAAGGTTCTTCTCGGTGAGATGAAGCTTCTTTGCAGCTCTTCTCGACTTGAAACCACTGTCGAAAAGTTTTCACCTCACTGTGCGCGCTTAAGCGTTCACACCTGTTTCTTTTCAATCGTATGAAATCTTGGCACTGGAGGCAGCCCGATCCTTGAACTGGAACATTACTAGGAGGCGAACTTGGCATTTATTTGAAGCGCTTGGGCTTCCAAAGGACTTCTTCACAGTAGTGTAACCCATTTTTTTTTAATCACTACACTACATAATTATTAATTTTTTAAATGCTGTCTTTTTAATAAAGCTGCAATAATTTAAATATCAGAATAATTATTCCTACCACATCATTTAAAAAAAATGGGAAAAATTAAAATATATATTAGAGTCAAAACTTTCGCCCATTACTATATGGGGAACACCCATGAATTGGCCGATGATTCTCAATCTCTGAAGGTCACCACCACTACATAATTGGCACAGATTTCTTCATTGTACTTCCTTGATGTCAGCACGAAATCGCCACATATAAATAAGTATTCACCTTTATATAGATGAGTAGATTATATAGATAAGTATTCGCCTTTATATATTGATAATTAGATATGATAAAATAGATAAGTATTCGCCTATCTCTAAGCTACGTGGTTTATCTCAGCTTCAGATATTGATGGCAAAGGGCAAAAACTCCCTTCATCTTGATCTATCACTTTAGTCCTTCAAGGGAGGGAGGGAGGGTAGTTAAGGATTTGTAGTTCTTAGTACTTGTAATTTGTACACACTCGGACCTGGAGACTCAAACGGATCTTCCTGGTTCCCGAATTTCACTTGGTTATAACAGTCTTTGCATCTTCAATTTGTTGCTATTTTATTTCTTCATTTGTCTTCCTTTTCCCTCATTTTCGATATACCTGTATAGAAGGAAGGTACCAAACCTGTTCGAAATAAATATGGCTTTATAGGAGTAAAGAGCCATGTGGGGAATGGGTTAAAGGGGAAAATAAATACCAAGGATATTTTATTTTTAAAAGTCTAAAATTAACGAGGGCATTTACGTCCGAATTTAGTTTTTAAAGAGGTTTGTAAATAAAAATAGTGAATTTAAGGTTAGTTTAAATGTATGGGACGAGTCACTTGTCCAATTTGCCGACATCCTTCGACGGCTGAAGGACTCCCGAAAGTGTTTCTTAGACATCTTGGTAACGGTACTCAAACTCACGCTCTGGATGTATTGTTGTCAAGAAATTAATTTCGATTTTAGAAGCCTTGGAAAAATGCTTATTAGAATTGTTAAAATTGTTTTATATTTTTTGCGAGCTGTTTAAAGATAACTATTAATATCTAGGCCATTTTTATTCTTTAGTAATGCTTAAGCCTTACAAAAATGGTGTTTGAGTGCCTCCTCAACTGTTTGAAGGGCAACGTTTACAAAGTCAGAATATTTCTTCAGCTATAACTTAATCTAAATATATATTTAATATATAGTAAACATTTACCACGTTTAAATGAGGCTCTTGAACAAAAGGTCCATCACGGGATAATAGGTCGTAGCATGGATAAACAAATTTCAGCAAATCAACATGCACATTTCGGGTTTTATAAACTTGAATAAACATATTTCAAAGGTGGATAAAGGTTTTTGAGAAATATTTGCAACACCCCCTTTTTTGAGCTCAAAATTTTATCTATTTAAATTTTCGAGCCAGAAAGATATACACCATCAGAGTTGTTGGTTTGTTTTTATAAGTGTTTTTAAATGCATTAGAGTTGAGTTTAAACTGAAGGATAATGACAAACAAATGAGGAGTTCAACTTTCATTATTTAACTGCTACATATTATTTGTCAACTGATACATTAAAATCCTGCTTTGTCTCGAACGATTGCATGAATCACGGGATTTTATTATCGCCCGAATGTAGCGATCTCTTGCTTCTTTTCCATAAACCTCGCCAGAAGCTTTCTTCACCATTCGCAATAGAGAGCGGCTCGCCGACTACATTTTGCAGGTCAGCATTAGATAGATGCATTGTAAATGGTGGCTCAAACCTGAACTCCTATTCAGGAGGAAATTACGTATATCTTCCTCATACATAGTAGCTTCTCGGATCTTCTTGATTCTGTCAATAGCTAATTTCTTGTTTTCTGATCAACGTCTTCCAGCATTGCCAAAAGAACATTCTCAGGATGGGGCTAGTAGGAATTCCTTTGGATTGTTTGTTATGCTATGGCTTCACTGGCAAGTTGGAGTATTAACGGAAGATTGATCTGTTCCAGAAGATGTTTAGATACCTCCGTGCATTTCGGAGAGAATTCGATGTAAAATAAGATGGGCCCATAATGACACACGACAAAATCTGTGAGGACATACAAGTCATTATTAGGTTTTTCTGTTGCCACATAAAGTCGACATATTCTGCTGGCAGTGGTGAGCCATCTTGCATGAGATATTAGCCTGGTTTCATATGAAGGAGATCATCATCAATTACATAACTTCTAATAGCACTGATAATTCTGTACAGGTAAGCTTGGTCCCTACTAAGCTCATTTACATCTACATCTGGAAGAGGAACTCATTTAGCAATACAATGAAAGCCATTTGGTGATACTGGTAGAGTTTCACAAGTGGTTAAGGCTTTACAAAGAGGTCCTTTCCATTGAGTTCTACTTTATGTTGGATCAATATACTTCCTGTACAGGTGCCTCGAAGGAATCTCATTTAGATCCAAGTAGCAGATGATCCACTGTAAAGGAGGATGTGATTGACATTCCAGCCCTCTTATGGCTCCATCCTTGTAGCCAGTATTAGTTGACGAGCTGTCATCTCTCACTGCTTTTATCTCATCTTTAATATCATTTCAACAAGCCATTTCATCAGTCCGTCTGCAATAACTGCACCTCTTCCTCGTTCAATAGTTATATGATCTAAATAGACAGTACCAGTTTCGCCTACAAGCAATTAGTGATCTTGAATTTATTTTGTTCCATACCATTTGTTCCCTTTCTTCTCTTCAGTTAGTGTTGTTTCTCTCTTTCCATAAAAAACAAAGCAGTAATTTTCTTATCCCCAAACATTCAGATTTGGTGAAATACATTGCGATGGTCAATTACATGGGAGTGGGCTTCTGTATTTATTATACCATAGTCGAATTGGGCTGCACTACTAATAGCAGCAGCTCTATTTGACACAGAATACCAATCTACTTCGATGGCAATTGTTACTATTGGTATGATGTTATTTCTGTTTTCATCAGAAATGTGAAAAGATGAGGTTTCTTCATCTAAAGCCTGATCTTAAATTTTAGTTTTCTCTTCCCTCTTCTCTTTTTGTAACTCTTTTTCTCATCTTCTTTCCTGAATTCGATCTTGTCTGATTTTACTCTTTTTAATCATTTGACTTATTTTGACATCCACACCTCCAATTTTCATGTGACACCCAGTTCTTTCATGTTTTATTTTCACACTCGCAATGATGAGATAAACTTCTTACTCTTAGTGCCATTGTTTTGATACCACAGACGTTTCTTCCACCAATCGGAGCAATTTGGTTTTAACATTCTTGATCAGCTGCACTGGAATACTGGCATTTTTTCAAATCTCAGTAAGGGCCATGGATACTTCAGGACTAACATCCTCGTTCCTCTTGTATTTATTGTCTTTTACATACTGATTATATCTTCCAACCTGTTGTTTTGTTGGCAGCTCATAATGAGAAAGTTCTTGAAGTGACGAGCCAAAGTAACTGTGACTTGTTGATGTTCTATTTCATTTACTCATCTTAGCCCTTAAAATGTATAATCGAAAGACCTGTTAGTAGAAAACAGAAATAATACATCTGATGAGTAAATCTATGAATATCTCGTAAAATCGTCATACATCGTTTACTTTATAGTGCCATCCGCGTAGTTTACAAATAAGGAATTCCTCAATCTAAAGTTGCCTAAACTTTAGATACATAAGAAGTTAAAGTGACAATTTTCCTCCTGTATGAAAATTACCCATTTCTAGCTTCAGAGACGAGAACTATAATAACTGAATACAACCAGCCTCACTCTACGGAAGAGATCATTTTTAAGCAAAGTTGGGCCCCAAAAGGGAGGTGTTACGATTTTTGGATGCATACATAACACAAGTAGATCCTTTTGTTCTTTTGCTTTCTTTATTTTTTTATTCATTACTTTTTCTCTATCCGTCGAGATCAAATTATGCATAGATATCTCATTCCGTTTTTTGATTGTTTGGAAACCTTCCTATCTCTGTTTTTAGCTAATTATCTCTATATAGTTTTACTCATATATCTTTGGTGACAGTTAACAACAGCTAACAAGTTTCTCTTGCGTAGTTGATGGCAATTAATCTTCATTACTCCTTGAATACACGGAATATTCGGTTGCTTAGCAATTTGTGGCGTGAGAATCGGTTTGGAACTCATCAACCTTGGTCGTTCCAGACCAAGGAAATCAGAATCGGTCGTTGGCTTGTTTCAAGCCGGAAACATGTTTGAACCATTGCTCTCGCGGGCTAATTTTCCCACCCAATGCTCACACCGCTTCGTTCATGTGCTCTTTCAGAACTCCCCAAAGAATTTGTCTTTGTCTATCATTTTCAGCTTCAGGTGTGTTTTCTTCAGTGAGTTTTATGTTTGTATAATTTGAGTTATGGAGGAAGACTAATTTTGGCTTTATTATATTCTTTTTTTCATGCGAGGGCGCGTGTTGGAAGGTTTAATATAAGGAAATGTGTTTGGGTCCATGTACTTCTTCACAAAACTTGTAAAGTGCACTTACGATGTCATTATTATATTTAATTGGATTTTCTGTTGTTATAGTTCAGGGCATTCTCTATTTTTTATTAGCACCTTGTATTTTTGCGTTGGGTTATTCTCTCTTGCTATATCGTCATTACGTACTTCGTTGTTCGTAACTCCATTTATCTTCACATTCAATCAATCAGAATTCGTATTTCTTCATTTATACTTTATTTTTAGACATGTTTTCTTTATCACGTTAACTCAATTGAGGTATACATGTATACCGAAAGTGTTTTCTCTGTAGATGCCAGATGCACTGATGCAACCAAAGCGTTAACGCTTTGACGCATCCAAAGAAGTGCTTAAATCTACCAGAGAGGACAACGTCGTGGGCTTATGTGTTTGTAGATTTGTGCTTTCATGTTTATTCTTCTATTCTATGGATCTTTTTATGATTCCAGAACTTGCTTTTGCCTCTATTTCGATTTGCGAGGATAAGCGAGCCAAACGTTCGAATGATTCGGAATGCAACCTTAGGAAAAAGAACCTTTTCGGGGGCTTGCGGAATCAGGAGAAGTGTGGTGATATGTGAAAAAAGCTGAGAGAATTTTTAGTGAATGGATGATATATAAAAAAAAATAGTACTGATAATTAATAAATAAATAACATTTAAACCGAACAAGTGATACAGATATATTTCAAGTCTCCACCTTTCATGTTGGCATGAAAGTTTCAGAATTACGAACGCTTGGAGGGAGAGAGGAGCCTCAGGTGTCTTATCGCCCCGAACGCGTGCCCTGCCCCCCTGAGACCGGGCATATGGGGCATGAGCACTTTTCAAAATCCGACTTTTATTGACTTCTCGGTCACGACTTGGGCCAAACAAACCACCCTTCGCCATATGTGGAGATATTTGCACTTAACTTTCTACCTTTCAACTCACCCATCATACTTTCATTATCTTACTCATGTGGGCATACAAACGCACGTACTGTCACTCTCCTCTAAGCCCCCAAAGAACGTCATCCTGTGCTTACATGCACACTTTTACTCATCAATATTAGACTAATATGTTTGTATATATTTCACTACCCTACGTATTTCCGTCTCTTATTCAGACTGGTGTTTTTAACTACTACACATCCTTGATTATACAAAAGCCTCAACAATACTACTAAAATTTCGTCATACCTATTCATTAGATTTCTACTCCTCCCTCTCTAAGCAGGATAGTGGATGCACATCCCGTCATTCCAGCTTTATTTATACTGTCTCTTTCACAGACTTCTAATACTACATACTTTCTGTCCGGCACTCTTAACCTCCATTGCTCTTCGACACACACCCAATTCTCTTAAATTCTCTCTACATACTTCAACTCTACACTTCACCGCACTTTGTCATCATACTCATCTGTCCTTCAACTCCCTCGAAGAGGAAAGACATTTTCGAGCGAAGGTTTTTGTAGAACTACATCAGTGCCAGGTGGAGATTTACGCTGATTCGTAAGAAGAAGAAGAATAGACGAAGATGAAGGAGAAAGAAAGAAAAATAAGAAGAATGAAAGGAAGAGACGACCACTTCACTCCTTTTATCACATGCTTCGCTCCTCCACATCTTCTCCTTATTCTAAACTTTGAAGTCCGTGTTCTTCTCCGCTGATGGTGCTTCGGAGAGGAGTCTCTATTCGATCAAGAACCACTTTTAAGCTCCTCTTTATTACCTCTAAGATCTTAAACAGCGCTGTACTTTCCTCTATTTCTTCCCCACTGACCCCCTGCCAGCCACTGAAAGTCCTCCGTTCTGGTTCTGCTCCATTACGGCTCGTTCCTCTCAGTTGTCAGTACTCCATGGGGGATCGTACTTTCTTGATATTTGCTTTTTGAATGTGGAATGATCTGCCAACTGAAAGACGCTCATCTCCCTTCCCTAGAGCCTCCGGGCCTTGAAGACCCATCTCTCCTCACAAGCAATTGTTTAATTGGTGGACAGGCATTTTTTAAAGGCCCATACATGGCCTTAAAGACTGTTCTGCCAAACAATATTATTATTATCAATAAGAAGAAGAAAATGAAGTAGAAGAAGAATAACAGCTAAAGAACTAGGACCAGCAAAGACCTTAGGGTCCATTCAAGGCCAGCCCGAGAGCTAATAAGCTCTATACCACCTCATTCCATGCACTTACTAGTCATATCAATCGGGTACACACTTACCTACGAGGCTACTTTCATATTATGTATTTTCTATCTACGTATTCACTGATCTACGACTATATTTTTCTATATTACGATTTCTCTCTACGTACGCATTTATCTACGAGTGTACCTATTACTGTACATTTCTAATATGCATACTCCTCGCAGTCAAACAGCTGATAGGAATGGTCCCTTTTATCACGCGGACAACATCTGCTAGTGTTGAAAAATAGACAACTAGCGAGAGCAAAGCTAGGAAGGAATATGGAAAATGCATTTAGACTCATTTTTTACAACGGGCCTCTGTGTGTAACGTGATATTCCTCCGTGCTCCTATTAGGTTAGATTTAAACGCGAATAGTACTCGTCCCGTCTGGTTTTAAATATATTAACCGACATACTTTCGACTAGGCGGTCGGGTAGGCTATTATTCTATGTTTGAGTGATTTTATAAGTAAAGAAAATGGCGCTATGCCACTGGTGAATCGTTGTTGACTAATTTATATCCATTTTGACGGCTATTTGCTCTATAATCAAATTTGAATAAGGACGAGTAATTACTGTTGGAAAAACATTTTAAGATTTAAAAAAACTCTCAGTTAGCCTCGTATACGTCAGAAGATGAAGACGACGAAGAAGAAGCAGCAGCAGCCACCACTGCCTTGCTTATATGTTTACATCTTGCTTAATCTTATCAAGATAAGATTATCTTTATTTATCCATCTGTCCTGCTTCTATGAGGGTATTCCAAATTGCTCTGGGAAAATGCGAATTAACAAAAATAGTAAGCATCGAGTTTCAGCTCTTGTCCAGACTAGATAAACAACGAACATGTTATAATGTGTATAAAGAAGCTGTTGTTTAATGAAACAGCATGGAAGAAACAGCAGCACTTGAGCAACATCCTCTCCGTTCAAAGAAGAGAGGGAAAAACATGGAATACTTGGTGGAGTTGTGATGGAAGATGAGTGGAATCATCGATGTTTTAGAAAAAGTGTGTGGTGGACAATGAGCCAAAACATCTTTCTTTACCCTTTGTTTGTTCTCGCTTCCAGTGCCTGCTATTTAATAGAATTCGCCCTACTCAAATAAAACCTTTTTAAAACTCCTATCTCTTCCCCACCACTCCACTAAATCCCTACTTAGAGAGATTGTAACGAGGTGGTTGGTAGCAGATCACGTGGCGGGATCAGAAGTGAAATTCGATTCTTAAGGTTTTTTTATTCGCATTTTCCCGGAACTTTTATTATTCAAATTGTATCGCCCATCTATCCGTTAAACGAGTCCGCTAGCGTTCGCTATCATGCCATGCCAAATTCATATTCAGAAATATAATCTCTAGAATCTATATCTATCTATCGTCCTTAAAAATTGCAAAAGAAAAAAAAAACAAAGATAATGAGTTTCCCTCCGATTCATTGGTGATGCGAGATGAAATCAATTTAGGTGCTTGAGCCGCCCCTACCGACATGGCTGACAGAAGTTGGACTTCAAACAGAGTGTTTGGGGAGTTTCGAACTCTGGACCTTAGAGTTGGGAGTTAGGGACCAGTGACCTTTGAATCGACAACTAAGAATTGATGGTTAACTGCGAACTTCGAAAGAGTTGGCATTTAAATGTGTCCTAGTTTTCAAATGGGAACTGGTATCGGGTCATTTTGAGTTACGTACTCGTGGCGGATCAATTTAGAGTAAGGTGTTCATGTCGGATCAATTTCGAATTACGCGGTCGTTTCAGATCAATTTAGAATTAAGGTGGTCGTATCGGATCAATTTCGAGTTAGGTGCTGATGTTGGATCAATTTCGAGTTAGGTGCTGATGTTGGATCAATTTCGAGTTAGGTGCTGATGTTGGATCAATTTTGAGTTAGGTGCGCATGTCGAATCAGTTTTGAGTTGCGTGTTCATGTCACCAATTTCGAGTTACGAGCCGATGTCGGATCAATTTCGAGGTACGTATTCTCCTCACTGACGATTTTGGAACTTTACCACTGACATCTCCTACCTTCACTCACAACACCTCAATATTTATTGAGAAAACCATTGATTTCCACACACATTCAGGCTTGATGATCGCACCAACCGAGCGTGAAATTGTGTAATCTGAACAATGGACATTGGATTTGTCTTTTATTGGCTCCGATTTCTCGTTGTTATATCCCGGAGAAAGGGATATTTCTTCATTCCTGAAGAAGTAAACGTTCCTCCTCCTCCTCCTCCTCCTCCTCCTCCTCCTCCTTCTCCTCCTCCACCTCCTTCTATTCCTCCTTCTTCTCATATTTCTCCTCCTCCTCCTTCTTCTCCTCCTTCTATTCATCCTCCTCCTATTCCTTCACCTCCTTCTCCTCCTTTTCTATGACTCTCTTAAACTACACAGGTTTTTATTATTTTGATACTCGATAAAGCCCCTTAAATTTCCCCTTTTGCCCAGCTGATGACCCAGATCATGGCTGCCATTCTAGTAATCGTTTGCAATAATTTGTCTGCAATTTTCGACTGCAAGTCATAGCTATGGACGTATTATTGCAAGTATGTGTACGCCATACTTGTCTTATGTGTGAGTGTGTCATTGATAAATTTCACTGAAGAAGGTCTTCAAGAGCCATTAGAATGTCCCATAGCCTATGGGATAAGGTGCTCAATTTCTAGCCTGGGTACCGGGTTCGATTCCTAGCGAGAGCAGACAAAAAATAATCCGGGGCTTGTAGGGAGCTGCCGTCGAACACGATGCAGCGCCGAGTCTGATACAATCGTGAGGGGCACTTCCATTCCCATACCTCCTTACACACAGCCAATTAAAACTCCGCTGCCTCCACCCCCTCTTACTTTCGCACACATTGCTCTTCCGTCTACGTCTACGGAACCTACCGAATGCGGTTTCTATTCCGCACTCCCTTGACTTGGTGTGGTTGGCTCTCCTTTGTGGTAAGAAGGGTTCCAAGTCTCACTGAGAGGTGGCTGATACAGTGCTACCCTTTGTAATTCCCCCCACCCCTTACACACAACGAGAACCACCTTGTGGGACCACCAGTTTGTCATTGATTGTCTTACTGATCCTTATGTGTATTTCATGTTCATGTCGGGGACCTCATTCGAAGGAAAGGGGCTGATGCCGTAATTAATAATGATAATAATAATTACTGTTATCGTTGACAGCCATTGCAAAGGTCAACATCAGTTGACCATCAATAGAGAGTCTATAATAGAGACCCTCACTTTCTTTATTACGGGTCCTCTTTATAACGGGGAGAAAAAATCCTTTCTTTATTACTACGAAAAAGAACTTAAAGGGTGCCCCCCCCCCCATCCGTTTTGCAATTGCAACGACCCCATAATTTATGAAGTGAAATGAGTTGAGAGCGAGATTAGTGTGCGTGCGCGCATTTGTGAAAGTGAATATATTAAAATGCGTACATATTTTTTAGGGGGGGGGGGGTGTATGTGTGTGTGTGTAACGGCGTATGCTTGGGTGTATAACTTGGAAAGTTTGACTATGCGTGATTGACCCTAAAAGTGAAGTGCTAACGAGTTAATTAATTGCGACACCCGCCCCTTTTCCACTTGGACTAGATCCTTCGACCGGATAATGAAATTCACATGAAGATCAGAATGATAATAGCCAGCAAGACCGAGGGTAACAGGGGCCGATCCTCTTTGGAGGGAAATGAGCGAACTGAGTGGTAATCTTGAGACTATTTCAGGGCAGCAAATTCCCTTAGGAAAATGAATAGCGACCAACAACAGTCATGGAAAATTGGGCCGAAAACCAGAAATATAATAGAAATTCTAAAAAAAATACTGCCTAGGAGTGACAAGACCTAAATTACAATACCCACTTACCAGCAAGACCATATATTTAAAATTTCCATAAGAGGTATAAATAAAACGACAAATGATACTTAAAAGGGAATTAATAGAAATCGTATGTAATCCAACGCAAGTTTTCATACTCAACTTGCTATTGTGCCACAGTACCTAATTTCGTTTTATCGGTATTTTTTAAATGTGACATAATTGATTTGTATCAAGATTGTTTATATATATTTAAAAAGACAAAGGTTCGCGAACAGATACTTAAGGAACTTTGCTATTAACCGATGCCAATGGTGAATTCCTTCCATTAACAACTGTCTGCATGTGGTTTTCTAGCCAGTCTCTAGTCCATTTTAGCATGCTGCCCCTTATTCTGTGCGCTTTTAGCTTTATCAATGGTCTTTTATGTGGAGGGGTGCCAAGCATCATTTTGAATTCGAGATAAAACTATATCTACAATTTTAACTTACTCAAACTTTGAGATCATTTCTTGAAAAAATCAAGCAAAAAAATCAAACACTGTGTGTCATTTATTAAGGTATTTCCATCCATATATTTGATAATTCTATATCTAACAATGGACTCTAAGAGTTTTCTATGATCTGTTTTGCCTTTATTCAAAATTGGCTTTACATTTTCTTTTTGGAACTCCTTAAGAACTATGAAAATTGAGACATGTTTATGTCGTTGCCTTTGGCTTCTCACTCGCACATTCTCATCCAGCAAATCATTCTCTTTGAGCCTGGAGATCAAAAGCACAGCATTTGACGTTGACGAGCCAAGATCTCTGACGAGGGAGGTCATTGCTTTCTCTTTGGCTTGGATCGTCTTGATTCCTCTCAACAGTCATATCTCTGAAAATGTACTATACATCTTCACTGATCTTTTCAGCTTCAGAATTGTTGCTTTTTCTGAGGTTAACTCATTCATTTCTACTGGGGTGAGTACATGAAGATCAGTACTGTGTGATACTGTTACAATAAATGATGGAATATCCGGATAGGATATAGTAGGTGCAGTTGCTTGAGGAGTCGGTAAGTTTACGCTAAATCCTGGGGATGGTAAACTTCATGGCTCTTTTTTTCCACAATATACCATCCTATAAAAGAACAAAAAAGCTTTATTACTCTTTTGGCTAATACAAAAATATAATAACTTAAATTCTTGTGGCATTTGATATTTTACTCTTTACAACAAACAATTTTCTTTCCTTCCAAAGTTTTCTTGCAGTGTTCACAAGTTAAAGGAGGTCCCTGGGGGTTTATTTTGGTCCCCAGGGACTGAACATTCTTTGCTCGTGATTTGATGAAGCGTCCGCAGATATAACAGAATGCAATCCTTAGAATACTTGCAGCCTCTTGAAGCCATTTCTCTCTGATGTGTTCACTCAGGTTGCTAGAGCTGAAATGATAACAGATCTGTGAATCCTTGTATAAATATTTCTCAAGAAATATTCAAGAATGTCCCAGAAGGCTCTAGAAGTTTCTACGGGTGCGTTCTGGCAATTTGTAGAACATTCTTTAAATTTCATAAAATTCTAAAAAATTATAGAAATCCCTCATTAAACCCATATACCAAAATAAGTGAAATATTATTACATAGTGAATCAAAGATCGATTTCGATTCTCGATGATATTGACGGTTTTCGAAATTATATATAATCGCTTAAGTTCTCTTATGTTATTTTTAATCTCACTTTTTATCTACGGTACTTAATTTGTCTTATAGAAGTTTTAGGTTTATACAGCGTTATTTCGTTATTTATAGTGAAAATGAAAGCTGAAATTTATTATAAATTTCCAGGGGTCTTCATCATTTAAGCTTGCATCTCAACTAAAAAGTTATAAAGTTGTATACGAGTGTGAATGTTTAAGTGACTTCATTTTTCGATTCAGTGCAAAGGATGTGACATCAATTGACTGTGTTCTGGGTTCGTCAAAGACGCCGGAGTGAATGGATGGGCCAACTCGCCGTATAAAACTGGCCGCATTTTATAACTTTAAATAATTTCTTCTAAATATGTTAGGTTAGGTTAGTAGCCACCTGGTTTTAGCCTATTGGCTACAATATGTTGGCCGTAACCAGTTGGGATGCGGGCAGTTGTGTGTGTGGCTGGAATTGAATGCCTTAGATCGCCTTCCACGGAATTTAGGGCCCTTTTTTTAATATCTTTTGAGTTGGAGTAGTTTTTTTTGGTGACGTTGGATGTTGGGTTAGGAAAGGTTTTTTGTTTTTGTTTTTACTGATTTGGGGTTTTACTTATTTTATGGTAACTTTGGGTTCGGTCGTTTTAGGATAACTTTGGGTTTAGGACTTGAGTTGAGGCTGGGGTTGTTTCCTAATTACTTGGGGTTGAGTTTGAGTTTTATGACGACTGGGAGTTAAGAGTTGTGGCTATTTTACGATGATTTTTTCGGGCTCATGATTAAAGGACCCTTAGTCCTTAATTACTTGCACATGACGAGGAAAAACAAAGAGAGATTCCGATCACTTTCGTCTCTATTAAGAAAGATTCCTACAAGTCAGTTAATCTAGATGAAAGCTCTTAGAATTACGTGAATTTCATGAGCTTTGAATCACGTACACACAAATGTCCTTTGTCCGTTCAACGAAATCGATAATAATAATTGTCAATAGAACTTAACTTCGAAGAACAAAACCATTTGGTGGGATAACAGTACTGGAAAGGCGGCACGCAACTCTCCCAGCCATGCCCTCTAATTTTCAAAATGAATGAGTTCCTCATGTGTACATATAAGGGGGAAATAAGAATATTAAAATTGTTCGTGAAAGTTGTAAATAGATATACACACAGATACACACGCACATGCAAAAGACTACATCACACACGCTTGATCACATCTCGAAGCTCAACGGGAACTCTGCTTTAATTATGGATGTTGGACAGGTCCTGGAGAGTTACGCACCTTCCCCATCTCGAGTGCGCCAAGAGGTCTCCTCTTTAAACTACTCGGTATATATACCTTCTGCTTATTTTCACTTTCCATATCTTCCTCGCCTTCTGGCACAGACGCCATCTATTTTTTCGCCTTTTAATAATGATAATAATAATAAATGAAAATGGTAATCAAAATGGAAAATAATAATTATTATTATAATAATATTAATAATAATAAATATAATGATGATAAATAATAATGGTAATAACACCTACTTGTCCACTAAAGCAGGACTGCACACCCACATGGTGTGACAAGGACTAACAAAGAATAACCTCGCTACAATAGACCGCGCAGCGTGTATTGCGATGGAAGCGTGAAAGAACAATTTAGAGCTGAGTTTCGAGATGCTTAAGTGCTTCATCCCCACCCCCTAAATTGTTCCCTAAGTTCGTATATTTAAGTTCTTATATTCTGATATACATCGGGCCCCTTGCTAAATATAAGAGAAAGGGCTTGGAATAAAAAAGAAGTTGTTTCTGCGGGTAATTTACATACTTAAATTTCGCTATTTTGGTAGCCCAAATTAGCTACTTCCACTTGTTGCAGTCGTCCTACTCATGCTTAATACACTACGGCTCAACCGAGTGGAATCATTGACCACCGTTTGAGCAAAGTTAAGCTACAACATGTGTGGATATTCACCGGATGAGAATCACTTAGTTTAGATCTCATAGGGATAAGCATCTGACCATTTTTAATATATGGTTAAAACCAAAACATTACACTAGTCGAGATGGGTTTTTTTCTCGTACTTTAATTTCCTCTGTTTCTTCTTTTGTTATTGTTGTTTGTTCTTCTTCTTATTTTTCAATTGACGAATTCTGCTCTCCCGAAGGAAACCAGTAATTCCTTTCTCAACCAAACCATCGCTACTCCAATTTAACCAGCCCTGACCCACTCTATCGTAACGCAATTAATTATACGTTAATATAATCTCCCCTTACCTAACCGTACCTAATGTAACCTAAACCAGTTTAAGTCAAAGCAATTAATACGCCGATCTAATGCCGTTAATCTATGCTAATCAAACACAAACTCACCTAATCTAACGATTTTCATCAACGTCCAGCTTTTGTTATCATTGAATCAGCAGTGGTTAAATAACTAAAATCTCCTTGTATATTATTTTAAGGCAAATGGATTAATAGTTACTATGCAATTCCTTAACCACTTGCTGGCGGATTACTTCTAAATGGCCCTTCGTTCATTGAATTGAAAGGAAAACATGGCAGATTCCGACAACGAGTTATATCCGCTGCACAGCTGTTGGCAGAGATCACCCACTACAATTCTGTCAAGAATGTTGAAGAGCATCTTGAGAGGTTATCTACTACTGTAATTGTTTATATAATTTGTTCCTGAATGTCTTTTAGTGTTTCAAACTTTTACTCAGTTCATTATCAGCTCACGAATGTGCAATAGTATTCCTAAATGTGTGTTCGTTTATGTAACTTTCTTACATTCGCAAACTTCGGACAAGAAAGCGCAGGTACGCACAAAACCACCTATTTCATTTGGTCCTACTTCCTATTCACGGTCGTAAGTCTTGTTATAGGTGCGTCTATTACAAGGTCCTGCAGGTGCTCGTGTGGGTCCAAGGTCATTAATTCATAAGTAAATCAAAAGACCCAACAGTACATTTGAGTCATTTTAAGGTGACAAAGACAACTAATCTTCTTCTAATGGATGGTAAAAGAGGATTGATAAAATAGGCGTAAGGAAAAAAATAAGCCTATACAAAAAAACCAACACATATAAACCGGAGAAAGTTGAGGGTGGATGTGAAATTCGCCCTGATCTGGTTAATGATCGCCATCTTGGATAATGGATTGGCTTCATCGATGGTAAAATAGGATTGATAAAATAGGCGTAGAAACATAGATACTGTAAGGAAAAAAAATAAGCCCATACAAAAAAAACACATAAACCGAAGAAAGTTGAGGGTGGATGGGAAATTCGCCCTGATCGGGTTAATGATCGCCATCTTGGATAATGGATTGGCCTCGTCGATTAGGGCGAGTCTTCTTGAACTTTTGAGCGCTCGAAGAGAGTTGATGGAATAGCTTCCCTCAACCTCGATACTTACTCAAGATCACCGTTCTTTCTTGATCTTCTTTTGTTTTACATCTCTTTTTGTATCTTTCTATTTCCCTTATACAGTGTATCCCACAAAAAAAGCAACCAAACTTCGAATACATTTGAACTTCAGTTGCCTTTTTGGGGGATCAACCTGTATAGTGCTTTACCACAAACTCCTAATTTTCATGAGCATTTTCAAATTTCCTTATAAGCACATCTGCATCAAAAGACATCCCTACATATATACGCATGCGCATTCTTATTTGCTTGTACCCTACACGCACACACACGATTTTCTTTCGTGCTGAAACTGTCCCAAGCTTTTGTACAGCCAAGTTACTCGGTCACACAAGTTCCTTTTATGGCCTTGTACAGCGCATATTATCACCAGGGACTCCCAACTAAAGTTGGTGAAGGAATGTAGCAACGTGTAGCTGCCAGGTTATAGCGATTCCTCTCGTAATCTCACAGATAAACCTTGATTGTAGCCAAGTCGCATTGATTGTAAGTAATGTGTTCCCAGAAACGCCTCTTCGCTATCGCCCACGCCGGCTGGATCATTGTGTCCATTTGATGTTGATTTGTAACAGTTTTTTTTATATGCGTTAGCGACAGAACACTGGCTCGGGAAGTGAATGAGGGGGCGAAGAAAGCTGATGGCCTAGCATGGTGTTGATGAAAGGACAAGAGGAAGATAAGACAGAAGTTGAGTGACATAAATAAAATCAAGTCGACAGGAATAATAACATCAGATTTTAACCGCCAAATGATTTAAGTACTAAAAAGGCTCCTTTCGGAACCTCCACTATAGAGGAGTTTGCATCAAAGCAAACATAAGTTAAGATTTTCAAGCTTACAGACCGCTTGGTTGGTAGTCACTACGGAGTAATGATCAAATGGTAAAAGCTGCCTTTTTTGTGTTGTCACTTCTTTGTTGTTTGAGTTTTGTGAATGTAAACAACTTTCTTTATGGAAGCTACGGCTTTGAGATTCCTGATCGAGATTGAAAATAAAATGAAGGTGGTAATGGTGGTCGTGGTGGTGGGAGAAAGGCTATGGCTTTGTGTGCTTTAGCTAGATCTATTTGAGTATGACGTGGTGGATCTGATAAAAGTAACCCAACTTTTTATTTTATGAACGGGGTGAATGTTCTACGTGGACGATGAATGTTTTTATGTTTAAAAAATGAATGAAGTTTCTTCACTTTCCCTAAAAATACTCACTTTGCATTCATTTATGCATACACGAATTCACTTCCAATCCACACGATAAACAACTAGGATTTACTGTATAACCGCAGTGAATGTTGAATTGACAGGATTTGTTATTGAAGCGTTTTAAGGGAAAGGCAATCAAATCCTGTTTCGATGTTTGGTCACATCTGCATACATACACACAGCTCTACAAATACACAATAATATATACATACATTCTGTCCATCTATTCTGTCTTCACCCCTCAAAATTTATCCATTTACCCTTCCATCATAATACACTTACACACGTGTACATATCGTCCATAGATACACTTGTATACATACATACGACTATTTAACTTCTCTAATCCTATTAAGAATTAGTCTTATCGAGTGAGTCCCCTCTTTTCTATAATTCTTAGCGCACATATTAGACTCCCCTCTGCTAACAGGGTTTTCGACCCTCTTTACGACATCCTTACAAAAGGGTTCCCCCTCCCTTCGTCGTTCAAGTTCCCTCGGTCACACAATACACCATTACACTCGTACACTTCCAACCAATATAATCACGTTTAAGGAATTTACACACTCATCACTGGATAGATATGCAACGATTTTGAACACAGGTTTATAAGTATGCAAATGAATAAGTGGATACATGTGGAAATGAATATGTGGATACATGTGCGAATGCAAATAACAATACTACTATTGTGTTATACATTTACATAGATTACGATGACTTTTTCAAATACACACCTCTTCAATAACAACAAGACAACATAAAACCACAAACTTACAATACGCAGTTATTTAGTTCTTTACATCTACAATTTCACAACTGCACAATTTTGCACCCATACATCTGAAGAGGTATACAATTGCACAGCCATAACTATCACATTCTACACCTCAGCGATGACAAGTACAAGTATTCAGCTATCATTACTTGTCACTCGTTTAAATAACTACAGCTCCGCACTATAAAGTTGCATAAGTTTTCGCACAATGTTTAGGTCATTACACACCTGCACAAACACATTGGATCATCTATAAAACTGCAACCTCATACAACAGCACATCTTCCAAAATAGCAGTATTAAGGACAATTTTTCATCTTTTCAAGGACAGTTCCTCTTGACAAAATTCGTTAGGGCTTTGAAATGTCATTTTAAGGAGGTAATCTTTTAAAATAAAGAAATAAGGAAAAATCCTTTGACATTCCTTTAGATAGGTTTGAGGTGCGAGAACATTTAATGAAATGCTGCCCAATTTAACGTAAATCTTCCTCTCATGAATTAGTAGTCAGTTATCATCTACTTTTACTCTTATATCCCCCTATGAAGAATACAAAGAAAACTCGTAGGAAATAAATATGAAATACTAACTTTTCATGTTGGCTGAAGAAATACAGTGAAACAATGCAAATGAATTATTATGACTTATTTTTTTTTATCAAAGTTATTTCTAATAATTCATAAGTTATAACTAAACTAAAATGAAATTATTATTCAAATACTAAGACAAAGATAGCAAAGGGCGGCACAATGAAGGTAATCCCTTACTGAGAAGACACAAATAGCGCCAGTGGGAAAAAGTTTGAAATTCCTGACCGGGATTCGAATCCGGGTCTGCTGATTGCCGGCCAGTCTGCAATACAAGGTTTCTGCATCCTTCTTTCTGTCTTCAAAATTGTTTTGAAAGGTAGAAAATAAATATGGCGAAAGCCCTGTGTTGGTTGGTATCACCCGCCGCCGAACTTGCATTTGCTCTTTCTTATATATATATATATATATATATATATATATATATATATATATATATATTGTAACCTCCATAATTTACGGTACTGATTGAAACATATATATGCCAACTACATATATTAAATGTGTTCAAAATATCTAACTATACTTCCACCGAAGTCTTCCAGAACTATCTTTAATCTAGGCTAAATATCTAAGCAGATTAGCGCCCAAATATAGATGTGGCGCAATCTTAACGAAAGCCATTCTTTTTAACATTGGGTCTAAAGTTTTTCAGAAGTTAAGTAAAAAAACAAACATAAAACAATCAGTTGGTGATATAACTTTGATATACATACCATTTATTAAAATGTCAAAATATTTCCCAAAGGACTTAGAACCATGAATCATAATAAAGTTATTTGCAGGATAATGAAAGGCGTATTTTCCTCAATTGTGAGAGTTAATGACTGGACGTGGTTAGCTGAGAGCGATTACAGCCTTTTTGGTCCAAGGAAGACCAAAGAAGACTTTTTCCTTCGTAAAAAGAGATTCGGGGTCGGATAAAGAAAGGAATCTCATAGAGCTAACGAGATTGAGTCGTTTTAGCGTTACTTCCCTACCAAAGTGTCAACGACGAAGGGATTTAGTTGGAAAAAAGTATTCATTTAATTAAAGAAGTAATGAGTCTGATGTAATCATTGATGCAACCCAACTACTGGCAATTGTTTAAAAGAATATTGCAAACTTATTAACAATTTTTACCAATTTATTATTAATTATTACAAAAGTTTTGATGAATTGAAACCAAAATGTTCCACCTGAACAATTGTTACTGAAGTGTACCAGTTGCTACCAAATAATTACCAAATTATTAGCAAATTCTTCCACATTGTTACCAAAGCGAAACGTCACTTCTACGTCTGTAGGCCACTCAATTTCAAAATTCCGAGAACAATCAGGTTAAAAAAAAGCAGAGACAAGAATTCTTGCTTAGGACTTATAATGGGGGCAAGAGCGCTATTTGAGCTCTCCTATCATGACCAATAATCGCCTTATTAGGTTAGTGAGCCTAAAGTTTGCTTTCATAAGATTAATGAGCCTGAACTTTGTGAGAGAAATGAAGATAAATTTGCTTTTATAAGCATAATGAACCTACAATTTGCTTGATGAGAAAAGAGAGAGTGAGAGAGCATTAAGTTCTCTTCTGCAAGGAGATACAGGGAAGAAGAGTACCCTAGAAGACCTTACGGTCCATACAAGGAAGGTACTTTTGCCGCAATCCTCGAAGGTGTCCGTTGGCAACCTCGAAGATCCCTCGCGAGGATCTTAACGGTGATGTCACAAGACTTTATCTAGTCTTGACTTGAACCGGTCAACAGATTCACTGTTGAGCCCCAAGTTCGCTTCTATGAGCTTTATGAATCTAAAGTTCGCTTTTATGTACCTAAACTTAGCTTTTAATGATTCTTAAGTTTTCTTTTATGAACTTAAATTTTGCTTATACGTGTTTTAGCAACCTAAAATTTACTTTTATGAACTTCATACGCATAAAATTCGTCTGTAAGAGTTTTAGGAGCGTCACTTCGTATCTGTAAACTTTATGAACCTAAAGTTCACATCAATGAGTTTTATCAGCCTGTAATTCGCCCATGAACCTTATGAAATCATAGTTCTATTTTATGACCTTGATTAACCTAAAGGTCGCTTTTATGACCATTATGAACCAAATGCTCCCTTTTATGAGTGTTTGAGCCTAAAGTCGTTTTGATCACCTTAACTGCCCTTGTAACTTTAAGGGCTTTGGTTTCGTCTGAGTCAATGAAGCGTTTTTGAGTCATGAGAGTTCCACTCTTAAGGGACTTCACAGTCCAGATCCCGATTTGTCCTATCGCGGTGACATTATTTTGTAGGAAATCGCTTACATTTGAAGTCTTGGACATTTTTCGTACAGGGTACTGGGTGCCATTGGGTGGATTTATTAATCCCTGTCATCGAAGATTAATGTCCTAAAGTTTGGTATTTCTCACCTTTTATTCTCCGTTCTTCTCTACCATCTTCACGTTATCCTTATATTTCCTCTGTTTTCCTCCTTCCTCACCGTTCTCCTATTCATTAAGGATTTATCAGACATTGTTATCGACAACTAATTGCCCCTCAGTATGTTATTTCTTAGCGTTTCTTCTCCGTTCTTCCCTTCCATCCTCTCTACTTCATCTTAAGTTTCCCCCCCTCTCCTCCTCCTGCCCCGTTCTCCTCTTATATCTTTTCGACATCATCAGTTTTCTCTGTTTTCCTCTTTCTTTTCCGTTCCCCTTTCCCATCCTCTCCTCTTCATTTTTCTTCGTTATCCTACTTCTCCGTACTCCTCGTCCATCCTTTCTGCTAAATCTTCATTTTTTACGTTCTCCTCTTTCATTCACCTGCTTCGTCTTCATTGTTTCTGTTGTTCTCTTACATATCCTCCGTGACATCTTAATTTGCTCCATTCTCCTTCGTTCTCCTTTTCCATATTTTCCGTTTCAACCTCATTTTCTCTGTTCTCCTCTTCCATCTTCTCCGTTCTCCTCTTCCATCTTACCAGTTTTAACCTTACTTTTCTCCGTTCTCTTTTTCAATGTTCACCGATTCAACCTATTTTTTCCCGTTCTCCTCCTTTATTCTCCGTTCTATTCTTCCCTCTTCCCTGTGTCAACCTGATTTACAAGGTATGGCAAAAGTCCTGTTACACTCATTACGACTCTCTCACCAAAGGACGCATTGATAGTTTTGATGCAATTAGACACGTTTTTATTGTTTTTCACATAGAAGTATGTGTTTAAATTGTAATATTAATTCATGTGGCCACCCTCGGTGGCGAGCGCCCTCTCCAGGCGAGACCTGAAGGCCGCGCACACGTTTCAGACGAACTCCTCTTCATCAAATGCTGGAGCGACCACAGGCGGTTGAGAAAGGACTTCAACTCTTTGACGTTGCTGTAGCAGACCTTGTAGGCCTTGCCCTCAACATGCGCCTACATGTTGTAGTCGGTGGGATTGAGCTCGGGTGACTGCGGCGGCCAAAGGTCCCTCGACTAGAAGTTCATGTTCAACCGCAACCACCCTTGCACGGTCTTGGTCGTGTGGACCAGGGCATTGTCCTGCTGGAAGACTTAGTCCGCCTTCCTCGTGATCTTTTTTACACAGGGCAGGAATTTCGTGGCCAAGATGTCCCTTTTATCGGCCGCGGCGAACCTGTAACCGGCCACGAACCACACCGGCGTCATTTTCTCGCCATTGGAAGCTACGATGTGAGCATCATCACAAAGTTTGGAGGTTTGTTCATGGACACGTAGCGGAGCTCTGAGACGTCGTGGCTGAAGCTTACCGTACGCTCTTTCTGCTTGTTGATGACTGGATCGACCATGAACGTTTTTCCTTAGAACAAAATGAGAATTCGATTGCCATCGTTCTTCAATTCTGAGAAGGCGACGACAGCGCACCCGACCTTGTTCTTGCACCTCGTCGGTGAGCAGAGGCCTTTCCAGGCACCTCAAGCTCTTGCCGCCCTCCTCCTTGACGGCCCTGGACACCGTAACCACCGAGATGTTCTTCCCGAGCGCAGTCATTTTGAGCTTGGGAGTTCTTTCAAGGGCATTTCCCACAGCCGAGCGGTTGACAACTTAAGGTTTCCCTTAACGAGATCGATCTCTGAGGTCTTCCTCGTTTTTGAGCCTCTCCGGAACTCTTTGGACGGTCATCTGGCTCAAGTTTAGCCGCTTGGCGATGTCGGACTTGTTGTGGTGGACCGCGCGCAAAGGAGAAGAAATCTTCATTCTTTTCACCTCCATTTCCACATACACATACTTATACATAATGGAAAAAAACGTTTTGATGATACTTGGTGGGAGAGTTCAACTTTATGTTTGTTTGACGGAACTTTTCTATCAAACATGTAAACTTATCGAAAAAAACAACGAGTGTAACGGAACCTTTGCAAAATCCGGTATCTCCGTTCTCCTCCTTATTCTTCGTTCTCCTCCTCAATTTTCTCCGTTTCAACCTCATTTTTCTCCGTTCTCCTCCTACATCGTCTCCGTTTCAACCTCATTTTCTCTGCCCTCCTCTTCATTGCTCCTCCTTTTCCTCTACCTTCTTCTCTTCCATCTTCTCTCTTTTCCTCTTCCTCCTTCTCCCTTCTCCCGCCTTATTCTTCGTTCGTATTCCATACCATCCCCTCCTCTGGCACGCCAAGGTCAGAGAGGAGTGAGCAGACTGGAGGAGGAGGGGTGGGTGGTTGGGTACCTGCCCTGAGTGGATTCCTGCGAGTCCCCGGCGCCTCGGGCGTGGTTGGCAGTCAGAGCGTAAAAGGAATTAAAAAATTGTGGCCCCTCCCCCGTCCTCCCTGCCTTTCTTTTTGTCTAGAGGAAGCGTGCCCTCCAGCCCCCAATACCCCCAAGGGATCTATCTGCCTCGATTGTGGAAGTTGGTCAGGTTCTGAAGAGTTGTGCGCCTCCCTGAGCGCCTAAAGTAGGCTCCTCTTTAGACTACTCTGGGTATACATATATCTACCACACATTTATACTTCCCCCTAACTTCAACACTTTATGAACCTCCCCTTCCCAAACTTTCTTGCGGAGATGCCCTCGTTGTTTTTCGTTTTTTCACAGATAACTAAACTCGCTGCCCAGCTATAACACAAATGATATCTATATGATCCCATATCCTCTTAGCCCCATTGCCTGCTTGAGGATTTGCGACCATATATCTTCCATATATTTTGCCTTCCTCTTGTTTCACCACTTTATATACAATTTCTTCTTACAAACTTTTTTTTGCAGGTCATGTCCTCGTTGGTTTTCGATTTAAATGTAATTTTAAAAACTCTCTTTTTCGTTCTATTCACCTCGAAACGTAACGAGAAATGAGACCATCGCGGTGTTTTCGGTCCCTCTACCACCTCCGCGCATAATTGGCCACTCATCAGGAATTGCTCCCTATATCATCTCTTGTGAGGCAAAATACCATTAAATATCCCACGAAACACACCTACGAGCCTACACAAAAGAACATACCTGGGAATACGCTCCTAAAATAGAGTACAGGTGAAAAGACTTTCTTACGAAGGAAACTGGTGATCACTTGGTCAACTACCAGGATAACAAAGAACACCTCCCTTCCCTCATCTAAGGAAAGAGAACGGTGATTCGGATTTCGAAACTCCGAGTGACTGGGTTAAGAAGCACAACGTAGTAGAGAAGAGATAAGAGCCTAAAATCCCGGCAAGAAAAAGAATGGTCACTGAAAAGCAAGAATTCTGGGCTCCATTGAAAATGATGTCTATAAAAAGGAGAGAAAAAGACTAATGTTCCATTATCTCGAAGCACAGCTCAGACACATGTTTTTATGGAGGGTGTGGATACAAAACTAATGGGGAAGGGGATGGGGCTTCTGTACTATTATCTACCACTAAACCACATTAATATTCCATGAGAGGAAGTCAAACCCAAGTTAATGAACGACACGATTTCAAATTATTCGAAATATTTTTTAATGGAGATCTTGAATATTTGAATATACCCTTTGAGCAATTCAAGACCGCAGTCTTCTCCAATATGACAAACGAGTCCACTGCTTTCTGTCGTGTATGTTTCTTAGGGCACTGATTACATTATGGTCAGTAGAAGCAGTATTTAGAACAATAAACGCGACCTATTGTGGTAGCATGGATACCAGAAAATTACGAGACAACTTTTCGTCAGTTGCATTGTCGTACTTTCCTTTGATAAGAAATTTTATCAGCCGAACCTTCAAATGATGCGACAATACAAAGAACATCAGACGTGTGTCATAAAATTCACCTGAGGACACATGTGAGGGGAAAATTAACCGCGTTTGCGCGTACAAAACCATTTAAAGGAAAGGGAAAAACAACAGAAAAATAAAATGAATAAATAAGTGCACCTGTTTGTGTTTACAAAGTATTTCTGGAACAAATACGCAAAACAGAACGAGGAAACTCAGAAATACGAGCTTGAAATCTTCCTTTGGGCTTTATTCTTGAAGCTAGAACTTTCTTCAAATGGGATGGAAATGTTCAGTATATGAAGTCTTCTGTACATCGCCCCTGCAACCAAGAATCAATAAGTCTAAAATAGTAGAAGTACCTGCCCGCTACCATTATTTAGCGTACTCTTCTCTTGTCCTATGCGAGTGATATTAATTCAAAAGTAATTAATAACTTGGTGATGCGATTTTCCCCCGTAAAACTCGTTTGGAAACTTTTATTTATCATTGGGAACACTGAATTTAGCCTGGGAGCCAGATGACAGCTGCCATAAAATCCATTTGGATTGGTTCTCCATGCTACAACTAACCACACTCGATGTGGTTTCACTTCGATGTAATCAGAAGCAGTGTTCTATTCAGCTAGGTCGTAGACCCCATTAAAAAAAAGTAAGTACACCAATGAAAGAATTTATCAGAAAGGTACTTATTGACATGTAAGAGTAGCCCCTCGTTAATTTCTCTTTCTTTAAGGACCCGACCGGCTACCTCATTTACGCCTTGACAGAACGAGTCTTTAGAACCTCTATGAACCTTTAATGCACACAGGTTGAAAGAGACCAGGGATTGGATGGGCCTGGGAATTGGGGAGTAATTAATGGGATGAGCAGTTTATACCCCAAATCACTTCCCTGTGGATGTACCATTAATCGCGCCCATTACTCCAAACAGGGTTCTTCCTACCTAAAAAAAAACAGAAGGAATCGATCGTTCTTTCGACAAGGCCCACCACATATTACTTGGATGATTAATAAGGGATTAAATGAGTAAAGCAGAAACAAACGGTAAAAGATTTGACACCGATGAGATTATATTCAGATAGGAAAATCTATTTTACATGATTAGAAATTTGTAAAGTTCAGGTTTTACGTCAGATTGAATATCCAAAAGACAGACTGTCCGTAAAGTCTGTACACATAGGCAAAACCGCATATTTTCAATAAAAAATTAACTATATTATATTTAATTGAAATATTAATAAATAACATCTTCAATTTGATTTCACCAATTGTGATGCAAAGTTCGATGATCTTTACAAAATTCACATAACCAGAGTTAATGCATCGGGTTCGTTTGAGGCATCGAACTTTGCATCATAAATGGTAGAAATTGAATTGAAGATTTTGTTTATTAATATTTCAATTAAATAAAACGTAGTTCAAATTAAATAAAATGTACAGAATTAAATTTTATTGTATTAAAATTTTACATTCTACATCCGTGTCCAGATTTTAGGGACACCCCGTAGAATCAACCTTTAAAAGTTAAACTGTCTCTACATGTATGTGGATGGATATTCAAATATAAAGTAACTTGTGCGTATTTAGATACTTCAGCGTGAATGGACCACACGAATATTAGTGTGTACATTTGTAAATATGTATATAATACAAATATGTGTTTGTGCATTTTTATAGATTACGAGACTAAAAAATGGCATTTTTGAAATATATTCTAAATCCTACGAGATTCCTAACTGCCATTCCTGATTTAATATCTTCTTCCTCTTTTTCTTCTTCATCTTCGTATTCTTCTCATCATTGACAAAATCCTTGAACTTCCCCCGCCCCCCGAAAAAATTCCAGATATATATGTTAATGATCTTATGTAGCCCTGTTTGTCCATGTCATACTTTCTGTGACACTAGGTAAAATGTAAACCGGAAACGGGACATTACCGGGAAATGAAGTTACGAAGAATTGACCGTTATAATAAGCAGGAATTACTCGTGTGTCGTCGGTTTGACAGACTTTCCGTGGCTCAGACGATGCTCGCTCCCCCTCCCTCATTGTGGGGTGTTCGCGCGACACAGTTCTCCGCGGGGAAAGCGAAAGAAAAGAGGGGCGCGCGTCATTTCTTTGCAGATTTTGGGGGCGGCTCGTTTTAATGGGCGTTGCCATGGGGGGGAAGCTCGGTTTATGATGGGGTGTCACCGAATGTTGATCTCTGTGTCAATCGGAAATTTGTTGAGGTCATTGCGATAAGGGGGATAGCGTGGGCGGGGCTTGCATTAGTCCGTGTTCCCGAGATTAGTACAGGAAAATTTCACGCGAGCACACACACGTGTATGTATGGTAAAAGGAAAGATGATTCCAAGTTCTTTCGTCTTTATTAATAAATTTTTCTTCGAGGATTATTTTCAGGAAAAATATTCAAGAGTAAAAATAACCAAACATAGTCACTCTTAATTACTGGTTCCCCACTAAGCCATTGCAAGAAATTTCCCTTGTTAGTTAAACGAGCTTCCTTTCTTTATGCGTTCGCTAGTGTTACTTGTAGCATGGAAACATGCTGCAGGTTACATCTGAAGGAATGCGTGCCTTCCTAGCCCCAACGCCCGCAGATGCGTTCCCCCCCAGCCTCAATGTCTGCAGGAGGATCTGAGGCTTTATATCTTACACACATTTTCTCTTCCTTTATCTTCACTGCTATCTTTACAGATCTCTTTTTTGTAGACCTTCTGAGGGAGATGCCCTCGTTGGTTTTCGCATTGAATTTTGAGAAGAAAAATAGGCCATAAAAGAGCTTCTACAAGCCCTCCTCCTCCTCCTCCTCCTACAAGCTCGCCTACAAACCCTCCTAACTTTCCCACTATTTCTAAATTTCTTGAGTTCTTTGTATTTGCATTTGGCCACCGCCATACCGAATGAAACATCCCTCTCAGGAGAGTCAAGTTAAGCTACACGGGGTGTGTTTAGTCACCAGATGGAGTTCCGTTCTGGTCCACGTTACGGCAACGACCTTGTAGCGACCCAAAGATTAGACTCCACGTCAAACTGTAGGTCCCCCACCCACTAAGGAATCATCTAATGCGAACCATTGATATAAAATCCACAGACAAAACCTTAAAACCTTCCGGTTGTTCTTTTATTAATTAATTAAAATGATCCAAGACTAATTGGGAAATAATCTACGAATAAACCTACGATTGCATCTGGTCAGGGCTTTGGAGTACCAACTCTAGGCACCGGGTTTGATTCCCTTCGAGAGTGGACACAAAAATATGGCATTCGCGTTGCGCAGCGCTAAATGACAAAGTGCGTAGAGTCTGTGCAGTCAGCATCGGCCACCTACGTCGCCCTACATTTAGCCAATCATTAGAGAGCCGTCTCTTCCTTCATCCATCCTCTTTTCCGCACTGTCTCCCGCTGCAGGGATCTTCATATCCACAGGCGGCCAGGGGATAGTCCTTAATTGGGTCACCGAGGGTTAACAGCTCGCTAGGGTTGTCCAGGCACAGTACACTCGGTTTGTCTGCGCCTTCCCATATCCAATCCACGTTAAAGAATTAGAAAGAAACCTGTTAAAACCTATTGTAAGAGTTTTTAAAAAAATCGATTAGCCATGGAATAGTTCCTAATCAGTTAAAAGAGGCAAATGTAAAGCCATTTTCAAAAAAGGCATGAAGACATCCTTTGGTTGTTGTTAAGCTCTTAGAGTCCACTATTAGAGATCGGATCTTGGAGTATCTGGAGGCAAATAGGTTTTTTTTAGGAAATGATCTCATTCTTTGACTAAGGTAAAGCTGTAAATGTAGTTTATGTCGATTTCAAAAAGGCTTTTGACGCCCTTACGCCTAAAAAAATTGATAAAACTAAAAACGCAATGAATAGGCGGCAGCATAATAAATGCACTGAAGATTGGCTGGAAAATGGTCGGTCATTAGCAGCGTTCCTTAAGATCTCTTCTCAGGGCCTTACTTTTTAAAAATATATATGCATAAGAGATCTTGAAATGAATATATTATGCAAAATTTTAAAATTTGCTGATATCACGAAACTAGGCACTAGGGCTAAATACCATTATGAATTGGAAAACTAAAAAAGAGACTTTTAGATTAGTTAAATGAAAAGGAATATATCGGATGCAATCCAACTTTCACAAGTGTTAGCCTGGAAGAGTTTATAATCTTGGTAGTAAAATTGTAAATACATTCAGCATGCAGAAGAATTTAGGTGTCTTAACCCGGGATTATCTAAAACTTTCCAAACAATGCAACGTAGCTTTAAACCCCAATAGTTTTATAGTATTCACACCTAGACATTTTGTATTTAAATCTAAGGATATTATTTTTCCCTTATAAAAAGCGTTTGTAAGAACACATTTGAAATATGCAGTGCAATGCAGCCTCCATATATGCAAGAGGCGTTTTAATATTTTAATATTGAAACGCGATCAATGTTAAGTGACGAAACTATTTCCTCAACTTCGAAATAAATCGTACTCAGAAAGACTGAGGCAGCTCAAAATAAATATTTAACACTAAACACAAAATTTCTTTTCCTATTAGATAACTGTCGTAAAATGGACTCTCGACGATATACCATATATAACTATTCGTTGAGGGAACTTATTTAATTATCTTTAGAGTGCGTGGATGTCTGGCTGGCCGATATTATGTATCTTCGATATGCTTAAGAAGCGGAACTGAGCTCAAGGATAATAATATTGCTATCATTAATAAAATAGAGTTTTATTAATAATAACTATCAACAACACACAAAACGGAAAATATTGACATAAACAGAGAATGGAAAGGGTCGTGGGGAATCGAGCTAATCCGAGGATTAAAAGATTTAAAAAGGTAAAACAAATATAAAGTTAAAGGGAGGTGATGGTTCGCTAAACCATTTAAAGCACATGATAGAGTTGACAAAAGGGTTAAATACTCAAAGGTAACGTTCGGCTTACGTAATTATACTTGTTGTGCAGAGGAAGGCGACGTGAAGGAATTTTCGGTCCGCTGGCGAGTTCCAGCCGAAGGGGGGGGGGGATTAAATGATCCTGACGTGGCGTCTTGGGAATGAGAACCGTTTCTTGACGAACGGCTTGAAGAACAATGGCTGTTCTACGTTGTTCTCTTCTGAACAACAGGGGGGTGAGAACCGTCTCTTGTCTACGGACTCGAGAACAATAGCTGTTTTAATGTTGTTCTCTTCAGAACAACAAGGGGGAAGGGTGAGAACCATTTCTTGGCGAATGGGCTCAAACGAACAATGGCTGTTCTGCGTTGTTCTCTTCTGAACAACAAGGGGGGGTGAGAACCGTTTCTTGTCAACGGGCTCGAACGAACAATGGCTGTTCTAACGTTGTTCTCTTTCTGAACAACAGGGAAAGGGTGAGAACCGTTTCTTGTCAACGGGCTCAAAAGAACAATGTCTGTTCTACGTTGTTCTCTTCTGAACAACAGGGGGGGGGGAACCATTTCTTGTCAACGGGCTCAAAAGAACAATGGCTGTTCTAAAGTTGTTCTCTTTCTGAACAACAGGGGAAGCCTTGTGAACTTGGCGTCACGAAGGCTCGAACCTTGGCACTCAAGGGATATTGTCCTTCTTCTGGACAAGTGATGGTGAATCTCGAGGTCGAGGTCCCTTGGCGCACAAGGTGAGAGTGGGTCGTAGTGATGTTTCGCGACGAAAATCTGGATCTCCAATCTGAATCTTAGTGGTTAAGTTTCCATATAAATAGCCGGGACATATCCTTGGCGTTGGGGACAATGGAGTGGGAGCTTCGATGGAATGCACAGCCGAGCCTGGGAACAATGCCTTATCTGCCCATAAGCCTAACTCAATCTGGCGAGGTCGGTGCATGGGGCGAACGGGGGAAGATAAACCTCCTTGTTTAAACATTGACTCAGGTGGCTGCGATAAGGCGCCAGGCTTCAAAGCGAAGATGCACGTGGGTAGCTTCGTGGTTTTGAAATAACATGTGACAGTGGTTGAAAATTAAGCGGCCTCAACCCGTTCTATCACAATACACAAACTTGCAATAACTTACCTAGGAATACCGTGAAAACATTTAACAATAGAATCAGTAAATATTACTTTAAGATATAAAAGCGTTGTGAAATCAATTTTTTATCAATACTCTTCTTCCTTTTATGTCTTAGACCTCTGCCTTCCACCATTTCTCTTATCAAGTGATCTAACCTTGATTGGATCTTGTGGCCACGAGCTTACCAGCAATTGTCATTTTCATCTTTATGTAAATTCTATTTTCCAGCTGAAGCACCCCTTTTACCTTTGAACAGGAAAGGGTTACAAAATTAGTTAACTATAATCCATATTATTAACTAACTATCGAAGCCATTTTAAAAGGGGAATCGGACGAAAATTGAATAGGAATTTGCCCAAACAAATTAGCACATATAAATAAATGGCGGGATATAATACCGGATTAAAATTGTAAATAGAACCAAAATAAACAACTAGAAATTTACCTACACAAAAACGTAAGAAATCTGAATAAATTCCATGATAAAATGATAAACTACAGTGAAAAATTGGTGGATACGTGATAGTCTTCCAAAGAAGCCATCTGAAATTCTTCGGAGGCTTCAATTTGGGTTCGCGGCTTAGCGATGACACGTGAGTCTTAATCCCATTAGAAGCCAATTTTCAAGGTTATTTTTGGCTATTTGTACAGGAATTTGCTTGAGTCTTTCTCAGCGGCGATGCAAAGCTAACATTCAAGACTTTGTTCCAATATGAATGATACGTGCCTTTTTCAGGTTCTCCGACCTTTATGAGTGGACCTTTCTCCGCCTCTTTATCCATTTTCTCCATGGTCATTTGTCATTAAACGTTTAAATGACTTTTTGTACCTTTCTGTATTTATCAGACTATTTCTTAATTCATCAGTTTCCTCTAGGTATAATAATTATCCTCTTATTTCATGGATATATTGCTCTTTTTCTGTTTCTCGATGTTCTTGCGGCTCTTATAAACTTGTTTTGCTCCCAGTCTCTCCTCTAAATCTTTACATTGCTTTCCACAGTTCTATTGTATTTACAATTTTCTTTCAGTATATCAATTTCAACTTTATTTCCTGGGACTTTAAATGTCAATCAACCACTCTTTAATTCTCTAGCGCTTTCTTTCTATCAGATTTTTTCTATTGTTTCCTAAATACCATTTCCTAAGATTTCTTTCATGTCAGCCTTTATATTTCCATCTCAATTTTTTTATCTATCTACATCTTTTTCAATCTCTCTCTCAATCTCTCTATCACTCAATATATCTTAATAATTGTCTTTTTCAACCAATCTCTCTCTCTCTCTTGCAATCTTCCCTAATATTTCTCTCTTTCAATCAACAATATTTCTCTCTTTCTTTCTCTCTCAATATTTGTCTCTCTCAATCAAACAATCTTTTTCATTCAATATAGCTCTCATTCAATCTCTCTCAAAAATTCTCAATTTCTCTCTCTCTTTCTCTTTCACTATCTCCCTCTCTCTCCCTATCTCCCTATCTCACTCTCTCTCTCTCTCTCAAAATAAACCAGAGGGAGAGGTGACGCCCCCTTGTCGCGGGAAGAGAGCTTGTGTGGACCTTTGACTTTTCGAGCTATGTCGGCGGGGGTACCTCTTCTGGGTACCCCTGGCAGGGCTTCCCTTGTCGATTTGGTCGGAAACGAGGTTCCAGACTAAGTGCGTCATCTTTTCTTTTTTCTACTCTATCCTTCTCCTTTTTTTACTTTTATCTTACTTCCCACTTATACAAAAAGAAAAAAAAAAGAAAAAAAAAAAGCCTACTCCTATCATGTCACTCTTTCCCTTTTTTCCCTCTATCTACATATAAGGACCTGGCAGCTACCTCACGCGTCAGAAGAGAGGCTTTGGAACCTCTATAAACAACGCCAATCGACGCTCCTGGTTGCGAGAGACTAGGAATAGAGGGGTCCTAGGCGTTGGGGAACGATGAATGGGATGAGGGTAGTGCCCCGTTAACCCCTTCCCTGGCGCGTAATTATTGACCGTTCCCAGTGCCCGTTGAAGGGTGCCTCTGGTAGCATCGGTCGGAGGTGCGGCCCTTTGTTCCCAGGTTGGTTGCCAGGCCAATAAAAAGCCTTGGGTCGAGTTCCTTGGTGTGGTGGGATATCCATTGAACGCTACTCCGAGATCCTGGCCGTTGTGAAGGGAACTAGTAGGAGTTTAGTAAGGGGTGTGTTTCGTTGTTGTTCACCTGGTGAGAAATCGATGGCCCCTTCGGGGACCGTCTGTGCTGCTTGGTTGGGAGCCACGGCACGCCGAGGCTTGACGACTCGGTCGGACGAACAGCAGCACATGGAGCGTGCCTTCTGGAAGACTCCGAAACGACTCCGATCAATAGGCGGGAGCGACTCACGCGGGGAGAACTCACCAACCCCTTTTTATATATTGATTGGTCACAAGCTTAAGAAATAGAGTGTTCAAAATGGCAGGAAAGAAAGGTCCAGCAGCGCTAAAATTCACGTGTGCCACATGTAAGAAGGACAAGTGGTGCGTTGACTTCCCGGAAGGCTACTATGCGAAATGCCACCCAGACAGTGTATGCACCACTTGCATTTTAAAGAAGGAAGTGGAGGAAGTAGTCGCCTACTACAGGGAAAGAACTACAGACCTCAAACAGAAAATCGAGAGGCTCAAGGAGGAGCACTCCCACCAGATCCGCAGGCTCGAAGAGAAATTAAACGATCTCTCGAGTCCTGTGGCAAACACCACCTCTGCAGAGAGCCTGTGCCCGAATGTGGCAGCGACACCAAAAGGGAAAAAGAAAAAAAAGACGAAAAAGGGAAAGAAGAAAGAGGAAGAGAGAGAAATAGAAGAAGAAAAGGTAGAAGAAGTTAATGAAAAGGATGACAAGGGGGAAAAGATGATAGAGAAGAAGAAGAAGGAGAATAAAAGGAAGAAGAAAAAAGAAAAGCCTGAAAAGACCATGATGGGGAAGAGAGAGGAATCGGAGAGCTTGCCTCAGAAAATAAAGAATCCGAGCTCAGCAGGCAAATGTGCCAGGGTCATCCTTGTGGGTGATTCCCAGGCACGGGACCTGCAGCACCTGCTAGCGGCGCGCCTTCGCACAAGCGTTAAGGTAAGCTGCCTGCCAGGATGTGGTAACCACCACATCAGAGTAGAGGCTGAGAAATCACAGATTTCTGAGAGCTCAGTCGTTGCTCTGATGGTCAGTGGAAACGACCTCTACCTGAGAGGAGGTAGGGTAGGCCCTACAGATAAAATCCTCCACACGGTCATGGGTGCCGTGGACGACTGTGGGCTGAAAACCCGCAAGCGCGTGGTAGTCGGGATGCTCCCGAGAAGAGGTCCAACACGGACCGCTCACTCGATGAATGTGTCTCTAAACCGGCGCCTGGCAGATTTGTGTACGGCAGAGGGGGTCTTTTTTGTGGACCCGTACCGCACCTTTTATGGTAGAAATGATCTCTACCAAAGGGATGGGGTACATCTTTCCTTTAAAGGAAAGGCCTTTCTGTCGAACATGATCCAGGATGTCGTAGAGAGGACCGAAAGGAGTATCCGGCCCAGAGTGAGGGCGGACGTACGCCAGTATGCCCGTGTCACTCCAGGAACGACCTTCTCAGAGGTCGCAAAAAGGGGTGCCTCGCCAACAAACAAGCCGGGAAACGGAAGAGCGTATGGAGTCCTACAGTCGGGGACTCCCTGAAAGTTCTTCTGTTCAATGCGAGGTCAATCAGGAACAAGTTTCCTGAGCTCCGTGGCCTCGTAGCGACGGAAGAACCCGAAATGGTAGCCATAACAGAATCGTGGATAAAAACCTCAAACCGAGACTTTGAAGGCGAATTCACGATTCCCGGTTACCAGCTCTTCTTGAAAGATAGGCCAGACAGAGAGGGTGGCGGTGTGATGTTGTATGTCAAGGATACTCTTAACTCGACGGATTGCAACATCGTATCCGACCATGAACTACTAGGCGTTTACATAGAGATAGGTCCGGCCAAATACAGGACCCTGGTGCTTTATAGACCTCCTGCCCAACTCGTTGAAAAGGACAGAGATCTGTACCAGCTACTAGGAGAACTTGTCGAAGACAGAGTGTGTATCGTCATGGGTGATTTCAACACACAAGTTGACTGGGAAACCAGAGAACACTGTGGCAAGAACGCACTACTCCTGGAGTTCACGAACAACGAGTTCCTCACTCAATGGGTGAGAGAGCCAACGAGAGGAGACAATATCCTCGACTTGGTTTTCACCTCTGAGGATGACATCGTTGAGGACCTCTCTGTTGGCGAAGAGCTCGGTGGCAGTGACCACCGACTAATTAGATTTGTAGTCAAAGTCCCCAAGGCAGAGCCTGCAATTAGTAAATCAAGGAAACTGGATTTGAGAAGAGCAGACTTTGCAGGTCTACGCGCGGGACTGACTGACGCGAGGCTAGAAGAGTGCGATGCTGTTGAAGACTCTTGGAACAGTTTCAAAACCACATTCATGAGTCTTCAATCGCGTTTTATCCCTCTGAAATGCCTCCGTCGGTCTTCTGTTCAACAAAAGTGGTTTAATCGAGAAATCGGGCAACTGCTTAGGGAGAAGAGAAATGTGTACCGGCAATCGAAGATCTCGGGTGACTTTGACGAATACCGGAGGCTAGCCAGGAGAGTGAAGTCCAGCATAAGGGCGGCTAAGCGGTCTGAGGAACTCCGAGTGGCGAGACTCTGTAAAGAGAATCCCAAGGAGTTTTTGGATATGTGAACAGCCGTAAACCAATCCGTCGAACGATTGGCCCTTTGAGGAATGAGGAGAGGACATTAAAGCATTCAGATGAGGAAGAAAATGCTAACCTCCTCAACGACTACTTCTCTTCAGTGTTTACTGAAGAGTGTGGTCCCATTCCCCAGCCCACGGATTCCTACTCGGGGGAAAAGCTGGAGGCAATGGACTTCACCGAAGGAGAAATAAAGAAAAAGATCGCTGACCTAAAGACGAATAAGTCCCCTGGACCGAAGGGGTTTCTACCTAAAGTGTTGAAGGAAGTGTGCGATGAAGTATCACGACATCTGTGCGCTATCTTTAACATGTCAATCCGGACCAAAATGCGTTCCTAGAGACTGGCGTGAGGCGGAGGTGACTCCTATCTTCAAGAAAGGAGACCGTAACCAACCGTCGAACTACCGACCTATCAGTCTGACTTCGATAGTCGGTAAACTCATGGAAAGCATCATGGTGGACAAAGTGACGTCGTATTTAGAGTCAAACCTGCTACTGAGGAGTTCCCAGCACGGCTTCCGAAGGCAACGGTCATGCCTGACGAACCTTGTAGAATTCTTCCACTTCGTTTTCAGTGAGCACGATCAGGACAAGGCGGTGGATGTGGTCTACCTAGACTTTCAGAAAGCCTTTGATAAGGTAGCCGGCTGGATCGAGAACTGGCTAAGTGGCAGACGGCAACGGGTGGTGGTAAATGGACAGCCTTCTGAGTGTGTGCCCGTTACTAGTGGGGTGCCTCAAGGTTCTGTCCTGGGACCACTACTATTCATCATCTACGTCAACGACATGGACGGTGACATGGTTGCCAAGATTTCCAAATTTGCCGATGATACCAAGCTTGGTATGAACGTTGCAAAAGATGGAAATACTGCCCGCCTGCAGGAAGATCTTGGGAAGATTGGGGAGTGGTCGTACAAGTGGCAAATGCCTTTTAACGTGGGGAAATGCATATGATGCATATCGGCCACAGAAACCCCCAATCTCAGTATATCCTTAAGGGCACTGCTATGGAATCCACCGACACTGAGAAGGACTTGGGTGTAACAATCACTAGTGACCTCAAGTTCTCGAAACAGTGCATTGAGGCGGAGAAAAAGGCCCAAAGGATGCTAGGCTATATTAAGCACCAGTTTGGTTATCGGAACCAGAAGATTGTACTGTGCCTGTACAACTCACTTGTCCGACCGCACCTGGAGTATGCCGTACAAGTTTGGAGTCCTTCATTGCGAAAGGACATCGCGAGATTGGAACACGTACAAGCCAGGGCAACCAAGCTGATTCCCTCTATCCGACATAAAAGTTATGAGGATAGACTAAGGGAATTAGATCTGTTCTCGCTGGAAACCCGTAGACTGCGTGGTCAGCTCATCGAAGTTTTCAAAATACTTCGAGGGTTCGACAATGTTGACTACCGGGATATTTTCACACTGAGTGAGAACAGAACGCGCAATCACGGCTTCAAACTTGAACTGAAGCGTTACAACCGCAATCTGTGTGGAAATTTTTTCACCTACAGTATCTGCGGTAAGTGGAACGCACTTCCAGTGGAAGTTGTCAACAGTGAATCTGTTGACCAGTTCAAGTCAAGACTAGACAAGGTCTTGAAAAGTGGCCGTTTAGGGACGCAAAACAATTGAGCAGCCTTGTGCCCGCTCGATTGCAAGTCCAATGGTACCCTCTTTGAATGGACCGTAAGGTCTCCAAGGGTACTTCTTTCCTTGTTGTTACTCTCTCCTCTCTCTCTCCCCTATCCCCCCATATATCCCTCCCCCCTCTCCCCTCCCTCCCTCTCTCTCCCTTTCTCTCTATCTCTATTTATATTTATATGTCTCTCTTTATCTCTCTTCTCTCTATTCTCTCTTTGTCCCAAGGCTATTCCCGTTCCTTGTTCCCTCTTCACTGAATGGCTCTCATTCCACCCATAATAAATCTGTTATCGAAGATCATCTCGACAAATTATGACCCTTGATAGCGATTGTTCTCGGAACTACGATTCTCTTTTCGTAATTTCTTCGCCCATTGGGCTGGCTTGGGTTCCATTAGCCCCAAAATGGGTCCCCATTCCCGTGAACTTGGCGATTTTGTGTCTCCTAATAGCCAGTTATTCCCCCTACCCATTTTATTCATTTCATGTTTCCGAACGCTTTCTTTATATTGGTCGGATGAATGTGGCGTTCATTATCCAGGGAGTAACCATTATTATGGATAAATGAACTGAAGAATCAGGATGAAAAGGGTGTCCACATCTGTACTTCTGAAACTTTTACCCTGTACTTTCTAATTTTGAGCACTTATACTCTCTGTTGTATACTTTTGAGTACTTTATACTATTGGGTACAAATAACCAATCAACACATTCGTTCCTGGAGACTTCTTACGCACCCAGTGGACCCCACCCGGGACATGAGGTTGGCATTTTCTCCCTATTTTCTTTTCTTTCTTCTGTTTTTTCTGTTCGTTTACTTTTATTTCTTCTCCTGCTTGTTTTTCACGCGACTGCTTAGTTCCAAATAAGAAGGAAAGAGGGCGTTATGCCATTTCAAGAATCCAGAAAACCAAGGAGACTACATTCCTCTCCAAAGCCTGCGTTAGCACACTGTCCACATGGATACAGATAGATAAATATGGCCCCAAGAATACGGATAGATAGGCATTGCTAAACTGGATACTCATAAATACTCATTCTTCACAACGATAGATAGAGTGACGCATTCTCCACATAGATAAACCTTGGCCAAATGGATAAACATAGATACACACTTTCCAAATGAATACGAATATATGAATATTTCCCAAATGGATAACCATAGTACACATTATCTACATGGATACACATAGTTACGCATTATTTATATGCATACATATCCAGGGTGTCCCTAAATCCTAGACGCAGGCAAGAAGGGTATTTTTAATAAACAAGTTCTGCTGACCAAAATGTTGCGTGCTCTCAATTAGTCGGATTTAGGACCTTACGACCTTCAAAGCTTTCAATAATTCTCGGACTAACCTTGGGAGGACTTTGGCAATTCTATCATTCGAAAGAGAATGTAAAATAATATAAGGGTTTCAAATTTCGTTAGAATCGGCCGAATAGTTATGATATTATTTACAAAACAAATAATTCCCGGGGTAACCTTGGGAAGACTTTGGCAATTATATAATTCGAAAGGTTTCAAATTTTGTTATAATCGGCCCAATAGTTACAATGTTATTACAAAAAAAACAAAAAACAGGTACCAACTGACCGACATAGTGAGATGTAGAGTCGCCCGTGACTAAAAAAATGAACAACATTCTATTTCATTTCAATTAAATTATATTTAATTGAAATATTAATAGATAAAATCTTCTGTGTAATTCTCCCCATTTGTGATGCAAAGTTCGATGCGTTTAGCGAGATTCACCCGATGAACCCGATGCATTAACTCCAAATTTCGGTCAATTTGAGCGCATTCATTTATAAGGCGCTGTTTCCTAGAGTGTCTCTCTCGCATCTTTCATTGAGTGCGACTTCTTCTCCTCATTCAGCAGATCCAAGAGTTTGTGTGTGGGGAGGGGGGGTAAGGTAAGGTGAAAGAGTAGACAATTGTGATATTTTCTGTTGCTAGAATTTAGAGACACCCTCTAGATACACCTTCTCCACATGGATACACATCATTTTCCACATGAATGCCGATACATTTTACACATTGATAGGTATAATAAATAAGCAATACCCAAATATATAATGATTAACCAAATGAATAAACATAAGCATTTTCCACATGGATACACATATCTAAACGTTGCCAACAATGATAAACATAGATGTGCATTTTCCATAGGGATTTGCATAGAGAAACATTTCCCACATAGATAAACATAGATGTGCATTTTCCATAGGGATTTGCATAGAGAAACATTTCCCACATAGATAAACATAAATATGAATTCTCCAAATGAATACAAATAGATAAACATTGTCTACATGGTTACACATAAATACGAATTGTCCACATATACCCATAGGTACACATTGACCTCAGATATACACACCAGCACATATTGCTAACAAGGATACACAAATATACAAATTCTCCGCAGGATTATAAATAAATACACATCCTCCTCATGCGTACACATTATCTCATGCATACACATGGATACGCATTTTATAGATGAATACGCATAAATACACACTATCTACATAAAATGCATAACTCACAAGGTAGCAATGTCCCGCAAGATAAATGAAAAGTTGCTTCCAAGTACTTTCGGACATTATTCAGTTCATTCTCAAGGATAAAGCTCGAAAGTACTCGGAAGCATCTTTTCATTTTTCTTGCGGGACATTCCACTGTCTACATAAAAATATACATTGTCTTTTCTCCACCATACCTCCATACACTCTTTTTTCTCGTTATGATGCATACATATATACCTACTCATATGCGCACATACCTAACATAACTAAATGACATGTTTATGTGTATCTCTTCATCGTCTACATGTGTACTGAATTTTGAGTAGAAAAGTGTGGCGAAGTGTAATTAATAAGAGCGATGTTTGCAGAAAATATGTATGTATGTTTGCTCGCGGTCAGACGCTGATGCTTTCTTGTTTTATTTCTCTCGTACAATCGAATGCAGGTGGCAGAAGCGTGTAATTGCGTCCGTGTAATAGTGTATGTGTGTGTGTGTGTGTTATGCGAGGGATATCAAAACTTGACTCCCACTTCTCTCCTGCGGGGAAAGTTAAAAGTATTAATTTACTGAGGAAGAATAACAACAAGAACAAGAAAAGGCAGCCGAAGAAGGAGATGAAGACGAATAAGAAGAAAATGAAGAAGACGAAGAAGAAAAGAAACCAGAGGAAAATCGGAAGGAGAACTACAGAATGAAGACCATCTTAGCATCTCCTCGAAACCAGCTGATGAAAGAACTGGAAGCTCGAGCAAAGCAAACGACTTCAGTCGACAAATCAAAACAGTTATCTTAAATTGAGGTGCTTCAAATTATAGGCCATCAACTTTAATGAGAGGTCGAGAACTACTGATCCGCACTTATCTATGTACATGTCCTAAAACTATAGGACTATAGGTCCACATGTATCGATGTAGCATTATGATTAGAGCGTTTTATGTCGGCAAGAGGTTCTGCAGATTTAATATATCTTCCACATATTTACATTTCCTCTTACTTCACTACTATCTTTACAGATCTTGCCTTACAAAACTTCTACTACAGATGATCTCGTTGGTGTTTTGCTGTAAAAGAAATGAAAACGCATTTCTGCACATAATTTTCTGGAAAATAATCGGAGGGTTTTCGAATTTTCCTCAATACCCAATTAATTTCCTTACTCAGTAAAGTCTCTCTCATCTATGTTTCATATCAGGTGATATCTATATTACAAAAATATTTTGAGTAATATTTATATTTTTTAAATATTACTCAGTCGCCTTTTAAAGATATTTGCTGACTTACTTTCCACCGCTCGACAAAGTAAAGATTATTCCACTTATGTGCGATTTTATAATAAAAGTAATTTTGAGCTCTAGCCGTATTGAAGCGCTTGCGAACCGACTTATAATAAATCCACTTTGACCGATATTGCTCTTTCTCACATCTAAAACAGTATATAGTCTATGATTAATTGTACTGAAATCTTTTATTCTTTTTAAACACCTCAATCAGTTAACCACGTAATCGCCTAGTTGCGACTGATTGATAGCGCAGGTCTGCGTTTGGAAATTTGGAGGGGATGTGGTCAATGTTTTCTTATCTAATTACTTATAATTTTGATTTTTTGTATGAATTAAAAAATGTTACTAGTTTTCTTCAATCTGGTTTACTCATTATTCTATATCAATTTAAAAATGAAAGGGAATATGGAAAATAATGTATGAAATTAATAGATTTATTTTATTAAAATATATGTATGTAAATAATAGCAGAATTAAATTCATTAAAGAAGAATGTGAACTTTTTCAAATGTTTTTGTTTAACTTCCGCATGTGAAATATTTCTTGATATCTACACCAGCAGTAGTCTGCAAGCCTGCTTAGATCCTGGAGGCTCTGGTAACTCTTCCACCACTCAAGCTTCTCAATGGAAACGCTATTCTGGTTCCTCGTTATAATTACAACACTTGTCTCGAAAGCAGTCTAGCTGCGAGCTGACAAACAACGGATTTTTACAGACATGCGCACGACAGGAGACTGCAAATGTTGCACAAACTCTTCTAAAACACTTTCGTAGTCTGGACTTGGGTGATTAACAAGAAAGCTTGTGACAATAAGCTTGAATGAAAGTCAGCAATGCCTCTCATGGTCGCCCATGCATTTTCCAATTTAACCTCTTTTATAAGTTCCCGGATTTTGAAAAGCATCTTTAATACCTGAATCCAGTTTGCCATCACTAGGAAATGAAAATTTATGTTTTAGAAAAATGAAAACTTGGCTTTCTTTGCGTTCCAACAAAATTCTTCATTAGTCCCCTTTTTATATGAAATGGTTGAAGTATTATCTTCTATGGTTTGAAAATGGCTTGTGAGAAAACATTGTCGGAACCTGGCTAGTCGCGTTGTTTGTAGTACTTCTCCTTTATTCTGTTGTCCCATAGACACAAATAACAGGGGTTTATGATTTGGCCACGTCTTATAAACCTAGCACAAACGATATGGCCTATAAAAAAAGAGTAACATAAAAAATGACTTGATTATAAAATATTAGCTGCATTTTTTAAAATTCAGCAAGCAAAAATTTATTATTAAAGTAAAGGGCAAAAAGACGACCTCAGAAATGAGGCAGACCTGTGTAATAGATCAGAGGATCGAAGTCCTTATGCGTTTTATTGTTAAACTCAGGAATAAGTTTTGTTGCCCTTCGTTGCACCTATTCTAACGGCGTTTCGTCTCTATTCAGGTAGGGAGACCAAAATTAAACTGCGTACTCGAGACGAAGACAGACTAGTGATTTACACAGGCAGAATATTTTTCGACCTAAACGTGTTAGTTTCCTATTTTCTTAAAAGTATTGTTTTTATAATTTGAGGCCTTCAGAAATTAAGACCCTTACATTGCACCTTTCTAAAATAACCAAATCTAGAGTGTGTCCGTTTAATTATTAACACACTTTTAATTTTCGACATACTGAGAGCATGTCCTTCCATGTAAATGGCAAAAGAATCTAATTCTTTAGCCATTTACATGACCACTCAAACAGTTTTATCGAGGTCCAACTGTGGATTGGCTCTGTTTGCTAGTTTCGTATCATCTATAAATTTGGAGATTTAAAAATTTTACTGAGTCGTTATCAATGTCGTTTATGAGTAGTATCAACTTGTTAAGTAAAAAAGATCTTTGAGGAACTTTGCTAGTAACTGGGACCTATTCCAAATTTAGCGAGTTTATTGAACCTGTTGTGAACGATCTGAGAGGCAATTTTATTGCCAAAGAAAACCAAATCCCGTTCGCTTTGGCTTAGTCAAAACAGGTGGAAAGGCTGGTCTACGTAGATCGTAGCAAGAACATCTTCCGGTAGCACCGACGTGATACCGTTGATGGTCAAGGCAAAGAAAGTGACAATGGGGAGATTTCTATGCAGGGCACCCTCTTTCTTTCCTATTGGTCGGGATAGAACTCCACCCACTCAAGCGTAATTAACGATCTCGGAAGAACTGAGATATAAAGGTTAGGATGCGTCCTCTTGCCCCTATAGTGTGGAAGGTCTTCATGATACCGTATCGCCATAAGGTATCATAGGCGTTCTCCTGATCGATAAACACTGTAATGAAGTAGAGAAGGTCTCGCAGATAGCATTTTCTAATTGGAGCAGAGCATCCGACGTGGAGTGGAATTTAAGGAAGCCGCGCTATGCAGAAGACCGATGGCCTCCGGTGTCAATGAAATATGCTAATCTAACATTTAACACTTTATCCATCAACTTTCACACGCGGGATGTTAGAGAAATTGAGTAAGAAAAGAAAGCCTGGTAGCCATTCGCCAGTAGTCTGGGTGATACCCTTGTTCCAGATCCTGCTAAACTAATCTAACTTAAATGCCATTCTTTGCCAATGCATGTGTCAGAGCATTTTGTATGGGATATCTTTCCGAACAGGGGCGATATCCTCGTCTAAAGCGAGAGCGTAACGCAGCTCGCTTAGCGTAAACAGGTCGTTAAATGGTTCACCGCCTCTTAGGGTAAAATCCAGTAGGTTGGCTTCAGTGGGTCCATGACGTGCAATGAATTATTCCTGAGGAGCATCACGGGTAGAGAATACGGAGAAACCGATCGCGAATGACTCCGCCACGGACACAGAGTCCCAGATTGCGTTCCCTTTCTCCCGAGGGATGGCAAGTTAGAGAGCTGCGAGAGTTTACCTCGAATCCTAGTGACACGCCCCCACACATCTGAAAGTGGGGTTTTCCAGTTGATTGAAGACAGCTTTCTGGACAAAAAGAGTGGCGAGTATAAGTCGAAACATAGTGGCACTTAACCCAAGCTTGATGAAATTCGGACGGCGCTTGTGGCGCTTATAGGCATATCACTTCTCTCTGAGGGCCGTTCCCCAATCGGCTGACCACCAATAAAGCACAAAGCGTGCAAAACGGCAAACGTATAGAAATTTAAGTTAAGCCCAGGGCGATGGTGTTGCCTGAGAAGAACTCAACAGCCTTATTAAGTAACCTAAACTCCTTGAATCGGATAAAATTCAGGCCACCACACCAGCTCCAAGCGCCATCGTGGCAACTTTTCGAGCAGCAGTTTCCCTTAAAATGATAGTGATAGGAAAGTGGGCACTATCATTAAAGTCATCGACCACGTTCCACACAAAATCAGGCTCTGCTTCCTGGTATCGCAAGGACACATCCAGACAAGAAAAGGAAGCGTTTCTCGGAGAGTGATGCGTAAACTCAACCACATTAAGAGGAGGCGAGCCTTGTTCCGACGCTGGAATGTGCTTACTTCTTGCTTTTTTTTGCTTCTTGTTGTCTTTGTTTGGTTGTTTTTTGCCTATGATTTCCAAATGTCTGTTTGTATGTATTTAGGACCGCTATAGACCACTTAGATCGACCTTGAAGGCCAACAAAGCTCATCATTAGGGGTAACTTTACCAAGAGAGTAACAAAGGCTACTCAGACTTGGCAAAATTGGCGCCACCTGGTTGTTAGGTTTGGTTAGGTTAGGTTCGAATTTTTACCCCATTTTAGGATTTGGGGGACAAGTAATCGCAGCTATGAGTTGTAATTAAAACACTAACATTGCCCGTGGAAAAAATAACGTTTGCCAGACCAATTATGCGATTGCAATGTTTAACAAACGTGATAATACCTATTATCAGCATGCCCAAGACTCGAATAATTTAGATATTTAGTTCAAACTCGCGCCCATCTGCTTGAGGTGAAATATAAAGTCTGTGGCTACTACCCGCGTACTTACGTTTGCCTGCCCGCTCACCCGCTTGCTCGCCCCTTCGCAGTACTGTAATCTGAAAATCGTTCTTTGTTAGTCTTTAATGATACACTACTCCATTACTCAAAATAAAAAAAAACATATTTTGTACCTATTTTATTCCCTGACAATGCCGGGTATCTTTGCTGGTGGTAAAATAAAGGTGATTGGGGGCCATTGAATCCCTCACCCCTTGCCCCTCTAACGGGTTTATCCCGATTCCTGTGTCCACCGAGAGCGCGACTACTGGTAACGCTGTAGCAGTGACCTGTTTTTGACCCTCCTGACCCATGAGAAAGGAAAGGGGTGTCTAGCTCGAGGAAAGATAAAGAGTCGTCTAGAGACACTCGAAAGAAGGGGTTTGGGGCAAAATCCTCACCCATAGATATATGAGAGTTTTGGTGGGGCGACTTCTGAGAAAGAAAAAGAGCGAGGTCTCCCCTTTATAGGTTGAGGTACCTGAGGGCAACTCAGAAGATGGTTAAAGGGACACCTCTTTGGATAGTAAGATTAAAAGTTAGAAGTGGGTAGACAAGGGTATGTAATAAAGAGAAATAGAGGTAGGCGGATACACTAAGGAGTAGGAAGGGTAGATAAAGTTGGGGGCCGGAAGTGGAAACATGGAACGCCCGAGCTTCCCCAGGCTCTATCAAAGAGTTCAAGTCAACTCAGTAACGAGGGGTCAGAGGGACGTACCCCTCCTCCAAGAGCTAGGTGTAACAGTATGTACAAGGTACCCCATAAGGGGGCAGGGGGTCTTTTTGATTAACGGTGCGTTCCGCCACGCAAAATAAGAAAGAGGGTGGTACCAATGAGTACGTGAACTGTATGAACCCTTTGGTCATTGTTTGTAGACTTGTACAGGTCCAACGGGGTTCCCCATAGCTCGGGGCATGCGCCGGGTCAATCCGGGTCACGAGAGAGGATCTGAAGCACTGTCAGGCATCTCGAGCACCGGTACGCGAGTGGGTCACGGGAGTGTAACGTTACTAGGTCACATGGATATATATATATATATATATATATATATATATATATATATATCTATATCTCTCTCTCTCTCTCTCTCTCTCTATATATATATATATATATATATATATATATATATATATATATATATATATATATATATATATATATATATATATATGTCAAGTATCTACCACGTTCAGGTTTTTCCTGCCATGATCTGGGTAATGTGTGAAAATTTACACAGAAACAGAAGAGCAGAGATCGTACAGGAGATGACGCCGAGAAACAGATAAATTTGTGACGATTTTCGAAAGTAATTATTACAAAAGAGGTACAATTGAATCAATATTGTGTAAACAAATTCCAAATTACAAAATGTCCGAGGGTTCGTTTAAATTTAACAAAGTTATTCAAAATTCCCTCTGGCCAAAACTTGCTTCGAAAATCGTCTCAAATTTACCTGTTCGTTAATCTATGCTTTCCTTTGTTCGCCCTTTCCTTCCCTGTGATCCTTCCCCCATCCCCTCCTGTATATAAGCCATTCGTGTGTCCATTCTTCTCATTATACAGTTGTAAATGGTAGTAGATACCGAAACTAATCCTATAATGTAATAAACTGATTCTACTAAAAAGTGTGGCTTATATATATATATATATATATATATATATATATATATATATATATATATATATATATATATATATATATAAGTGTGTGAGTGTAAATGTATAAATGGGGGTTTTCATACGTTCAACTATTAAAATGAAGCATATGTTGTAAGAGCAAATGCCTATATTTGCGTGCCTTTACCTAAGTTTATGTAGTGTGTCTACTGTTTATATGAAGTGATAAATGCATTTGTGTGGGTGAAGGTGAATTAAATTGATTCCTAACCTCTGCCAGACAGAACAGGTTTGCTTGACCTTAGGGGTGAAGTGACCCACAACTCCGAGGAAGCGTCCAAAGTTCAGTTACTCGACTCCCATGCTAACACTTGAAGGGGAGGAGAGATGACTAGCTCTCTCAGTGCATTTGGTTGGCTCCGTTTTATTTTGCATCTCTGTCTCTCCTTTCTACATCTTAGCCTGTCTCTATTGGCACGTCCTTTCATCTGATCTAGGCCTGTTTTAATGCCATTCTCCCAACCTTCATGACCACTGATCTGGGATACCCGTTTTGCACCACAACCATAACTTTCACCGAAAAGATATTTTAACCTCACGAAATCTTCCATTATTGGCTATTCGCTCCCTCTTGTTGTTCTTCCGACCCAGTTCATTTCTGACCCCAAAACGGAGTGAAGTAGAAGCCGAAGGGAAGAGATTCTCATTAGTGTGGTGATTATTATATTCATTCATTGAGAGGAAATTATGCCCACTGTGTTTGTGAGCGAAGATGTATGAAAAGACACTAATGAAAAGTTAAGGAAAAATATATATACTGACTTAGGCATATACTAAGGCGTTACTGAAAATTGCGATAAGTTTGTTTAAATTGTGCAATGTTGGTGAAGGGGAAAGATTTTCCAGAAGATAAATTTTGTGTCAAAATACTAAAAAAAATGAATCTTCGATAAAGTTGGACTAATACTTTTATGTTTGCAGCAATAAAATTATACTTTTTAGAAAGCTAAAGGATTTTAATGTCTGTGTACCGAAAATATATACGAGTATGAGAATAATACACCTGATTATTTTTTGTACGACCGATTTGAGGGTTTAACATTTCAAGGGCAGTTTTATCGATGAATATATTTAAAAGTGCCACCGTGCACTTTATTAATGATTTCATATTGAAAAATTTTATCGATCCTAACTGATATACCATTTCGGCCATAAAGTATTACTACAAAGCCGTTGTTGATTATTTAGAATGAATGAGACTCCTTATGAAATGTGTTTTCGAGAGAACCGAAAAATATCTCGCGTTTCCAGTGCACAGTTGCAAAAAGTCAGAGGAAATTGGATGTGTCTAACCTTTCTTTACTTCTCAGAAGAGGATTTTATGTCCATTTCAATTTCACGTTGATGTGATTCTCTCACCTATGTGTTGGTTTGCTCATTTCAGCAGTAAACTGACTTCTTTCCATTTCTTGTGGTCACCATGAGATAATACCTGGTGTTGAGGAAATGATGGATGTTTCTGGTATTTGGAGGTTATTTATATCGTACAATACTTTGTTGGTTTTAATGTTAGGTTAGTAATTTGTTAAAAGTGATACACAAGAAATAGACAACCCCTAATTCTTCTGTAAGGACTTTCCTCTCAAATTTATTAAGATCTTTAAATACAATGTTAATTTTACTTTATTTACATTGAAAATATAAACTAGAATAGAAGCAGATTTGGTGATTTCTGAAACTGTAACTTTAGGTAGATTAACCGTGGCTCAGATCTTACATTAAATGAAGGTCTCAACTGAGAAATAAATGATCATCTTTCCAAATGGTTACCCAAGCCATAACACAGCCTCCCCCCCTGTCTGAAAAGTGATCATATGAGAGGTCACATAAAATAAACTATGCCAAAGAGCCAGAAATTCTCTCTTATCTCGATCACCTATTTGTTTATCTCGATAGTAATGCCAATTAAAAGATAATTGTATTTATATATGTGTATATTCATAATAACCAAGCGAATGAAGATAATTTGGTGTTCTTAGGATAGTTTCTAGTATAATGCTGATCGGATACCAGTTTTTAGTATTTGCTGTTTTATGGCTAGTTTTTAGGTTTCTTCACTTTTCATTTATACCTGAATCGTTTTCTTAAGATCCAGTGAAGTATTTTGAAATTACTACCCATTTGTTGCCCGTCTCCCTAAGAATGCTCAACAATTCATCCTCTTTGAGTAATGAAAATAAAAAAAATCGAGTTTCTTTGAATTTCCTACATTGTAAATACATTTAAGAAGAGGTATGTTGCAATACAAACAAAAGTAAAAAGAATATTATCATTATTATGACAAGTAATTTGGCTGCCCTAAAGTTAATATAAATTCATACGCTATTTTCTTCTTTCATGTCACTGTAGATATTTATTTTTTAGGGGGGGGGGGGTGATTCTTATACCTTCAAGTTTAAAATGATATTCTCGATTGTAAAAAAATGTTTCTGTTATTTGTAAAGATTTGTGTTTTAGCTTAGGTGGCCTAAATTCACCTAACTAGACCAGAATAGCAACGAATTTGCAACTTAATTTAACTTCTTAAAACGTCCCCATGATTTCACTCAAGTAAATAAAAATATGGTTGTTTTAAAAAACCAATGGTTCATCAAGATGGATATAAAGCTATAATACAAAACAAATATACAGCCTTGGCCAAAATTATGGGGCAAGTATGAAAAAGTGAATAATATAATTGAAACTCATTTATTTCATACTTGAAATAATACAAATAAAAAGAATTGCGTATATTGTATCAACAAATAATATTTAATGTATCTTCCTTTTGCTTTTATAACCACTTTTATGAATTTTTGCCTAATTGATACTAAGTTTGTTCAATTTTCTGCCACTCTTCATGAATTTTGGCTGTTGATACACTTTTAAGGAACATTTGTGCACCCTCACTCTTGTGTCCAAGTGTGACCACAAATGTTCAATGGAGTTCAGGTCTGGAGATCGAGGAAGCCATTCCATCAGTCACTCCTTTCATTTCAAACCAATCCTTTGAGACTCCAGATGTGTGGTATGGAGAATCATCTTGTCTGAAGATTACACCCTCTGGTTTGTCATCATTGAAAATTTTATCTAAGCAAGGTCTAATCTGCTGGTGTAAGTGTTGGAATTCATTCTGCCCTCACAAGTGAACAACAATCCTGTAAGTGAAGACGACATGCAGCCCCAAACCATTACATTACAACCTCCAAATATGACTGTTGGGACAACACATCTCGGAACATAAGCTTCCCCAACTCTTCGACGAACATAAACAGCTCCGGGGATCCCAAAGTTCGGAAGAGAAATACAAATTTTACTGATCATTATTTGGTATCCAATAAAAATGTGTACAGGCGTAATAAATTAGTGGAAACTAATGTGGAGAACCTACCACAAAGTTGCTTTCATCACACAAAAATCTGTAGCCCAATCATCTCCAGTCCAATCTTTATGCTCTTTTGTTTAAGACAATCGCTTCTTCTTGTTCATTTGAGACACCCTGAGCCTTTTGAGCTTCAGAAATTTGTTTCTTGGGGGACATTTTTAGCAAAAATTACCACTTGTAAGTTATCAATAAGATAATCACGGAAAAATAGGAATAATCATTACTATCACACAGTGAATGGCAGAAGGTGCCCCAACTACTTATGCACAATATGCAAAAACTCATTAAAGTGATTATAAAAGCAAAATGAGGATACATCAAATATTAATTATTGATATAATATCCTCAAAAATGTTTAGTTGTATTTTTTCAAAGTATGAAATAAATGAATTTCAATCATATTCTTCACTTTTTCATACCTGTCCCATAATTTTGCCCCAGGCTGGATATATATATATATATATATATATATATATATATATATATATATATAAAATTTTTCACTTTAAGGTAAATCTATTTGGTCAGTCGTACTGCAAAGATATTTAAAAATTGTTCACTTGAAATAGATCCTAATAAATTAGTTTATTTTTGTAAAATTTGATTTGTATTTTTATTTCTTTTTAAGTAGTTAAAATTAAATCTCCAATAAAAAAATATCATTTAAATTATGGGTTAAGTCCCAAATTACGAACTTAAATCGGATAAAAATTCAACATTAATTTTTACAGTATATTTAATTAATCGAACTAAGTAGCTTTTCTTCGATTTAAGTGTCAAAGACGAAGCGAAGAGGTCTAATCATTAGGAATCTATACCAAAATATAGACTTGCAATTTAATATATTTGAGGCAGAATTCAATAAATATTGAACTGGTTTTTTTTTCTAAAAGTGTTCCCAGATTACTTTCTAATGTAGTGCTCCAACCAATTTATGATAGTTTTGATAATATCGAAGTAAGGTTGGGTTTGTTTGGGTGAGAATGGGTTACAGTGCGCCAATTAGTCTGAATGGGGTTAGATCGTTGTCTTCTTAACTGAGAGGCACCGGAGATCCGCCATATAGCTAATTTTTCCTTAATGATCTACCAGAGACCAACCTTCTCAGAGTATTAACTGATGAAACTAATTTTATTTTTATGTCTCCGAGCGTCTAACTGATAGTAATCGATATTATTTCTTTCAGTAATTAGAAAAATAATATTTTATGCTATTAATTCCACGAATATTTTTAAAATCCTATTTTGAATGGAAAAACTTAAGCCTAGTTAATTTTGCTTACATTGTATTGTTAAATTTAGTTTGAGTGAAATATTAACTTAAATTTGTTATTGAGGTCTTTTATAAAGGGAGGCGCATTGCATCAGAGGTTAGCAGATGGGCGAAGGGGAGAAAGCATGCTAAAAAGGTTGGAAACCTCTGGATTGGGTTAGGGGCATGATCTACTTTGCGATTTTGAAGAGAGGTAAGGCGTACACGCAATTCTTGAAGGTATCATCGCGTGAGAGAGCGATATGATGTGCTCTTTGCGTGTGTTTATATATATACGGCCGTCTACTTCTTTTCATCTACGCCATGTGTTTGCATTCATTTAATTATCCATCCGATGGAAGTGACACATGTGGGTGTGTGTGCCTGCCTACCTTTGTGTATACGCAACTCTACCTGAGCTTAAGGGTATTTGTGTAGTGTGCGTGTGTTTATGCAAAAGTTTCCCCCAAGCAAATTTATGTGTACGTAATTCGGGGTATCTGTGCGCTTTAATTGTAATTTAGAGTAGGGGGGAGGAAGCTAAGGATATCATCGATAGGGGCCAGTTTGAACGATCAAACCCGTCGCGTTTGATCGATTACGAAGTATCGAATTGGACAAACCATAAAACGCCTGGTAATAATTTGGAGTAAAAAAAATTACATAATATACAACATATAGGGGTCACTTCCCCCCCTCCTTTAGAGTTAAAAGCGCACATGCGAGCCCCGCACAAAAGAAGGGTTCAAATAAGCTTTGAAAATTTGAATCGAATCAAACGGTTGCAATGTTCAGAAAGATCTATTCTCCTCCTGCTTGGACAGATTTACCGCTTCGGTGTGGGAGTGACTGTGTATATTAATGTAAAGTATGTATGCACTTAGGTTGATGCAGTTGAGTGGCAAACGTGTGAACTTGAATGTGGGGGCGGGGCTATAAACGTCATATTATTTGAATTGTGAGAAAGTTACATGGGGCAGTATTTGTATGGTTTAATGCAGGAAATTTACGTGTGCGTTTGTATACTCACATGTGAAGAGGAACACAATGCTATTTGTTTTAATGAATTAATTGTGCCATTAAAAAACATATCAATTTGATTTTAGGTATGGATCAAAGAGTTGTGTACGTATGTGTGGGTGGGTGCATTCAGGACTTTCGCGACAGGGAACAAACTGCCACATTCTTTCTGCACAAGGATTTCGTAACTTCTTATCACAGTCAAGGTGGTTTTTGTCTGGGCCACTTTAGTGTACATAACACGACTTAACCTAGGCTTGGTTAAGTTAGTTGGTTTAGGTTATTTTCTGTGGTAGAATGTACACAAAAGATTGTGTATAGTTGTAGCCTGCACACTAAAGAAAGAGTTAAATGTTTGTTCCAAATGACGTTTTGCGGGTTTGACTTCTTTTATGTTTCTCTTTACGTTTCTATTTTTTAGTATCCTTAATTTCCTATATTTCCAGATTTTCCCAAAAGTAACTTCTTAATGTTTGGGAAATTCGCGGTGAGATTTATTCTAATAATGCTCCCCTTCATATTTCTTTTTTAGGCCATCTTGTACCAATGGGTTCAAGGATGCGTTTGTAGATTTATTGAGTGTCTGGGGTCGGGATGGTTATGCCAATCTGTCCCTGGAGGTTTATAGTACAACCTACGATTTCATCTTTGCCATCTTTAACCGCTGCGCTATGCTTATTCTCTTTATCTACCTTTAACCATCATATATATTTGCCTAAACTCATTCTACACTGAAAAATTGCCCTCGTTAGGTTCATCTTTTAATTTTACTAAAAAAAATAAAACAACAGCTATTAATTTTTCGTATGTTGCTCACCTCTGACGTTAAATTTAAATTTCAAATTCAACCATGACGTCAAAGTTGTCAGAGATTTTTACTGAATAAATCGAAATTTAAAAAAGTTTAGCGCCTTTGCTAATCAAAAATATCCCTTTACTTAACTTGATATTTATTTAATCAATAATATGAACTTGCATTGATAGTAACAAATATCAATAGTGTTAATAAATAACTTATCATTCATTATGATGATTTCACTGCTAAATTGTATAACGATTATAGAAATAATCATTAACGTTCAGCAAACTAATGATAATAAATATTTGTTGCGACTCTAGCTCACGTAGTAATGCATTAATGAGCCCGGTATTCATTGTCTGCGATATTTGGGGGCTAGTTAAGGATAAATCCAGAAATAACGAATCCGATAAAGATTTTGCACATGAATACAAATATAAAAACTCTTTAAAAGTCTCGCAACTAGTATGAACACTTGTACTCCTAAGAATTTGTGTACGGGTGAGAGACAATTGTTACTAAAATACAATGAAAAATACGTTAGCAAAACAATGAAAGCCGCGATACTTATTATTTTTTTCTGCATTATATTTCATTCTTCTGTTTCCTTTTAACTTTAGAAGTGAGTATTCCTTAATTGTTTATGGAATCTTCCATTGAGTTCATTGATAAGAGAAAATACGTATTTGAGTATACGCACACACATACACGTAGATTGCAGGTATATACCAATGAAGATTAATGCTAAAATGGCAAACAAATCTCTAGAAAATTGTATTTTAATAGACTAAAATCTAAATGCCATGGAAGAGCAGTATGTAAAGACAATGATGGGCAGCGCCACCTTACCGTGACATCACATATCAGTTGTGATCTGACATCTCGTGCGTTGATGTGAACACCGGTTAGGCTATTTATAGCAAAACGATATGAATTATCGGAGTTCAAACAGGGCATGATAGTGGAGGTCAGATGGATGGAATACTTCATTTCAGAAACTTTACAGATGTTCAACATCCCTCCTATCCACGATGTCACGTGTGTACAAAGAATATACCTCAGGGAAGGTATTACCGTCCACCAAGGACAGCGCTGTGTCAGACCACAGGTGCTTAATGATGGTGATCAATCAACCCTGGATTAAATCGCATCCATCTTCAATGCAGTGAGTAGCAGGCGCAAATGCATCAGGTTGTTTAACGTTCCTTAACGTTCTTTAACGTTCTTTACTGCCCCCTGTTAAAACCACGACTCCGTACACGGCGTCGTACCTGGGATCGTGACGTCGCTAATTGGAGTCTGGAGGACTAGCAACATGTGGCAGGGTCCGATAAGTTACAATTCCAGATGGTTCCTGATAATGGTAGGATTCGAGTGTAGCGCAGATTCCATGAACCCATGGATCCCAGTTGTCGACAAGGTACCTTACAGTGGTGGTGGTTTCATACTGATCGGATGGGTATTCACGTAGCACGGATTGGGACCATTGGTCTGCCTAAACACGCCGTTGACAGGTGACTATTACGTTACTCTGCTTGGTGACCATTTGCATCCATTCCCGGGTTTCATATACCCGAACAACGATGGAATATTTCACCCGGATAATGGACCGCGTCATTGGGCCCAATTGGCCCAGAAGTGGTTCGAGGATCATTCTGGAGAATTCTGCGGTTTGACCACCAGGATCAACCGACATGACCCCAATCGAAGAGCATTTGCGCGACTTGGTGGCCAGGTCTATTCACATCCAAGATCCGGCACTTCTAAATATCAAGGAACTGTGGACAACTCTCGATACGATACAGTTTGGGTTAACCTCTCTACAGAGGTCTTCCGTCAACTTGAGGAATCGATGCCATGTCGAGTTGCTGTACTTAACCAGACTATAGAGGGTTTACACAATACGAGGTACCATGTCCATTGGCACTTCAGCATATTTACCAAGAGTTTTTTATTTATTTTATAATAAAGCCAATACTGAAGTAGAAGAAAGTGAAGTGTTGGCAAGGGAAAATGTATATTAGATACATAGCCCGAGTATATAATTTGGGAATCCTGAGGAGTGGAGGGAGCGCAACTCTCGATAAATTTATCTCTGTCCATAACGCGGGGAGGTCCCCCTTGAAGGACTATTATAAAACGGTTGTATAATCGAAAGGTGGGATGCTCCATTTGATTTGTAGTAGACAAATGGGTGTGAGAACGGGTGGGCCTGGGTCCTATTCTAAGAAACTCTAGGAAAAGGCTCGGACAAAATGGTTCAAAGTGAACAAATACTGGAAGGTATTAACTTCATTTCCTATTAGAGGGATTGGGGGATAGAGGAGTTATAGACCGATAAAACCTAACCCAATTTATCATAGTTATGTAATACGACGAGTGCGAATGCGGACCGGTTATAAGGACGGATGATCTGAGTCTCTTTTGGCTGAGGAATGGTCTAATGGTTTGAGCCTCCCATCTACTGATCTCAGTGGCGCCGAGTTGTGGATCGCATCTTGTAACGATCAGATTCTTTTTTCTTTTCCAACGTGTCCTTTTCCTTCTTACTTGAGTTTAACCGAATTTAGCGCAAGGTTTAACACTATTTACTGAAGAGTTAGCCCAATTTTTCCCAAGTTTAATCCAATGAACGCAATGCTTCGCCCAATTTATTTCAAAGTTTAACTCAATTTAACCCAGTTTAACATTTTTTCCTAACTTCAACCCATTTTATTTTAAAGTTTACCCACTTTACAAATGCTTAACTCAAGTGACCTCAAGGATTAACCTAATTTAAATCAATCCTATTTTCCCCAAGTTTAATCCAACTAGCAAAAATGTATCGAAATTTTAACTCAAATTAACCGAAAAGCTCAACCAAAATTACAGAGATTAACCCAATTCCCCATAGTTAATCCCTTTATTCAAAGCTTAAACCAATTTTAAAGTTAACCTACTTTACCACAATTTAACCCAATTTCCCTCAATTTTGACCCAATTCTCTAGAGTTAATTTTATTTACCTAACGACAAACCCGATTTACCCCAAAGTTAATCCCATTTACAAGAAATTTGACCTACTTCCTCCCAAGCTAAGGCACATTATCCAAAGCATGACCCAATTTATCTAACTTAATTCAGGTCTTACCCAAGCGTTTTATATACGCTCCTACCTCTTACCATTAATGGCTCACCCACTGATATTTAGAAGTCTGGGTGCCCCACTCGCCCCAACACCTTGCGTGGGTCTTCATTATGGGGGAAGCACGCTCTGGGGAGTTGGAAGCCTCCGGATTCCACTCACCTCAGTGGTCCCTCTTCCCTTGGGTTTATACATCTTCTTTACATTTCTTTCCTTCCTATTTTACAAACCTTATCCCCCCCCCCTCTGTAACGTGCTTTCTTCTTTTTCTTTCGTTTCGTGCTTTCCTTCTCTTTTTGTTTTGTTTTTGCCTTTGTTTGTTTCTTTCGTGTGGCGTTTCGAGTTTTATGTTTGATGAATTTTAAGGTAACTTAAGACGAGGCTGAATCTTTTCTTACAGCAACTTATGCCTTTGCTGGAGGTTGCCGTATAGGCGCTAAATAAAAACAACTTTCTTCATAAACTTGTCTGTGATACCCTCGTTGTTTTTCTCTTCTTAGTTTTGAACAAATAATAATGATAATAAGCGCCCGCATCTCTTTGCGGGGACTCGGGATGCAGTTGAGCGCGGGAGACGCCACTTCAGAGCAGAGGAATTTGGCGGCAGTTGAGCGCCGCCCAAATTGCAGGAGGGGCGTGCGAGAAAGGCTGACGCAGGTGCAGGTGCAGGTGGAAGGAGGTAATGAAACTGAAAGTAGCCCACTTATTTTATGGTTAATGCGGAGACATTAGAAGGGGTGGGGCAAAGGGGAGTGGAAGATTTAGAATTGGGGTATGCGTTTAGAACGGTACGATTCCAGCGAACGAGCTATGTACATTTCACTATTTTTACTTCCCTAACTTTACCATTTTCTTTGATCTCATATGATTTAGGGTGTAAGCACCCTCGTTCATGTTGCTTTTCATACCCTATTGTAATTCAAAGTGAGGTAAATGGGCGTTTTTAGAGGTCATATCTACCCTCAAGGGTTTTTTTGCAAGCCCGAAAAGGAATGATTGTCATAAGATTATTCTACTCGTTTTTAAGGGGGTTTCGAAATGACTCTTCTCCCCCAGGGGTGGTATTAACTATTTAGAGGGGTCTTCGATGCCCCCATCCTCCTCACGGCTCCAGCATTTAGAGTTGGTGAGAATCGTCTTTCTCAGTGCTACTCTTCTCTCCTTTTGTGGGGTTATGGCCTAACCAAATGAGGACACACTTTCCTAATACAAATTTAAGCGACATTAGGTGTGGGTTAGTCGCAGGATGGAGTATGGATTGGAGGGGGGGATGCTTTACTTAAGGGATGTCTTGTAACTCATTGCTCATCTCTGCTTCAATATTAACTTCCCTCTCACTCCATTGATTCATTTGTTGTCACATGCTGCTTCCTACCTTTCATCTACTGGTTCTTTCCTTATTCTTGGTGACTTCAATCTTCCTAGCCACAATGAGACTTTTCGCGCATTAATTGACATCATCGACCTCTTCTCTATTACACAACATGTGTCATCCCCAATACATATACATGGTAATATCCTGGACTTAATCATCTCGAACCTCTATATATCTAATCTAACAGTAACTGACCTTTTCAATACGTTTCTGACCACTTCTTAGTCAATTTTAAATTCGATATTCCCTTCCACCTACCTTCTCGCTCGTCCCGAGATCCTACTCCTTTCCGGCGATTATCATCAATTAATACTACTTCTCTCTTTAACGATGTTGTTTCTGCCCTACCTCCTATTGATACTACTGCTTCACCTGACCAAACCTTAAACTCACTGCACCAATCATTACTTGCCTGCCTTGACGTGCACGCCCCACTTATCACTCCTTCTTCAAACCGCCATCACCGCGCCCCTTGGTTCACCATGGAACTCCTTCGTTCAATGAGGTCTTTACGTGCCCATGAAAGGTGCCATTCGTAAATCACGCTCCCGTGGGCAGGACACGACCTCCCTCTCACTTGCCTATCGCCTTGCTACTTCGAATTATTCTTCCAAATTAAAATCAGCGCGTGAGGCTCAATCACGCAAACTTTATCTGGGAGCAAGAATGACCCTCGGACTATCTTTCGTCACCTCTCTCGTCTTTCCTTGCCTAGCCCCATTTCCCCCACCTCTCCTCCCGTCAACCCCTCTAATCTTTTTAAATTTTTCTCTGATAAAATTATTAACTTTCGCGCCAAACTACCTCAGTCGTCTGAACAAGCCAATGCTGTTCTCCCCGACCATATTCCATTGCCGCTTAACGTCCTCACTCGGGCGTCCTCTGAGGAAGTAACTACCCTGATCTCACACTCTAACAAATCTGGATCCCCTAAGGACGTCTTTCCACCCAAACTCCTCCAGCAAGTTCTCCCTGCTGTCCTCCCACTGATTATTCATCTCTTTAACACTTCTCTTGCCCCTGGGGTGGTTCCCTCTTCCTTCAAACATGCTTCAATCGTCCTATCCTTAAAAACCTACACCTTAACCCCTCGGAACTATCTAGCTATCACCCTATCTCACAGCTTCCATTCCTCTCTAAAATCTTCAAGAGAGTGGTTTTCTCTCGCCTTAATGACCATATTTTTAACTGCAATATCGATGCAACGTACCAATCGGGGTTCAAAGCGTAGCACTCTGCTGAAACCGCTCTTCTTAATGTTTCAGACCGTTTACGTAGAGCTGCCGATAGGGGTTGTACATCCATTCTAGTCCTCTGAGACCTCTCCTCTACTTTCGACACCATCGACCACACTCTCCTCCTTGATCGTCTTCAAACTTTCCTTGGTCTCTCGGGCACTGCACTTGCTTGGTTCCGCTCATACCTCTCCTCCCGCACTCAATCGGTCGTGCTCGATACCCTCTCCTCCGAGCCCGCGCCCATTCATTTTGGGGTGCCTCAGGGCTCAGACCTTGGTCCCCTCTTTTTTCGCATCTACTTAATTCCTCTTGGCTCTCTTCTTCGCGATTTGGGCATGTCCTTCCACCTCTATCCTGATGACACTCAGATATACCTTTCCTCATCCCCCTTTGTCCTTCGCTCAATCAATTACTAAGCTCCTTTCAGCCTACACCTCAGTTTCCTCCGCAACTTTTCACGTGTTCGATCACATTTTGATCGACGAAGCCTTGAGACTGCTATTCATGCCTTCTTCACCTCACGCTTAGACTACTGCAATTCATTTCTAGTGAATCTCCCTTCTTCGTCCCTTCGCCCCCTACAACTAGTTCAAAACTATGCTGCTCGTATCCTGCTTCGCCGCCCCAGTTCTCTCCTTCTATGTCTCTGTTACAGGAGCTACACTGGTTACCTATTCGCTTCCGTACCCACTATAAAATTATTCCCATCACCTACAAGGCCCTAAACCTCGAGGCTCCACCTTATCTCTCGTCTGCCCTCTCCCGTCGTCAAACTCTTCGGCACTCCGGTCTAACCTCGCTCCCATCCTGAACACTCCTCTTTCTGTCATCTGCTCGATGGGTGACCGTTCCATCTCAGTTAGTGCTCCTAGACTCTGAAATGCTCTTCCTGCCGAAGTCCGATCCTCTCCCTCCCTTTCTACTTTTAAACGTCTCCTGAAAACTCATCTCTTCAGAATTGCCTTCTCTTTCCTGTAAACTTTCTCTATACCCGCTACACAACCTGCTCTCTGCGAGGGCTAACAGCCCTGAAAGGAGCATTATAAATACTTATTATTATTATTATTATCTGCCGATGGTCTGGATCCCACCTTAAACGGACTCCACTGAGAGATGCCCGTAAATGAGTGAAGATCGGTGGGTCTGTTATCCTTCATTTTTCCCTCAAGTGGTCACACTAGTTTCCTTTCTTTCCCCACTGATCCTCCTTCTCTTCCTCTTTCTCCTCCTCATCATTAAGACCTTTTTTTCATTCATTGACTACTAAATACTACAACTACCATCAAATTCCTCTTTCTACCTCCCTACATGGGAGCCATGCACTCTAGTTAACTTTTGCATGTGATTCTTAGTATGCTTTACATCTCTATTGAGACTGAAAAGATCAACGTGATAAGAGATGTTTATTTTTCACTACACATCTACATAGTTTCGAGGCTTCCACTTCATCTTTACACATCTACTTTTCTCACCTCGATTGCTTAAGTCATTTGATCGGAGGGTCCAATAAACTCCTACATATTGCTGTTGTTGTTGTCCTCCAGGAGCGGATGAGCTCTGCTCCTTCTGATTGCTCGGGTGTTTAATGGAGAATCCTTCAATCTTGCAGCCTTTGCTGTGGCTCCGTCAACGTTACCACAATTAAGTAGGCCCCTACTTTCTGTGAAACTGTCCGAAGGACCAGTTTAGAGTTGAGGGAGGCTGTTGCATGCTGTAGAGGGAAATCTATAGCGCCAATCCTGTGCTAGTGGTCCATGCGGCAGCTAGGAAGTGGAAGTTCAATTCCAACTTAACATCACACCGGATACATCCAAGTGGCGTCTCACTCCAGGATTACATCCAGGAGGGGTGGTCGTGTCACATCCACTTGTAATGACTAACCACTCTATCACTCTATTCTTACCCTATAAAACATACCCTTGCCTGCGGGGCATCTCTGCATACTGTAAACGCCAATCAATTGCAAGGGAAACTCAACTGTATGCGAAGATCAATAGACTTAAGTTGGCCTTGGACTTATCGTATGTACATTTTACGTCCCTCTAAGTTCCCGTGGCCCTATATTTTTTATATTACTGTTATACTTTTTTATATCACTCAATAAGTATACTTTTTGCCTTGGCTTAAATATTTTGCCATTTTTATTTATTTATCCCTGCATCATACACTTTGTCAGGCATTATACTCTCCACCACCGTCTACATCTTACCTCACGACCTAACCCATGTAAATGAGGCACAGAGACTCGTCCCCAAATCACACTCTACATCTCACCTCACGACCTAACCTATGTCAATGAGGCACATAGACCCATCCCCAAATCACACTCTACATCTCACCTCACGACCTGACCCATTTCAATGAGGCACAGAGACCCATCCCCAAATCACACTCTACATCTCACCTCACGACCTAACCCATTTCAATGAGGCACAGAGACCCTTTCCCAAATCACACTCTACATCTCTCCTCACGATCTAACCCATTTCACTGAGGCACAGAGACCCATTCCCAAATCACACTCTACATCTCTCCTCACGACCTAACCCATTTCAATGAGGCACAGAGACCCATCCCCAAATCACACTCTACATCTCTCCTCACGACCAGACCCATTTCAATGAGGCACAGAGACCCATCCCCAAATCACACTCTACATCTCAACTTACGACCTGACCCATTTCAATGAGGCACATAGACCCATCCCCAAATCACACTCTACATCTCACCTCGCGACCTGACCCATTTCAAGGAGGCACAGAGACCCATTCCCAAATCACACTCTACATCTCAACTCACGACCTGACCCATTTCAATGAGGCACAGAGACCCATCCCAATGCTTCTAATTACTCCAAAAAAAAGTGCGACCCAAAAGAGACATTGTTATTAAGGCTACCGGGAGCCGGGACCACGGAACCACATTATGGTTTGCGCCTTAGGACGGACAAAACCTCAAGAGTATTTGTACACTGACCCTCCACCCTTACTCTATACCCTTTTATAAATTTTTCACCTTAATTTTGTATAATTGCCCCTTCATTTCTCCAATATGTATTTATATCTTTTTTCCTTTTTTTTGTGTGTACTTTTGATATAAATAAATAAAGAACCCAAAGTAAGATTAAACAAAAAATAATAAAATTTACAAAATTTGCATCAGCCTCCCATAATCCGAATTGTTGGGGTCAGTAGGGTGCATTTAAACCCTATATGAACCAGATGTACGAATTTGCCTCGAAAAAATACATACAAGTCTTGTGTGCATAAATACGTAGAAATCATCGAGGAACAAATGCGGACAAATCTACGGACAAATACGTACAAATCCTCTATGGAATAACTACAGATAGATACGTACAAATTCTTTACGAAAAAATACATACAGATCATCTAGGAACAAATACGTACAGGCCCTGTAGGAAAATATAGGTACAAGTTGCTCAAGCAAATCAAAGCACAAATTGTCCACTTCTCAACTCGGGATCTGAACCACAGGTCTCTACAAAGCAAACCGTCTAAGCAAGTCGCTTCGAAAAGTCTCTATCCGGCAATAAACCACCTACATGTGGCTTAACGTTGCCTAAATCAGAAATTGTGTTTCCTCTCAACTATGCAGTTGCCCCATGGTGGAATTGACCGTGGCGAAATTTTAGAACAAAAAAAATAACTAGCGAAGTCCAGGAGATTTAGATAGAAATTCAAGCCAGCCGAAATTTACCGTCCTTGACTTCCAGCACTATCTTGCTTTCCATCGAATTAGGCCAAATCCTGAAGGAAACTGATAAGGTAGACCTTGATTTCGCCTTTCAATTATTTCCTATAATTGGAGGGAGAAAGTGACAAAATCTACAACGGAACCTTTACTCAGGGATCGAAGAAAATACACTCGTGGAGAATAAATATACCTCATATTAAATGTTTTGAGAATACTATATTTTTTCATATAAGAAATTCAATAGAACTAATCAAACTCTGCATTTTGTTTGAGTATGTTTGTATCATAATTCGACAGTGAAATATTAAAAAAAAGTTAGAGTCCAAACCCATTTCATTAATGAATTCATTCAATTGATGGGCAAACTCAATATTTACAATGATGTCCCTTGTTCTTCATACTGCCTCAATTCGTTTTGGCATCCTGGAGACCAAATTTGTGATCATATCTTGACTGATATTGATCCATTTTTTGTTCAATAAAAGCACGCAACTTCTCACAATTGGATGGCTTCTGTTTGTCAACCACTAGTTTTATTATCCCCACAAATTCTCTAGTGGGTTAAAATCTGGCCAATTTCCGGGCCAAAATCCAAAAGTTCGATGTTATTTTAAGTCAAAAACTTTGTTATTGCTTTTGATTTGTGAAAAGGTACGCCATCATGCTGTAAAATACAGATATCATCCCCAAATTGGTCCTGAGCTGTTGAGAAAAGGTGTTGATAAAGCACGTTTTGGTATTATTTGAGTTCATGGCAGTGTTTTGGAAAAAAATTGTTAGTGCTACAGTTTCCTTAGATGAGAAGCAGACCCGGACAGGAAGAGTGCCCAGTTGCTTCACCGTAGATGTAACACAGGACTCGTGAAAAGGTTCCCCTTTTTCTCCTTCTGAAGGAGATTCATCAGAGAATATCACTTTGAATCAGTCTTTAAAAGACCATTCTTTATATTTCCTACAAAAGTGGAGCTTATCTGTAGGTTTCTTGTTTGTGAGATGAGGCTTTTTCGCAGCCCTTCTCACCTTGCGAACTTTGTCGAATAGCCTCTGCCTCACTGTGTGCATAGAGACGTTCACACCTACTCCTTTACAATCGTGAGCAAGCTTAGCATTGGAAGCACCCCGATCCTTGAACTGAGACCGTACCAAAAGGCGATCTTAGCGTTCATTTGAAGTTCAATTCCACAACCATTTCTGGAATTGAAAAATCTTAAAACATTTATTGAAAATATTACTAAATAAATTGTAATTTCGCAACATTATTCATTTAACCCATTTTTAGCATCATTTTACCCTTTTGATCGAATAGCATAGCTCCAGAGACTGAAACTCACCTCTTCCAGAAACAGGATCAGAATGCGATTTTGGACTTAGCGAAGGAATGCAGTTTTTTCTTAGAATTTCGAAATGTTGACTCTTTAATAAAACTGCAATAATTTAAATATTAGAATATTCTTATAACGTAAAGTTTAAAAATGAATGGAAAAATAAAAATATAAATTAGTCTCATAACATTTGGCTATGACTGTACTTGGGTAAGTGACAGGGTGTGCTAAGGGTTGGAAGAGCGCGTAAAACGTCAGGTAATTATGTAAATAAATGTTTCAGAGAAACGGGTGGTCAAGAAGCAAGTGCATGGAGGGTGTTTGTGAGAGGGGGTGTTTGGGGCCTTCTACCCACGATTGAACACTGAATGGACGAAATGGTACAGCTGACAGCATACAATCGCTATGAAGGGTCAATTTGTGGGGGGAAAAATTGAAGGGTGGCGTTGTGCTTGAGAGGGAGTAAATAGGGTGTTAGAAAGGTACTTTTTTAATCGTGCTGACCCACCTCACTTGCGGAAAAGAAGTTACAGTTTGAAAGGTGTCATTTCTCCTTTCAGTACTAATTAGCACCGCACTTATCTGATAAGACAAGTTTATTTAATAATCCCATGCGATGGTCCAAGGAGAGGACAACCAGATTTGGGGGAACACAACTAGGGGAAAACACATTTAAATTCAGATTAATTTTAATTTATATATACTTACATAAACATGTTGAGATGGATATTAAATAATTTTAGTTACAAAATTATATGAAAATGAAAGTAATAAATAAAAAAAGGACATTTAAATAGATTATCTTTTGGTTCTATTTCACTGATGACTTGTTTTTTGCTTAGTTGGTTCTTGTTTTGCAGAACCTGAATATAAAATTGAGGCAATGCGAGTCTCTCGATTTCACTGACATTGTAACGCAGTTCCTATTAAGGGAAAGACCAACCTCTTTTGTCCATTGCACATTCATTAACAAGAAAACATGATCAACATTAGCATGTTGATCGCGTGTGCTAAACAAGTACTGGCATAAAATTATCAACATATTATTTGCGGCGTATCTCTTTTGTGCAACAAGTTTTTTTTTAATGAGGGCCACTGACACAAAACACCGACATTGTTTTTACCTTTTATCGCCTTTCCTATTTAAAACCACACATGATTATTCCGCTTATTTTTATGTTGGAAGAGTAATTAGCAATAGCCATGTAAAACCATCAAACTCTTCAATGCAAGGATTTTATTTTCCTTGTAATAGTAATTTTTTTCGCTAAAAATTCAAGTAGCATAAATGAGATTATTATAATTTGCTAGGTAAGGTTAGGTTAAGGCCTGGTCGGGCAGATTTTTGTCTCTTATTTTGAGTGCAATACCAACCAGGGAATGAGAGATCGGTAAACAAAGATAGACCAAGTGAAAAGGCGTAGAAGATATATAGCTGCAGATCTTCCTGCAATAATTGGGGGCTTGTTTTCGATGTCAAGGGGGGAGGGGCACACTTCCAAATTTCAGCGGCAGCAAAGTTGATCATTGTACACATGGTATCTTATTGTGGGTCTCGGATGGTTTAAAAGAATCTAAGTCTAGTCTAAGTTAGCTTAGTTACTCTTAATTAGCTTAAGCTAAGTTAGGCTAGGCTTGATTTTGTCAATCTAAGTTAGTCTAGCCGAGGTTTTGCTGTTAGTCTAGGCTTCTTTAGGTTAAAGTTAACTATTATAGGCTAGAGTAGACTAAACTAAGGGCAGTTTAAATGAGTTCAGAGTAAATTTATAATTGTATTCGTCAGAGTTGAACAAACTCACAACCTGACTAATTAACTTAAAATCACTTAGTTTGGGACAATTCTTCTCAAAACTTATCCCATCAAATTGTCCTATTCTGACAAAATACTCTCCTGCAAAATGAGGAAATAGAAGAAGGGAGAAAAGGAATAACTGAAGAGAAGGAAAAATTCTCCTAAAATCAAGTCCAAACTTAGAAACTTCATCGAAATTCATAGGCACAAAGTTTCCCAATTGGGATAAAGATTATGAAATAAATACCTAAAAATATAATGCTAAAGGATAATACTTTAATTTTTAGTTAGATTATATAAAGTATGATAATAATAATTTCAAGTATACGAAGTTAAAACCACCATTGTTATCAGCGTGCGGTCTAGCCAACTCTCTCCCTTGACCTACATCGTCCAGCTGAGGGGGAAATGATCCAATTGTCTCCAAATTGAAGCATTTGTGTGGCCGTCTGCGACCTCAAGTGACAATCAGGCAAAATTGCGCCCAATTTAGTTCAAATGGCACAGCGAATTATTTGCCCCAAAAGGACCGGACGAAGTCTGATGCTTGCAGATGCAAGCAAGTTTGCATATCTGAGATCGTGCGTCCATTGGTATGCCCCGAGTGAGTTTGAAAGGTCTAGTTAGAGAAAATCATAAAACTTTCAAGATCAATTTAAGGGAGGTCGATTCGTAACATTTTCGGACCGTTTTCAAAGTTATGGTCCTTTATCTCAGTCCTTTGAACTGTAGTCACTCAGAAGAGAAATACCTAAATAAAATCAGCTATAAAAAATTATTGCTAAATAAAGGTTAAAGGCCTTGAAATTATATTTTTCTTGTTCCTTTGTTCCTTGCAGTTATCTACACACTCGCATATGAATATATAAAGTATTAGGCCACCCCAGTGTTTCTGGGTTATGCTATCTCAATGTTAATAAAACTCGTGAACATGGTAGTTTATGGTATATTTCACAACATACATTAGTTTTAAAATTTGGTTGATCCTCCTTTAGCTTCAATTACCGCTTTTATACGGTTAGGCATAGAATCAACTAGTTTCTTGCAGGTGCTAGGCGCAATCTTACTCCATTCTTCTCTAAGTTTTTGGTACAAATGCTCCTTATTTTTAATTGTTGTGTTCTTGATAGCTTTACCAAGAGTTCCTCATAGGTGTTCGATCGGATTTAAATCAGGGCTTTGAGCTGGCCAGTCCATGGGAACAATACCCTGTGTCTCAAACCATTGACGAGTATTCTTTGCTGTATGACATGGAGCGTTGTCCTGTTGAAAGATAACACTGTTTTTCGACCTTCCTGGATGTAATTTAGCAATTGATGGCTCTAAAACATTTGATAACATGGAAACATAGGTAGCTGAATTCATCCTTACCTGACATAAAAACATTTCTCCGCGTCCTGTGGCAGACATGCAGGCCCACAACATGCTAGAACTACCCCCTTGTTTTACGGTTGGTACCAGACATTCAGCCTTAAATGCTTCTCCAACTCTGCGACACACGAAAGTTGCACCAGATGTGCCGAAAACCTAAGTAAAAAACATGAACGATAATATTATCCTTATGTTGGATATTTCCTATATACGAGTACTTGTACAATATTACCTCATGGTTACTTTCATCAGACCATATGACTTTCGACCATTGCTCACTGGTGCAATTTGAGTGTTTTTTCGCCCACTGAAGACGTTTTTTTCATATTCGCTTCAAAAATCCATGGCTTCTTCTTGGCTTTATATCTGACGGCGTTGAAGTCCGCACAGAGCTCTGACGATGTTTTTCTCCTGCTTCTGAACGACTGGCGGATGATGGATCTCTCATCATGTGGCGTTGGAACTTTTTTTTTTACCTATTCTTTGTATTGTCTTCACATCTTTTGTCTCTCTGAAGCGCTTGAGAGTCGTTTGAACCCTACATCGAGAACATTTCATCTTCTGACCAATTTGCCTTTGAGACATTCCATCTTTATGATGAGCTACGATTTGACCTCGATCACACTCACTCAACTCCCTTGTTTTAGGCATTTTACTGTTTATTAACTGTACCTACAACGTATTTTAGCAGAGAATACTGGAATAATTAAGGAAAAATAAGTTAATTGTGGACGCTGGTTTTACACATAATTAGTTACATACGTACAGTACAGTATAAAAGCGGTAATTGATAAAGGACGCAACGTCGCCTTCCATGAATGTGGCAAAATCAACACGTTATATCTTTACGGCAACAGGTATAGGCATGAGGACTATACAGAGAACAAGATGGCCAAGCCAGTTGATCTCCTAACAAGTGTGGTAGGCATCAAATTCTTGCCGAAGGAGACAGGCGCTCCTTGATGCGTTTGGTCAAGAAAAATCGGCGTTACTCGACGCAGCAGTTAATCAGCATGTTCTGTGAAGGTCCAAAAACAAGTTCAACAAGAACTATGCGTCGTGAAATGAAAATAATGCATCTACGCAGCTGCGTCTCAATCAGGAAGCCACTTGTGATTGCAACAAATCTAAAAAAAAGGCTTCATTTCGCCAGAGAACATAAAAACTGAAGTGTAGAGGATTGGAAACGTATCATGTTGACGATGAATTTAGGTTTACCCTTTTTCAGAGTGATGCTCGCATTAGAGTATGGCGAGAACCTCATGAAGCATTGGATCCATCATCCATAGTCCCCTCCGTGCAGGCATCTGCAGGTAGTGTGATGGTCTGGAGCTGTTTTACCTGGGCTGGACATGGATCTTCAACCCTCTGCAGTAACAAGATCCCGCGAGTATTTGCAGATCCTGGACAATCAAGTTCACCACTCAATGGATTTCTTTTTTCCTAATGGCAATGGAATGTTTCAGGACGATAACGCGCACATCAACCGGTCTAACCTCATCAAAAATTGGTTTAACCAGCATGAGAGATCATTTCGGCGATTTGAGTGGCCACCCCAGTCCCCAGAGAATTTATGGGATAAGCTTGAGACGTACTTCAGCGCCCCATCGCCTCTTCCATCATCATTGAACCATTTGGGTTTACAGCTGCTGGAATTGTGGCCGAAATTGGAGCTTTAGAAGATGCAAATGTTTGTAGAATTAATGCCAGAGAGGATGAGAGCTGTAATTTTATCGAGAGCAGATCCAATAGCTTATTAAATAATTATTACACTGAACGAACTTTATTTAGTTCAAAAAGTGTATATATATATATATATATATATATATATATATATATATATATATATATATATATATATATATATATATATATATATATATATATATATATATATATATATATATATATATATATATATATATATATATATATATATATATATATATAGTACAAGAAAGAGAAATTGGACGCGAATGAGCAAAGAGACAAGAAACAGGAGTTTTTTTAGAGGTAAGAGGAATTTCAAACTTTTTTTTTCCTGGCGTTATCTCTGTCTTCTCGGTAAAAGATTGCGTTTATTGTGCCGCCCTCTGCTCTCTTTGATTCTAGTCTTCTTCTAATGTCCCTTTCTCTTACCTCTAAAAACCTCCTGTTTCTTGTCTCATTGCTTATTCACGTCTAATTTCTCTTTATTGTACTATATTATTATATAGTCTGCAATGCAAGGTTTCTGCACCTTTCTTTCTGTCTTCAAAATTGTTTTGAAAGGCAGAAAATAAATATGGCGAAAACCCTGTGGTGGTTGTTATCCCTCGCAAAACTTGCATTTGCTCCTTATATATATATATATATATATATATATATATATATATATATATATATATATATATATATATATAGCATGCAAAAAAACACAGGAAAATGAAAGGCTGATTCCAAGTACTTTCGGACTTGTTCAGTTCATTCTAAAGGAATAACGAATAATTTTACAAAGGTGGTATATATATGAGAAACAACAGAGTGATGCCCCGCCCATACACAACGAAAGAACACGGAATAGAAAAACATTATCAAAGACGTGTTTATATACCGGATATGAAGGATAAAACCAAATAGATAAGGTATACTTCCGGAAATTCCAACTGTGAGCAAAGAATGTAGACATTTAGGTCATAAAACTAAGTACATACACACGCAATTATGAATACATAAAAATAAACAAGAGAAACATAACTAATTTAATAAATCAAAGGGCTAAGATTTAAAATGGACTATTTCTTTATAAATAAGCCTTTTAATTACAGGGTCCAGTTTAAAGAGACTGGGTGATATATTAAAATTCAGCGAGGAATTAATGAGTGAGCATTCGACAATGTTTCTTTAAACAAAGTCATCAGATTTGTAAATAAATTTAGCTGAATTCCAATTGATATGGTGACTATTTTCAGATAAATGGCCAAAGAAAGCACTATTACTTTCACCCCTTCTAATATTGTATTTATGTTGCGTCAAGCGTACACTGAATGATTTACCGGTTTGCCCAAAGTATTGCTTAGGACAAACTGAACAATAGACAGAATAAACCCCTCTATACTATTATTATTATTAGGAATCAACATTTTGTACATGGTAGACTGATATTTGAATATGATATAAATATTTAACCTATTCAAGAGTCGTTGAAGCAAGGTAAAGGACTCAGAAAATTGTAAAACAAGGGAGTTCTTAAAATTGTATGCGGGAGGGACTTCAGTTCTGTAAAACAAGACTAGTTTCAGTATGAATTTTACCATACCCTTTTCAGTCGTATACTGAGAATGGAGTAGACACAAGAGTCGCTACACAGCCTCAAAATCTTTACAAAAAAAAACTGGAGAAAATGGATCATTAATCACGGGGTGTGTTTCTAAGATCATTAACTATACTTTTTACAATCAGGTTCTGGGAATAGGAGCTACATTTAAATTGACCATCCGAAAGATTGGAATTGGGACTTTCTCCTATTAGTATCGATTCTACATTTTTTTCTTTTTACGCAAATCTTTACAATTATATATAATTCGGTCCTTTGAATAATCTTTTTGGTGGTTGTAAATGCTAATATGGTCAAGAAAACTGGATGTAGTACTGCCTCGCCTGACATCACCTTTGTGTTCATATATTCATTTTTTAATGTTCTCCTAGTCTCTTCTATGTAGAATGAGGAACAGTTAGTGGATTCACACGGGATTACATATACACCTGCCTCACATGGGCTTGGTCGAAGGGAAAGATTTAAAGATGGAAAAGGGGTATTTAAACGAGGCTTGACCTGGAGAAATAACTCTGTTTACTCCTTTGAGGAGGAGAGAGAATGGGATGGGCAGACAATTCATGTTTCTAACTTTGCTTTTATCCTTGAGACGGTAGTATATAGATTTAGCTTTAGATAAACTCCCATTGATGACGTAGAGGGGATAATTTAATTCAATGAATCTGCAGGTTTTATATGTAATCTCATCTTCTAGAAATCACATATTCTAAGTGCTCTCAAAACATACCTGATGCAACGGCTCTTTTAATATTAACATCATGAAGTGAAAAGAAATGGATATAAGAGTTAGAATGAGTCGATTTTCGGTACACAGTGAAGCTAAAATGATCAATGACTCTTACAATTTTAACATCGAGAAAGGCTATATGTGAGGGAATCCCCACGTGGAAGATCTTTAGCAGAAAGGAACTCCCATGTGCAGCAGAAGGCCCGGCTAGGCCTAAAGTGGTAAGCCTACCCCCCCCCCCTTTAACAAGCGGTAGCCTCGAATAGAGTCCCACACGATTCACCTTTATGCGGGCTAAAATAGCTCTGCAAGAAGATTCGAGGCCCTTCGAGAGTAGAACTGTTTCCCGCTAACCCCCAACTCCGGGGAGAGCCTCGGACATAAATAACGCTCGACTCCCCGGAAGAGACCCAGAGTTGAGAAGTCTCGCCAGAACCCAGAAGATTTCCCCCATGGTTCCAAGTCAAGTGCTAGCAGCAAAGCAAAGTGACAGCTGGACTATTTTGTGTATTTGGAATTAGCCCCAGCCAGGAGATAATTCCACTGAACGATCGCCCCGAGTGATTTTCCCGACTTCTTTCATCAACTCCTGTCGAAGCCCTCCTCATTTCGGGTCGCCGAAATACTCTCCCCTGGACCGGAAGTTACCCTCCCCCCCCTCCTTGCTTTTAGAGAACCGTCATGACTCCAACCTCCCGCTTATGAGTCCGAGCGGCCTCACCTCAAGAGCAGAAGACATCCGTAAGCCAACCCCTCTCCCCCTTTTAGTAACCCAATTGAGTTAATCCCCCCCCCATTTGAATAATCTCCTCCGGGAATACCTTAAGTTCTAACTTCATAGCCTGATTTATAACTGCAATTCCCCCTTTCGTTTATTGATGTGATTTTTGCCCGTTAATTCTCTGAGGTAATTTCACCGTTCAATTCTCTTATTATTTTTTTGTGTAAATAAAATTCTATTTTTGTACATGTCTCTTTAAATAACCTTGAACTTTGACATTGTCCATAATTTACCTGACCTCGTTGCACTCTCTCGCTACTCAGCCCGTCTAAACTCGTGGTTTTCTGTCCCTTTTGTTGGTTCGCTTTGAAGTTATTGGTCCCTCCCTCCTAGATATAACATGGTATTGATATAATGTAATGTCCTACCACGACACTATACAATTATTCTTTTCCCATTCTACTTTAAAATTGATGGTGGGATGGAGGTCGTTAAGATTTTTGAGGAAATTTTCGAATGAATTTAAACTTTTATAGGACATATCGTTATGACATCGTCTATATACCTAAACCAATACAAAATTTAAATATGAATCACAGAAGGGAGTAAATTAACTTGAAAATGTTCCATAAAATGGTTACATAATTTGGGCGAATTTCAGAGGGAAGAAACCCATTTCACTAATAAATACATTGTCAGTAACACATAGTTTCACAAGATTTATAATTTTATTTTTGCCTAATGGCAGGTTAGGATTTAATATCGGATTATCTAATACCTTAGATAGAACATCCAGAGGGCTTCATTAACTGAGACATTGGTGAACGGGCTATGTACATCAAAGCTAATTAAGCGGCTACCTTCTATGTTAATTTTTCTAAATTTTTCAATGAAATCAGAGGAATGGATTATGTGTGGAAGAGAGGTCAATCTAACGACGCTAGCAAGAAGGGAGGCTAAACACTTCGAAAGTTTGTATACATGAGAGTCAATACACGATATAATAGGTCGGAGTGGCGTTCTTCTTTTGTGGGGTTTCGGCAGACCATACATACGGTGGAATAATTGTTTCGTTAGTTTAAAACTATGTAGAAGGTCTGGGTTGGATCGTTTAAGCAATTTTGTGAGAGCTTTGTTTAAGATATAGGTTTTATTATTCAATTAGTTGGAAGATAATTTCGCATAAATGTTTGTATCATTGAGAAATTATCTTCCAAAGTTTTTGTCCTTTTCAGTGTTGAAAAGCAGCGTTCTGTCTTTGATGTAGTCATGGGAATTGTCAAGAGGATTTTTAGCAGTTAGGTAATTTCACTAAGAACATAATCTAGATTATTTTTCAAGATAAATTTCAGCAACTCAACTAATTAATTAATCAATTAGTTAATATAAGACCCGAAAAATGAATTAAATTATACACTTTATCGAATTCCAGAATATAAACCCGTTTTTAAGAACAACACACGCGGAGTAAAAATTAAACACTACATTCCACCAGCACACCTGGGTCGGCACTGCATGAGCCACAAAAATCTATCTCTCTCTCTTTAGCGTGCAGCTTCATATCGCGGACATGTGAGCATGCGCACAACACCTGGAACAGTGAAGCGCACAGTTCTATACAAGGACTTTTGTATTTGTTTCATAAACTAGTGGATGGCTAGAAACATTAAGCTTAAGTGTTATATAATGTATAAGTATAAAGAAAGAATTAAGAAAAACGTCTCATTATATTGAATGATATCGATAATATCGATTGGAAATAAAGGGTGCTGCAGTTCCGCAGTGCCTATACACGAGCCGCCACTATGACATAATAAAATAATAAACGCCAGTTGCTATTGTCCACTTAGCCATTAAGTTTGGCAATTCAAGTATAGAAATTTTTATGTGAATCTATTCTTCATATTCTAAAGGAATTCATTAGACACGTCAGACTCTTATAATTTAGTCTAAATGGCAAATTATTTTAGATACCGTGCCATGAAAACAATGAGTGCCAGAGTTACCCTCCTACTTCACACTTGACGAAGTGGCTTTCTTCCAGTAAACATGGCGGTGACTATCTCGTCTTGCATTTGTACAGAGGATAATGGTTAAATTCCAAATGCAATTAAATAATTCCCAAGAACAAACATTACCCGTTGTGCGCATAAGCATATTTGTATTTCTTACGTGGCTGAATAAAGTAACAAAGGAGCATCATTACCATCTCACAATATCTGGATGGGTGAGAAATAACTCAATAATTACTTAGAAATGACATTTATACACTGATGAAATGAATAAATGCCCGGATTAGCTATTTATGCATTTAAGTCATCTTGCATGCCATAAAATTTCGCTAGGCTTTCATACAAATTTTCTAGCATTTTTCCTGTTTATTGTGTTATATGCGCTGTATTACCGTGTACGAACCCGTATAAGGGTAAGGAAAACTTGCAAGGACTTGGTTGTCTTGCTCATAGAAATCAGTGCATTCTTCCAATTGTTTTGGAATTAAGGCATCTCGCTGAGCTAATGCCCTAAATACAAATGGGTCTATCGAATTCACTCTTGTCCAAAAGTTCAGAATGAAATGGCATTCGATGGATCACTTTCTCGGATGAAAAAATGGACTGTATTTGTGTTTTTTTCTGTTGGTGAGTAACTGCTCTCTGACATGATGGAATTACGTAAGAATAAGAGGAATGAAAAAAAACTTTCTAACCACTTCTCTCTGCTAAGAAAGAAGAATTGATAACCTGATGAATGATTTTGAGGACGACATTCCCGTGGGAGTTCACTCAAACTGGGTTGGCCATGTTTGATAGCTGTCAACTGTAGCAACAGATTAAATAATGCTGATTGGAATTGTAAAACGTTTCCTTAGATAATTATTTGCACCGATGCGCTGAACCCAGATACATACATAATTATTAAAGAAATTATGTTACTGTTATGGAGTCTGACTTCATGTCCTTAATGAGAAACATTTCTATTCCTTTGGTAAATCGGCAAATGGTTGTAAAAAAGCGCCCCCAAACTGTCGCTTGTGGTGCGAAAGGAGACGAGAATGGCAATGTTCACTCTATGAAAGCAATTATCGGGGATTACAAACTCTTTGTACGATGGTTTTGTATAGCAATGTATTTTCGACTTTTGACAACCCATGCAGCATCTGGTCCAATCTCATAAATGTCTGTGCATCTTTTTTCAGATGAATCGATTTTAAATTGATAAAGCTCCTAGTTGTCCCATTTTATGCTGATGCTCAAATACAAGTATATGAAACTGAGGAGTATGATAAGGTTAAATAGGCCTTCTGACAAGTCACAAACGACTGAGAGGTGAAAAGAGGGTAGAGTGACCTTAGGCAATTTAAGGTAATTTTAAGAATCGATTTACAATGATATTAAGTCCTAATCGAAAGACGGAGCGCCTGCGAGATCTTCATAATCATCGATTGCATATTACGGAATAAGAGGATAAATGGGATTATCAGATAGGGTCAGAAGATTGCCCTGTATATAACATAATAGAGAGTCATGTGATGAAAGCTGTGCATCACCTGGGAAGAGCGTTGGACGTACGAGAGCGTCGTCAAGTTCTGTTACCAGAAATATTTTGACTTCACTGGTACACTGGCTGATAAACTCGTGGGCACAAGCTTTTCAAGGCGAGTGTTTGTAGTGTGAACCCAACAGCCCCGAGATGGTTCTAAAATATGTAAGCACGCGAAATTCCCGGTATCAATCATGTGCGTGAAATGTTTTAAGGCCATTCCTTACTGAATGGGAAATAACCATGTTCTGCAACCTTGATCATCTGATTCAAATAACACAGAATCACCCATTCCCAGTTATGACACTGTTCTAGAACCGCTACCGAACTTATGTTTTTGAAACATGCATTAAATTAGTAGCTTCTGACGTCTCTGGCAAACTTAATTAGGGCACCGGTTGCTCGCGTTTTTAAGGAGTTTAGTTAAGGGGTGGTGTTTGATTTAGGCGATTTATAGGAACCTCCTGATAAACTTAATTAGGGTTAATACTTGACTTAAATGCCGTAAAGTGCATGAGGTTGATAACTGCTTAGTTGCTGCTACTTTGCTTTCATATGGCGTGGTACCGTTTCGATCTACTCTTTAACAAAGAAAATCTATTGAGTCAACTCCAAGTGTCCATCTTCGTTATTTATCGTTATAGCCATTTCGTTTACGAAGGCGACCACCAAAGCCAAATCTCTCAAATATAGTTAATATCTTGCCTAAATAGTTGAGGAATATTAAAATATTCATTTGGCATCATAAGAAGTCACTCAAAGAACCTAAAGCGCGTAATCATGGCTGAATTTTTTATGAGGTAGGTTGCATTGGTATCTGAAAAAAATCCTTCCTTAAAGTCAACCTTTGAAAATACTTTACAATCCTTTTAACTTGCTGCCTAATTGGCCAAATAATGCAAGGGATACCGATATTTAATTTAATAATCTATAGTTACAGGTTACGCTATGTGAAAGGTGAGATTATTGCATCAAGTGGATAGGGGTTGCTAGGGGGAATTGGGAAGAATTTTCCCTCCAGCCATAAATGAATGAATTATATCCATTCTAAATACAAGTAATTTTGGCGAGACTTCTGGGCCTACATGCGACTAGCGGTCTTTGGTTATGATAAGGCTCTTTTTTATTTAAAATTAGATCCATTGGGATTGGTGGTCATTTCCTTGGCATACTGCTCGAGTTTTTGACTAACAGGAAGCAGCGTGTGTCGGCTGATGGTAGTTTTAGCTCCTACAGCTTTGTTAAACCTGGTGTTCCACAGGGTAATGTCCTTAGCCTGCTTCTCTTAATTATTTATACCCTCAGACATGTTTTCTGGGATTGAGTCGAATATGGTTGGTTATGCTGACGATACAACTGTGGATGATGCTATTCCCTGCCCTTTGGACAGACAAACAGTCACTTAATTGCTTACTTTGGATATCAAAGAACAGCGTCCTGCGTCGCCAGACCACTGTTAGCGAGCAGCTTCCTAAGTCTCAAAAACTCATTCAAGCGAAATTTTTAAACCACTCGCTTGCTCTTCTTGGTAAGCTACAGACCTAAATGCGACAGGAAGACCTTTGGTTATCATCTAAAGAAGGAATGAATCAAGGGTCACTGGATATTTTCACTATCCCTAACTTCACATCTACCGTTTTTCGGATTATACAAATTGCAGAATTCAGAGAAGAAGACGCTAAAATGTGAATCATTTGCAATTGACAATGACACTAAGAGGGCTATTTCATGATGTAAAACTGGATTGCTTGCCATTTGAGTATTGCCATCTATTAATTGCACTCGCCAAAGATTCACTCTTAGATTATGGTATGAGAGAAAATCGGGACAGATTATCTCTGATTTTGTAACATTAAAATTTCCTACACAAAATTTCCCCGGAGTCCGAGGAGAGAGATCAAGTCCTTTCTCTATAGGTCTATATTGCAGATCCTGTATACGTTTCAATAGGAATGCAGGTCATGTCGGTTTTGTTATCGGAAGTATAATCTAATCGAAGTAATTTATCACATGTTTATGAGGAACCGCTTGCTTGTGAAAGGATTTAAAATTTGAAAGCAAGTGTTTGTGAAGACGGTAAAATACCGAATTCCAAATACTTCCCTTTGCTGTGTTCCCTGTTGGTTGCTCGCGTTTTAAAATCCAAACCGGGATTGTTGGGCCTAGTCCCTGTAATCCTTATGGTACTAGCAAATTCCATTTTACAAATCGAGGGTGTTTCGCCGAGACGTGGGTGATTTTTCTCCCGAGGAGGCCCTTGGTTTCTTTAATTTTACCAGCGTCTCCACGAGAGTAGTAATTTCCTCATTTAGGCAGCCCACTGATGCCTGCAACTCGAGACACTTATTTTGGAGAGAGTTATCCTCGCCCCTGATCATTCATTCTTGGCTCGTTCTCTCCTGGGGGCGAGCTGTAGCGGTGGCTAACTGGTGGAGGGGCAGGGTGTGAGGCACTAAAGTTTTGAGTGCCTGATGTGGTTGCAGCTGTCGCACGGATTCTCTTAGGAAGTGCTGACTTATGCAGTCCCCCAGCGTGTCTCGTATTTCTATGAGATCCAAAAGTTGTAGATGGGTGAGCTATGTGGATTTGACCAGCATCCCCATTTTCTGCGAGAGAGTGGAAGCATGACGCTCGAGGATGGCGGCCATGCCTGTCGCGTTGGAACAAGTCGGGTCATGTCAATAATATGGCATAGAAACACACGAAATAGCGATTGCAGTTTACTCTTTTGGGATCCTCTCCAAGCGGAGAAGTAGTTCAATCAGGGTAAACCAGTATGTGTGTGTGGGGGGGGGGAGGCGTTGTTTTGGAACTCTAGAAGAGAAATAGTACTTATGAGCTGGCTTACTCAAGCGTTATGTTTTTGCAAGCGCCATTTCTGCTGTTGGGTATGATAGAGTTGCTTTAGTTATGTATATTGATTGAGCTGTTCCGGAGAGTTAAGGAGTTGTTGCCACGAAAAGGTCACTCCAGGGACACAAGATTTTTTAGGAGTGGTGTAATCGTGATCGACTTTCAGGGAAGAATTTCGTGGCGGAAAAGAAAAGCACAATTTGGTCTTTCGAGAATTTTTTCTAGGGAAATAAACATTCTTCTTTTAAAACAATTCAGTATAAATCACATGTCTAAACAAAGGTGAAAATCTCTGGACTGGTTGCAGCTTAATTAAAAGGAAAAATACGAGTGCGGAAAAAATAACAATGATGACGATAATGGGAAACGAAAATAATGATGAGTGACAATTATGACACAGGATTGGTGAAACCTACTTTAAATAGTAACCTAAAAGTAATAATTCACAATTGTCATTACCAAGTTAGCCATTGAGAAGCTGCTTAATTAGGTTCAGCTAGTGGGGTATATGACTTCCTTGTGTGAGCGTGGTCTTCTACGGGACATATCTGATCTATGTCCCGCCTTTGTCAGCAGTGGTCATTTATTAGCGCGTTAATGCTTTAAAAAATATAGATTGTTGATATCCTGAGAATAAGCGAGTTTAGGTTTCCGATACTATATTCCTCGGACAGGTGCAAACTTACGTCTAACCATCCGTGTCTTGATTTTATGAAGGACAAGCATTCGCCGCTAAAGGCGCGAGACATCTTTTACAGCAGTGAAAATTAGTATATCCTGTTTATACTATATCACTTATAATACAGAAAATTGTAGCTCATATATATATATATATATATATATATATATATATATATATATATATATATATATATATATATATATATATATATATATATATATACTCTTTCTTCTACTTAACTCCTCTCTACCTTCATCGGCCTCCGTCTACAATTTCCCTTTGGAAGGGAAGAGGGGGTTATGTAGATGAATGGTCGACCGGGGCGCCTCCCTACCTCGCTCTCTCACACCGGGAGAGAGCCAATGAATCTTTCCATCCTACTCTAAACAAAAGTCTCTGAAGTTGACCGAGTCGATCGAAAGATGAATAAATATTGGAACTTTTGCTTAATTCTTGACTTCCATTTTTCGTCAGACAAAGTATTTTCCAGTAAATTAGAGAAGAGGCAGCTCAAAATCAATAATACAACTACTAATGCATACATAGTTACACATGCCAACAACATTAGGTATTTCCACGACACACACATATTCTCATGATCAACACTCACATATCATCAGTTAAGGTGGTAATGAAGATAGAAAGGAAGAGGAAATTAAATGGAAAAGAAAATGAAAAAAACGGATTAAAAGAATGAAAGCAAAAGCTTCGACATATAAGAATTGACTTAAAAGACGAGATAAATAGATCAAACTAATGGGATAGGAATACAAGAATGAACTTAAACGATCTTAGATATTTTTTTAAACTGGAAATAAACCAATTGCCCTAAATAATTGATATAAATAATCTAATCTGGATAAAATATGAACGTAAAAATATAGATAAAGAATGATTATTAGGTACTGAAGATGAAAGAATAAATATAATGGAATGGGGAATAAACGTAAACGACTGGAAATAAACGAATAACCATAAAAGTCGAGATTTAAAAAATAGTTCTATAAACTAGTACCAAGGCACCCCAAATTGTAACATGATTAAAAAATCACTACAAAAACTCTTAAATAAAACAAGAGTCCCAAAACATTTCCAAGAATTTCCAAACATTCCAAAGACTTTCCAAGCAATTCCAAGACCCCCGAAACAGTCCAAAGACTCCCGAAACATTGTAAAGCATCCCTAAGCATTCCAAATACTTTCTAAAGAATCACAGACTTCCGAAATAGTGCAAAGAATCCCAAAACATTAACAAGACTTATTTAAATTTCAAAGTTTTCCCAAGCAATACAAAGACTACCCAAACTTAACAAAGCCCCCTAAACATACCAATTACATCCAAAACTGCAAATACTTAAACATAAAAACTCCAGAAACATCCAAGAGACCTACCATGTAATACAGTCTCTCTACCCAATGCAAATACTCCCAAAACAAGAACAAGGCATCCAAACATTCCAAAGACTTCTCAAACAATGTAAAGCTTAAAAAATATTAACAAGGCTCCTCAAAACACCTTAAAGACTTCTCCAACAAGACAAAGACTCCCGACGTAGTTACAAGACTTTCAAGAATTCCCGCGCATAAACCATCGCAATGATCAGAATTTGTCAGCGAGGACAATGATAACACCAAGATGGAGGGGGTGGCGAGCCCTGCTCCTCAGCGTATCTCTCTCTCATCTGATTTCCACGATGTCCCATTATCGTAACTCACATACTTATGTCAGTTTCCACAAGTTAACTACCTCATCTACCAAATTATGCGGTCACGTAAATAAATTCGCAAGACCTAAAGGGTAGGGAAGTCGCTTAGTTGTAATTAACTTACCATTGTAGGTAACTTTATTGCCATTGGTCAATAATGTGGAGATATATTATTCGAAATAATGATGGTAATAAAGACTTTACGAGAAATTATTATCATTACTTAAAACTACAGAGCATATTCTCTGAAAAGAGTTCGTATATGAACTGGTGAAGTTAAAGGAAGAGGAAGACTTTGAAAGATCTTTCTCTTTTGGTCGTTAGCAATGCTTGAATTGACTGACAATTGACGGTCTATTCAAGCTTTGAAAGCCCACGAGCAGGGCGCGAGCCAGTCAAGTTTGAGGATGGGGTGAAAAAAATGCTTGTAACAACACTTACATACATGTCGGTTATGTGTGTATTGTCCTTTTGTTGGTAGCGATGTCAAATAGCTAATAATTCCAATCAGAAGCAATTCAGTGCTGTTTGTCAAATGAACGTCTTAAACGTATAATCCTAGTCTTTGAAATATCCAAGAGTGCGAACAAATAGAAAAATCCTCATAATGGGAAGCGTTGGAGCTGTTTGTCAAACGAACGTCATCGGTGAAGGTCGCCAGAATGTATTCTGGGCACTTGAGTCGAGCTAACCTTGTTAAAAGAGATTCTAATTTCCTCATTATGCCAATGTCCCAGGTCGAGAATTCGTGAATGCCAGCTGCATTCTGGCAGAACTGAATCAACAGGTGCGTGATGTGTAAAACAGGAGGTGGATTCATCGTGACCCACGCAAGAGCCTATTAACACGCCGAACTTAAATTCTTCGTAACCCCCCCCCCCATACAGGGGTGGGTTCGTGTGTTCATACGTCCTTAAGATTTTGATTAGACAATAATAATAAGGGTTCTGGCAGATAAATCGTGCCCTTGGCGTTAAAAGATAGTAAGGGACAATATACTCAAGTTTATTATGGAATAAATGCTCCCAAGCGCGACACTTTTCTAAATTTTACAGATAGAGGACTTTACTCATTATGGAAAATACATGAATGGGGGTCACTATTTCATTAAACATTGAGCAAATATGTTCCAGTTTGGATTCGAACCTGAGACCATCGGGGTCAGGCAAATTTTAAAGAGAGTACAATTTGTGTATTAAACAAAGAAAACCAACGAGGCCATTTCCAAAAGTGAGTTTTAGGAAAGACGTTCTTAATGAAAGTGGAGAAGTTAGTGCAGGGGAAAATAATATAAATGCGCAACTCGAATAACGAAAAGATGAGACTACCTGAACGACGTACAACTCCCCAGGACGATCATTAACAACGATTTGTAATTTTTTTAATAAACAAAAAAAAACAAACTCGAAGACATTTCTATCAGGGCACCTTTGAAGAGACGTTTGTAACGAAAGTGGTTACGTTAAGTGAAGTGAAAATATGTGGGAGCTTCATACACTCTTAGCGCAAAGTAGAAAACATCCTATTGAATCATTCATATAATATAATTTGTTGGCACAGAAACCAGTGGATTTAATACGCGGGGCCGACTTTTAAGGGTAGAGAAAATGGGAAGAAACCATTGAATAATTCACAGTGAAAATTCGACATCGGTAGTTTGGTTTGCAGGAAAAATTTCTGCTTCCAAAAGAAAAGCTTTAGAGTCAGGGCCTTCCAACCCGCGGCCCGCGAGCCGCATTACGGCCCACTGCTAAGTCAATTTTTATTTTTTACGGGTATTTTTAAGGATACTTTCATTTACTTTAAAAAGCAGATATTGAGAATATCATAAAAGGAACACAATGGAAAAAATCACAGTGATTTAATTTGATTTTGTGTAAGTCTATTTTCATTTTTTACTGTTAATATACAGTATTTTGTTTGTAATTATATATTTTTGTTATTAAAATTTGTTATTCACTACATTTTGAACTTTTTTAAATTATATTTAAGTACCTCTATGGCCCGGTGAATATACTTAAATTTTTAATTTGGCCTATTGGAAAAAAAGGTTGGACAACCCTGTTTTAGACCAATTACGTCCAGTCTTCCTCGTTAGTAGGGTAACTAAATTAAGGGGGAGAAAGTGAAGAGTTAGAATAGATGACACGGGTATATTATAGATGGCTTAAGGTTTAAAGTCTGTTTGTTAGTTAAGTTCTCTTAACATTGATGTTTGTTTGTTAAGTCGTTTGTGTAGACGTTTATCGCGGTGCATTTATTATCGCCTAGTGGATTAAATTAGCATTAATAACGAGATAAATAACCAATTACCTTAGGATGGTTTTACACAAGTTTGCTGCTCTCTCTTACCTCTGAAGGCCAACACACTCACTGAACTTTTAGAAAGCAGTGAGCGATAGCTAGCTCGGAGGAAGATACTGCTTGAAGAGAGGTCGGGATCTATCTGCCTGACTTGGCAAACACTATGGATAATGGATACTCTCCCTCTGCTTCTGTCTGCTACTGAAATTGAGTCCAAGAGTCTTTCCATAGGGACAGGGAAGGGGAGCAGTGACTCAGTTTGATTTTCCATGCCCCTAACTCCGAGCGTGGGGTCTGTCCCGTCGCCCACTCGCGAACCTAGATGCCATAAACCGGAGTCCCATGGGACATTCTGGGAGCGATAAAAAGTGTTTTGTGAGCCTTCGATTGCCCCAAAATCGACGTTTTCGCGCTAATGCAAAGGACGAGTCGCAACAAACAAGTTTGTGTGGGAATGTGTTTGCTTATGTGTGAGGGCGGTGAGGTTTATCGTAATTTTAAGGATTAGATATTTGTGATAAATGAATTCATTATATATATATATATATATATATATATATATATATATATATATATATATATATATGAAAAAAACTCACAAAGTGCTGTATATATATATATATATATATATATATATATATATATATATATATATATATATAAGGTTAGTTGGTTATTAGTTGAGCTCCATTTTGCTTTAATTACAGTCATAATTTAACCAAATCATCACAAATTTCTGACGCTCTCCACATTCAGCATATAATCTTTCATACAGTTCTATTTTTTGTACATGTGGTACTTCTTATTGCTTTTCTAAGTACTCCTCACGTGTTCAATTGGATTTAAATCCAATTGGACTTAAATCCATTGGACTTAAATCCATAGGGGTGATCCCCATTTCTTCAAACCAATTATTAATGTGGTTGGATACATGGCATAAGACATTCATTGTCCTGCTGAAATATAAATTCATTTATTGGTGCTGTGGGATGCAATTTCTGGATAGATGGCTCTTAAACTTGAGCCAATATGGTGGCATAAAATGTGAAGTTCTTTCTTTCTTCGCATAAAAATATCTCTCTTGGCTCTGATGAAGACATACAGCCCCATACTATGATAAAACTACCTCCATGTGTCGCAATTAGTATCCAAAATTGTTATAAAAACTTAATTTTTCAAATCATTTTATTTCAATATTTATTTAAATGAAATTGCATAAATACACGTAAGCTACAATACAATAGTCTTCTTACATACCTGATAATTACCTTCCTCTGACTAGACAACTTTAGACCATTGTTCATATGTCATATTTTTGTGATCTTTGGCCCACTGAAGACCTTTTATTTCTGTTGACCTCGGCTAACCTTTGTTTCTTTCTTACCTTACATCGTTTTAGCCCTTGATATTTTAGTCTCCTTCTAGGTTTTTTTAGGGATATTTTTGAACTTGAAGCTTCATTGAATTTCCCAGCAACTTCAGATTTTTTTTTCCGCGATTCTGTAGCGAAGCCCGAATGATAGATGTCTCTCTAGGTTTTGCAAGATGTTTGCTACCACTTCGCTTCCCTAATACAAAACGCTTGGTTTGATAGTTTTCATTTTAGAGTGGTTTGAACAGCGCATCCTGAATATTTTATTATTTTAGTAATTTCTACCTTTGATAACCTTTGGTTATAGAGAAGTTAGATTTGTGCTCCTTGTGCTTCTGTAAGTTCTTGAGTTTTACCTATTTTAAACGATTTTAAATCCACAATAGTTATAAATTTAAACTAAATCACAAGAAACATTGGTTAAATTCTGATTTCAGAAAACACACAATTTTCTTAATTACACACCATTTATTAAATACTAAGAAATTCAAACATTAACAAAATATTCAAACATATTGGTAAAATACACATTATTATCATACATATTTATGAATAATATGATAAATTCATAAAAGTTTGTTAAAGATGTTAAATATATAAATCTATGATGGGTGTTCTATACTTTTGGCCAAGGTTGTATCTCGAGTAGTCTTAAAATGAAGAAGACTTCTTGGTGCGCTTAGGACGAGGGGGGCCGAGGTGCAACTATCCAGGACATTTACGCTCCCGACATTCGTGGGAATGTGGAATCCTGTTGCAAAAACTAAATCAGTCATGAACCGAATCTTATAAAAACTAAATTAGTCTCGGTGTTCTCTGTTAACAATAACCGTTGTTTGAGATCCTTAAATAAACCATGGCATTTGCGCGCCTGCGGCACTTGGGGATCTGTCATGTTAATCATCACTCCCACGCAACTCTCTTGTTCGATGCGGCCGAAGTGGAACTAATGGCTTTGTGAGTATTTTAGGAGAACAAACGGATGAAACGGAGAGAACAAACATAATCGAATTGGATGACAAATTGAACATAATCAGAGAGCAAACATAAGAATCAGGGAACTAATAGGACAGAATAGTAAAACAAACAAGAAAAATCAAAACAAACAGGTATGAGACAGAAAACAAATTGGATATAGGAGGGGCGGTCAATAAGTTTTGCGAATCGGTAGGGCAAAACAGAGTTACAAGGAGTTACAAGGAAAGAGAGTACCCTTGGAGACCTTACGGTCCATTCAAAGAGGGTACTTTTCGACTAGCAATCGAGCGGGCAAATGTCTGCTCAATTGTTTTGCGTCCCTAAACGGCCACTTTTCAAGACTTTGTCTAGTCTTGACTTGAACTGGTCAACAGATTCACTGTTGACAACTCCACTGGAAGTGCGTTCCACTTACCGCAGCTACTGTAAGTGAAAAAAATTCCACACAGATTGCGGTTGTAACGCTTCAGTTCAAGTTTGAAGCCGCAATTGCGCGTTCTGTTCTCACTCAGTGTGAAAATATCCCTGTAGTCAACATTGTCGAACCCTCGAAGTATTTTGAAAACTTTGATGAGCTGACCACGCAGTCTACGGATTTCCAGTGAGAACAGATCTAATTCCCTTAGTCTATCCTCATAACTTTTATGTCGGATAGAGGGAATCAGTTTGGTTGCCCTAGCTTGTACGCGTTCCAACCTTGCGATGTCCTTTCGAAACGAAGGACTCCAAAATTGTACGGCATACTCCAGGTGCGGCCGAACCAGGGAGTTGTACAGACAAAGTACTATCTTCTTGTTACGGTATCTAAACTGGCGCTTTACTGTTTCGAGAACTTGAGGTCGCTAGTGATAGTTACACCCAAGTCCTTCTCAGTGTCACTCGATTCAAGAGCAATGCCCTTAAGGATATACTGAGATTGGGGGTTTCTGTGGCCGATATGCATTACTTTGCATTTCCCCACGTTAAAAGGCATTTGCCACGTGTCCGACCACTCCCCAATCTTCCCAAGATCTTCCTGTAGGTGGGCAGTATTTCCATCCTTTGCAACGTTCATACCAAGCTTGGTATCGTCGGCAAATTTGGAAATCTTGGCAACCATGTCACCGTCCATGTCATTGACGTAGATGATGAATAGTAGTGGTCCCAGGACAGAACCTTGAGGCACCCCGCTAGTAACGGACACCCACTCAGAAGCATGTCCATTTACCACCACCCGTTGCCCTCTGCCACTTAGCCAGTTCTCGATCCAGCCAGCTACTTGTTTCGTCTATGCCCAGCGCTCGCACTTTCCGGAGAAGGCGGTGGTGTGGTACCTTATCAAAGGCTTTCTGAAAGTCTAATTACACCACATCCACCGCCTTGTCCCGATCGTGCTCACTGAACACGAAGTGGAAGAATTCCACAAGGTTCGTCAGGCATGACCGTTGCCTTCGGAAGCCGTGCTGGGAACTCCTCAGTAGCAGGTTTGACTCTTAATACGACGTCATTTTGTCCACCATGATGCTTTCCATGAGTTTACCGACTATCGAAGTCAGACTGATAGGTCGGTAGTTTGACGGATGGCTGGGGTCTCCTTTCTTTAAGACCGGAGTCACCTCCGCCTCACGCCAGTCTTTAGGAACGCATCCGGTCCGGATTGACATGTTAAAGATAGCGCACAGATGTTGTGATACTTCATCGCACACTTCCTTCAACACCTTGGGTAGAAACCCGTCCGGTCCAGGGGACTTATTCATCTTTAGGTCAGCGATCTTTTTCTTTATTTCTCCTTCGGTGAAGTCCATTGCCTCCAGCTTTTCACCCGAGTAGGAATCCGTGGGCTGGGGAATGGGACCACACTCTTCAGTAAACACTGAAGAGAAGTAGTCGTTGAGGAGGTTAGCATTTTCTGCATCTGAATGCTTTAATGTCCCCTCCTCATTCCTCAAAGGGCCAATCGTTCGACGGATTGGTTTACGGCTATTCACATATCCAAAAAAACTCCTTGGGATTCTCTTTACAGAGTCTCGCCACTCGGAGTTCCTCAGACCGCTTAGCCGCCCTTATGCTGGACTTCACTCTCCTGGCTAGCCTCCGGTATTCGTCAAAGTCACCCGAGATCTTCGATTGCCGGTACACATTTCTCTTCTCCCTAAGCAGTTGCCCGATTTCTCGATTAAACCACTTTGGTTGAACAGAGGACCGACGGGGGCATTTAAGAGGAATAAAACGCGAATGAAGACTCATGAATGTGGTTTTGAAACTGTTCCAAGAGTCTTCAACAGCATCGCACTCTTCTAGCCTCGCCTCAGTCAGTCCCGTGCGTAGACCTACAAAGTCTGCTCTTCTCAAATCGAGTTTCCTTGATTTACTAGTTGCAGGCTCTGCCTTGGAGACTTTGACTACAAATCTAATTAGTCGGTGGTCACTGCCACCGAGCTCTTCGCCAACAGAGAGGTCCTCAACGATGTCATCCTCAGAAGTGAAAACCAAGTCGAGGATATTGTTTCCTCTTGTTGGCTCTCTCACCCATTGAGTCAGGAACTCGTTCGTGAACTCCAGGAGTAGTGTGTTCTCGCCACAGGGTTCTCTGGTTTCCCAGTAAACTTGTGTGTTGAAATCACCCATGACGATACACACTCTGTCTCGACAAGTTCTCCTAGTAGCTGGTACAGATCTCTGTCCTTTTCAACTAGTTGGGCAGGAGGTCTATAAAGCACCAGGGTCCTGTATTTGGCAGGAACTATCTCTAGGTCAACACCTAGTAGTTCATGGTCGGATACGATGTTGCAATAGAGGAAGGGGGATGGCTGTTTGTGGAGGTGTTAGGACAAGTTATGACAAGTCAGGACCTGCAGCCGCACGCTCCTGCCTCGTCTATTTAAGAAGGAGTAGCTGATCACAGATCATCAGTCACAAATCTTTCAACAATGGAGAAGGTTGAGCCCTGCGCAGTGATCAAATTTTTTACCAAGGAAGGCAAGAATGCAAAAGAGATCCATGAACGCATGGTTGCAATGTACACCGACACTGCCCCTTCTTATGCAACCTTTGCTCGCTGGAATAGGGAGTTCCGCCATGGTTATGAGTCCCTTGAAGATGACGCCCGTCAGATGTGACCAACGAGGACAATGTGGCCCATGTGGAGAGGATGATCCTCACAAATCGACGGGTGAAGGTCGAAGAAATCGAGCGAGAACTTGGAATATCACATGGAAGTGTTATAAACATCATCCACGACAATTTGGCCATGACCAGGGTCTTTGCCCATTGTGTCCCTAGAAACCTCACGCCCCATGATCGACTTCAACATCGTCAAAGTCCACAAGGCCAGAGTTGCACAAGCTGCCCTGCGCGAGTGCGGATTCGAGGAGCTCAACCATGCCCCCTACAGTCCAGATCTGGCCCCTAGCGACTACTTTTTATTCCGCCAAGTGCATTGAGGTCGAAGGTAGTTATATTGAAAAATAATAAAACACTTTTCCTCATATCTTGTTTCCTTATATCCGAATTGCAAAACTTATTGACCGCCCCCCGTATTTGTTTTCTAGATACTCGTACGATTCAACAAGACGACAAACAGGAAAGAATAAGATCAAGCATCATAGATTCAGAGAACAAACATTACAGAATCAGAGAGTAAGCAGATTAAAACGGGGGAACAAATCTGATAGAATATTAAAACAAACAAGAAAGAATAAAACAAACGGCCTGGAACCAGTTAACAAACAGAATAGAACCAGATAACAAGCATGACAATACAAACAAACATGATATAAGCAGAGAACAGGTAGATTAGAATAGGGACAAGTCAGAATATTAAAATAAGAGATAATCAAAACAAACTGCATTGAACCAGAAAACAAACATGATAGAACCAGAGAACAGACAGAATAGAACCAGATAACAAACAGGAAATAATAGAAACAGAAACAAGGGAATCAGGACAGAACTAGATTAAAAAAACCCCATTAGAATCAGAAGACAAATAGGACAGAATCTGTAAGCAGGCAGAATACCATCAGGAACGAACGTGACAGAATCAAAGGACGGACAGTACACAATTTGAGAATAAACATGACATCATGACAGAACCCCAGGATATATTTCAGATGGAGCAAAACGCAATCACAGAACAAACATGAAATCGGGGCACATACATGAAACAGTCAGAGAAGAAACAGGGCTCAATAAGGTAGCAACTAGCGATGTCCGCACATTTCGCAAAGTGCTCCTCTCTCTGTGTTATTTATTTACTGAAGCCATCCCCTTCCACTAACTGTTAACGGGTGCTCCAATTCAATCCCCTCTCTTAGACAGACGGAAATAAACTGATCAGTTCTTATGACGAGCGAGCATAAGTCGACTCCTCGAAAACCACTTACGAGGAGGATGTTGTGCTCTTCAAGGTGTTCTCTAAAAGAGTTATTGCAAATTGGGTGGGCAACTCGTCTCTTCTTTACAACTTCGCGTGGAAACGCGGCCACTAAAACGGCCATATAATCCAAGGGGGGCATATTTGTGAAATATTAGAATTTTAACAGCGTGTTCAATTCAACGAGGTCATAATTTTGAAATATTAATTGAGTGGGAATAAAGGTAGTGTTATCTAAGGAGGAAATATTTATGTGATATTAACTATGATACTAGGAAAAAGGAAGCTTGCATAATCCAACGAGGCCACGTGGAATCAAGATGATATGAGGATTTGAACAAACAGAGAAAAATAAGAGACAATTAAAATGATAAAATGTTGAAGAGATGTACAATGCCAAACATCTCCATCCTCAAATAATGGGGCAAGAAAGGCACTTATAAAATTTCTACGAACACTTTCTTAAAAACAGGACTTGGCATCAAAAGCATGAACAGAAAAGGTGCTAAAAATAAGAATTTAAACCCAACTTTCTGCGGTCATATGTGAAATTTATTGGCTGTTCGATGAATTGGATGATTTATTATCTATTTATACCCGGATACAGGTAATAATAATAACAAAGAGAACAACAACAACGTTCCAATTACTGGTTCGCGCTGAACGGCCAGTTTGCTCACCAACAACTGACCACCGATTAACCACTTGATTATTTAGTTTCGTTATTTGGTTTCAAAACAAAGACTATTAACGAGAGCCAAGGTGATGACGGCGGGTAGTGGAAACAAAGAAAAAGGCCATGAGAAGGAGGGACCATGCACTAAATTCCTGATCAATGATTCCAGGGGATTTTATACCAATACCCATCGGCGAAGTAGAGTTAATTTTAAGATAACGATTTAAGATGATGCTTGCGAATACCGACCTCACGGACGAGTGAGCCAAATCTCACCGATTTGGACCTGAATATGAACTAGACAAGTTTGGATGGTTTACGATACCATAGTAAGAAAGACAGCAGCACTGTATGCAGTGATGGTATGCGGTCAGTATAGTAATGAGTGGCCATGGGGGGGTAGGGGTGAAAACGATCCCCTGTACTGCGACGGCAAAGGTGAAGGTTAAAATAGCTAATTAATACAGTTCTTCTCAGGGTTGTTAGAGTGGGATGAAGTCACTTGGTTGGCATGGGTGAAGAGCGTCCGCCAGGCGTGCCCGATGCAGTGTGAAGATGGCCACTCATCGCCCTACAAACCGCTTACGATACCATCTGCAGTTCCACAATGAGATGACAAAAAGTCATCCATAATAAAATAGGGTCGAAGCGATTGAGAGGCAAATTTTGACTTCGATTTGGTCGAACTGATCAAATTTCTGAGGCATTTACGGAGTACGGGTGTAGGATACCGTCTCGCACTTATTGTGGCAAGAATATGGAAAAAATTCATCTCGATAACGATATAAATGTTAATAATTCCACTGAATAGGAGCGTAATATTTATTATCTTCACTTTGTTGTTTCTTATACCATCTTCAGTCCTACAGCGAGAATAGACATGCAAGATCCATACGAGGACAAGGCCAAAACCATTCCCTGGTCACCAATCAGAGGTGCGGAAATTTCACAAGGTTAAGAATATGTTTAGGATCGTTTTGCACACCAGGGTCCGGGGTTCAGTTGCATTCCGAGAGGTTAGAACTACCTCTAATCTAATTAATCGTTGAAGAGGTACATTAACTGTCTTTGGAAAAAATTGGTACGATTTTACCACTATAATTCGATATTATTATTGTAAAGCCTGGTTTAGTGGATCACAGTCAGTAGTAGTTAATTTTCAAATGGATAGTTAAGAAGTTGCAGCATAGATTTGTATACAGATTAATTAAATAAATATGTAAGATCGTTTCATTCCTGTTTCTTCGCCTGATAGCTTTTGAAAAACCCTGAGGAGTGTGTTAAGGGAACTTTAAAATCTGTGGTTCCCATACCTAGTTAACCTGAAGGGCTCCACTGAGATTTGCATTAGACAGTGCAACTCGAGAGTGGAACTGGGAGAAAATACAATTTATAACGATTTTATACTAGAGATATTATTATTATCATTACTGCTACAATTAGTATTGCTATTATTAGGAGGTGAAACCAAAAGGGCGTCGCTACACCGTTTGGGAGAAAAGATTCGCTTAAAATCGGTGAATTTAAGGGAGGGGTAAACGCCCCGTAGTTGTATAGCTCGACTGTTCTAAAGGAGAGACTACTTGGGGAAATAAGAGACCTGAAGAGAGCCCAACCCTCCAGGACCTCTCGAATCTCTACAATTAAGCCCCCCCCCCTTCAGGCGTTGGGAGCCAGGATGGTACAGCTCGAGTGGTCCTTGAATGTAATTCTCCAAAATATCCCCCTCTTCCCTAGAGTGAAGAGGCCTACTGCGGTGTATGAATGTATGTGTGACAAGTGTATCAGCCTACGTGTGTATGTATGTATGTTTGGTAGTGGTAACAGTTCAAGTGTTGGTGCAACACTAGGTATGTAAGATCCTAAGCCTCTGTACATATGGGGGAAGGGAGTTAATATTAGGGCGTACCAGTGTGTATATATACATGGTATACAATGTATTTTTAATAGCAATGAAAATTCAGGCGTGTGAGTCTCATTGTGTAAGTGTCTAAGAGTGTGAGTGTGCATTAGCGAATATTTCACATTCGTAACTGTATACGCGTATGCATGTGTGGTTGTATGTACGTTCACCACTGTGTAAGTGCCTAAGATTGCCTATGTGTTTGAGGGTGTTGTTGCATGTATGATTGAGAATTTCCCACATGTTACTGTATACGGGTAGGTGTGTGTAGTTGTATGTCGTTTGGCAACAATAAACGTTCAGGCATGTGAGCCTCCTTATGTAAATGCTAAGACTGTGATTGTGCATGGCTGAGTGTTTCACTCAGGTCAATGTATGTGCATTTGTGGTTGTATGTAAGTACGGTGACAATGAAAGTTGTGGAGTATGCGCCCAACTATGTAAGTGTCTGACTGTTGTTTTTTTTAGAGTGATGGCTTATGGCTTTGTTTCATGCACGGGTATGTGTGCAAGAGTGTATGCATGAATGTGTGTCTAGGACACAAGTTAGCCCAATCGATCACGGTTTCACCGCATCCCATTGTTCTTCGATTAATCGCTCTTTTCGTCAAAAGAAGGAGAGAGCGTAAAACACTCTTCCATCACTCAACTCATTTCAAGTTAGTTCAAACGAAGTTTTCTCTAGCTATTCCAATTGTACACTTCACCCGCTAGGCGGGAAGGAAGGGCTCAGGTGTAGTATTTTCAACCATGCCTTAGTTGACATCTTCGGCTATATCTTCACTACATTTTTACTTCTTCGTCACCAATTTACAAACTTTCTGGCAGAGATACCAGCGATGGTTTTCGATAAAAAAACAGGATCACGGGTTAATAGAGATACTTTTCATTTTAGAAGCTTTTTTTATAATTATCTATTACTCATTATCTTATCTCCATGCTCACGCTACACAGTGGGCACCATGCCGTCGGTGGTTAAATATCTCAGAAGGAGAGGTTGTTCGTACTTTTCCGTACTCATACTCGTTGTACGAACAAGGTCATGCAAGTTTAGGGTTTGTGACGTCTGATCTTGTGGTCTTTGTCATGGCGACAATCGTTAACCCTTTTCTTTCGACTGACCTTTATCTTCAGTCGGTCCCTCCACACATTCTCATCTGAGTCAAAAGTTCCCTTGTTGGTTAGACAAAAGACACTTTTCGAAGGTTTTCGAATTAAACCGCGAGATGAGGCGAGTTGCTCGAGACGACGAGCTCAGTATCGAAGGCATAAATCAGCGCGGAAAGAAACTTGAAGTGTAAAATTAAAGAAAAGTTGTGTAATCCAACGTAAAAGAAAGAAGGGACTAAGAAGGAAAAGGGAATTTATAAATGAGAGCGGAAGAATTGCGGAAATTTGGCGAGCGAGTACATACACGAAGGTCAGTAGTACGAACTCCAGCGCCGTCACGGCACGGCGAAGTCTTATAAGTGGATGCAATGGATAAAAGCCGTGTACCAGCAAATAACGGAAATCAAGGAACCACTCAAAGTTTAGGTCAGGAGAGTACAATTTTTTAAGAATCATATGGCTAAAGAATTCGAAAGTACCACTCCGTCGAGAATGTGGTTATTAAGTACTTCTCCCCCCGCCCCACCTTGGTCTCTTCTAGCTGGCTCCGTCTCCTCCTCTCATTTCTTCGCTCTATCTCCCCTTCACCCTCCCTCCCGCTCTCTCCATTCATCCATCCATCCCCTCATTCACTAACTCCCTTTCCCTACCTCTCACTCCCTTCCTCCCTTTTTCCTCCTCACTCCCTTTCTTCCTTTCCCCCTCTCTCTTTCTATTTTTTTTGTCTCATTCTATTTTCTCTCTTCTCTTTCCTCTTTTTCCCCTTTCTCGCTTTCTTTCCATATTTCTTTCTCTCCTTTTTTCTTTCTTTTTCTTTGTTTTCTCTTTCTCTTTATTATTTTATAATCTGTCTGTTTCGAGCCCGATACGAATGGAGGTAATGGGCGGATTTTTTTGCCGCCCTCATCAATTCATGCTGTTGGTAGCGTGGGAAGTGTGCCTCCTCCTTATCTAACACGGAGAAGCGGTTAAATAATAATAATGAAAAATCCTTTTTTATCCTTCTAGCTGGATGACGCCACCCTGCAAGTGTATCGCGACGGAGATTACGGTACTTACCTCGACCTTGAGTCATCCTTGGCTGAACAAGCGGATGACATCGATGGTCTGACTGCCAGGTAAGTTGACAGAGTGCATGCAGTGAAGGTGGACAAGGGTACATGTAAAGTTGTCCTCTAAAGGTCGCGGTATAGGGTGGCTTCTAGCCATTCTCCTAAGAGATTATTATTGCGCGTACTTTTGAATCTCTGTGTTCTTATCTTGAAATTTGTTTGTAATTTTTAGTTTCTAAATTATATACTCCCGGCCGTTTGTGTTCATATCTTGGAATTTGAGTCTCTGCTTTCGTATTCTCGGTTTGTTTTCGTACCTCTGAGTTTAAGCCAGTTTTTAATTCCTATTTTGAGGCCGTTGGTTTATATGTTCGTAACATTAAGTCTGTAGGTATTCCTAGTTTTGAGTGATTGTTCGTATTTTAGCGCTTTTAGTTTAACCTTGTATCTCTAAATTTGTTTAGGTATTTATATTTTCCTAGTTTGAGTTTCTCTGTGCACACCTCTGGGTTCTTGTTTTTTGTACGAGTTTCTTCCTCGAAATCACTCCCTCGGTCACTGCCGGCTGTTTTCATACGTAGTTGTGGCAAAGAAATGGCAAAGAGGTGATATAACCTTACATCACTAACAAAGATATGAATGTTCAATGATGAAGAGGTAAATAAACATTAAAAATCCTTTTGTTAAAAAATCAATGAATGTATAAAACAAAATAGCTGAAAAAGGTTAACTGTGGTAAAGATTTTGCTACAATAGGAAACTAACCTTCACATAACATTGATTCCAGCCAGTTTTTTGATACGAACTTTATGGAGTTTCCTGCTTCTAAAAACTTTGTTTATATGAAACAACTTCAAAAACAACAAAAATATACAAGACTTACTCATTTTTTAGGATTTGTTTTAAAAGCTATCTGGAAATACTAATTTGAAATAATTCCCAAACCTTCCCTATTTAATCATCATCATCATCACTAACTTTATAATTTAAGAAGGGGATTTTTTTGAGTATTTGAATAATAATTTCATCTTAGTTTGGTTATCACTTATGTTTTTTTATAAAAGTTATTTCTAATCATTCTTTTATATCAAAACACAAAATGGTGAAGTTCAAAAATAAATATAAGTATCGAAATTTTGTGAATTTTTTAAAACCAAAAGAATTACAAATGGTGAAGTTCCGAAAATTTATTTTTATATATCTTCTTCTATAACTATATTTTAGCAACGTGATATTTTGAAAGGGGAGAAATTTAGTTGAGTTCCTTTTTAAAATTATTATAATTGGCGAAGTTCAGAGAATGTATAAAAATTTAACCATGGCTGCTTTTTGGGGAGGTTTTAAATTTTAATCTTAGTAGCGAAGCACAAGCTCCCCCCCTAGGAGACGGGGCGAAGCCATTGCCTGGTTTCACCAATACTATTATTTCAATAAAATCGTCCTCGTCCAATGAAAATAATTTTTTCTGCACTAATCAATATTAAAATAAAATGGAAACAAAGTGTTAATTATGTGAACGAAACTTCGCGAAACGGACGAAGCTATTTTATTTTTTTCTTTAAGAGAATAAATACAACGTTTTATAATAAAAGCAATCTTCAAATCGGGGCTCGTGAAGCCTGATTATGAAAACTTAAAAGACCCACGTTTAAAATAAGATATTCGGCGGGCATAAAACTAACTGTCTTTTCGATACTCCGAGTTGCGTTATGCGACTCTGAAATGTTTAAACCACTCAAACGTGAATTCCGTTATTTTTTAATTGAACGAATTAATGCTATTTGAGAGCGCAATCGGGAAAACAAGATTGCTAATTATGATAAATGGCAATTTCGAGATTGGTAGTGGCAAAACTGCTAACGTCATGGTAACAAATAATAATAACCAATGGGTGTCAAATTGCTAATGGCAAAATTATGGAGATAGTGACAGATAACATTAGTAACGATATTAATAGGTAATATTATTAGAAAATTCAATTAATAATAAATAACGAGGGGAGAAGTTTTTAATGAGCAAAAATAAGCGAATGCCAACTGCACTCCGGCAAAAGCAATCAGGAGGAGACTACTTGGGGCGCTATGAACGAAAGAAGCATAGCAAATTACGAACGAGTGGTAATTGAGTGTAATAACTTGGAATATGAGTGGTAACTCAACGACAGCAAATAGGGCAGGCATACAATTCTACAGATGCCATCTGCAGCATGGTTACCTATGCTACAACTGACAGTTCCCGCGGTTCGTAAAAGGGAGGAAGATCAAAAGGGGGAGGGAAAAGGGTGAGAAGAAGGCGGGTATATTAGATACCCCCTTCTCCGAGAGGGAGAGGAGTCCCCCCTCCCCTCCTTTCGGCCCCTAACTGATATGAGTGGACAGACGCTGATGGACGACTAGCCTGCAAAATCAGGCGACTCCCAAAGGGATATGGGAGAGAAGAGTCTTGCATAAAGCGATGAAATAGAAATGCCTAGAGAGAATAAAGCCCAGGTAGACTCAATCTACTTTAAGACTGCGGAGGAGCACTGGGTAAGGGAGGGAGAGCAGACCCTCCATATACCATGTGTAACAGTCTACTTGGTGCACCTCCTTCCTGAGTGAAGTTGCGGAGGGTGGAAATGTCTGGCAGGGACGTAACCCGAAGAGCTGAGAGAGAAGACAATTTTATGTACTCAGGATCGGTATGGCACGCAACTCTCCAGGCCGTATCCAGCCCTCATGACAAGGGATCCCCCCTCCCAGCGTTCTAGTCTTGAGGGCACGCAGCTCTCCCAATACCAGCTGCAGCATGGGCTCGCGGTCGTTGTACTTTTTTTCTACTTGGATTCCATTATAAAGTCACGCACATCTGCGCGCACTCGCGTGCATCCATAAACTCACACATATAACCTTTAATCCATGACGTTAATTTATATACCCCGTTGGAGGAGATGCCGTTGAGGAGAAGGGTTGTGCCCCGCGAGATCCTCCACCATGCAGTCATGCACCTCATGTGCCTTGTTATGCGCTGCCTTTATCGTTATTTGTCACGACTTTGAAATGGGAACATGAGAAAGTTCTTCCTATTTCTATAACTCCTCGTTTTGTGCAGACAAATCGCCGTGGTGAATTTATTTTCTAGGAATATTAATATACTAAAACTAGTGTGTAAGAGATCGTACAATGGATAATTCTACTTCGTTTGTCTCAGCAGAAACGTCTCACGAAAGCTGTCAAAATAGTGTTGCAAACCTCCTGAAACCAACCCATTTCGCAATACGGAAATGGACTCGTGGATTTGTCTATCGTTGTCGCCTTTTAAACGAGTTGAACAAATCATTCAATGTAGACAGATGGTCAGTGTTGGTTGAGCGAATTAACTGTTATTTCGCAGTACTGCTCTCCAATGTATACTGGCTCTGGCTTACTTGACATCTGTCACATAAAATTCACTTGACGTAACTCGTAAATATGACGAAAAAGTTCAAAAGAATGAAAGTTATTTATTTTTTTGTGAGCAAATTCTAAACCCAGATCATGTTTTTTAACAATTTAAATTCTCCTAACACGGAATCTCCATGAATTTTATTGTTATAGCAGTGTATATAAGGAAAAGAGGAGTCGGCTTGGTATGGAGGTGTGGCATTCCAGAACGAGTAGTGCCAGGCTATAAATATGGGTATTGACTTTGAAGGAATGCCGTTTATGTGGTCCATGGCCAACCGATTTTACTTACACGGAGGTGATAAACACAAATTAAGAGACTTCAAAAGTTGAAAACAATAATAATGTAGGGTAAACGAAAGAGTTGTAGTGGACGTAAAAGAAAATTATGTGTTATAATAAAAAAAATCTTTTAAAAATTCGATGGATGCGGATTCTTTCATGGTGCTTTGAAAACTGTGGGCGAAGTAGAATAAAATGTTTTGTGGCACCAAACTACATAGATGCTACAAAAGGAACTTATAATACTGTTTTCGGCTTCAGTATATATCTTTGTTCTGTCAAGGAATTACTTTCCCCTTAAGGCTTGGAGACCAAAGGGTAAATACACGCTCACATCCTTTTTTTTTATATTTTTCAATATATAGTTGTCGTTTCTATACGATTAAAACATGCTAGTATAATTGGTGAACGTTACTTTTAATTGCAATACAAAACAAATGTTTCCCTCCTATTAAATCATTGTGTTCAGTTTCTAAAGGTATACCTTATCGTTTGCTCACTTACCGTGAGAAAATGTGTCCAGGCTTTCATTCTAGCAGCGTGTAATTGCAATTTTTGATTTAAATAAAGCATTGTAAATCCATACTCCTCCCCTTCACTGAATCTAGCTGAGGTAAATGATTGACGCAGACTCAATGGTTTTCGGAATCAGAGTTATAACCATGAAACAGCGGGAACTCATGGCTTAATATCATATTTCCGCTTCAGCTTATCGGTTTCTCATCATAGTCGACGTTCGCTAAGGTATATTCTCTTGGGGCTTTCAATTGGCTTCCCACTCTTCAATTCTCATAAAATGATTGGTTGGTAAGAAGAATAACTAGTTTTGTTGATAACATGGGATTTAAAGCTCTTAGAGGCAACACGGGGTACCAAAGGGCATTATAAAACATCTGCAAGGTTGAAAAAAATGAATCGTGAAAACAGAATCAAATTTCACTCGGTCGATTGGGTATTGGCTGATATTTATGAATTACAGATAAATGAAACCGGATTCTTCGCGGAGCCTATATAAGGATTGTTATTGTTGTGATTGTTCAAGTATATTACAGCTGCTGTGGCGGGGAATTTTGCCTTTCTCCGAGTTCTTATGCTTTAACCTAGGTTCCCTCTTTCGCCGACCGGTCTGTTTAGTCCTGTTATTCTCTCCTTATTTCTAAATCCTAATTTTCATTTCTGGTCACCACTATTTTCCAGTTGAATCAATAATTCTAGGTTGATTAAGAACTAAAAACAGTCTTCAATACTTTCTTTTACTCAATTGTATCCATAACTATTTTTCTCCCATTCGTTTTACTTCCTTTGTATTTATTTCAACGATGCTTTTCTTTTCTTATTCTTACTCCTTAATTTTCGGTACGAGATTCAATGCATCTTTCCATCCGCAATGCAATAGAGCCAGAAATGATCAAAATGCTAAGAAAAGATAGAAAAACAAATATACAGATAAATGCAGCAGAGAGTATTAAAGTTGCTAAAGGTATTTAGTTGCATAAAACTTGATTCTATCAACCTTTAACTTAAAAGGTTCAGTAAACGTTTCATTCAAGGCATCCGCTTCAGGTTCATTTCTTTCAAACATCTTATTTCTGCCGAAGTGGTCCAGTCCAATCATCCTCAACAATTGATTTTCGTGTTCTCTCATCTGTAATTGACCGATGCAGCATTTAAACATGAGTCTCTCTGCTATGGTCTGTTCATAGCCTATCATGTGCCACGTTACATATTTTCACAATCATGTGCGCACACCAAGCGTTAGCTCCTACGTGGGTCCTTTCAAATCTAGTGCAATAGTCATTTCCAGAACGTAGTGAAGCCCACGAGACAACCAACACAACGCCACACACAGTCGATCAGTTTGCATTTGATGGGCCCTACCGCTCCCAAATCTCTTTTTCCGTTTGGCTTCATTAAGGTAATTCTTCAGTTCCCATCGTGTATTTCTTTTGTTTCTGTAATTCCTCCCAGATAAATTATATGTCCACTCCACATATCATTTGCTTGTATGATAAATCACACTCTCTCCGCTTTTTTATTTTCTCTCTGCCCCAAAATAAATAACGCTTCGGTTTGTGGCTTGACTTATCGTGTGTTCATATCCATTTTCTCACCAAATTGCAAAATACCGATATGCTACATTTTGTTGATATGGTTTACATAGCATATATTATATACGCGATCCATGTGATTTATCATCTACATTTTTGTTTCCATATATTAGACTAAACCAAGGGACAAACTCGTTATAAAGAGGTCAAACACAGTAACGACACCAAACAAAAATAAATGACTTCCAAATTGCAATTAAAAACAAATTTAATAAAATTAATGATCGAAGGACAAAATCATATTAAGAAAATTGTTAAAAAAAATACAAAATAAGATCTTATGCGATATGCACCCTGGGTTAACAACATCAATACGAGTTCACTTAATACCTAAATACGTGAAGCTACTAAAGGACCTTTATACTAGGGACGAAAAAGAAAACGAGAAATAAAAGTTAATCGACCATAGCAAAGTGAATGCCAAGAAGATCACGGAACGTACAGTTGCCATACAATCAGTTATGTCCCACTTTACGATGAATTTCGTTCAGAGAAAGACAAATTAATATATTATTATTATTTGATGAAAAGATAGTGTTTTGGGAATATTTAGTTATAAATAAACTAGCTAGGACATTTACCAATAAAATAAATTGAGTGATTTTTTTTAATGTTTTGGCGATATTTTAAGCAATACTGTCTAAAACTTTTGCAACAGGTTTCAATACAGGGGTCACAATTTTCCGCCCATTTTCCCTTTTATAGCTTAATTAGCTTTATATATTTAGTTATTTTTTAATCATAAATCACAAAAGATTGCATTAACATTTTGATATATTATATTTTTCATCCTTAACTCTGTTTTTCTTTGCTTAGTGGACAAGTAACCTTTCATGTTTTTGAGTTTAGGTTTATTTGAAACTTTTATTCTAACAATTGGCAGACAACCAACACTGAAAAATAAAAGTGGAAATAACATCACAAACAGGTAAATAATAATCATTGAAACAGTTAAACAAACACCAGCTATAAACCAATAAATAAATAAGTAGGTAATCCCTCCAACAAGATATACTAACTTTCCACGCTTATATAATGATTAAAGAGGCAGAGAAGATAGTTTGACAAAGGACCTGATCCTCATTAGCGAAGAACCTCTTAACAATTGCCATTCTCTACCAAATTCTTATAAAGAAAACTAAACTAAATTTTTGCCACATTGAAGAATTAAAGAACTGCAAAGCATTCAGTCCCTTGTTAGTAACCAGCAAAATGCTTAAAACTGTGTTGTGTTAACTAACACTAACAAAAACGCTCGAATAAAAAGAAGTGAGGCGGAGATACCCTTTCACACACAAACTGTTTACAACAATTGAGCAGATTAATGGGACTTTGAACTAGGAACAAATGGGAATCCAAATTAATGAGGAATTTTTAAGACACCTTCGATTTGCTAATGATGCTATTTTCTAGAATCCAGAAGAAATATATTAAATCCCAGCAACGGAAATATGATTAGCCAGTCTCACAGTCGATTAAAATTGCTGATTAAATTTAAAGCATTTGCAAGAATTGCTTACTTGAGACAGTTTGTGACGCCTAATAGCAGCCTGGGACACGTTAGGTTAGTTAGTTAATTGCGCCACCCACGTAAAGTACTTAACCAATGTAACCTACCAGTTCCATCACACGGAACTGAAAACAAAATACCGAACACAAACGCCTCTCAGAAGTTAAGAACAAATCAAAGCAGAATGAAACGAGAGTTTTTAATAAAAAAATATATGGTTCATTAAATAAAATAGTTAGATAAGAACACAAACACAGGCGATGGATAGAGCAAAATGAATAAAATTTCTGATTTGGAAAAGGGTAGGATAGACTGGCAGAAAAAAACCGACATAAAATGGATGAATGAAAGCCTAAACTAGATACCTTTATGCCTAAAAAGTCTCAGAAGGTGACTTCGTGGAAGGTGGGAATAATAAATTCACTCGCATGAATGACGTGGCAAACTCGTAGGTTGGACCGTGGCTAGTCGAAATTCCTAGTGGATGCCTTAGCCCAGCATTAAGATGAGCTCTCCTGATATTTCACACCACTATTTACGATTTTACCATCGATTTACAACAGCGCTCATATTTTTTAATAACTCGTAGTTTCAATAACACACTACAGTGCAGATCACACAGATATAGACATCAAAAGGTGTGAATTGGTAATAAACTAACTGCCTAACAGCGCACAGTGTCGAACCAATGCGCTTTATAAAAGTTATTCCTTCGAAGAAACTAAACAATGAAAACGATCTAATACACTTAGCTATGAAGGGTATCTATTACTGTTTTTTTTTGTGTTTTTTACATAGGTTTTCTTGTCTCTAGTTATTGTGTTAGGGTCATAATATCGTAGTATGTATGAAATGTAATTGTGCTAAATGGCTTTCTGTATGACGTCACCCTTCGCAAGTTTCAAACAGGTTTGAGACTCGTTGAAAACGAGTTCTGGTAAGAGATGAAAAAATATCCGGTTTTGATGGACACGCTCTTTCATACCTATTCTTTTTCTTCGCCCATTTCCATTAGAGAGTTAATTAAATTAGCTTGCTAATTATATTCATGCTAGATGATTTTTGGGCTGTATTTTGGGTATCCACCCTCAAAGTTCAAAGATCGGAATGAGCGCTTTCTGTGACCGTGTGTTTATTTTCCGTCCGATTCCTCAAATCTCCGTTCTAATCTTTTATATCTTATGGCGTCTCAGATATTTGCGTTGTTAGCCCGATAATGATATTAATACACTCATAGCACTTGATGGCATCTTCTTTCTTTAAGTATTTCAATGATGCTCTAATGGCGTTATTATATTCTTCCCACACCAGAATAAATACTTTGTTCTGACAGTGAATTTGACACTGGGTTTTAGACCCATAACCGTAATCAGACCAGAACAAACACTTTGTTCTAACATTGATATTGAGCCTGGTGGTTATGGTTCGAATCCTCGTCAGACCAAAACACCTCTTACAAAGAGTTAAAAGGAAAGCAATTAGCCCAAAGACCTATTGGTCTATACCTAGAAGAAACTTATAACTGGTTTCCAACGATATAATCAAATTGTCTTAGAAATAGATTTATGTTTCGCCCACGCATTCATAGTTCACCAAAGCTCGACTTCTCTCTAAAGAGAAACCTTGCCGGAAAAAGAAAGGCACCAATAAATTGATAAAATGTAGGGATCGGTTTTTGCGTCGTAAAGATTCTTAAATTGATTTTATTTCGATTGTAACAAAGTCCTAGAACTGCTTAGAAAGCAGTTCTAGGAGGTTAATGCAATAGACATTCATTCCCCATTAAGGAAATAGAAGCGAATCCTTAGCTTAGCACACTTTTCGAACAGGTCTCTTTGGCTCACACAACCGTTCAGACGTGACTCTTTGCTACATCATAGTTTTTTTAGAGAGTTTCTAGGCACAGAATAATACTTTCTGATGCGTCTTTTTGGCATAGCACAATTTTTCTTACGCGTCTCTTGAACAGTATATTTTGTTATGACGCGTCACGATTCTCGTCACTTTTTAGAGACAATGGGCTTTTCTGGGTCGGGAGATTGATCAGGCAAAGTTTTTATATGCACAGGATGAAAGCAATAGTCAAAGAGGGGCATTATCTCATGTTCGGGGCATCTCTCTCGATGAATGAACGATTAGACTCTAATTCTATGAAAACATTGTTACAAGAAAACATTTCTTCGCTTAAAGGGGGTTATCACATTATTCTTAATTGGCCTTATTTAAGAGCATTTCTTCCGTGGCGTTTCGTCCATTTTTATTAAATAAACCTGCTGCAAAAAAATTAAACCGCACCTTTATTGCTCCCTTCTATGATTCCTAACAACGTCATACAAAGCCACTTTATACAACCTGTAAATTGAGTCGAGATCGTAAAAGCATAAGGCGTAAATGTGCTTCAGGGAGTGATTTATGAGAGGAGCAAGATTCATTTTAGATCATCCAGAAAACACTGTCTAAAATGAAACGAGTGAGAAAGCCTGCATTTTCCGACCTTACCTTCGGGCTCTTAATTGCGGCAAAGCTGGTTCTAATTAGTTAATTAGTAGTGAAGATTAATGCTGAAAGATTCAGCTGGTGTGGGCTAGTGTATACTTTCGTTGTCTATACAGAGTAGCGTGGAATTAAAAGTGGATATCAAAGTGTTAGAGTTTCTCAAAAAGAGAGGAAGTTAAGAGACGTTTAGTAATGGTGGTAGGAAAAGAATGAGAGGGGATAAGAAAAGGTTGGAATAATAAAAAAAACATGATGTTAAAGAGGATTCAAGGTGGCTAAGTTTATGAAAGCAACTTTAAATAATTAAGTTCTTAATAATTAAAGGTTGAGTTTAGGAAGAACAAGGATTCAAACCTAAGAACCAACAGTTTGGCAAAGGTTTGAATACACATCTTTGGTGTACACCTTTTAATTGTTTGCTCACTTAATATTTGGATAATTGAATAATTTGAATAATGTGACAGGGGAATTCCTGAAGTAATACATCAAGGTCTGCTGACCAAAGAGTCGCGTGCTCTCACTTATTCTTATTTAGGACCTTACGACCTTCAAAACTTTAAATAATTCCCGGACTAACCATGAGAGGACCTTGTCAATTTTATTATTTGAAAGAAAAATGTAAAACAACATAAAGGTTTCAAATTTTGTTAGAATCGGCGGAATAGTTATGATGTTATTGCCAAAACCAAATACTTCCAGGGCTAACCTTGGGAGGACTTTAACAATTATATCATTCGAAAGAGAATGTAGAACAACATAAGGTTTTCAAATATCGTTAGAATCAGCCGATAGTTACAATGTTATTACCAAAACAAAAAAAAAGCAAAACGGAGTCCGACCGACCGATCGACATAGTAAGATGTAGGGTTACACGCGACTAAAAACCCAAACCAAATTCATTTGAACCCTGAAGGAATCTATTTCTTCAACATGGAATACAGAACAAAGCTTTACATAGACATAGGAATAATAATAATATTTTATCGCATGACTTCGCTAGCACTTACCCCTTTCGAGCGTTTGTTTATATTAACTTGCAACATTGTTCACTAGGAATTTCGAAACCTTCCTCATTAAGATACATTTATAATTTTCCTTATTCGTTGGGTTTTATTTGTCGACGCTGTTTTTTTGTTTGTTTATTTTTTTCTATTCCATCCACATATTTTTTAGGGGATCAAGGTTTTGATGACCATTTCCAAATATTAATAATGGAATCTTCAAACCGTTTCTTCACTACTGAGGTCGTTAGTTTTGGTTTACTGTCCTGTTGAAAGTAAAACTGCCTGGCTAACTTGAGTTTTCTTGATGATGCTTGAAGGTTTTCGTTCAAAATAGCCAAATAATATTATTTCCTTATCGTTTTATTAATTATAAAAGTATTTTTGTACCATTATAAACAAAGAAACCATAGCAAAGCTTAACCAGCTTTCCGCTAAATCTGTATTCTGCAATTATGGCCGAATAGTTCCATTTTAGATTCATGGCTCTATCTCACTTTCTTCCAAAATGTTTAGACACGATACACTTGCGTATTTACAAAGCTCAGCTATGTGAGATTTACAAGGGCACGGCTTCTTTCTATTCTGGTCATTTTAATGTAGGAATATCTTTACTATCGTCTCTGAAACACTAATCCCAACTGCAGGCAAACCTTGATAAATTTGCTTCTTAGAGGTGCATGAGCCAAGCTCAGTTTTCCATACGATATTACGAATAACAATCGATAATAATGTGATCTTCCCTCTAATTCTTCGCACAGTTTTTATCGTTGCAGCGTCCCTATACTTTTGTATGTTTGTTGCATATTTATTTGGTCAATATTCCTGTATACTTGTTCCCTGTCTCTCTAAATGCAATAACATCCCTTTGCTTGTCCTTCCTCTTTTTCTTGTTTCTGCCCATTCTGAGGCGATGTGTCAAAAATGTAGGATAATCGTATAACGAGAGACGCCCCTTGTACACCGAACTCAATTTCATAGCTGAGGACTCCTATTCACAGGAGAGTATAATAGGATAAGAAACTTAGTACATTAGAAGTACTATATTCGGAAACTACAACGTGTCCCACAAAAAAACACCCAGGAAATTTTAGATTTACATTATGAACTTTACACAAGTACAATTAACTAACATATGACTTTTACAAATGGCCCTCAAATGTCCAGCTCTCAACGTAATGAATTTTACCATGTGGGGGTTATTGTTACATCAACTTCGATTGCAGATGAGAGAGGTCACAAATATACAAATCTTAAAAACTCTGTTGATGGAAGTTTGGAATAATACCCAGCTTGAACTCATCCAAAGGGGGACTGGAAGTTGACTAGACCACCGTAGATTGCGGAGTGAACTGACTCAGTTTTGTAAGATTGCAAAAAGTTTTGATGACATTACTCCAGCTCTCAACGTAATGAATTTTACCATGTGGGGGTTATTGTTACATCAACTTCGATTGCAGATGAGAGAGGTCACAAATATACAAATCTTAAAAACTCTGTTGATGGAAGTTTGGAATAATACCCAGCTTGAACTCATCCAAAGGGGGACTGGAAGTTGACTAGACCACCGTAGATTGCGGAGTGAACTGACTCAGTTTTGTAAGATTGCAAAAAGTTTTGATGACATTACTCCCGACCGCTCTTTTTTGCCTCGAATAACAGAGGTGTTACTAGAAATAATTGGTTTAACTTGTTTAATTCTCTAAGCAATACAGAAATAGCAAGAAATTTCTTCGCATTTAAGATAATAACCTCTTGGTATAGGTAGCCTGTTACGGTGGTGTCTAGTACTTCAGTAAACATGTTGAAAAATAGACTGGATACTTCTTAATTTACAAATAATAACGTTACATAAAATAAAATTCGGCATATCAGTGGGTGTCTGGTTATTGTGAGTGATGGGTATTGTAACCTTCCTGTTTATAGGCAGTTCCTTTTTCTGTAATAATGTAAATTCTAGGAAATTACAACGTATGTCAAAGAGCCCTGGAGCGATTAAATGGACATTAAGTTTAACTTAGACCATCCGTTTGTGGAAATTTAACAGATGTATGCAGAAATGGGTAGATTTAATGCGGCAAGTAGATACATACATTGGCAGTTGGGCCACACATCACGCCTTACAATCTATGAATAATTTTGCAAGCAATTTTTGTGAAGAGAATGCCTGCAAACTAACAAATTAAACAATGTGATCGGTGTAATTTAAGTTTTCATATTTTAACAAAAAAAAATTAAACTATGAATTTTATCTTCCCTGGAAGAGCTATGGCAATAATAATTCATCTTATGTATCCTCCGAAGATGCTTTCGGAGAGCATAACCTTAGCAGAATGAATTTCACTTCAGTAGGGACATCTTAAATTGGGGTTGAGGCTCTGTAGTTCAGAATATATTTCACCATCGAACAATCTATTTTATCATCTCCACAAATTGTCGCCGATAGACTTTCTTTTCATCTCTAGATATTATGAAATACATTCTGATAACTCATTCGGTCTTAATATATTTTAATTACTTTTGATGTCGTATCGCAAAATTTATCGTGCACATGAATATATAGTTTGTCGTAATTATTGCTGCTCTGAGACTCTAAGCTCTGGATGCTTTTTAGTTCTCTCCTGTCACCGAAACTCGTCCCGGAGATTTATAATACCCAATAATTTACTATTATTTACTTTAAAATAGTAATTAACGTTAGCATCTCGACCAGAAAAAATTTTTTTAGGTTTAAAAAGAAAGTGTTAAGGTTATGGAGAGTAGAAATGAATGGAAAGCTCATGGCACGAGCATCTACAAAAAGCACTAAAAAATATCATCGTTGGTTATACCCATTTCGTCTTCTTTTTATAATTTAAATGAGAAAAGTTATTCTAAAAATTTCTAAATTTCATTCTCAATATGGCCGATTGTGTATATGTATCAAAAGTTACTATGCACTGGACTGCATATTTAGTCTCACCAAAGGCACTGCTGCTCTGAGACATCTTCGCAACCGTGGAGGACATTTCCAACATCCGGTGCAGGAAGAATTGAATCGTATTCGGGACATCCTACACATAAGTGTAATCTCTTACGGATTTCGAATTTAATGCAAGCTTTTTTTTATGCTCTTAAACTTACATTTTCCTCCCTTTTCTTTCCTTCTTTACAAAGTTCTTTCCTCAAACTTGTAGGGCAGATGCCATGATTCGTTTTCGCTTTCTTTATAGGCAATCTATTTTGATCCTTATATACTCACATCAAGGTAAATGTTTCTTCAAAACAGCCTCACACAAGCACAACGAACAAGATTACCTGTTTTCCGTGAAATGAATCAAATGAATAGATTGAATCATTTAGATCGTAGCCTTTATCTCCATCAACTCCCTCATGGAGATGCCAACGCAGTCCAGAGTAAAGCAACGAATCGGAAAATCCAGGAATTTTCCCGCAAACGGGTCGAACCTGGCAGCAGTGACAAATTGGTTCGGTTGAGCTCCAAAGAAAATCTGGAAATAATAAATTATTCACGAGAAAGCGTTGAAAGCTTTAGGCGTCATTAGTTAGGGGTTAAATGTAAATATAAAATGAAAATTCGCCGAAAATCGAAGGATTTTTGTTAATGAAGCGAGAACTAACACATGCGTATTAACTGTTAGATCTGAGAATTTCAATGAGTACTTTGGGGCTTAAAAATATATACTCTAACCATCCTCAATGGGAGTAATAAATCAGTGTTTCATCAACTGAACAATGTTCACCGCAATCCATATCGTGCGTGGAAATTCCGGTTGGCATGACAGAAAAAGTATCTAAACGAGTGTTTGGAATATTCTTTTTTATATCTTTTACCTCACTATATCTTAGAAATTTCATTATAGAATATAGATAAATATCTAATTCTACTGTAGTTATAAAATATGTTCAATGGCAATTATATAGCTAGGGTGGTGCAATCTCTACGCATTGCTTCAAAGAGGTCAGTATCTCCTCCCGCAACTATTTCTCATTGGATTTATATATGGTAGCAAGCGGCGTCTGCTATGATTTACTGATTCACTGGATGTGAAGATTTTCAGACCAATTCCTCAAAAATTATGTCAGTATTTGAGGAGTATTTGACTTATGGCTGTGTCGAAAGCCCGTATGATCAGAAGCAACCTTGTAAGCCTGATATGCAAGAACTCACTTTCAAATGAAGCCATGAACTCGTCAAAACTTATAGAATATTTAAAAAGAAATATCCTGATAAAATGAACAAACCCATTGCATATTTTGAGAATTTAAAGAAAAATTTAACTAACGAAATACTATTTCATATTTTTTTAAAAGGTGCAGAAACAAGTGAAAGTCGATTCAGTTCGTCTTATGAAATAGCGCAAATAATTGCAAAACTGGAATATACCATAAAGTTGTGGAAAATATTATACAGCCTTCGTTTGAGATTCTCATGAAAACTGTTGCATCACGATTCAGGAAACGTGTTAAAAGCATTACTGCTGAGCAATGATTAAATTCGGAGAAGAATTGACGAAATGTCATCTGATGAAGAAAAGCAACATGTTGAAAAACTAATACATAATAATTTTTCACTTCAAATTGACGAATCTAGAGTGAGTGATAACATAGAAGTTCTTATAGCATATGTTCGTTTCATAGATAATGTCTGCGAAATTTGTAAAGAAATGTTCGTACAACTTTTAGAAACTGACACTACTGGACAGGCACAGATCTAGGGGGAGAGAAGCCAAGGGAGCTGGAGCCCTCCAAGCAAATTTGTCCTTTCATTAGCTCATTGTGAAAAGCGAAGCGACTTCATTAAGCGTCCCCCATAATGATACTACTAAGTCATTGTGTTCATCGAATTCCTGCTGATTATTGCCATCTTTCTCGAGGATGATAGCAACTCGGACGAGACGGCGTGACTTCTACTAATCGCAATCCGATATCCGCGCATTCTGATTGGCCTCGTCGTCGCTGAGTCGGTTCTAGCTCACGGCGTGGAGCCGAGCCCTGCAGTCTCTTACGGTCTATATTGTCTCAACATACGCTACGATCGGTGAAGTTGAGACATATCTCAACAATACCCGGGAAGGTGCACTAACCAGCTTCCACTACGTCTTCAAGAAGGCATAGGAGCTCTCCCAATAGATCGGCTTGTCACCTGACACTATTCCTGTGTATCGAGTGTGTAGATGGAAAACGCAGCTAGCGAACGTACCATTCATTGACCAGGTGTTAACTGAGCTTCTTAGCCGGTTCGGAGATGACACTATTCCGATCGTCTTCAACGTCGAACATCTGTTCAGCGGCGTGCACAAGGATGTTGTTGCCATTACTGGAGGTGACAAAAGTCTTCGAGGCTAACATCGAGGCCTCGTCAAGGCAGAAACAGAGGGCTGATTTCGTCAACAACCAGGCTTGACTCTTTTGAAGATGATCTTACCCATGCCCAGACCCGAATTTATCCGAACCTGGCCAGGCTTCTCCAGGTTCGGATCACTCTGCCAGTCTCGAATGGTCATTTTCGGGCCTGAAACGACTGAAAACGTACCTAAGTAATAATATCAGTCAATAACACCTCAACTGCCGAGTTCAAAACGAAATTGATGTTAGAATAGTTAGAGTAATCAATATATTTGCCCAAAGGAAGAGGAGCTTGATGTTCATGTGAAATATCATGACCAATGCTGTGTGTTAGGTGCTTATATTAACCCTTTCAGACCCGTTTATGTTTATATTTCCTTTTTAAGCCATACGTTTATTTTTCTATTCAAGAAAGAGTTATGTAATAATATAAAAGATATATAAAACCGTTTTGTAAACCGTTGTGATCGAATGTACCTTATATGATACATGTGTAAAAGACAAGTAAATCTCAAAAATAATAAATAAATTCAGTATTATACCTTAGCTGACACCCCAAAACTACAATAAACCACAATTAATAATTTTCTGAGAGAGTTATTGCTCACTCCTGTGTGAGTTACTGTCATTTATTATCAATGATGTCTATGATTAACATTATCGGAGGAATTAAAGTTATCCCTCTCCCCCCAATTTTTATCCTGGACCCGCCACTGCTATTAAATTATTTATTTTTGAGGCTACAAAATTTGGTAGCAACATAAAATTTTGGTGCAACAGATGGTGCCCCATTCATGATTGCTAAGTATAAAGGATTATTTCTTACTTAAAAGAGGTATGCCCTTCTATTCTTACAGTGCATTGTATTCTACACAGCCATTAATTAAACCTCACAACGAATATCACAGACGTTTTCAAAAGTTTGGCATTGATAGTGAAGAGCAGCACATAAGATTTATTCTACATACTGAAGTCTTCTGTCTTTCAAATGACAACTGCTTGGCAAGATTCATTAGCTTATTTGATACAGTAATTAACTTCCTGGAAAGTAAAGTAGAGGGAGATTTGTCACAGAAAATAACAAACCACAAAAGTGATATCCATCTTTAGCATGGATTTTTCCTAAGTTCAATAAAGTTTTACTCCAGCTTCAAGGTAAATTATGCACGTTACTAAATTCCACGCGTGTTTTGAACGCTTTTACTGAAAAATTGGAATTGTTTCAAATCAATATAAAGAAGAAGAATTTCGATAGCATGCACGAGTTAACAGAAGTAATTGAACATTTTCATCCAAAACTAATAAAAAATACGCAAAATATTTATTGAAATTGAAGGAAAACCTAAGGATCCAATTTTAGATTTATTTGGATTTAAAGTTCAGCCATGGATGATCAATCCTTTTGGTTGTGATATCGAGTCTGTCAGTAAAAATATACAACAAGAGCTTATTGAACTAAAATACAATGATGAATGCAACTACAAATTTGAAAGAGCTGACATAACTGAATTATGGCTGTCAAAAACAACTAAGGAGCTGTATCCAAACATGTGGGCTCAAATGGCCAAAACGCTGTTATGTTTTCCACCATCATACTTTGTTGAATGTGGATTTAGTGCAGTCAATAAAATCGTGACAAAAAAAGAAGTAGAATTGATATATGCCTGCGATGAGACAAGGTTAACCAATTTAACTCCAGATATTAGAAACCTAACAGCAAAGCACCAACCACAAGAATCACATTAATATTAAATAAACAACCTAAGTAAATTATCCTTTTAATAATTTAAGAAAAAAGTTGACTTTCCCAACCAGTTTTCAGCTTAATTATGCTTAAAGCCGTTTCTTTTAATATATATCTTTGCAAGTGGGTACAGTATGGGCGATTGCTTTAAAAAATAGTGAAAAGGCGGCATTAGTGAGAAAAAGGTTGAGAAACTGATATATGCAAAGGGTTTGAAGGGAATAAAATAATAATGGAGGTTTTATATGACACCCTTCAAGTCCTTTAGGCCCTCGCAGGGCGCCCGTCCATCGACTAAGAAAAAAGGCCTGACAGAAAAGATGGGGTTTCAGAGACTGCTTCAAAGCAACAGGCATATGCCAGGAGGCAGACCATTCCACAGCTTAGAGGCAACTACGGATAAGGCACAATCACCCATGCAGCAGAGACGAGGGCGATGAACCTAAAGTAGGAGGGCAATTTCCGAGCGAAGCATTTTGTTGTATGGTCACAGCCTCTGTGGGGGACAGGTAAAGAGTAGTGACGGTGTTTAAAGCACAAAATGCTATTAGAGGAGCATATATGCCCCCTTTAACCTACGACGGGCGGTCAATATGTTTTGCAATTCGGATATGAGGAAAAGTGTTTTATTATTTTTCAATATAACTACCCTCGACTTCAATGCACTTGCGCCACTTGTCTCTGAGGCTTCGAATTCCCGACAACCAGAAATATCCCGACTGCTGTTCAATCCACTCCTGGACGGCGAGCTGGGCATCTTCATCGTCTCCAAACCGGCGTTCACGCAGTGTAGCCTTGAGCTGAAGAAATAAAAGGTAGTCGCTAGGGGCCAGATCTGGACTGTAGGGGGGATGGTTGAGCTCCTCGAATCCGCACTCGCGCAGGGCAACTTGTGCAACTCTGGCCTTGTGGACTTTGACGACGTTGAAATCGATCATGGGGCGTGAGGTTTCGTGAGGTTTCTAGGGCCCCACCGGGCAGAGACCTTGGTCATGGCCAAATTGTCGTGGATGATGTTGATAACACTTCCATGTGATATTCCAAGTTCTCGCTCGATTTCTTAGACTTTCACCCGTCGATTTTCGAGGATCATCCTCTCTACACGGGCCACATTGTCCTCGTTGGTCACGTCTGACGGGTGTCCTGGACGGGGGTCATCTTCAAGAGACTCACGACTATGGAAGAACACCCTATTCCAGCGAACAACGGTTGCATACGAAGGGGCGGTGTCGGTGTACACTGCAACCATGCCTTCATGGATCTCTTTTGCATTCTTGCCTTCCTTGGTCAAAAGTTTGATCAGTGCGCGGTGCTCAACCTTCTCCATTGTTGAAAAATTTGTGACTGACGATCTGCGATCAGCTACTGCTTCTTAAATAGACGAGGCAGGATCGTGCTGCTGCAGGTCTTGACTTGTCATAACTTGTCCTAACACCCCCACAAACAACCATCCCCCTTCCTCTGTTTTGTCTTACCGATTCGCAAAAGTTATTGACCGCTCCTCGTATGTTTGGAAAACATGACCTAAGAAATGCTGTGTTTGTGAATGTTCACTTATTTCGAAGAATAAGGGCGAAGAGGAAAATCCGAATGAAAAATGAATGCATAGGACGAAAAAATTAAAAAAATCTAGGATAATAAGAAATGCTGTGGCACAATCCACCCCCCCCCCCCATCGGTATCATTAGACAAGTCTATACAATGGTGATAAGTTCGTATATTTGATTCATTATGCTTATATCTATGATTTCGATATTCCTCAGATACGATCCTAGCAGTAATGAATTGATGATTTTACCAATTTCTTTTTTATTTATTTTCATCATCAGTCTTTTCCTTTTTTGTTTCTCTTTACACGGAAGTATGACCCTATTATTATCCATAATTATTTTTTTACTCTACTTTCTAATTCGTAGTTATGCAATATTTTTTTTATTTTTCCATTCCAATAAATGGGAATTGTGTGATATCTTTTGACGTTTTCCATTATTCACTTTATATTTCCATATCTAGTAGTACCTTTTGCTATTTTTTATTGTCTACTTTAATAAATTGTAGTTGTGTGCCAATTTAAACTATTTACTATATCCATCGATCATAGTTGTGAAACCTTTTATTTTCTCCTTCCAAAAATAGCAGTTTTGTTATATTTTTTATTATTTTCAATTTCTCATTGTTCATTTTTTTCTAAATCTCAGTTATGTGATGTTTTTTTTACTATTGATAATTTAAAAATAGTTTTCCCTATTTTACATTGCTTTCATTTTCCCTCATTCGTTGCTTGTCCCCTGTCATTTTTTTAGTTACTAAGAACTATTGTTTTTCCTCAGCACCTTCTTACGAATGGTGTGTCTAACGAAGGGGGGAAGAGCACAGGGCAGTATTTTTTTTTAATGAATTCAAGCCCCCAAGATTTTGGTGGTGTGATTAAAGATTTTGCAGAGAGGAAAGCCAGAAAAATTAACATTCAAAATTCTCGCATTTGTTGTTGCAATTTTCTATTTCTGCAATCAAAATAAAATAAATTTCCGTAATTTTAATATTTCTTTATAATTTTTGGGAGATATCCGGTGAGTTGTCAAAGTTTTCCCGGACCCCGCGCACCCCAGATGCCCGGTCTTATAGACGTTCGCTGCAATCGCATCAATCGATTCGCTTGCGTCGTCTCGATTTGGAATTGTATGTTGCTTCAAGGGGCGGCAAATTCTAGGACCGCCCCTGGAGGCATAAATGCTAGGTATTCCTCTACTTGTTACCCCTGTTTGCTTACATCGCCCCCCCCCCACACGCACACATTATACAATGAAATAGGAAAAGCTTTAGAAGATTAAGGTCTGACATTTGCACCTAAATCACAGCTAAAACAAATTTTTAATCCCGTTCACACCATAAATTTTATTATCTAATGACCATTATTTTGTGCAAAATTTTCTACAATTTTCGTCGCATTTCTTATAGAGCTTTTACAGTTTGTAAAGCCCTGTGTGCTGTAGGCGTTTTACTTGTATCAGGAATTAATCGCTAGTTCTTTTCTATTCCAAGCTTATCCTCATAGAACCGTCATAGTTCAGATGCTGGACTCTTAGGTTCCACCCTAAGGCCTCGTTGGTAGATTGTACGCACGCGTTGGTATTTGTACTGCGTGGATCTATGTACGTGACTGTGTGTATGCGTGCATCTGTGGTCCAAATACTTCAATATAATCTTAATTGCATTAGTTAAGTGTCTCAAAGCCATTTTCTTTACGTCGATAGCTTCTCCCATCATAGCGGGATGTGTCCATGGCAGCACCATGCACCAGTCGCCCAACGGTCACTGTCTAATGAGGAGTTCTTCAAGGGACGCGGCTTTGCACCGAGCGGATTTTATGTGACTTATCGGAAGTTCGCATCTTAAAAAGCGGATCCAGATCTTACTTTTTTTTAGAATGTGACCTTTAATTTTGTGAAGATATTTCAGTCTATTTAGGTTTATATAAAAAGAAATTTTATACTTTTAATCTTGAGATAAAAATAGAGTGATCACAATGGTAAATGTGGAGTTTTTCCTCTAACTTGGATGGGTGATTTATTTATTTCCCATTATATAAATTTATAGTCCCCTCCTCACCTCATAAATATGACAAACAACTCTAAAGGTCGTCCTTGAAGGACCAAAGTCCGGCATGGTAGGGGCAAACTTGTGACCTAAAGTGTGAAACCAGAGGAACAAAAGTGAACACAAGGCTATGCACAATCTCCCAGCTATTGGGTTCTGCCCAAGATGTCAGCGGTTCAAGAACTACCCTCCGTATTTACTTTGACGTAAGGAGTACCTATTAATTATGGGGGAGGGGGGCTTATTTGGTACTTATCATTGGGTAATTGTTTAGTTGAAGATACTCCCCCTCAAGGGTGAGGGCTTATAGACGGAGGATAGTATCAAGTTTGTACTTTTGATTTCATTTGCCCTTTTGTACGAACTAATTCCTGGAGCCTTGAAAGACTCCCCCCCCCCATTCATTCCGCTCCAACACTTAATATTTCTTCCCTTCAAATTTAAATCGAAATGCCAATGAGGCACATCCTGCAGAAATAGAGTGGGGAAGTTAGAGTAAGTGAAAATGTATTGAAGATATATAACTGTAGGCATTAGAGCCGGGAGGGTACACACTAACTACTCCAGATGGGGGCAGTAGAGGGAGAATGGGGTGGAAAAGATGCAGAAATGTTAAAAAAATCTCCCAGGCCAGAACCAAGAGGGAAGTGTGCTACCGCCCCCACCTTTCGCCAGTCCGCAACCAGGAATGAATGGACGAAAGCTGGTCGGTGACTATCCTCCGAAATTAGGTGCCGACTAACAAAAAAGTGGTAAGAAGTTTATAAAGAAAGTGGCGAGAAAAGTGTAAAATAGAAATGTATAAATGGATTAAGACCAGGTACCTTTAATCTAGTTTGTGACCGGTAATAGCACTGGGCCTGGAAGTCGTGCTACTACTCCAGGTATCACCTGTAACATCTACACAGGGTGAGCTCTTGCGGGGTTTAAGCTCTTAAGTTAGGGTTTCTTAACTAGGTGAGGGGGGTCGAAACAGACCTGCGAGGGGCCTCACGATGCAGCCTTTAATGATGGTTCACCCTTTGGGCTGTTAATTTACTTCAATCAAGCCATTCCCTTAAATATAAATAAAACACACGAGTTTTCAAATATATATAAATATGTAAAATAAAACAAAGCTACAACTACTGTGTTATTAATATCCACACTAGTGGCCCTAGAAACAAGGGGGAAGACTGCTTGGGGTTTTGAAAAAGGTACAGGTATGAAAAAATATTTTTAAAAAGTGACTTAAAAGATACGAGTTTTGTTTAAAAATCTTAGTTTTTCTTTTTTTCGAAATCTTGCCTTCTTTCTTTACCCTATCCCTTTTTTCCACGATTAGATACCACCTAGTTTTCCTACGTCTAGCTACAGTATATTCGTACATTGGAGTACATTTTGATCTACATCCCCGAGACACTTGTATCGAGATCTTATAGCGAGATATAATCACTTTAGATCTTTGGGGTCGTTGTAAAGATCAACAGTCCTGGACTCGGTAAAGATTAACAGACCCCAAAGTAAGCGACTTGTTTGATGTGATAATATGCGGTCTACATTAGCTAGTTTTTGAATTCATGAGGTTAGTTAAAGGGTGGTTCGTTTTTATATAGTTTATTTAAATGGTTCGTGCTCCCCAGTTATATAATTCCCTGGTTGCGCAAAAGTAAAAACTAAGAACGCTTTAGTAATTAACCCCTAAATTTCAAAAGCAACCAGTCTCTCCCTAACGGGTCAGTAGACCACAAATGAGAAAATCAAACATGTCAGTACACCACACATAAGAACAACAAAATGATAGTAGACCACACATTAAAACATCAAACATGTCAGTAGAACACACATGAGAACATAAAACATGTCGGTACACCACACATGATAGAATCAAACATGTCGGTAGACCACACATGAGAACATTAAACATGTCGGTAGACCACACATGAGAACATCAAACATGTCGGTACACCACACATGAGAACATCAAACGTGTCAGTAGACAACGCATGAGAACATCAAACATGTCGTTTATTATGTACACGTTGAAACATCAATCATGTCAGTATAACTAAAACAACATCGAAAATTGAATGATTAAATATAGTATATAATATAACAAATCAGCCAAAATAACGTGGCAATACGATAACAGTAAAAAAACAAAAACAAAGAGTTTTATAAAATATATTAATGATAGTGAGAGGCATTTGTCCTGCAGAAAGTGTTTTAAAGTGTTTTGTTTTATTTCTTTTTCTCCACCCAAATTCAATTCTTAAGGAGATGTGAATTAAAAAAAAAAACAACTTTTACATCTTTGCATACTCTTAATATGCAATTTCGAGCTGGCAGAGGATCTTCAACTAAAAGTACTTTAATATCTTCTTAAGTTGAACGATCCATAACTTGAGGATGTATATACAACAAGCATGCCTTAAGAACTAATCACTTGGTTCTTAAATGTTAAAAAATAATTTCTTTGTTCTCGCATGTTAAGAACTAATCACTTGTTCTTATATGTTAAGAACTAATCCCTTGGTTCTTATGTTAAGAATTAATCCCTTGGTTCTTATGTTAAGAACTAATCGCTTGTTCTTATATGTTAAGAACTAATCACTTGTTCTTATATGTTAAGAACTAATCACTTGGTTCTTATATGTCAAGAACTAATCACTTGGTTTTTATATGTTAATTAACAACAACTCAATTGGTTTTCGTATGATAAGGACTAATCTCTTGGTTCTTATAAGTTAAGAACTAATCACTTGGTTCTTATGTGTTAAGAACTAGTCTATTGGTTCTTATACATCTGTTCCTGTATCTAATAATTAAATGCATAAATTCACTCCAAAGGTAAACTATTTTAAATTCCCGACTCAGTTTGTAAAGATAAACAACCCTAAAAATAAGCATGTGGGGAAACTCCGATCTTTGTTCTTCTTATCACTCTCCCTTTCTTCCCCTCCCTAAATTGTTTTCTTACTGAACTTTACTTGGCGAGAGAGGGTAGGATTTAATTTATTCTCTCCCCACCGATCAATACTATTACGCCCTTCCTGCAAGGGATCATCAACCCAACCTTGCGCCGAGTTTGAGAGGAGAACATCGCAACAAGATGTTTGCTCGAGGCTGAATCAATGCAGACACATCAGAGGTGAAGGGATGGGCTCAGCTATGTATTATTCTGGCGATCTATGCTTCAAATTGTTGAGGGGTGGGTATGGGTCTTTAAGTGTCAAGGGGTTTAAGCCTCTCACACAGTCATCTATCCCTGGAGTCAAAGACTAATTTTACGCGTTTTAGATAACGTAATTTCAGTGTCCTTTCAAGTGGCAGTAGTATTTCTGAGTCATAGCAACTACTTTCCACCAAAGTGTCAACTGTAGATGCAATTAGAAGATGGGTGGAGTAGTAATGGTAGTAGTATTTGTTAGTAGTTATTAAGTTGTCAAGAAATTAATGGGGGGGGGGGTCGAAGACAAAGATTGTTTTATATTGGTGTTTAAATTCCATACAAATGGCGTACGAATGCCGCATGAACTACCTGAAGGACAACGTGTGACTATTGCTTTATCTCTAACCCAACCTGACCCATCTGTGCAACAATTGCAACCTTTAAATGGATCTCTTGCACAAAAGTGTCCTTCAATGGTGAATAGAAGGGTGTCTGTTCCACACGTGGCGCGTTTGACCCCAATAAATTATAATTATTAATGCGTTACCATAGGGAGTTCGTCCTCACCCTCCTTAGTCACCGGCTGAGATAATCACCATGTGATTATCATTTATTTAAGTCATTCCAACATCATCTCAATGGCAAGGTTTACTCTGATATGAATAAGGTGGAAGAGGAAACCAAATCAAATATTTGAATTCTGTTAGAACGGAGTCATTATTTTCACTAATGATGAAAACGAGTTTCCTGAATATAGTTGAAAAAAACCTATATTAATTTATCGACAGACTAATTTCCACTAAATTGTCAACTGTGGAGGCAAACGGGCACCATTCAATTTCGGGGGTAGGAGGCAACGTATGGTATTCAATTGGATAAAAAGGGTGGATTCAGAAATCGAAAATTTAATTAAAATGATCATTTTTAGTGATTTTTACCACCGATCTGCGTTTATTTATTTTTCCGTGGGACCCACGTTATAAATGTGAGATCCAAACCATATGTATCTACTGCGGAACTCCATCCCGCGACTTACCACAGCCGATGTGCTTAACTTAGCTGTAATTTGAAGCGGTGTTTCCACTCGGCTAAAAAAAAAAGGAATGAGTTAATCCCGTATATTTTTAACTCAGTTTCTCGTCCAAACTATTTCTTTCTTTTTTTTTAGTGTTCCTAAGTCATTTTTCTGCAAATTTCTTAGTTTTACGCTATTCATGAAACTTAATGTTATTAACATCATTGCCGAGGATCATTGTTCTTCCGCCTGTCCTCCCACGTTTATAAGGTCTGATTTCATTGATAAATGAAGCCAAGTTTGGAGAAATCCGTTTGCATCCTGGTATACACTCCCCTTCCTCCCCTGGTGCTTTCAAGCGGGCTCTGAAAACCCGCCTCTTCTCTCAGCCCTGCGAAGGTTTCAAGGTCTGGAAGGGCTTCCTATCAAACAACTTTATCATTATTATTATTATTATTTTATCATCCATCATCATTATTATTATTATCATTATCTCTGAAACTAGAAGTAATCTTTTTAGGCTGCTGTGGTCATTGGGTTTCTTTCGTATTTTTATTTCTCCATCTTCTTCCCTTTTTTTTTCCCCAACCTCCTTTTCCAAAGTTTCAATCGCAGTCGTCTCAGTTCCTTTTCATTCAAAAAAATAAAAATTATCGCATGAAGTAATGGCAATGAATGGGCATACAGAAAGGTATAAAAGAAGACTAATAAAAAATAACAAGATCAAAAGCACTTGAAATTTACTAGAATCTCTAAAAAATAGATCATGCTAAGAAAACTAGTAATGTATATATATTAAATAATTAGAATTTATAAAACCGAGTAATAAATGCGAAGGTTTCTCAATTACACTACCACAAAAGCGAGAATCAAACTTGAAAACTAAGATGGAAAGATCATTAAATTACTCCTGTCCAAGAAACTACCAGATGCACTACTTCCATAGTCTGTTTAGGAAGAAATTTCTCCTCAAACCTTTACTAATAAACTGGATATAAAATAAGAATGTTAGACTTATTTAAGAATATACGAAGTTGATCAAATTGATCGGAATAACCGATACTTCACCTAAACCAAAAGCAACTCCCAAATTTAGGTTCTCCATATTGGGAACAGGATCTGGGCGTTTTTAAATGGAATTTACGAGCTAAAGTATAGAGAGCAGGAAATTACGAGGGAAGAAGGGCAGACAGCTTCAGAATAGGTTACGATTTATAGAATTGTAAATTGGGGATTTACAAAAAGGGACGAGTATATAGAGAGATTGCCTGAGCGAGAGGTTTTATGATAAAGGCACCATCTAGCGATGGTGTCAAATGCATTTTCTGGGGGTCTATTCTGTTTGGCGGCAGGCGGATCTTTTGTACCAAATTTTCGACAATAATACAGTTTTGAGTTCTGACTACGAATATAACAATTCTTCTTTGGAGAAATGAAAGGAAGTATCTATAAAAAAAAGAAATTTCAAACTGTAAATTTTGGTTTGTCCGATACATTTTGAATAAAACGAAATTAAAATGAAACGCACTTAAACTGCCGTATGATTTCCAAATATTGTTGTTCACTCCCTTTATTCTTTCTTCAAACATTCATTTGTATTTAGATATAAGTATCCCATAATATTTTTTTAAACAATTTTTCATTTCTATTTCGTTTTCGCCACATAAATTCACATAAGTAGGAACCGAGCATCTCACGGCGGGTACCGCCGTGTTCCAATATGTTTCACCTTTTTGGAGTAAATTCAAGGGGACTGCTCGTGGAGGGTTTAGCACTGCGGGGGGACCCCACTACGATAATCCTGATTTTCAATCAATTGGGGGAGATCTGGGGGGCACAGCCCCCCCCAGTATATAATCATAATTGTTTATAGAATAATGTTCTAAACTAGTGCGCATTAAATTTTATTTTTTAAACCCTCCTTTAATTTCTCCAAAAAATAAATGTTATATTCGTATTCAGAACTCAAAATTGCATTATTGGCGAAAATTTGGTACAAAAGATCCGCCTGCCGCCAAACAGAAAAGATCCTTTTCTGGAATTTTATAAGATCAGTAAATGAGTCGCAAATCAAAAATGACCATTATTTCCGAGATGATATTTTTTTTTAAACCTAAAGATGACTTAGACATGACCGTTTTTTATTTTAGAAAATGTCTACAAAATGGCGTCTCTGCTTTGAATCAAAGATCGTGCAAAACCAATCATTAGACAAGAATAAAGGACCTAATAATAAAAACGCAATAACAAAAACTGCGATAATTAATAACTAAATTATGGATCAAAGAATACTTCGGTTATACAGATATTCTGAAACGTCTGGTAGCCTAATTTCACCACTTTTCAGAGAATCTCTGGCAGCTGTCCACATTGGTTTTCACTTTTTATTTTACAAATAATCTAGGTACACATAAATGAGTACAAATATTTGCCACAAAAATTCAATTTGCAAAATTTAAGTCAAACAAAAGGAACTAAATGCATTTGCTGATAGTAATAATCTCTTCCCAAGTCAGCAGTTTTGCTGTCCTAACCATTTCGTCAGGGTTCAAAGGACTTTAGATTCTGGTTTTGAAGTTCGTATGATTGGACTTGATTTTAGTGCAGCCTTTGATCGTGTTAATCACAAACCACTGGTTTACAGCTGGCTATTGATGTCCCTTTTCTCATTATCCTAACCGAGTTCTTGACTTACTGTAGACACTGTGTAGTTGTGGATGGGCAACTTGGTGAGTGGAGAAGGGTAATTTCTGGTGTTCCCCAAGGTAGTGTTCTGGGCCCACTGTTATTCATTCTATATACACATGATATGTGGGTTGGACTGGAAAGCCAACTAGTTGCTTATGCTCATGATGCTACTTTGATAACAGTCATACCTTCTCCTGTTCAAAAGACTATGATTTCTGACTAATTGAATAGAGATCTAACAAAGATAAATGATTGGTGCAATTTATGAAGTATGAAGCTGAATGCAAATAAAACCACAAGTATGATTGTTAGTAGATCTTGAACTTTGTACCCCAATAATCATGATCTTATCATAAACAATGTTGTATTGAACATTTGTCTATCTTTTAAAATTTGGGATGGGGGTCTGTTTGACAGCAAGTTTACCTTTGAAAAACATGTGCACTCTATTTCTTCTTATGTTGACAAAATATTGGTTTACTGAGGAAATCTTATCGAATTTTTGAAGTCATTCCTGTTATGAGAAAGTGTTTCGACTCGTTCATACGTCCTTATCTGGAGTAGTGTTCTCCTGCCTGGTCCTTTGCTGCAGAATCTCATCTTAAGCTACTGGACAGGAATCTGAGAGCATGCAAATTTTTAATTCCTGATCTTGAGGTTGACTTGAGGCACCACCGCTCTGTGAGTTTACTGTGTGTGTTGTATAAGATACATCATAATCCTAACCATCTTTTTTACAGTGAGCTTTCTGATCTTTTTCGTCCAGCTAGATTAACTAGAAATGCCACTAATGCAAATAGCCAAGCTTTCGCGGTTGGGAGATGTGACACGTCTCGGTACTATAGATGCTTCATTCCAGCAAATACCAGGTTATGGAATGAGCTCCCTAGTCCTGTCGTTGAATCTCAGGAACTTCAAAAGTGTAAAACTGGTGTTCATTCCTTCCTGCTGAGGCATTAAGTAGTGTGTGTCTTTCTCTTGTATCCTTTTCTTTTCCTCTATTTTTTTTCTTATGTGACTACCTTCTCTGCTGGTGCCTTAGGGTTTATACCATTCTGCTCTACCAGCAAGGGTTTGTAGTCCGTCAGATAATAATAATAATAATAACTTGGGTTGCTTTTTCAAGCTACCTACGTTTGAAGATATAAATCCCCAGTTTCACATGAACGTATTTGTTCGTAGAAGCAAAACTCCTTTCCAGTCAAAGCATGTAAGAATGCATGTGCTGTTAATCATTCTTATCATCCTTGATCTCATTCCATAAGGATTTTCTTTAACGTTCAATTATATTTTGTCTTGAATCTAATTTCCGTTGCGTCCAGTAACAGAGCAGTTCAAATTCGTAATAGGCTAATTATAGATGAATCAGATGAATTTGATTCAGCATCAGATAATGATTTAGACTGACATATCTGACGCTTTCGCTTATGAAATAATTGAAGAACCCGACAGTGACACAAGTAAGAGCAGTGTTGATGCTGATCAAGTAGATGTCAATATTTTAGGAGGGAAAGTCGAATGTACTGCGTGGTGCATTGATCCTCCCAGACGCAGACAGAATGTTCGCGAAAGTGCCGGCGTTCTTCAAACTCTACCTGCCCATACTGTTTCTGCAACATTTCTTTTTCTTGAGGACAATCCTCATCTACGCCGAAGAAGTTGATAAAAGAATCACAGCATGGCTTCAGTAAGGGTAAATCCTGTCGGACTAATTTGCTGTCTTTTTATAGTAAGGTGTATGAAGCAGCAGATAATGATGAAAACTATGATATTTTATACTTGGACTTTAGTAAGGCTTTTGATCGAGTGCCACACTTACGGCTTCTGAGCAAAGTTAAAGCACACGGGATCGATGGCAGTATATTTAGGTGGATTCAGTCATGGCTTGGTGACAGACGGCAAAGAGTTAGTATAGATGGAGTTAAATCTGAGTGGGGGTGTGTTAGCAGTGGAGTTCCGCAAGGATCTGTTTTGGGTCCCTTGATATTCTTAATTTATATTAATGATCTTGACAAAGGTATAAGTAGTGACCTGAGTAAATTTGATGATAATACTAAGCTAGGTAGGGCCATTAGGGCTGATTCTGATGCTGTTGTAATGCAGGAGGAATTGACCATTCTGTCCAATTGGGCCGAGAAATGGCAAATGAAGTTTAACATAGACAAATGTAGTGTACTTAGTATAGGTAGAAATAATCCATTGAATAGTTATAAATTAAATGGGAGAATTTTAGGGAGGACCGATTGTGAGAGGGACTTGGGTATTTTTGTAAGTTCAGACCTTCGTCCTAGAAAGCAATGCCTAAATGCTAAGAATAAAGCTAATAGGATATTGGGATTCATTAGGAGGAGTGTAAGCAATAAGAGTGCTGAAGTCATTCTAAAACTGTATCTGGCGCTAGTTAGGCCTCATCTAGACTATGCAGTACAATTTTGGTCACCATATTATAGGAAGGATATTGATTTGCTTGAGTCTGTGCAGAGAAGGATGACAGAGATGATTGGTGGGCTAAGGAACTTACCTTATGGTGAAAGGCTCAGAAAACTAAATCTACATACATTGGAAAGGAGAAGAGTCAGAGGGGAATTGATTGAAGTCTTCAAATGGGTAAAAGGATATAATAAAGGGGATCTGGGTTAGGTTCTTATACTTAGTGAACATGACAGGACACGTAGCAATGGGTTTAAGCTTGATAAGTATAGGTTTAGGAAGGAGATTGCGAGGAATTGGTTTACAAATCGTGTGGTAGATGAATGGAATAGGCTCACTAGACATGTGATAAAAGCCTCCTCTCTGGGTAGTTTTAAGAATAGATTAGATAAATATATGGATGAAGCTGCTAGATGGGACTGACTTTTTTTATGTATATATTTTTCTAAGGAGTGGGAAGATTATATTTTGCGGTTGCATGAATGGACATAATCCTCTGGATGCATTTTATGTATATTGTAGATTAGATCTGACGAACTCCTGTAAAGGGTGACAATGCTGATGACTTTTCTCTGGTAAGAAATCTTTTGTGTGTTGAATGGAACAGGAGCTGCCAAGTGTAGGCCATGAATGGTCTTTTGCAGCCTCCTTCTTTTTTTATGTTCTTATGTTCTTAAATAGATTGGTCTATTTTATACAACCATTTGTTTTGTGTGGAAGAGGAGCGTCCCTTAGGAGTACCTGAGGCAGTGTCAATGCGGCAAAAGATCGTTCAGAACATTTTAAAACTAAAATTTACAAATATGCACATATATAAAAGTAGACAACATATGTATTTATGGAAGTTTTAACAAATCCGCCCCAAAGGTTTGGGGTGGATCGGGACTCGACCTGTCTGTGGGAGGAATTGCAACCCTGTCTATCCAAGAAAGGTTAAACTCCCCATTGTCTGTGAAATAAAGTCCGGCATTATTCTCGCTTATTGTTTGACCTTATGCCTTTTAATGGTTACGTGCAGTAGTGTGGTGTTTTGTTATTTGAGGAGTGGTGGTGTAATCTTTTGTTTGTATGTCTTTATATATGCTTGGGGATGTTTATATGTCTTTTACTGTATGCTTATTTGCATGTGCTTCTGGTTGTACTCTTGTTCTTGTATTTGCATGCCTTGGTGTAGTTATAGTTTTGTGTTAGAGCATTTTTTTGTTGTTTTTTGTGGGCGTTTTGTATTTTGTGCCACTGTGGTTTGTGTTATTCACCTGTATTTACAGGCTTAAATTTTTCTATTGCTCGTACTTATTTAAAATTTGGGTACAGGTATTCGCCGAATATGATCCCCATTAAGGTTAAATTAGTGGTAGCTGCATAATGGCGAGTCGTGGTTCAGATCCGACGTTAAAATGCAACTTCTCACTGAGATAAGGTCCAGACGGTTAAATCGTCGGTCACACATGGATTAAGTTTTTTATATGTGTGATTAGTCACACGTTGACATGAAAAATTGGAGACAAGTAGGCACAAAGATACGTAGGAACGTGAAAATGGATAAATGTAGACATTAGGAGCGTATTTTATCTATTTTATGTGTAGCAAATTGGCTCTGTGTTTATGTAGGATGTGTGCGCAGGTTTCTATTGATGTTTGCGCCTGAATGAATATTAGTGTACCTTTGTGCCCTTTCCCTGTGCCGGTGTTGTACAGATAACTTTGAGTTCGTATGTGTGTTTCTCGAGTATGTTATCACGCACATCTTAAAGACATGCATTGTATATGCACATGTCTGTGCTAATATGTAAAACAAAATAATTTAGAATTGATTTGACATAAATTCATTAAAATTGGCTTGACCTAATATAGGTAAGATCAGAGTTCCATAAAAGCGCTGATTTAAAATGACAAAAGTTGGAATACGGCCAAATGTCACTGCAACCAAATAATACACCCACGCATACAACACCACCAACACTACAATACACCCAAGTATCAAACACTAAGCCCCTCTGAACTACACATACAGATAGGGAATACTTGCATTGCTTAAGACAACAAACAAATACTAGATACACACAAACTGCACACCATTATAAAACATTAAACCTCACCATTCTAGACAATAATGTACGACTCAAAACGACATATGCACAGCCACACGAGGGGGTAGTGAAATAGATGGAAAGGGTGGACGTGAAGAGAGAGAGAGAGAGAGATACAAGGAGCTACAAGGAGAGAGAAAGAGAAGGGAAAGGAAAGTGATACACATCAAGAGAAGATAAAGGAAAAACATAAACACTGACAGTAAGAAGACTAGACGTGTATACATAAAGTCATGTAGACGTCCAGACATGCAAACAAACACGTAGACATGGACACAAGTAGTCACGAAGACATGCAGATATCCGTATGTAGTATAAAAACATGGAGTATATGGACGTCTAGACATGCAGAAGTAAAATGCAGGATTGCAAATACGTATTCGTGGAGAAAAATAGGTACTTGGACATGCGGAATTATTACCCCGGAAGTAGGGCCGGGTTAAGCAAGTTGGTGGCGCTTAGATGAGAGGAGTCCATCTCCGATTTGATTTGGAAGGTTAGATTGGTTGGTCTCTGCAGAGAACTTATTTAAAACCATGTTTAGTTCCGAATGCCCTCGATAGTTAGAGTTTAGTTTAAGGGTAATTTGACGGTTTAGAGATGTTTGATGGTTCCGAAATCGATAGAAAGTTATGAGTTTGAAGTACTGAAGCTTAAATGAATTTAGGCGAGAGACGGGGCCAAAAGAAAGAGAGAGAGAGTGTTTGATGGGAATTCGAGGGAACTCGCCGAACCAATGCGAGAAAGAGGGTATAAAAGCTTAACTGGGTCCGAGAACATGGGCGATGACCTAATAGCGAGTTGGAGTCGTCCAAAGTGCTGCACACTTCCCAAGTTTTTTCTGTCCGGCCGAGTCCAAGACGGTTCCTTCTTCTTCAAGCTTCGGAATTGTTCTGCCCGGAGTCCAAGAGTTTGAGTTTTGAGGGGGTTGCAGAGGGTTGTTTCTTCTTCCAGCTTGTGATCTATAGCGGCTGTTTCTCGCTCCTGCAGGAGGGTTTTCAAGGAGCTTGGAAGGAGTGAGTTAGGAGATGATTAGGGGGAGGAGTTTTGAAAGGCATCTGAGGCCCGAAAAATGCGTAACACCCTCTACCCCCCATATAACCATAAATCTCCCGGACCCATACCAGAGCGCACGCTAAGAATGGGCCAGAGAGAGAGAGAGAGAGAGAGGGGGCGGGGGGGGGGGGAGAAACCCACTACAGGAGGAAACCATCCAAGCTATCCTCCTTTGAAGTACATGCGTTCGCGCATGCTCACACGGACACATGTGTAAGACGGTGCTATATATAGGCTGTAATCTTAACAATCAATACACATACGAGACAGTTTAACATGCAAAGACATATACACTTGGACATACTAAAATGTAGACATGGGTACATGCTGACACTTAGACACAGACCCATAAACATGTTGACGTACTAGACACATAGACATGTAGACATGCATACATATAGACATGCTGACAAGACAAGAGAGTGTTAAATCTAGGAGAAGGAAAAATGTGTGGAAAGTACATGCATTATTGCCAAAAGGGTAGCTTACTTGTCGTACTAAGGAATGGGGAGCGCAACTCTCCTAAACCCATCCCGGAGGACTAGTATTTTTGTCTATTTCTTTCTTCACTTTGGTATGATAATTATTACTAGAATTTGTCCTTACTTATTATTAATATATATTTTGGGGTGTTTGTTCAGTTTAGAATAATAATTATTAGCAGTATTTCCTTTAGTTATTCTTAGCTTCTTTTTTCCTACCCAATGAATAAATCTGTTTTGTCCTTGATAGAGCGAGTGGAGGATGGGGGTTTGGACAGGACGCCGTGGGCCCATTAATGACCAATTAAAAGGTCCTGATTTAAATCACGGATGAACGAGAAACAAAGACGCGACTTATTGGGACGAGGAGAAATGGCACTGATGGATGGTGCCTGGCATTTGGGGAGGGGGCTGCATAATGGGGGAGGTGACAAATTGCTAGATGGAGAAAGATGGGAAAAATAGCGTTTAGTGGAGGAACTGGCAGCATAGAGCAGACAAAAACAAAGGGTATAGACAGACGAAAGAAGAAATAGCATGATTTAGTTTGCATTTCTCAGCGAGATGGAGGGTGAAAAAGGCAAGCAACCACAACAGGCCTCACCAATCAGCATTTTTAATACCTAGTGGGTTTTTAAGTGGTATTACTCGCCTGTGGGTGAAGAAATGTGATGTGAATATCTTTATCTAAGGGAAAATGTGTAGCTAATTTCTAATAAAGGAGAATGTGTGGTATCTCTCTTCTACAGCAAAAGACGCGGTCTTTGTGATGTTTATTTACATGTCTACCCACGCTTTTGGTAGTAGGCCTTAGTTCCTTCCTCACCGGAGTAATTGAAGACAATTTTATGCTTATATTTGCGTCTATTTATCACCTTTTTTCTGTCTGATGTCGATCTATATTTTTATTAAGGGAGACCCCTTATCACTGCAGTTTATGTGAGCTTGTGTATGGAATTAATGAAGTTGTTTAAATATAAATATGCGATGCGTTAGAAAATGAGACTCGTGTATATTATGAGCCAATTATCTGACTTTTCTAGAATTCTGTCATCGTTATTAGAAGCGTTTGTTGGACAATAAAGAACAGTGTCCTTCACCAAACTATTTGTCCTCTGTGGGGAAAGGTCAGGCAGAATAAGAAAAGTGAATGAATAAAAACGACAGAAGTATCCACATGTATATCTACGTTTATCTGTTGTGTATGTATGTGTTTTTTTTGCATGTATGAGTTCGTGTTTGTTTATCTTTGTGTGCATTTAATAGGAACACTTTTGTAAGTTGGATACTAATTGATCAATTGAGGCTGTTATGATCAATATATTTTCATGCACTTAAAGTTGTGCCCATTTTTAAAGCCCCAATAATGGAAGTAAATACTTTTCGAAGTGGAATCTGAAGTTGTGTTGTGAAGGTAGTCATTCGAAAGCTGTATAACTAGTTATTTTTGTTCATTATGTTTCTACAGGTGTCGGTATAAGTATTTATGCACAAAGGACTATAGTTGTGTTTGTGTATGCATTGACGATTGTGTTCTTGTTTGCATGTGTGTCTAGAAAATGAGGTATTCAAATGTGACTATCACAGTTATAAAGATGTTTCGTTTGCTTCTATTCGTGAGTGCTGCGTTAATACACAAATAGATGTACATGGTTACCTTCGGTCTCCAAATTTCTACAAGCTTAGCATCGGGCTAAAAAAAACACATACCTTCTTTCTATATTTATGCTAGATGAGTAACAAGGAAAAGAATATGTGAGAAAATTTGGCGATGTTTTCACTTTTGTGTGAGTCAGAAGAGCCAATTTCACTTTCATCCCATCGCGATACATTTTATTGTGAGCGAAATTTTTCTTTTGTTTACGTGGTCTATCTTGAAAGGAGATCTTGAGAGATGGCGCAAGAAAGGTTGTGGTAGTAATTCACTTATATTAAAATCCTCTATTTTATACTCGATCATCTTCACAGGGTAAATTTCAATCGAGGTTAGTGCCACCATGTAATCGAACTGACGGAAGCAATTTCACGTTAGCAAGCGAGAACAGAATATAAAAAAGTTAAATGTTTCTGGAAGAAATGGTTTAAAAGTAGGCCAATTACGTATTTCCTAACAAAATTGGAATTGGAATATTTTAATCACACATCTTTATAATTTTTCTATCGTATTTATTACCTATTGATTTCGGGTAATATTTATAATGAAAGATAATCCACTTATGCTTAAATGCTAATTTATATATAAACAATTTAAGAGATTAAATTCATATTAGAGTTTGTGATAATATCAAGTACATATGATGAAATGGGTAATTTTATAATAACAAGCGAGCAATGTATAAAATGTGTCTACGAGTTTCAGGAAACTCCTAGATTTTTTTCTATGCGACTTTGGTCTGCTGACCAAAGTCGCGTGCTATCACTTATTCTGATTTATCACCTTACGGCCTTCAAAACTTTCCATAATTCCTGGGCTAACCTTTAGAGGACTTTGTTAATTATATCATTCGAAAGAGAATGTAAAACAACATAAGGGTTTCAAATTTCGTTAGAATCGGCCGAATAGTTACAATGTATTACCAAACCAAAAAAAGCAAACGGGGAATAACCGACATAGTGAGATATAGTTAGTCGCACGCGACTAAAAATAAGTTGAGTCCTAATACAGAATTTAAAATAAAAAAAAAATAAAAATAGAAAATAAGGATTAGATAAAAGGGGTAAAAGGAATATGAAAAATAGCTAAACGTATCTCAATCTGCTATTTCTTACTAAAACTAATTTTAGGTATTGTATTTCGAAATACTTTATATTACCAACTTTGTCCAAGATTTCTATTTCTTTGTTTAAGAATATATGTAATTCGTATAATTATATTATATGAATATTTTGCAATTAATAACAACTCTCGTATTTTGCTTCCAGCAAGAAAAATGCCATCATTCTTCGTACTCAACTTTCTGTACGTGTTCACGCCATCATAGGTGAGTACAGATACAAAGAAAAAAAAATCACATTTTCTTGGTTTTATTTCCGATGTTTTTTTAATTTCCATTTCAATGTTTTCCCTGGTTTCATTGTTTTCTTTCAAAATCGTCTCCAGGGCATAACTTTGATTTTCTAACTCCCTTTTTGCCTTCATTTGTTTGCATTTTCGAATGCACTTTCTCAGGTTTAGAACTTAGTTAACAATAATTAGCTTTTTTATAGTAATGAGTGTTTTACTCTGTCATTCCAATTATGTATTGTCTGTATTTTTTCTGTATTAGCTTGTTTTCATTGTACCTTGAAAAGTTTTCATACCTGTGCACTGCTGACTTCTTTGATCAGCAACAATTAATATCTTTGTTTCCCTAAAAGCTTTTTACTTTTATTTGATGTTGTTCGGATATCTTTGGTCGTTTGGTAATTTGGATCAATATCTACGACCTAAAGGTTTTTATTTCATACATGTTGCTGGTTTGCCTAAGTTTTCTTGGTCAGTTCTAGGTTGCGTTCCCCTCTCCCGCGGGAAAGAGGACCCTTCCGTTTATTAAAAGGTACGGAAAATGGGATATGGAAAATTCCATTAACAAAAGAACAAGGTTAGGAAACCTAGGCATAAAATTACTAAAGGGAGATTATACAAAAATCCCATTAACAGGGGCAAGGTCAGAAAACCTTAGCAGGAATATACAAAGAGGGGAGTATAGTAAAATCACAATTAACAAGGGGAAAACGACGAGGAACACTGGGAGAGGAGGAAGGGCGGCGTGGGAGGGGTAGTTGCTAAGGAGGTCCGAAGGTCACGAGGCCCAAAATGTCCATGGCGCCTCGCTGGCCGGCAGCGTCTTATATAGTTGCTGCAGAGGCTGCCGAAAGCCAGGCTAATAAAACTTGACCGAAAGCCCTAGAGGCGCCATCGGCAATGTTGTTCTTGCTGCGGACGTATGAAAGGTTCCTAGAAAAGTGTCGATAAATCATTGAAATGGTGCACCGGAGAATATCCGACATGCGGAGGAGGAGGTTTAGAGGAATCTTTCCCCAATAAGTATTCCAGATTGCCGAAATGTTATCGCTGTTTATCCTGACATTGGGTAACAGGGCAACCGTTACCCAAAGAGCGATGGAGCCCAAGGAGGACGAGTCCACGGGTCAGGTGATAGCGTGCTCCCGGGAGGCGATGGCTATTCCGGAGGGGCTGGCGTCACAGAAGATCTCCAATGGTGATGCCTTAGGGGAAACCACTTGCTAGAAACCAGAAGAATGAGGGGGGCGAAGACGAGGGAGGGTGTGCTGCTTGTAGCAAATTTGGACCCAGAAGAATGGAAGCCGGATGAATGGTATCACGAAGTTTAGGAGGCCCGCTATCCTTAGCCAGGCCTTATGGCTCAAGTGGGAGGAAGAAGCTAGACGTACAACCTCCCGGAGCTTCGAGCACATCATGGAAGACAGAGCGACCTGCTTTCTGCACAGGTCAATGTGCACCCCTAGGTAGGTGATGGATTTCGTGGGGATGAGGGAGCTCTTTTCCTTATTGATGTTGAGGGAATAGTTGAGGATGCTCCTGACGCAAGCGCGAACCCTTCTTTTTGTGCCGACTATCAAGATGTCGTCGAAGTATACGTGTCCCTGACATTGATGGCGGTTTGCAAAGGCGTTAATAGTTGCAGCCAACGCCATTTGCATGATGTAGGGGCTGCCGGAAAACCCCATGGGTAGACGAGTGAATCTGTATTTTTCTCCTTCTATTCAGATTCCGAAGAGCCTTCTGGCCTTCGGGGGAGGGGAAGGTGGTAAAACCCATATTTTAGGTCAAGCTTGGCTGCAAAGCTCTTAGGAGGGGGGCATTCTGAAGTACTTTTTGAACGTTGGGAAGCTGGAAAGAAGGTGGGCGGTAGTGTTCGTGGCCCAAGGCGCTCATATCATAAACAATCCTGGCGCTGTCATTGGGTTTCAGGACAGCGAACAAGTTGCGTGCGTGCGTAATCTCCTCACTTCTTTCGATAACACCGAACTCGAGGAATTGTTGAACAAGGGGCCACACATGGGGCCCAGATTTACGCCATGATGGTAAGTAGGGCTAACGTAGATCATTATGCCTTTTTTGAAGGGATTGGAAAATATGGCTGGTAGTGGGGACATTCTTCGAACGAGCCGAGAGGTTGAAGGTAGAGGCGCGCCTCGTTGTCCAACCTTCTTGGAGAGGATTGCAGGGGATCCAAGTCGGGGCTTATCTCTGGCCAGTCGTTGACCTCTTGGACTTCATTGCCATTTGCTTGTGCGAGGCCGTTTTCTTGGTCTCGGACGTTGTCCTCTTCGGCAGGATGGCCACGAGGGACGAAGATGTCCGGAAAGGTGCTTATCATGTCTAACATGACATCGCCGTGCTAGGAGGAGGTGATCCGAGTGCTGACTGGTAGAAGGTGAAGAAGGGGCGTTGAAGTGGAGGACCGAGGGGACTGCGAGTCCCGGGAGGGGAGGGGAGATGACTGATTCAGGGGTTTGATGACGAGGAGGAGAGGGGTCACCAATGTGCAGGCCGCCAAGTTCCCAGGCGGCGTCCTCGAAGAATGCAAAGATGTGATCGAATCACTACCGGGGGGGAGGGACCAATCTCGACGAAATCGTCTAAATTGACCTCCCTGACGGACACGTCCTGGGAGGGAACTTCGGAGCGAGGGGGAGAGGGATTTGGGCTGCTGTCGAAGAGATGGAACCTCTGATCGGTCCTGAGAATGAACTAGGATGAGTCATAGCTCGATATGCTTATCAAACTACTGTTAAGGGGGGCGTCTTCATCTGTCCAAACCAACCCGAAATAGGCTTCTTAGGGATAGCGATGCAAATTCATCCGATGTTGTAGAACGATCCCGGTCGTCGAGGCCCATTCTTCTAGCGGCGCGGTTAACCTTCATTCTCCATCGCCAGTCTAGATCGTTAAAGACGTTTTCTAGGAATCGCCGGGTGACTCTCAGATCATCTGCGTGTTGGTGCTCCGCTTCTAGCGTTGTCTTCATGATCCATATCCCGGGAGAGGCTGTGGGCTGATGATCACCTGTTATCGGTGACCGAAGAGTTCCGATTCGCTTATCTGGATTCCGGTGTTGATCGCCGCCTGCTCCCTGGCGTCCCGTAGCGCCACACTCCGGACGTAGGCTCTCACGTTGTAGTTGAGCCGCAGTCGATTATGAATGGGTAGAAATTCCTCTATATTGAGTTGTGACCGGAATCTGAAAAACGACAGGAGACAGTTTATTTCCTCCCTGTCTCTTACCTTAAAGATGGTTGAGTTCAAGTTGTCGCGCAAATACGTAGTGACTTCTTCCCAGTGTATTTTCTCAAGGCCAGCGTGATCCGCCGGGCATAGGTTATTGTTGAGCTGGGTGTTGTGAGCAGGCGACGTCGGGGACGGTCTTCGTGAAGACCTCGGGGTTTCTTGCCCCAGCACGTAGGTACTTGGAGATAGCGAATATGGAGGAGAGCGCCCGTTGCTGAAATCGTTGATGGCCTGGAGTTCGAGTTCTCCTGGCTCTAAAGGATTCGGGGAGCGGGCCACTGAGTAACCCTTTGCCTGAGTGGTAGCCGCTCTGGGCGCTCCTATAACGTAGCGGGATTCTGACGAGTTTTCTATTTCTTCAGTAGTTAGTTGAAAGCCTTGTGATGTGCAGGAATCTTCGTTCGTGGGAACAACCCGGGACCTTGTGACCCTGCTTATGCCGGGTAATCCTCACGGATGCCCGGTCGTGGAGGGAGACGGAAGAATCAAGAGCAGTTGCTAAGGAAGTCCGAAGATCACGAGGCCCAAAACGTCCAACGCAAACCATTTTTTTGGTCTCCTCATCTTAGAATTTGAAACACCTTGATGGATTTTACGCGGTGTGTGGAAGAGCGTTAACCTCTCTATATACTATATCAACCAAATGCTATGCCTAAGTAAATTCCTACTTCTTAGACGGATTGCCATATTTTTATATAATTGACGTTTCCTCCCTTGCTTAGTTCAGTGTATTCAATTTCTGTATTAAAGTGATAGGATAAGATTAGCAAAGAACGAAATTACAGGTACTAAAGAAACTCGAGGACGTAACAGGACCTGTAAAAGACTATCAATGGAAATTCTATTCGAGAAGCGTCCATGGGCGACGGCAGACAAAGGGCCATATTCGCAGGGTTGTTTTGTAAACAATGACAATGGCAATATATCTGGCTGGTGATTTCTCTCACCCGTCATTACTCTCTCAGATTCGAGGAATTTGCCTTTAAACAGGAAAAATGGATCTTTTTATCACAGATGCCGATAAAATTATTCCTTATTGCTTTCACATTTTTCACTTTTCCGATATATATATATATATATATATATATATATATATATATATATATATATATATATATATATATTGTATATATCTTTCATGAGTGCGAAAGAATGATGAAATAAATCCAGCATACCTCAAGAAACAGAAAAACAGGAAAAGAAATTTCGGAAAAAGTTAATTCCTAGTTCGGAAAATTCCGTACTTGGGTGGGATTCGAATCAAGCACACTGAGGCAGAGAGCAACCGCTTTGATCTCAATTAAACCGAGCCTTAGACCACTCGGATACGCGGAAGAAAAAAACTTTTAAGGCACTCTTCGCAAGGTCGATCGGAACTGTGATTTTGTACTTTTCCAACCTAAAAACCACTATCATTCCGAGAGCTTTCCAAAATATCCAAAATATATAATTTTATGTTAAAGCGAAATCGAGTGAAATGTGACCAAGATTTCGGAACATTGTACATCCCTGCGTGTGCTCGATTTATTGGTCGTTGTCATCAATGCAAATGTGTTTCGTATTTAGGCATTGCTGATTAGCGCACAATGATTGCTGAGGGGGTAAATAATTGTTAACAATGAAAGGGCGTTGTTTGCTAAGTACGTTTCCGCAAGGCGACCGACTTTCCGTGCAGCAGATTAGGAAACACCAGACTCATTAGTCCACAACACCCCGAACTATTTACTCCTGCTATGTACCTTACAATTTTACTTCTCCTAACTACTCCCACTATCTTTATGACCCAACAAAACCTTCTGGGAGAATTTCCTTCATTGACTTTTGCCCTAAAAATCATATAATATCTATGTACAAGTGTTGGTCAAAGATGCATGAACAGTTTTGTTGATAAACCTGTATACTGGCCATTTGTTGATTGACACTTATTGCCCCCCCCCCTCCCCCCACACTTTCATCTAAGTTAAAATTGCACGAGAGGGTGAAAGTGCTCGGTATTTAAAAGCTTCGGATTAAAATTACGAGGTGCACCTGTTGGACTGCGCTAAATCGCGTGCGCGTTCACAATCGCCCCCCTCCGAATGAACACAAATAGCTCCCCATTCCCTACCCTGCATCCAACATTCAAGGATTTACTATTTCTCTCACTCGCCAACGGAAAAACTCGTATATATGTACAGCGAAATAAAATGTAAAGGTTTTTACAGTAAACACCGATCATGTTGTTTGAACTAACATGTGCGCATAGGCATTGTATGTATTTGAGACAAAAAAAAACCAACATAACGAGAGCATCTACGCAGAAAACTTTTTAGCAGAAGTTCTTTATCGAAGTGGTGAATTTAAGGGCCGCTAAAATCTGTTAATGATACGTAATCCAAGTGCGTTTTTTTATTCGACTTGTTCTTGGATGTTCTTAATTCTCCCTCCACCTCGGCCCCCAATTGGATGATTTGGTCCGAATTATTATAATCTATATTTTAACATTTTTTTCATTTTATTTATTCATTTCATCCTACTTGTTCTCCCTTCTTCCCGCCTATATTATGCCATCGTTGGTTTATGTGCTTTTTCTTGCATTAATACACAAATTTATTGTTTTCTGGGGCATCGTCCTTTTTCAGGTGTTCAGATAATGTTTTCTGTTTTCTTGTCTCGTTTTCATTGTCTCTGAGCCTGATTTGTTGTTTTTTTGTTCTCGGTTCAGACCAAAGTTTTGCTCCTCATCACAAAGACCACCTGTGACACAGGGAGAGGGGATGGGAGGGAGGGGGGGGGATTTGTGGTAGTAGGTAACTTTCTATGGGAAAAAGAAGAGGAAGCGAATAGACAGAACATCAAGGTAAATAGACAGTAGATGAAAGCAAAGGACAAGAAGGATGGAGTGAATAGAGAAAAGAAGAAACCAAAAGTAAGGAAGAGAATGGGGAAGAAGGAAGCGAATAGACAGACATGGAAAAAGAATAGACACATAAACGAGGTAAATAAACAGAAGAAGGAAGCCAATAAAGAGAAGAACGAAGTAAATATACAAAAAAAATAAAATTGAATAAGGAAAAAATAGACATAAATATAGAAGATAGAAGTGAAAGGAGAGAACCATACCAAGAAACAGAAGCGAATAGGCAGAAGGTGAAAATAATGCCAGAAAGAAGGAAGTAAGTGAACAGACGAAAAAAACATATAGATAGAATTAGGTAAGTGAATAAACTTGAGAAGTAAATAGTAATAAGAAGGGATGAATTGGACAGAAAGGGGAAGCGATAAAATAGAGGTGACATCAATTAGAAAGAAGAATTAAAGAAATATAACTGGAAAGTAAATAGATAGAGAAGGTAACTTGATAGACAAATGAATGGTGACGAGTAGACAGAATAATTAGGCAAAGAGACAGAGAGATGAGGACAAATAGACGGAAGAGGGAAGGGATTAGACAGAGGGAAATTAATAGAAAAGCAAGAGGCGGGAAGGCTCGAGGTTGACAAGGACAATGCTGGCCAACAAGGACAACCTCAAGTACAACCTTGGACTATGGAGATGCACAAATCGGAAGTTCGTACTAATGAGTCATTTGACTCGATATTACGAAAGCAGTCTTCGGTTTGGGGGGGGGTTAGGGGTGTTTGGTAGATTTGCCAAATGCCATTTTAGTGGCAGCTGCAAAAATTGCCTCGAGTGGCAACAACCCAGGATGCCAAAATTCGCACATTCAAATCTTTGTTATACCAATAAATGTGGTATTCTTTGTTATTTAAATTGTCTATATTCTTTATTATTCCTTTCAATCGCTTTGTTATTTAAATTGTCTATATTCTTCATTCTTCCTTTCAATCGCTATTTTTACATTCGACGCCAGAAAAAATCATTAAAACAACTTCATGGTAGCATTTTTATCATCTTCCTGATAACATTTTATTATCATCGTGGTAGTATTTATATTATTTTCATGGTAGTATTTGTTATCATTTCCATGTTAGCCTCTTTTATCATTTTAACGGTAGCCATTTTAATCATCTTCATGGTAAATTTTTATCATTTACACCTGTATTGTTATGTTTCATTCTCCTGTTCAATCATCTACTTATTGTGGCTATTGCTGGACATTTTATTATTCTATCTTATCAACTCATCAATCAAATGATTGATTAATCTAATACCGCCTGTTTCAACGCCATTTTGCCCTCTCGCAATGGTTGTGGTGTTTTCAGAAGCATTATACCGGCAAAGTAGTCGAAGGATAACGCAAAGAACCATGTATCCAACGTTTGGTTCCGACTAGCAAACATCTCTTACTTGGGTCTTCTGAATCCCACAATACCATTATTTTTATACTCATGAGATATGTGTCGTGCAATCACGAGGCAGATGATAAACAAACAAACACGTATTTTGGGTTCAGATCTTGTGACAACGAGTTAGAAATTACATTCTCGATTGCATACTTTGGAAGTTAACCATTGTGAAGAAATATTGAGTTACCCACTTTCTATTCGAGTATAGATGTGAAATTGACATTTGACAATCCGAATCTGGTCTAATTCCTTCGAATTCTTAGCTCAGAGCCTCGAACCAGTTCTCTGTAAGTATTAAAGAGTGGTCGACTACACCATAGTCCAAACGGTTAGACTCTTGCTTATGTTGTCTCAGCTTAGGGTCGTTGCTCAAGGCCGACAGCTTCGACGAGCTCCAACGATCTAACAGGCTTCTCCCAGACATCTAGCACAAAGTGTATCTACAAGTTGTGCAAAAAGTGCCTGGTATGTTGGGAATAGGTTTTATGTGTTGTCCCCGGGGAAAATGTATGTTGCTGTCTGTGTCGGTTGGGCTGGCGAGGAGTTTATGTGGTTCAGAGGGTAACCGCATCGGAAACTTGCCAGGGCGAGTTAGGGGTGGAGGTTGTCTCTTTTGGTTCGAGGTTTTTGGGATGGTGTTTAGAATAGGATTTGGACTTGCTATATCATGCATGTGGGGTGAATGGGGATTGTTTTGCGTGTGAATGTGGCCTGGTTCCGGACTGGCGAGATTCCTCGAAGTAAAACCTCGTTTTATATCATTTAAATAAAAAATTATTTAATTTATGTAATCGAAATTACAACGCAAAATATAACCAAATTTAAAGATTATTTATCACGATGTAGACAGGTTTGGGAAAACTACAGGGTGGTGCAAGACTACAAAAACTAGATCTCATCAGGTATCTATTGAGGGTATATTAATATCGTTAATACTGTAATATTCTTGAACACGATAGAAGGCGGGGACATACGATATTTATTGAATATTTATAACATAAAAAATTCAATAATCCAATAAAGAAAACATTCCACGCTAAAATAATTGGGAAAAGCGAAAAAAGGAAAACAAATAATAATAAAAATATATATAAACATAAAAGAACTGCGATAGAAACTCCAACTTTGAGGACTGGAGTTAGTCGATTTTGAGCCTACTTGCGGGGTCATTGGCATCCAAGCTTGGGAATTTCGAGTTTTTGAGATTCGGGGGCCCATTTTTTCACTAGGGAGGGAAAGAGGTGCTGAAATAGCGCTCCACTCCCCGTATTAGGGGTTAATAGGATGCCTATTATTTGTTATTTTCGATATAGTTCTCATGTGGTTATTATACCCCTTAATCTCACATCAAATTATAATAATAATAATTAAAGGTAACAAAGAGAGGTGCGAACATAGCAATCTATTAATTTTAAAGACGGGTGGGAATAGTATGTACGAAGTTTACAGTTTCTTTGTCGATATCTGGCACTGAACTGAATGCCACGACCATTGAACTAATTAAAAACAGCCCCGCATCAGATATAGCTATGCGCCATCACTACTAAATCCTGATTCTTATTCTCAGCCATAACTTAATCCGGGAATGGGCTAACTTGTCGCAGCCAACAAATGGCCGCAGTGGCCAGATTGTTTTTTCTTCTAAATATAATAGGTCAGGTTAGTATAAAGATACCTCGCTGTAGCCAGTTGGTTGTGGCTGCGGCCATTTGGCCTGCCACGCATTGACCACAACCAGTTGTACTAGTGCCTTAGAATTCTGCCTCACTTTTAAACTGCTGAAATACGGACTCTTTTAAGACGCCAAATGCTTACCATAAATTGATCTCATCTCTCTTCCTTCTTGATGCAGAGAGTACCTAAATTCCTCTCATAGAGATCAATTATTATATATAAAAAGCAGAAAACATATTAAAGCTTAACTTTCCTTCTTGCTTATCATATATGTACATCTTCTATTTGGTTCAATCTTTAAAAATTATATATTGGTCTCATTTGAGACATAATCATCGTTAGCCGGCAGGTTTTCTGCTGGTCCAAATTTTAGGAATGGTCGATAGTCGTTTTCTAATCAAATTAAAACGTAACTGAGTACTGATCGTGTGAATATTTTCGCCTTTTTAAAGCCATACAAAAAGTCTTTGTAGCTCTTTCATTTTTCAGCAAGGAGTGAAAATCTCCCCCCCCCCCCATCCCGTTTGTTCTGCGCCAGCAAAAGTTTAAGTTAAAATAGTAAATCGGAACAGTTCGTTTTAGGACTTTTAGATTGGCGTTATTGATGCAGAGCGTCCCCCAGTCACGTCTCAGGTACTGCGATGATGACCTTACAATAAATATGGCAACAACGAAATTTATCTTGCTAGTGGAATTCCTTTGGACCTTCATTATTTCATTTCTTTCTATACTCTCTTTTTTTTTGCAACTTTGTGCTCCTCCCCTTTTCCCCATTGAGTTGTTCCTCATTTGGATTACACCAGTTTCGTTTTCTTTAAAAAATTAGCTTTATAGCAAAAGGACAGAGTTGACATTAGCTCACCTTTACATTGAGGAAGAGAATTTGGGGAAACTATTTAAAATAATTACACTTTTCAACCTTTACTTGATAAAATATTCTTTACTTTTTCAGCGACTTAAACAAGGGAAAAATAATGTCTTTAGATTTATATTCAAAGTTACGCGAAAATGAAACCTAAAACGATATTTTATGACTTATCGCCTAAGTGCCACGTGGCACCTTGCGAACTTGACTCCATACGCAACAGTATGCAATTCCTCTCATTGCATACCATAAAAGGTACCATCGTCATGCCTTAATTTTGAAGCTTACAAGTGGCAATGAGTAATCCAAAAATGGTAACATCTAAAATATGCAAATCCACACCTCTTTATGTATGTACGGAAAACCCTGCAATTATCTTGATCTTTAAATACATCTAATAATGTATTCATCTATTTAAATAGTTTACATTTTCGTTAGATAATCGTGGAAAAACTCTCGTGGAGGAATTCTAACGAAATATTACTTTACTTAAATGAATTATTTCGTTGTATATATCAGAAACGTTTTGGCCAAACAGTACTTTGGCTTTAATCAACTAACCACTTAATATAATCACGCAACTACACGTTTACACATTTTTGCTATCTTTTTCTGGGTCTTTCTTTGTAAAGTTGAAGCAATTTCGGTTGAAACTCCTTATTTAAGCAATTGTAGCCCCTGTTTTGTTTCATTTCGCCGCCGGGAAGGGTCAGTTTACACTGACTGTCTTCTTAGCTTTTCTCGACGACGAGTGGAATTTATATTGATAGATGAACGTCTTCCATGAGTGGAGGGGTTTAAGGCCAGCCGAAACCTCGTTGATATTGGTATAACGGCTCAGCTCGGTGCTAAATTTCTTAATAGAATCCGTCTGCCAGGAGAAGCTAAGGGTTCGTTTACTCTGTGGTTTAGATCCCCAAGGAGTTGTGGGTTTGTGCATGGTTTCAGGGTTAACCTTTTGAATCTTTCTCTTTTTGGAGAGTTGTGAGAGGACAAGAAATAATACTCGGACAATTGTGTAATTGAAGAGCTTTTGTTAAGAGGTCGTTTACGCCATGTTTTCAGAATAGAGCGATAGCGCCAGCAATAGGAGTAAATTGAAATGCTTTTAGGGGAAATGAATGTTAGTTTAAAAGTCTTTTAAATGATTAACCGTCCTTTATTTGAACAGAAAAACTCTCTACGAGTGAGGGTCGAGAACTACGTCGGGCTCTATTTTCGCTGAAGCAGATCTTTCAGGATGATAAGGATTTGGTACACGCATTCGTTCAAAATGAAGGACTCAAGTGTCTGGTCAAGGTTGGATCTTCCGCTGACCATAACTACCAGACTTATATTTTGAGAGGTAAATTGTTAGAAAAATTGGCTATTGAGACAACCTATAATTCCTAAGACGTAGAGTTTAAAGGGAAGTTTTTCAGTATTAGGAAGTTAGTCAATGACTTTAGCCAGTCCCACTCGTAAACTAAGGAAAATTGATTTCACTTAGAAAAAAGTATTCAGTTGTTGCTTTCAATTTAAAAATTTATAATAATAATAATAATAATAATTATTATTTTTATTATATTATCATCATCACCATTATTATTATTTTTATTATTATTATCATCAACATCATTATTATTATCATCATCATCATCACCATTATTATTATTATTATAAGTGATTATAAGATGAAAAATAAATTAACAACAGTGATTTGCTTCACTCTTTCATCCCTTACACATTTTTTTCTCTATATAATTTACGGTCGGATCCCCACCTCCCTTCTTCCCCAGCCCTCGGTCAAGTGATGCTGTACGTGGATGGAATGACTGGCATATCTAGAAGTCCGGAGACGCTACAGTGGCTCTATTCGCTAGTGTCCTCGCGCTTCCGATTAGTGGTGAAGACCGCCCTCAAGTTGCTACTCGTCTTCGTGGAGTATTCAGAGAAAAATGCTCTACTCCTAATCAACGCCATTAAGGCCGTAGAGAAGGCAAAAGGTAGGTCTAGTGGGCTCAACGACCCCATGTTATTCCGTTCGTCCCAGACGCTGTGGAGATTCCTCATGCGAAAATCTCGACGAAGTGGGACAGAATTGTGCTCTAAGGCATTGCAAATACCATAACATTATACAAAGTAATACTCGTTTTACTAAACGTGCATGACTCTCGTTGTCATCACATTTATACGTGCATGTTTTCGAATGTAAGCAGCACCGTTTATTACGAAGATATACTTGAAATATGTTAGATTCATTTCTTTATGAGATTTTGAGTAAAATTATGGGGTTGAATTGAAATAAAAAAAAACAAGTTTCAAGAAATAATACCTATATAATTTTCATGCTCTAGAAAAATCCAGTAAAGTTTATATGTTCGTCTTCCGGGTAGTTGTATGTCTAAAATGAGTGAGAATGACGAGATTTCTTCCCCAACGAACTTCTTCCTACACCCGCTCTTTACACAAACGGTAACTCACGCTAATACCTTTGGTAACAAATATATAGATACCATAATCTGATACCGAGTCTCTTGCAGGTGATTTGCCGTGGTCTATCATCATGAGAGTCCTGGAAGGCAAGGACTGTCCGGACACCGAACTCCAGATTTACTCCATGACCCTAGTGAATAAGACCCTGAACGGGCTTCCAGACCAAGACTCCTACTATGACCAGACGGACTACTTAGAGGAGCAGGATATAGAGCTACTAATTCAGAAGTAGGCCTTTATCAGTGTTTTAAACAGTCTGGGTGTTTCGAGATAGGTTGTTTCCGGTCAAAAGAATATGAAGTTGCAGTTGAAGATGAAATTCTAGGCCAACTAAGAGATAGGTTTAAGTCAAAGAAATATGTATTTCCCAGATAATAAGGATGGTCGAAAGGCTGAGTATATAAGGATGATTTCCGTTAGAGGAAGATGAATTTCCAGAAGAAATAAGATATAATTTTCAGTCAGAGGAACATGAATTTCATCGAGAACAGGAATGATCGAAAGACTCACTCAATGTTAACGATTTCAGTCAGAGGAAGATGAATTTTCGAGAGAACTATGAGTTAGTTTTGATTCAAGCGAATGATACTAATTTCAGTCATAGGAATATAATTTTCCATAAGAAATATTAGGTTCTTTTAAGGCAAAGGAAAATAAACTTCCTCGGAAACATGGGTGGTGCAAAGACTGAATCAATGATGATGATTTCGGCCAAAGAAAAGTCGATTTACAGGAGAACTCTGGGGTTGTTTTGCCTCAAAGAAGAGGACAGGAAGACCTAGAAAGCTTGCTCATTGATCTTGATTTCGGTCGTATGAAGATAAATTTCCAGGGAATTGGATGCAAAGATGAATCCAATATTGTTAATGTCGTTGAAACGAAGATGAATCTCCCAGATATAAATCCATTTTACTAGAGACCGTATCATACGTTAACAGCCTTACTGCGGCGGTGCCAATATATCACTGCTCTCAAATGGAAAAGTACAATTACTAGAATGAAATAGAGTATAAATAGGAAAGTATGAACGATGTATCTGAAAGTGTAGCGGAGCTGAAATTCGTACTGTTAGTTGTTGGTGCTTTCGGCACGAGCTTAACTCTGGAGCGTCTGAATCCACCAGGCTTCATCCTTCTATGTTGTTAAGTTATGGTATTGAAGTTCTTTTCACCTTGATCTTTCGCACATCTTTTAATACCTCTGCTTGATTACTAATTCTAACCCTGTTATTTAAACTTGTCCTCGTTTGGATTACACAAATTTCCTTCTCTTTATAATTAACAAAATCCTAACATTTTGATCTCGAATAGTTATCAGCTTTAGTCCTCGTCACACTGTTTGTGTAAAACGTCAGCGATTGTTTCGGCAATTGGGGAATTAATCTCACATCCTCTTACTAATCCATACATATTACCTTATTTTTATCTATTAACCTATATATTCTTACTTTTTCCCTTTGGTGAACGAAGTGTTTTTCAAGCAAATGAAATAGGGACTAATTGGGTCAAATTAAGAGATTTGTGAGTTCCAGTCCCCTTTGATATGAATTTGCTTCTTAAGAGTGAGTGGTCTACCCTCACACCTCCAGTTCTTACAGGTAAAGAGTTTTGATTAATACTCAAGGTAACCATGTCTTCTTACTGATTAATCCTGTTTTCCATGAAAGAGATGTCCTTTCCTTTATAGTTAGGTTAGGTTAGTAACAACCTCGATGTTGCGAGTTGATTCCAGCGAGGTAACCAAGCTGATTTGGGCTGCCAACTCGCAGCGAGTTGGCAGCCCTCATTTACCCCTCATCCTCTGATCGGCTACCCTTTTAATTAGCATGTGTAGCATTTTGGGGCACGAAATTTCCTTAAAATCCAGTTCTATTTCAGATTTATCCACAATCCGAACAGTGACTTAGATCTTCTGCAACAACTGACCATTTACGAAGCTGTTTTGGCTTATGAAGATGGCGATGACGTGTGCAGAACGAGAACTATTGATCCATCAATAAGGTAATTTCTGTTAATAGTAAACAGGTAAAAGTTTCACTCACCAGGTTCACATGTAAGTATAAAGTATGAATAGGAAAAAGTAAACATATTGTTTTAGTATTTAATGGTTCAAAGAGCAGATATTGGGATGAGAGTGGAAATTGCTACACAAAACCTCGCCGACTCAAAATGTTATGCTAATAGGAGAGGCTATTTCATAATTCTCTTAGAGAATTGTCAACAAAAGATCGGTGGAACGGAAATTAGGCGACAATATTTGTTAAATATGCCATAATTAATCTCAATTGCATAGTGTTCAGATTCCGGGAATTCTCGTAAAATCTTTGTTAAATTTGTTATAATTATTCCAATTTCTTTGGTTTATATCCTTCGGTATCCTCTTAAAAACTTCTTTAAATTTTGTTGTTTGTCATAATTAATACCAATTTTATTTGGTTTAGAGCCTGGGGATCCTCCTAAAAACTTCAATTTTGTCATACTCTATCCCAATTTTATGTGGGTCGGATCCCGCGAATTTGAAGGCTATTGGGAATTAACAGAAACCTTACCTGACGTCACATGGTTACACTTGGATTCAAACCACCGCCCTGAGCACGTCATTAATCCAAGTAGTTTTCACGCTGCTTGCCACTATCACGCATCACAGCAGAATGAAATGAAGCAGACAAATGACATTGCAAGGAGGCTATGCAAAGCCTCTGTAAAGGTGCACTCGACCCCTCCCCCGTATATAATATGTTTTGGTGCCCTAAAATCATCGCTTGTCTGACATAGACATATTTTCCTCTTTCAGACAAGACCTCCGCCACAGCACCAAGAATAGAGACGATTCTAACCGGCGAAGATCGAAACGCCATTACGTGTCTCCCGACGTCAGTGAAGGAAAGGTAAAAGAACAATCCTGGATGAGACACTAATACCTTTAAGGTCAAACCAAATAAGATTAGGATAAAGGAGGACCATTATCCAAAGACTAGAATTAAAAACACGAAAAATGGACACCCCAATTCAGAGATAAGTAAATAAAAGAACGATCACAGGCAATAAAAGTCCAAGTAGTTACTTCCTATAATGATTTAAAACATCCAAAATAAAGTTCAGTGTAAGTGGTATTAATAAAATAAATATTACTGAGTGGTATGTCTGGTTGGGTGAGTGCTTTTCAACATAATTTTAGCTTCAGGGGTTTAAAATATACCTTTCACACAACATTAAAAAATATCACTTTTCTCAACATTCAACGAATATGCAATAATAGTGTAATTTATTCAGCATGTGTGCAATGAAAAAAACTCCTGGATTAAGCTTTCAGTAGACGATATAAAGCTAAATCTTTTGACCATATTTCATTTTAGCAGATTACTGAACCGTTGCTAATAAAATGCTAAGTTTAATCATGCCTCACCTTTGTATGTTGGCATTTATGTAGGAGAAAGTGTTCGTATTTTCAAATCCCTATTTTTTTTGAGACGTACCTAGTTTCAATCAGTTTTAATTGTAAATTTATGACACTTTATAATACGTTTTATAATATCGTTTTATACTAATTTGTCTTGTTATTCATTCACGTCAGTCTTCTTCATTTTTCCCATTTATGTTCCTACTTCTGAAAGATTTTTCCGTACGAATTTGTTTTTGAAGGTTTTTTAATGCTGCCTCCCATATTTAGAACTTCTTAAAGCAGTTCTTAACATATTGAACTATATATATTTTAGTATATCAGTCCTTACCATAGTCGATCTATGTATTTAGAATATGCTATAACTGATTTTGCTATTGGAAATTTATTTAGAATTTTCTAAAGCAAATTTTGCATTAGTCGATCTACTTAGAATTTGCTAGAACAGTTCTTGCCATAGTCGATCTATTTATAATTTACTATAGCAATTCTGCCTATTTGATCTATTTAGAATTTGCTATTTCCAGAATTTGTTTTAGGTAATCTATTTATAATTTGTCCTAGCAGTTCGGCCATATTTAATCTATAGAGAATTTGCTATGACAGATTTTACCATAGGTAATCTATTTAGAATTTGCTATAGCAGTTGTGACATATTCAGTCTATTTATAATTTGCTATAGTTCTGCTATAGTTCTGCTTATTGGATCTATTGAGAAATTGCTATATCAGATTTTCCATAGTATTCTATTTATAAAATGTTAAAGCAGGTTTAGCAATAGTCAATTTATTTAGAATTTTCTACAACAGTTCTTGCCATACTCGATCTATTTATAATTTACTATGGGAGTTATGCAAAATTCAATCATTTTAGAGTTTGCTATAACAGAATTTCACCATAGGTAATCTATTTATAATTTGTCATAGCATTCTGCTATATCCAATCAATTTAGAATTGGCTATAGCAGATTTTGCCATAGTTGAACTTTTTGATTTTTTTCACAAAAGTGCTTGTCATAGTCGATCTATTAGGAATTTGCTCTAGCAGTTCTGCCAAATTCAATCTATTTAGAAGTTGATAAGCCACGTGTCGGCATATTCCATCTACTTGGAATTTTTATATTTCAATAACAGCTTTGCCATATTCAGTCTCTTTAGAAATCACGATAGTAGATTTTGTCATAGGCAATCTATTTAGAATTTGTTATACAACACTCGCTATAGTCGATTATTTAGGAGTTTATATTGCAGTTCTTTCCAGAGTCCATCTACTTATATTTTTCTATAAGAGTTCGGCCATATTTAATCTATTTAGAATTTTCTATAGCATTTGTTTCATATTCGATCTTTTTAGAATTTCTCAAAGCAGATTTTCAATGGTCAATCTATTTAGAATTTGCTAAACTAGGTATCGCCATATTCAATCTATTTGAAATTTGCTACATCATTTCTTTCATAGTCGATCTATTTATAATTCTCTATAGCAGTTCTACCAAATTCGATATATGTATAATTTACTATAGCAGATTCTGCAGTAGAAAATCTCTATGTAATTTGCTATAAAAATTTATCGATAGAAAATCTTTAGAATTTGCTATAGCAGATTTATCCATGGGTAATCTATTTAGAATTTGCCCTAGCAGTTCTACTATATTCAATCTCTATAGAATTTGCTTCAGCAATTCTGTAATATTCAATCTATTTAGAATTTGCTATAGCAGTTCTACCATATTCAATCTATTTACAATTTGTAATAACAGATTTTGCCATAGCTAATCTTTTAGAATTTTCTATAATAGTTCTGCCATATTCGTCTATTTATAATTTACTATAGAAGGTCTGCCATATTCAAACTATTTAGAATTCGCTATAGCAGTTTTTCCATAGGCAATAAACATATACTTCTTTATTTGTCGACTGTTGTCTATATTATTATATTGATTTTATCATTATCTTTACCATTGGTATTATTCCTATTATTAGTAGTAGTATTTAATTTTCTTATAATTTCTCCCAGAATGACGACGGGATAACAAGCAGCGATGACGAGCACCGAGGTCATGTTACCGTGATCAGCATCAAAGGAGGCCTACCAGCGGATGACCTTGGAGGAATTAAACGTAAGGCTAGTCCCGATCGTTTCAAGTACTCTCTTCTTTCAACTTCTAGCGCTGTATACCTTCCGACGCCTTTTAATGCCCCTAATTTCATCACTAAACAAAACTATTTTTTCTATGAACTTTCGCTTTTCTAAATAAATGTACTTTATATGTCCCATGATCTTCTATGTAATTGAATGGTCTGTCTTGTCATCTGAAGGCCTACCTCATTAAACATTTTGGTTTTTCTTTTCATTTATTCTCTTATTTCTCTCTTACTGTGGTCCATTCTTTTACTCTCTTCACGGTTCCACCCTGTTTTTGCTGAGTATCTTTCTCTGCTCATCTTTACTTTTGTTCTCATTAAGAAATTTTTAAGTAATCTTTACACCATGATTCGAAATAATTTGGGTTGTTTTTTTTTATTTCATTTCTATGCTCATCTTTTTGAGTTTCAAGGCCTAAAATAGCATAGTATAGCCGCATACTTTAGAATAGCACAGTAGAGAATAGCTTAGCCTAGCATAGCGTAATATTGTCTAGCATAACATAGCTTAGAATAGCCTATCTTAAACTTGCCTAGTATAGCATAGCATAGCATAGTATAACATAGCCTATTTTAGCCTATGAAGGCCAAGCTAGGTCAAACATAGGGTAGCCTAGCCTAAAATAGAATAGCCTAGCTGTGCCGGGCCTAACCTAGCCTAGCTTAGTATAATCTAGCTAGCCTAGTATAGCCTACTTTATCTTACCTTAGCTTAGCCTAGCCTAGCCTAGCTTAGTAGACCTTAGTCTAACCTGCATATTATGGTATAGCCTAGCTTAGCCTAGCCTAGTAGCCTTGCCTAGCGTAACATTACCTAATGTAGCCTAGCCTAGCCTAACTTAACCAAGTATGGCTCGGTATTGCACACCAGAGCTTAGTCTAGCGTCGCCTAGAGTAACCTAGCCTGGTATAGACAAGCTAAAATAGGCTACTATACCCTAGTCAATATATCCTTGCATACGATAGCCTAGCCTAGCCTAGCATACTGTAGGTTAGCTTTGTATAGCCTATCCTAGCATAACCACACCTAACCTAATATAGCCAAGCGTATCATATTATAGCCTAGCCTAGTATATTCTAGACTAGTATAACATACCATACCCTAGACTAGAATAACCTTGCATAGCTTAGCCTATTATAGCCTTTATTAGCTAGTCTATCGTAGCCTAACATAGCCTAGCAGAGCAGAGCATAGCCCTCCCTAGCCTATTTTACTTTAGCCTACCCTAGTAAAGCATAGTATAGCCTTGCCTAGCCTGGTGTAGCTTAGCATAGCTTAGCCTAGCATAGCATAGTATAACCCAGCCTAGCATTAACTATCCTAGACAAATATAGCTTATACTATCCTATTATACCCTAGTCAAGCATACCTTAGTATTGTCTAGCCTAACATAATATATGCTATCCTAGCATGGAATTTTATAGCGTAAATTAGCATAGTATATCTTACCCTTGTACATTATATCTTAGCATAGTATAGCCTAGCCTATAATAGCATATCATAGTATATCCTATTCTAGGCTTGCCTAGCCTAGTATACCATATTATAGCCTAGTCTAGTCTAGCAGAGTATCGGCCGAATAGTTACGTTGTTATTGCTAAAACAAAATCATTCCAGGGCTAACCTTTAGAAAACTTTGGCAATTATATAATTCGAACGAGAATGTAAAACAACATAAGGGTTTAAAATTTCGTTAGAATCGGCCGAATTTTTATGATATTATTACAAAAAAAAACCCAAAACAGCAAAACAGGGACCGACCGACCGTATAGTGAGATGTAGAGTCGCTCGTGACTAGACTCGCACGCGACTAAAAAGGAATTCGCAACTAAGTCATTAAAAATGTTAATCAACATTATAATTAATCTCTCTTTCATTTTTAAGTTGATATATAGTCATTGTAGTTAGTTATATACTAAATAATGTGCAACTTGCAGTAATTTGATTAAAATTTTAGCAATGCAGCCTAACTTATACGGCTTTCATCTAAGGAAAGGTTACACACCTTGGTCATACTCTGATACCGTCAATCGTAAATTAATATTAAATATTTGAACTAAATGATCATATTTAATTAATTACATTAATTAAATAATTAGTAGGAAACAATTTCTTTAAATTCCTAATATAAAGAATAAATAATAAGATTCTTTTAAATTTTATCCTTATATCAGAGTGGTTCACTTCCTGGAAGGGATTATCTCTACTTGTTCATTTTTGGGAGGGATTATCTTTGCTAGTGCGGCTTGAGAGGGATTATCTTTACTTGATCCCTTATTTTTTAATGAACCTCACTACCAAACTAAAGCAAACAAAGGATGTCCATTAGGAATTTTTGTTCGTTAAAATTTCAACATAATGGATCCATCTATATAATAATGCACGTCTAAAATGGCACCGGTTTAAGATATGTAATTGAATCGTTTCTTTGCTGCTAAGATTCCGACGCGGGAGTTACTCCTGCATTGCGGAGAAGAAGAGAGAGGGCCGAGCGACAAAAGACGTTCTTAAACGACCAGGAGATGTTGAGCGAATCCAGGAGGGAATCCCAGTCGCCAGAAAGCATTGGGTAGGTTTTCGGGCGCTTCAGCATCTTTGTCTGATTCTGAGAAGGAGAAACTGACGGTGTTGAAATGCTACGGATACTCCGCATTGTGTGTGTGTGTGTGTGTGTGTGTGTGTGTGTGTGTGTGTGTGTGTGTGTGTGTGTGTATGCGTAGGAGAGCGACTTGAAATGGTTCTAGTATTAAACCTAAATAGATAATGAATGATGATCAAGTATAAGCAGATTTTTAGTGCAGGTAGTCGGGAGTACTTATTATTATTAGGTTAGGTGATAAAAATAAACAGCCTGCTTAAGCTAACTTTATAAACAAATCAGAATAACAAAATATATATGGAAGTTAACAGCATAAACAACCTCTCTAACCCTAATATTCGAAATAAATGTACATAAAGGGATCTTTACTAGGTCAAATTTAGGGAGTGCTTATCTTTACTTTTTTCAATTTCGAGTTTGATTATCTTTAATTGTTCAATTTTTTTTAATGTTCCTTTTGACTCGATCCCAAATGACAAAATCCGCTGAAACACACTTCACTCGGTGGGAACATTTAATACCTCGGAGCTATTACAAAATTTGTCTTAAATCTCAGTTTTCCTAACCTATGTAGTAAATATAGGAGAGGAAACGCCGGTCACATCCCTTTGCTAACCACCCAATAAACTCACCAGATCTGTCGAAGACGAAAACAGAAAAAACAGTGAAATTTCTTGGCTTCTTGAGTTGATGCACGCTAAGAGAGATGGAGAAGTGAAGGACATTGCAGCCAGAATTGCCAGTTTAATGGAGAAAGAAAACATTGATAATAACAAAAAACTGCCCATTGAGTTGACGTCCGATTCTTCAGTAAAGGTGAGGATTTAGCACCTTCATGAATTTCTTTTCTGTAAGAAGTCGATTCTTCGTAGAATGAAAAATTAACCGGATCTAAGTAGCGCTTTCGAGATGACTAGAGCTGAGCTTTTATTGATGGTTTGGTTAGTTATGAATTTTGCAAGTAATTTTTATGTTGTGGATGATAAGAAATTGATTGAGCTGAATTTCTTTATACCTTCTATATTTCCTTTTTTTTAAATAAAGTAGAATGGAAATGCTGAAACATGCAAATAGAACCCAGTTAATCACTAAATAAGGTTTACTGTTTAAAATAACTAGTTATTATTTCAGTCTCTTTTAAAATTGTTTGCGTGATCCTCTTTTCTTCCCAGGACATTCTTGAAAAGTTGTCTCGTGGAGCGTCATTGACAGCCGCGGAGAAAGAGAAGCTAACGTGTCTTGGGGACGTTTCCGGAAGAATCCAAAAGGCGAAGGGAAATCTCCTGAAGGCCCAGTCAAAGAGTGAAGAAGTCCGCGCCTCGAAAAGCCCAGAACCCCCAAAGAAATCAGAGAATGATCTCCATTGGGAAAATCTGATAGAGCAGCTCAACCGCCCCTTGCAACTTTGTGATCTGGACTTCACGGATTTGACCGAAGATGATGACAAAGACATTTACTCCATCACCCACGGTGGAGTTCCTCCTCCACCTCCTCCTCCTCCTCCTCCCCCGTCGATGGTAGCCGGTATACCCCCTCCCGCCGCAATGAGTAATGGACACGCGACCGATGACGAAAACAGCACGTCGAACTCCACGACCCTCAGTGCTATTCCTCCTCCGCCCCCTATCGAGGGGTCATGCGGGATCCCTCTAGCACCCCCCCTCGGACATAATTTTGGGGTTGCGCTGGGGTCATCCGAAAGTAAACACAGAAAATCGAAGAAAACGATCAAACTCTTCTGGAAAGAGGTCGGTTTTTCAGGTTTCCCAAGCAGGCTTAGGTCGAATTTGACCCTAAGATAGAACCTTAGGTCGTACATTTGAGTATCTTACCTTAAAATACGAACTTGTTGAAAGGCTCAAAATGCTTCAGAACTAAGGAATAAAAATGTTTGGCTGCTTAAGAAACTCTATTTCGTCACTCATGGGCTTTCTACTTGCTCATATACCCCGTCTACATTAAGCGAAACTGTACCCATTAAATTGCGTCAAGTTCTATACTTTTTCCAATACAGTAACTTAAAAATTCTGGCAATTATTTACTTCCTCCTGCTACAGGTCACAAAGAATATTACTACCAGCGTATCAGCTACTTGGTATAAGTAGCTGGTATAAGTAGGGCTGTGTAGTAATCCCACGAATCTCTTACTAGGCTCGGGTCCTGTAACTCACCGACTCTAATTTACCACAGCGTAGCCTATTGTATTTCTTACTCTTTAGTAATTTTATCTCTTATTCTTTTTCTAAATTGTAAGTCATATACCATACTCTTATTTTTCGATCTTATAAGAATGGGATAAGGTTGGTATTTAGTCTTGTGATTAGATACAGTTAAAAAGAACAGTCCCCCTCTGTCAGGACCTAATGATCCTTCTCTACTTCAATTTAGCAGAAATGGCAGTAGTTCCTACATAAGTATAAGATAACGACAATGTTTCCTTATTTTTTTTAACTTAATTTGTCAACTTTAAACTTATTGAGATTTTTTTTCATTGCTGGTAGAGTTCAAACATTGTTATTGAGATTATTGAATCATTATAAGAGGTTGCCATTTGGTGGACAAGGCATATGACTGCCGAATATCCGACTACTACGCTCGGCTGACAACCTTCGGATAAAGCATTTTTACTTGCTTAGTAACGGAATTTAAGCTCCGTCTACATAGAAGAGCGCCTATTCTGGAAGTCTTACAGTGAATTACGCTTCACCCTTCACTGCTTCCGTCCATCGCCCTGCGTGCGAACATGCTCGGATGCCTGCCATTCATTGATTTCGTCTTAACTATGCCGGCCACTTGAACTGACATAATTAAGGGCTTATGTGAAAACTGGTTTGAGGCCTAGCCCACAGCGGAAGCGTAAGTGAGAAATTATCTCGAAACTGGGGCATAACTGTGACTCCCGGACAGAGGAGAGATCCTCATCGTCCGGGGAACCCGGCCAGAATCATAGAGGGAAGTACACCCGTCTCTATGTAGTTGGATGCAGTTATAGCGTAAATAACCGAGAGGGGATGGCAAAACTTTAGCAGTCGTTGATTCGAGCGCTACTGCATCAAGTCTACCATAATTCCCCCCTCTTGAGGTTCCTATTCGAGCCCCATCCCATCCATCCATCATCCATCATTCTGGCAGCAAACGAGCGGGGAAACAACAGGAAAATGGACGGGGGCATTTTTTCACAATTTTGGGGGGCTCGCATCCCAACCTACCTTCACTATCCGCTACCTCCTTTACCACTTCGTAACTTTCTTTTTCATTCCAAAACACCATAATTACATTTAGTTTCCGAAAAAAGAAGACGTCACAAGAGGACATAGTAAGGACACAGAAGACTATGGAGACCATCATTAAGAGGGTCGCCCTAAGGACCATCTCCGGAAAAAGAACCCCGAAAAAAGGCACCTATTTGAAACCCTCAACCTCGAACTAAAAGTGGCCCTGGTGAAACATATTGAAGTTTCATCTGGGTTCATCGCCTTATGTGCCGAGACCAAGGACGTGGATCAGCTCCTATCGGAAGAGGGAGCGAGGAACACTGACGGAACACTGGCCTGGAAGCGAAAACCCCTCCACAAGTGGCAGCAAACAGAAGCGTCATCTGCTGCAAAGTGGAGAGCTGGGTGGGTGAGCATACACCCAAGGAGCTCAAGGAGGAGATCACCAAGAGCAATCCCTGGGCCCAGGTTCGCGAACACACCCACGTATTTAAAATAAGATTCGCTACCACTGAAATGGCCAAGAAATCGACACAAAATGGAATACTGGTATTCAATATGGGAATACCAGGCGAAAACATACAACAGGAAAAATTTAATAGCATCCAAATGTGCTTTGTATGCTACAAACTCGAGGAACATACTACAACGACATGCCCGGACAAAAACAAACTGTGGTGCAGTGAATGCGCCACAGAAGGGCATCGATTTGATAAGGGCGAGAGCACCAAGAAGAGATGCCTAAACTGCAAAGGGGAACATAGGACCATGGCCCTGAACTGCCCCAAGCGCCGCGAGATCATAAAAAGAAAGGAAGAAGAAGAGAGAAAAGCCAAAGAAACGACATTCGCGAACGCCGCCAAGAAGAATGCGGAAATAAAGCCTGCACCTGCACTTGCACAGATGAACATGACGGGGGATCTAAATGCAAAAATACTAATCTGTTTTACCCACGCAAATGTGGCTAATGCAGTAAAGCTTGGCTGCTACAACCAGGTACTGAATGCTCTCCTGAAAGCGAATAATCTTCCTTCAGTAATTATGCCTGCAGACCCCGAATGTTGTAAGGCATTCAAGGACTCAGTCATAAAGAACAATGCCGTCAAGAGGGTGATGAAGAGGAAAAAGCTGAAAGTGAGGAGGGATCCTCCTCTTCTGACAACGAATAGGGCTCCTACACCCGTACTCGAGCTACGAAGAGCAGATCCAAAATCCCGAGTCTCCCTCCGAAACAGGAAAACCCTGGGCCAAGTAAAACCGCCCAGCCAGCCCCAAGAAGAAGAAGGAGAATAAGAAGAAGCATAGGTAAAAGCAATTCACCATGTTATGGAACGCACTGAAGATATTGGAGATTAATACCAACGGTTGGACGATGAAAAGATTTCTTTACGGAAATGTATTCAGCGAACTTGATGCGGACATCATCTTAATTTCGGAACAAGGGATCAACACGCGTAGTGCAGAAATGAAAATATGGAACTACGACGTGTTGATCACAAATTATTCGCAGGAGCGGTTCGAGGGAGCCGCTATTGCAATGAAGAAAGGGATTAAATACAAGCAAATAAGAAATATAGAAGAATCCTACCTCGCGATTGAGGTCGAACTCGCCTTAGGAAAGTTAGTCATTGCTACCGGATATCAACCGCCAAAGAGAGATGTGTTACCAATTCACACTCTCACTGGCCTATTTGGCAGAAGAGCCCCCACTGTATTAATGGGTAATCTGATCGCTAGATGCCGAGAATCCGGTTACAGGACCTTCAATGGTATAGGAAGAAGCTTGGAGCTATTGCTGGACAGAAATATTGCCCAGCGAATAGGCCCCGCCTCCCCCTCCTTTATTAGAGCAGGAAGTGCCACAAAACCAGACATCTGTCTGGCGAATCGTCAGCTGCTGTTCAATTACTACATGAAACCAGTCCAGGTACCACGTAAGGACCATATAGGGATCCTACTCACTATCAACAGGAACCCTATACAAGTTCCAGCTGTAATCAGAAAGAACTACAAAAGAGCAGACTGGACACGGTACGCGAGCCTTCTCAAGGCATACGATCCGTTCAACTTGGACGAAGCAATTCTCGAGGAGATTGACGAGGTACTCGACGACCTCAATAACCATCTCATTAGCGCAAATAGGGCTTGTATCCCTAAATCCGAGTATAGGACCATCTCTACCTACAGATGGACTGAATACATGAAGGAATTATACCGTGAGCTGAAATTATTGTATGAAATCAACATCATGAATGCGTCAGTTCATTCAATACAGCGAAGTAAAGAATTTCAAAGAAGAACTGAACCAGTTGATCCTCGAACAACAATGGAGAAGATGGGATGATGCGATCGATAGCCTCGATCAGGAAGCAACTCCCAAAGATTTTTGGAAAAAGATCAAAAATCTCAAAGGATTGACTGGGAAGAAGAAGCAGAAGATCGAGCTACAAAAGGAAGATGAAAATATCGAAACGGAAGAAGGAAGAATTGAAGAGCTCTTCCGAAGTTATTGTGAAAAAATCTTCAGTATAAGTGAAGCGGAAAACTTAGACTATGACCTAGAGTTTGAAAGCAACATCATCGACGAGTTTAACGAACAAATACACAAAACGCACCCTCACCACCAGATGGATAGACAGCGCGACGGCGACGCCGAGATTGCCGAAGAAGAACTACTGGGCGCGTTCCGCTCATTCCGACAAAAAGCCCCAGGACAATCGGGGCTTACAAAGCTTAACTTTGAAAAGGCACCAGTCAATGTCATCGAAAGGATGAGAAGAATATATAACGCCTGTCTGAACACGGGATACTTTCTAGATGCTTATACATTGGCTAAGATGATTTTCTTGCTTAAGCATGGAAAGAATCCAACGTTGAAGGAGAGCTTTCGGCCAATTTCACTTCTAGAATTTGGCAAGAAGCTCTTCGAGAAGATCATCAACAGAATACTGGTGTCTTACCTGGAGGAGAACTCCCTCTTCAACCCACATCAATTCGGGTTTAGGAGGAAGCGAAGTACGGAGAAGGCGATTATTGTCATCACAGAAAAGCTAGCCCAAGCAAAACGGGAAAGGAGCTAGGTGGACATTGTTTGTCGAAATGTATCAAAGGCGTTTGATAAGGTGTGGCAACGGGAAATGCAGTACAAGATCTTACGATTGGGCCTAAGTGAAAACTTAGAAAAAACTCTCTGTGACTATGTCATGGAGAGAGCGGCGAGTTTAGGGTGCAAGGAAGGACCAAAGTTTCCGCTCACTGCGGGCCTCCGCAGGGGGGATAAGGTGCCTCTCCCCCATTCTCTACTTGATTTACACCGCGGATGCCCCAGCCCCTGTAAGCCTCAATTGCCTCAACCTTCAATTCGCCGATGATTTCACCCAGATAATCACTTGTCCATGAAGGAATGCGCCTTGGCAAACTCGTATGACTGCAGCAGAAATTGAAAGTCTTAACACCTACGAGGCCCGGTGGAAAATCCGCACCAACCAGGAAAAGTTCAAAGTAGTCCCCATAGGCAAGAGACTACTTTATGACGTCAGGATGGTGGATAGACGTTATCCCTACACCACGGAGTGCAATATACTCGGAATGAAGTTACCTCATTAGGATACAAGAAGCACGTCCAAGAAAGAATCACCAAGGCCACTGCTGCAGTCAAGACTCTATGCAGGTTCAGAAATCTTCGTCAAAGCAATAAGAAAAAGATCTACAATGCACTTGTAAGATCGACGCTGCTACACCCCGATTCCGCCCTTTCGTGTGCCTCGAAGACACAAAAGAGGAAACTACCAGTGGTGCAGAATAAATGTACGTACCTAATTACAGGTACACTCAGGCGAAAAAGAAGACGCCAGGAAGAGCTGCACCGGGAGGCGGAGTTAAGTCCCATTAACATTGTCATAGAAGAACGGACAAGGAATATGCAGGAACTGTTTAATCGAGAATTGGACGATGATATCATCCAAATGATTAACCAGAACAGAAGAGGCATAAGTCGCGCCAGATTTCCAAGCTACGCTGGAGTTTTAGCTGGCAGAGCAGAAGTGCCGTTCTACACATGATAATAGAAATGTTTTTACCCTAAACCAATAAAATATCCGACTAAGAAAAAGCTTACCTACCTATGAAACCTCACCGATTTCTCATAAATTCACCGATGAAGACCAAAATTTACCGAAGACATCCAAGAAAAAACAAAAAATACAAATTACACACACTACAAGATGTATGAAAAAACAGACACTAAGCACAACACTAAAGTAATTAATAAAGTAATTATTACCACAACAGCAAATGCGCCTATCATATCCAAAGACATTAATTGATTTTGAAGACAAATGGCTTGAACGCCTATATATATATATATATATATATATATATATATATATATATATATATATATATATATATATATGAAATGAAAAACTCACAAAGTATCACGTGAGGGTGGCAAATGAATGCAATGTCCCGCAGGAAAAAATGAAAAGGTGTTTCCAAGTACTTTCGAACTTTATTAAGTTCCTTATCAAGGATAACTACAAGAAATAGTATTATATTAGAGGTATATATACGAAAGAAAAATATGAAAGACCGCCTCAAAAACAAGAAATATATAAAACTAACTCAAAGACAACAAAGGAACTACAAAACCAAAAATACTTAAAAACGATCGGCCTGATCACCAGGCTCTAGCATCTCTTTGCATCCTCCACACTTCTTTCTCTTTTCACCACTGGTCTACTTTCAGCTATCTGTCCACACACCCAAACTCTATCCCCTATCTACATTTACTCTTACAACAATACGAATACGACAAGGCATATTTTTGTGCAATTTGGAAACGTGTGTTAAATAAATTCATGGGGAGAAACCCATTTGTGTATTTTATTCGGAAACGACTTTAAGAACATTCGGTTTATTAACAATAATGTAGGATAGAAAAGTAGCTCAATTTCTTCGTATCCTCTATTTAGTTTTTGCTTTTTGTAGCCATTAAGCTTTTTCACATAGTGACATCGTTCTTACTTTGATTCAACTGGATTATATTCTATTTAGATACAAATATTAATTAAATTAAGCTGAATGTGTGATCCTGATTGCTATTACCTACAAGGATTTGGGGAGTATGAATTTCATGGCGTAACGTTACAGGGCTATAGGGAAGGGTATAAGTAGTATTTGACTCTGAAGTATACAGGGTGTCCCTAAACTCTGGACACAGTAAATATCACAATGGTTTCTACGTTCACCAGACCTTACCCCCTCTAGACTTATTTTTTGGAGTATATTAGAGGAGAAGGTGTACTCAATGAAATAGCATTGGTGTATACCAATACCCAGCTGCTAGATAATGTGGTTATGATGGTATTATTTTATTAATGGATCTTCAGATTCGGGACGATGTTCTAAGAAAAACTAACACCATCTGGGAGAGCGTCCAACCAGTTCACGTCGATATTCAAAAGCTGGAGCACCTTTTCGAGTCCAGAGCGAAAGACATAAATACCAAGGTATTTTAAACATTGCCTTTCTTTCAACTTCTTAAATCCATAAGATGGTTTATAGAATATTTAGATATTTTATTTAATAAATTCATATGGGTACATTTTAGTTTTGGGTCATACCATGTTTTTGCTGGATTTTTTTATCTTAATTTTTGCGTTTTTTCATTACCAATCTTTACTCTCATTTGAATAGTTTTTGTTTCACCACTACAAAATTTACATCATAATTCATCACATTGCACAGCGGGTTTCCTTCCATATTTTCTCATTACCTTCTTGCCCGTTTTGGGCGAAATTTTCTCTTTTTCGGAAGAGGGATTTTAAGATGATAAATTATTACATTTATGTCGAATGTCCCCCGGAAAATGTTCAAGGGTTTTAAAATCACAATAACATTTTGACTAAAGTTCACTTCAAATTTATATATATTTTTTTATATTATCTCCATCCCGATTTAGTTTATGACATATCAAAATGGATAACAACCAATTTTTTTTTCCTAATATTTTCACGTGTTGTATTCACAAGGTCTAATAAATATCTTTTATTCCCACATTGCTTTCCTCTTTCATGGTAGAAAAAGGTTTGTATTAAATAATTATTGTTTTTTACCTTTGATATCAAAAGATAATTTAACAAATGCCGATGTTAGCCAGGTTAACCAATCTCTTCGTTTTAGTGTAAATTTGAGAACGGCTTTAATTAAATCATGAACGCTCTATTTAGATTCCCAATTTCAAGACACTTAAGAGTTCTCCATAGCGCTAGAGTCTTTCCTGAAGTCGCTTAAAGAGACATTCGCAGTTGTTTTGTTAAAAGAAATCCTGCTTTTTTTATTGTTAATCTTTCTAGGGGAAGATTATAATGAAGGTCTACCTAGAAATTGCGTCCATCTTATAAAAAATATAAATGAATTGATTTTAGTTCATATCTAAAGATTTAACTCAAGTTTTCTCCACCAATTTGAGCTTATCAGAAATACTTATGCTTATGTGTAATAATTGTTTGCTTGATCTGCAAATAGTTTTGCGTCTATTTTTCTAATAGTGGTTTTGTGCTAGTAGAGATAAGGTTTTACCGTTTTGATAGGGTATGCAATTAATGTACGAGCAGAGAAGGCACCAGCCTTTTAAAGAAATATTATATGCAGTAAGATGTTCGTTTTTCCATTTATTTTTCCATTCAAGAAATATTAATAATTTATTTACAAATTATATCCAGAAACTAATAGGAATATTTCTAAATATGAATTAATACATCGATTTCCAACTCTAACAATGGAGTTTAAATTCATTTAAACAATGCCTCTAGACAATACATTGAATTTTTAGCAGATTTTATCTTCCAAGTTAATCTAACTTTCGGATCATGTAATTCCACTAATTTCACTCTGTCTATACTCGTAAACATACCCTTGCAAAAATTACACAGCTCTTTACAGTGGGTTATTATGTATTGAGATGCTTACACAGTTCATCTCAAACTACCCCCCCTCCCCTCAAAATTCCCCACTGCGTGTGTGCAAAGGTTTCAAGGAATCAAATTGACTCTGTGCCGCTTTCTAATCCTTTAACAATGAAATAAAATTATTCATTTCACCATTTTTATTAGATAAATTGGCAAACATGATTCCATTTGCTAATAATGCTTTTTTTTGTCTTCCTGTTGCTTAATTTTCTAATCGACAAACCGCCGCTGGCTTAATTAGGAGGTAAGTTAGGTTCTATTTTTTGCTGGAGGCTAATCATTCTTTTTTAATAGATCATCAACTAATTAGCTTTTAAAAATTAATAATGGTTATGCAGACTAACTTTTTTCAATTAAAATTCTACCTGTAGAACCTAACAAACATCTTTATTAGGGTTTAGTTATCTTAGTTAACAAGACCATTTAGAAAAGAAGATGAAATTCTGAAAACTCTTATCAAGTTATTTTCGTGCTGTTGTTTTTTTTGAAAAAGTGAAAAAAAATCGTACGATCAAAAAATCCGTTCACTTTTCAATATATGTACACCGTTAACACAGTTTTCTAAATTTCTAGTTTCACTCGTAAATGGAAAATTAGGAACTTTGTTTACAATTTATTGACTTAGGTTTTAAGTGTAAATTTCGGTCTTTGGCAAAAAAATGTACCGGTTTAAATTTAAATTATAAAGTCTGACTTTTCATGTTTGGAGATTTTGATAAACTAAATCATAAAAAACAATCGGTATGTTCCTAAAAACGTAAATATATTGATTACAAAAAGGAATGGTTCGTTTTTAAAATGATTATTTATCTAATTGAATCATTTATAATGCAACATTAAATCATTATTTATCATATTGGTCCTAAATATTGTTGGTTTTAAAGGCGAGAACTAATGAATCAACTATCTAGACTAGAAACAAAAGATCTCTATGAATCTTTCGTAATTTGCCATTGCTAACCATCATACTTTACCTAATTTACCACTTTCGTGAGTAGTTTTAATAGTTATGTCCACTTTTAATAAGTCGACACAATTTATCTAACATTCATGAACGAATTCAAAAGAGGATTCGTATTCCTAGTTGAAAGTCCTAAAAATCTTCATTACCACTTGTTTTAGATGTTGTTGATTTTATATTTAAGGCGTTTTATTTATTCGTAACTTAGAAATAAGAAAACTTTGAAAATACAGACACTCACTACCTAATCGACCGGTACATCGAGTTGTCACTTGCTAAAAGAACTCTTGTTATTATTTCGTTAATTTTCCAAAGTTGATTGGTGATAGTGGAGCTGAAGATGCTAAATAGTTAGTTGTTTTTTTTTTATTTTATGATACCATCATGGCAGAAACCCCGCTAAATAAGCGAGTGGGTGATAGGTATCACTGATTAAATCCGTAAAAAATAATGGGTTTTTAATTGTGAACTTTGCTCGCTTTTGGCTGAAAACAGGTTTTATACATGAACCCAATTTAAAGGCGACTCAGTGATCCAGGTCTGGGTTTACCTAGGTATAAGGGGCTAAGTCAGGGGAGGACGGCAATGCAAAGGTAGCTTAAGAGAACTCGGTTACCGACAAGAAGAAATCGCCCACGATTATAGGCATGAATAAAATAACAAAGGGAAATAATTCGCCCTTCACAGTGGAATGGGGCGAGGCAGAAAATACAGATAGTAGATATTTTTAAGAGGAAAAATGAGAGTAATAATGAAAGAATAACACAAATTATTTAGTTTGGGGCAAACTTCATAATCTCTGAATAGGCGAGGTCATTTACGAAAGTATCCTGCTTCCATCCTCAGTCTTGATGATGGAAGCAGGATCCTTCCGAAACTAATCTCGCCTGATAAAGATTTCCGATAAAATAAAAATTTTATCGGAAATAAAATATCTCATTTACAACGTACCTGGTCAATTCGAGATACTGTTAACTTTTATTATAATAGGACATAGAGTAACACAGATTGGGCGTAATTAACTTGAATCCAAGTTCATTTCCTCTTGACTGAATTATTATTAACAAATTATAATCATTAAAAATTCAATAAAAAATAACTTGCCTGCGTAATTTTAGCACAATAACTATGCGAAGCTTAATCGTCCAAAATTGCCGATGCTGAAAATTAGGCTATGCAGAACGTTCGTACCGTTTTGGAAAAATATAAATAACTTTTTAATTAAGTAAACCTAATCACTTGTATAATTACCACTTTGTTATGCAACCTTTTGTCATTTTATTGGTTAAAAGAAGAAACAAAATTCTTTGAAGAAAAAAGAATTTCTATGCAAAGTATTTAGAGCAAAACAATGCACCTCTCCCTACTGAGCGACAAACGAATACTAGGCTAGCCTACTTAGGCTATTAACTAAGTCTAGGCTACACTGGTTAGGCTATAACTACTCTTTTTAACAATTTCTAACCTGTTTGTTTCTGTCAAAATTCGCTTATTTATTTTCGATGATAGGCTAGTCTAGACCTAGTAAATAGCCTTACGAGATTGGCCTATTCCGGATTTGTCGCTCAAATGGGAGAGTGCGTGTTGTTAGCTTCAAATTCTTCTAATAGACATACTTAATTTTCAAAGAATTTTTTTTCATTTTTTTAAACAATAAAATGGGGGAAACGTTCTAGGACAAAAGGGTAACTATAGAATTGATTAAATTTACTTTATAAAATTAATTTTATTTTGTCAAAACGGCACGAATTTTCGGTTGGCCTAATATCACCTTTTTAAAACGATTCTAATTTGAGGGAAAATAACGCTTCTAAGTCTGACTTTTTTCAACGTAAATTATCAATCTCTGGTGACTTGACTTATTCTTAAATGGCATCTTACTGAATGTAGTGAGCTCAATTAAAATATAATTTTAACTGCAATATTTATTATATTAATTAAACAAACATGAAGCATTTTCTTTGTAGGTATTTGATTTATTTAGCCATGATTTTTTATTTATAACTTCCCTTTGACTTTTCTGGTTGCCTTTTCCATCTTTTACCTTCGTTCAAGTTCATATTCTTCGCGATCGTTTCCTTTTTTGTTTTTTTATTCGTTCTACGCTTGTTTATATTTTGAAGAGCCCGACTACACCCGATTACATTCAGAGATCTTAGGAATGTTAAGGATTTGGATGTTAAAGTTCAGTAGAATTCTGCATGGGAGTATTTTGATACCAAATTTAATGGGGAGTGTGACTGATCTGGATGATAGTGAAAAGTAGTTCAAATGGCTAATTTAAGGAAATTATTGGGAATGAGAAGGATTTGTAGGGGTGCGAAAATGTATCAGAGAAATTCCTTCTAACTCGATAAATTTACCAACCCAAAACGGACTTAAGCCGCGTTCAAAACTCAAGAGTCCAAAAACTTTTAAGAAGATCTCTCAAGAAAGAAAACGGAAGAAAACGCTTGAAGGACCAACTCAACAAGAAGCATCAGGCAATCGAGATAAAATGGAAGAAAAATGAAGATGTATCAAGGAAGAAAACGAAGATCAAGGATCAACCCAGCTAAGAAGAATAAGGAAGTCAAGGAAAATTGAAGACAAATTGTTTGAAGGGCCGACTTTAAAGAAATAAGGAATTTCAGCCAGAGAAATAATCCAGAGAGGGGATAAAAAGGATAAGCCCCCCCCCCTCATAGATTAAACTTCCGTCGGCCAAATAGTATTAATAATTTGTACTGATTTCAATACCGCACCGAAATATTGATTTATTTTTTATCATTTTATATTTTTAATCCGTTCGTCTAATTCACAATTCAAGTGGCATTTGATTGTTGATCGAGAGGAAAAGGAACGACAAGCATTTTCCCCCAAAGTGGATTCACGCTTTTCAAAAAAATCTATACTTTTTTTTTTTACTTGTTTATATGAATGTCCTTTATTTTAAAAAAAATAGTTCTGTAAGATTTTCCTAAAAATGTAAATCCCTTATCGAAAAGTACAAATTTTAAATAATATCCAATGAAAAAAATATCTGTAAATCAATTTATTTTCAATGTTGCTAAAAAGATTTTAGAAATGTGATCCGGAATGGAAGTTAACGTAACCCGTGTCCTGATTTGAATGAAATTTGGTTGCATTCTGCTTCAATTTTAAGGGTATATATATATATATATATATATATATATATATATATATATATATATATATATCATGAACGTTACAGAATGGTAAAATAGAATGAGTCATACCGCAAAGAAACAAAAGATAAATGGAATAATTTTTTCTTCGGAATTTCTTTTCCTCTAATTTCGAAAAAAATCGTGCTAGGACTGAGAACCTTGTGTTCTTTAGGAGCGTCAAAATGGGTATTACTAGTGCTAGATATGAATCTTTTGAGGTAGTATGATAAGGGTCAAATATTCCTAAAAAAAAATTATAATAGTGTCAGTATAGTGAAGGTGGGACAAGGAAAAGATATTGAATTTTGGAAAGTGTATGAGGTCATACCTGAACACCTGCCAAAAGGATGTGTGGTTGGAACCGCGTGACAAACGAGCGTGATTACTACACTAAAGCTGGATAGTTGATTATTATTATTTGCACTAAAATAAATATTGGAGACGAACGAAGGAAGTTCTGCTAGAATATGTGTAAGGAGAGATCTGTAAAGAAAGAAAGTGGCGAAGATGTAAGATGGGAAAATGTGTAAAAGATGGATAGCCGTAGTTCACCTGCAGGAATTGAGGCAATGAGGGCACGCAATTACCCATTTGCATCATGCAGGATCTGCATCTCACATCCTAGAGTTGGGGGTCTAGGGAAATGGATTCAAACTCACTTGATACAAAGGGCATGGTTGCCATGGTTCTTTAAGACTTCGCGTGGAAAATACAATGACCTAAATGGTATCTGAAGGACGCCCAAAGAGGACAGTAAAGTGGTTCCTTTATTTTGTTTATTTTCTACCCTTCCCCCCACCCCATCCTATGCATAGCCGACTGTTTCCTCCTATTGGAGATCACTCTCATTTTGGGTGGAGGTGCGACGATTCTCTATATTTAAATGTTTTATCTCGAATTATTCGTTATTATTCCTTTGACACGTAACTTAGGATGTTGACATCTTTATTACTATCGATAGTACTGACATTCTGATAACTACCGATTACGCTCACATCCAATCACTCCCGATGAGTTGACAGTGCGATAACTACCGGTTAAGTTGAGCTCCGATAAGTATCAACTACGTTATTTTGACATTGGTTTTACTGCCAAACTAAGTTAATATCCCCATTACTTACTGATTATGTTGATTTTCTAATTATCAAACGATCAGGTTAATATTCCGAAAAGATTATGTTGGCAGTCTCAATATTACCGCTCACTTTCATAATGGTATCGAAAAAGTCTTTTCTCCTTGATTACTCCTGATCGATTTTCCAACTTCGGAACTCTGAAGATGATTAGGTTTCGGCATAAAGGTTATCGACCTATCGAATACATCGTGATGACTCGATATTGTTTTCGACATTTCTATTACTTCATATTGCATTGTTTGACTTCCAAGTACGTTATTAACACCCTGGTTATGTTTAAAGCATGACAATTACTACCAATTACGACGTTGACATTCCATTTGATTAGATAACGTCTCGATTAATTACTCCAGATGACAGAGATAATCTAGATTAAGTGGGTGACATTTCTAGTTCTTCTAGTTACGTCGATGGCAAGCCACTTAGATTGTTGACATCTAGATTATACATCGTTGGCACTCCTCCGATACTCTCTACGTTGATGTCAATCCAACAGGCCCCAATTACGTTGTTGACATCTAGATTACGTCGTTGACATTCCATTACTCTTAATTGCGTAAATAAAAATCCAATTATCATAATTACGATGTTGTCATCTAGATTATATCTCATTGTCAGTCCGATTTCTCTTAACTCTTGTTTACAATAATTTTTTCCCTTTGTTTTTAAAATCTTGATTATTTTGACGATTCCCCTTTCCCTCTTTCCTGCCCTCTCTCTCCCCATCCCTAGAACAAACAAGACCAGAAAGGCATCAAAGAGGTCATAGTTCTCGACTCGAAGCGGTCCAACGTCATCAACATCGGCATGACGAAACTGCCTCCCCCAAGGACCATCAAAACAGCCATCCTCAAAATGGATTCCTCAATCATCAATCGAGAAGGAATTGAGGTAGGTAGACTGCAAAAGGCCACTATATTAGATCTTATTTGGAGTTTATTTAAAGGTCTTGCTATGGAGAGAGTGGTTAAACCACTTGTAGGGACGTTCGAGTTTATAGTATTTTGGGAAAGCGGATGTGATTATATTTGTACGTTGTTGATGGTGTTTAAAAATTCAACCTTTCGACTCATACTTCTGGTTGAGGAGGTTTGCTACAGTATTCCTTTCCACTAGATTTTATTTTACTAACATTTTCCTCCTATTTCTTATCTTTAACTTCTCTTTCTTGCTAAGTGATCAAATACTTGAGGAATACAAAAGCTTCCATAGTTTTTCTATAATCAGTCACTCCCTTCGCTTATACCTTCCTCTACCACTCCTTTCAAGTTTATACACGGTATGGCCCGGTTTGTACTTGTCAATACTGGCCTTCCTATTACAAATTTGTTCGTGGGGATTTTATAGTACCCCCCTGACAAATCCTTTGTTTTGAGCTGACGATGTTTGCAATTGCATTATTCCTTATCACTTTTACCTATTTTTATTATGTACATTTGTTTCTCTTTATCCATCCCTTCAACTGTCCTCGCTCACTCTCTTTATTCTTTCTCAATTCGGTAAGACATCATCGTCAACATCAATTAGCACATTTTACCAATTAAAAATTAAATTTTACCTTTTTTAAGCCCCGCAGAGAGGTGCGATGTGTAGCAAGGGAAACCATACTGTAGTTAATAACTGGAAGACTGCGTACCCTTCCTGTAGTTGCATATGTATCTATGTGTAATAGATATGTGTTGGACCTTCCACACTTTATTACTTCTTCCATCTTGACCACTTTCTTAACGTCTTCCTTCTTACAAACTTCCTAACGATATGCCCTCGCGCCTCTCACTCTCTCTCTATTCTCATTCCATTGCCACTCAATCAATTCTTAGAAAAAAGCCTAGGTATCCCTCGTCTATCTGCCCCATTATTTAGTTTCTTAATGCCTCCCAACTAGAGGAATTTGATGGCCTACAGCCGAGGGAAACACCGCTTCCACTTAGAGTGAAGTTAAGTCGCACCGGATGTGTTTATTCACCAGATGAAGTTCAAACTCGGAACTACTTTGCAGTGCAGGCCATGTAGTGATACTAGTAGTAGGAACCCAAGTTAAAGTGCCCTCGGTTATGTCCAATTTGCAGACGGAAAAAAATACTTAACACCATCGATGAAAGGGGGAGGGCAGTCCAAAGGAAATGTTGGAGCGCAATGGCAAGCAACTTGAATTACTTGTGCGTCGTCCTTTATATTTTTTATGCAGCCCAAAGGGCTAGTGTCATCCTTACTATGCAGTTTGAGTAGTAAAGAGCAAAATTTTGGTAATGTTGCTCAGTCTGTGCAGACAACCTGGACCTCTCATCAACACACTCGCTTTCAGCAACCTCTACATACCCAAGAACCCAGCTAAAGAAAATATCGGAATCGACGATCTTGTAAGAACTCAGACAAAAAGATTTGGAGTAGAGTGAAACATAGTGAATCACCACTGTGCAAAAGACAGGTGACCTCAGCTGTCCAGGAAATAAGCTAACCTAACATTTGCCAGATTTTCCATCAAATTGCACACGCAAGAGTTTGGGGAAATTTAATGGAAACAAGCCGGAGTGGAAGGGGCTCTCTCAGGCTTGCGAAAAACAAGCGCGGTAGCTATTTGCCAGGAATCTTGGATGATACACTCCGACCAAATCCTGTACAACAAATCTAAAATGAAGGCCAAGCCTTGTTCACTTAGGTGTCGAAGCATGGTCTACTGCATATGGGCAGGATCGGGACCGATATGCGCGCATGGAGCGATAGCGTGACTCAACTTGCTCACATAAAATGGTCGTTTGACGGTTTCCCAATCCATGGAAGCGAATTCGAGTCGGCGGCCTCCTTTAACATCCTAACTACGTGCTTGAAATGCTGGGTGAGCAACATCATATCGACTGGAGAATATTAAGAAAGCGGTGACGAAAGATTTCTTCACCGGCCCAGCGTCCATGATTGTTTTCCGTTCTTCTTGTGAACGAGAAAGGATTCATGTGAGAACAGACCTTAAATCTGTTTAATCGCTTTCATATATATGCAATAGGGGCCCTGCCATTGATTGGAGACACGTATGCCTGTCATAAAGAGAGGCAAGCGTGCTTCGAAACAAAAGGGAATATGGCCCTCGCCCAACGAAGTTCCCACTGGATGAAATTACTTAGTGGGCGCCGGTATCACTTGTGGGTATATCGCTTTTCTTTGCGTGCCATTTCACACTCTGCCAACCACCAAAGAAGTGGACAAACTGCAAAATCGCCAGTATTCCGAGAAATGGAAGCAGGCCTCCTGCGATGATGAGGGCTAAAGAAGAACTCAACAGCCTCATCAACCGACCTAAACTCCTTGACTGAGATAGAGATTTCAATCATTTCCTTAAATGCGAAACTCCGTGCTTGATTCAGGCACCACCAAGGTGGCCTTTCGAGCAGGGAGGAACGGCATAGCAAAAGATATTGGATAAGGAAAGTGATCGTTACCATGGATGTCGCCAGCCACATCACTTTCAAGTTCCGCTTGTGAATCACGAAAACATAGGGTCAAATCAAAGCACTATAGTGAATCAGCTCTGTACCCAGGTGTATGAATTTTTCACCATTAAGAACACGGATCTACAACTCTTCGACCAGTTTCCCTGGTGTCTGTCTTCTGGGACTGATCGTGTACTATACCCAGAGGGACTGCCTACGGTTTAGGTTCCCGAGGAGGGGAAAGGGCGTCGACAACCGCATACGAGACGGCTGAACTCCGCTTCTTGCCTCATCGAAGCTGGTTGAAGGTGGAAGGTACATAGACACAAGAGAAAACCAATTCATGTGCAGTTGAATTGCTTCCATCTAAATGGATATATATGGAAGCAAAAAAAAAAAATGGAAACCACATCTGTTATAAATTGCGCACTCACTTATCCGGCCCTCATCCCTTGGTGATGGAGGTCTTGAAACCCTTATATACAGGGCAACACTGACTTCAGGGGGAATGCATCCAAAATGGTCTCATCAAGACAAAAAAATAAAGGGGAGTCGGGGGTGATTATCCTTGGCAGTTGCTCGTAATTAGCCCGTAATTTCCATTATAGGAAAATGGCCTCCATATATACTTAGGTGTAGCTGTTGGGGCTCCTTCGAGGAGCCCTGACTAAAATGAATACAAACAATTTGGATGCACAGATTTCAGGGATATTGGCTGCGGAACCTGACGAGGACACTGTCACCTTTAAGGACTTACTGGAGGGGTTTAGGATTGATCCGCGAGCCTTTCCTCTCTCTTCTGCTTCGAGTCTTTCGACTGGCGGGATGCCTCTTTTGTCAGCACACCCTTGGATTTTTTGAAAGACCGACTTCATTTTGCCCCCCTCCCAACTTCGGGTGGGGGCGGGAGAATTAAAGCTCTTTTATTCCTACTCTCCTTCCAGTGGGTAACCTTCAAACCTATTACGGGTGGGCGCAGTGCTACAATCCTATGCTTAGCATAACTGAGTCAGGAGAGTAGGTGGAGAAGCGTAGCCCCTTAGCATATCGCAAAGCAGTTGTGCGAAAGGAAAAGGAGGTCCCGAACTTTTCTGGAGCAGTGCCTGTTCCTGTTTAGCTCTCAGCATGATAGTGGTGTATCCAAGAGAAGGTAGAACCGACAGAAAAGTTCTCGAAGGGCACGAGAGCACCCATGCGCGTCGGCCGAAGAGAGCTGGGATCGGAGGGTATTTTGTTTAATTAAGAGGCTTGGTCACCTAAACCCCATCAGAACTATCTCCTTAGAGCCCCTCTCTATACAAAATGCGGCCGCAGCCTGAACTGTTAGGAACTCTTTTTCAAATGTATACGAATCGCATTGGCCATGGAACTAAGGCGCGATCCGGTACAATGCACACACTTGGGTATACATGGAACCGATTTCTCATGCACGTTAACAGCGACTTGTGCCTTTGTAGGCAGTTGCCAGATGGGCGCTAAAATAATGCACGTCATTTAATCAATTAAAGTTAAAGTTCACTGGTTTCAGTCCTCCTATCAAGCTATGTAGCTTCTCAGGCGGACGTCAGCCAGGGCAAGCCCCCAACTCCCGACCGTGAGGCCCAGTCACGGCCAGTCACGGCGGTAACTTTCCTTAGTAAATAGTGTCAGCTTAAAAAGAATCCGGACGGAGATTCGAACTGCCGACCCAGCGATTGCCGGGCAAGCACTCTAACCACTATACTAGCCGGTTTCAGGTTATCGTTATTTCCTTGTCCACATGAGTTGCTTGCATGGACGACCGAAACGGTGGCAGTCATGACTTCTCCGAGATAACGGCAGAAATATGCTCATGGTTATGCTATAACCACTGGGATGGGATCCCTCACACACATCTCTCGCATTCAACGGATCTTTTGAGGAATAGCGATCCAATTGATCCAATGGCCGCTATTTTTCAAATGGGCAAAAGTGGCGTCCTTATTGTTCAATGAGAAATTTGAAAATTACCCAATTAGAATGGGTAAGAGTGGTTTCGCGTGCTCCCTCTTCATGGCATTTCAGTATTAGCGTGGTTGGTTAGAACATACCTTGCTTAGAATTTCGATTAGGTATTTTCTATATTCATATGAATTTTTTCATAACATAACATAACCTATCCAAACCTTACTTAACCAACTACACTAATGCTGGAATACCCTTAACATAATTTCTGAAGACAGAGTACGTCCACCCGTGTTTATCGGGTATTTTTAAATTGACTCATTTGAACAACTCCCGAGTAGTATGTATATAACTAACATTTAATTCTTTTTCACTAATAAATAAATAATTCTACTTTTTTTTACTTTTAATTTCATATTTCTGTTTTGGGCTTTAATTCTTCAAGTGGGCAAAACCAGGCCCGCTATTCTTCAAAAGCCCCCTGACAAACTGATCCCTATCCGTCTAATTCGAGCACATTCATTCGCAGCTTGAAACCTAAGGTTAATTAATGAAATCTCGGTTGGAAACCTAAGATCCACCCATGCACCAGGTTTCATAGCACTCGCGAGCAAATATTTCCCTCTTTTGTTAAAGTTTTAGTTCTTTTAACGTAATTTTACTGTTGCAGAAACTTCTACAAACAATGCTTCCAACATCTGAAGAGAAGAAAATGATTCAAGAAGCTGCAGTTGCGAATCCCGATTTGCCTTTGGGTTCGGCTGAACAATTTTTAATGATGTTGGCTTCCATATCAGAACTTCCAGCTCGGCTTAAACTATGGCTATTCAAGCTAGATTTTGAAGTTATGGAGAAGGTTTGATGACAATTATTTGTTATTCAGGAAAATTTAGCTTAATCATTTAATTGTTTCAGAGTTGGTTTAGAAAATGTGTGAATTTAGGGTACTGCAGAATAGGGATGAGAAAGGTTCTTTCCTATCAGTTTCATATTGTCTTATAACCCTTTTTCAAATCTTCAGGAAGTAGCCGAGCCCCTAATGGACTTAAAGCAAGGAATTGAAGATATTCAGAAAAATAAGACATTTAGAATTATTCTCTCCATACTCCTTTCCGTTGGTAACTTCTTGAACGGTAGTGAGAGTAGTGGATTCCAGATAGACTACCTGTCCAAAGTTCCAGAGGTCAAAGATACAGTTCATAAGCATTCCCTCCTTCACCATTTGTGCCACATGGTTATAGAAAAGTTCCCGGATACATCGGATCTATACTCCGAGGTAAGATGAATTCTCCACTAATTTTCTTGTGAATGAAGCCATACCTTTTCAAGTTGAACTCAAGTGTTTCAGTCTCCCTGCTACCTACAGGGTCAAGTTGGTTTTGCAAAGACCTTTCCTATTTGTAAGAATTTATTCCTTGAATTTCAGCACTTCTTATCCCAGATAGTTTTAGGAGGGTAGATTTTTTAGTAAGTGTATTGTAGAATGACTTTAGGGCAAGGTAAGTTGTCCCTTTATATGTTTAGAAAACATAAATATTAGGCACTACATTGAAGGCACAGCTTTTGCTAAATTAGAATGTAAGATGAAGAAACAATAAGACATGCGGAAACAAGACGGCTTCTATGACCGTTGCTGAACTCATCAGCCATAATTGATGGAGATACAGTAAGACCAAACGCCTCTCATGAGCAATTTCTTACGCATGAGACAGGTCTTAGATACCACACTTGAAACCATCCTGTAAACATCATATTGCGTGTAAGTGTAGTAGGGCGAATACGGGATCTTGGAGATAGGATTGTTGCTTCCACAGCTTATCGTCATTTCAGGAATTCATCGAGTGAACTATAGGGCTGAAACACTCCTCATCGCACCTTCCATGCACACAAATTACATCCTTTCCTCAGCCCCTCCCCGCCTTTATGCTTTGATGCGATACTATACACACTATCATACATGTTTTCCTCTATTTAACTATTCGCCACCATAGCAATTTAATTTTTACTATCCCCCCCCAAAAAAATAAAACCCCTAACTTTTCATTCCCATTTCTGCCACACAGAACTTTTACAAAATTTAGTTTCACTCCAAGTACTCTCGAACTACTCACGCACTCTATTTACTTTCAGCTCGGTTCCATTACTCGAGCTTCGAAAATAGATTTCGATGAGCTTCAAAACACAATCGAGAAAATGGAAACAGACTGTAAGGCGTCTTGGGACCACCTTAAAGCCATTGCGAAACACGATGGTCCAACACAGATCAAACTAAAGTAAGATATTTTAAAATTTTTTAGTAATTTAACAAACTTTTATTCATCAAAGACTTTTGTTTTTCTCAGCATTGGCAATTTTTTAAATTGAGGTCCAGCGATTTCGATCAATTTTATCGGGTGTATTTATAATTCGATAAGCTCAATCATTTGAGCTTCTCGTAGGCAAATTTTATCTCTCAATTTCTGAGTAGATATTAAAATGTGACGTAATAAAAAGCTAACGTTGTTGCTTCTTTCTTCTCAGAATGTCTGAATTTCTAGCAGACGGGGCAGAACGAATAATTGTTTTAGCAATAATTTATAGAAGAGTTCTTCATAGGTAAGATTTGACTTCTTTTTTTCTTAGGAGTCTTGGTTTAGGAAGTTACATTAATCTTCAGGTTTTATTGGGATCTTGACTACTTCTCATCACACACCATCCAGAATGGTTCATTGATACCAGAATTTGATGCAAATTAAACGCGCTATGGTTCTTTGGAAATTCTACTTACTATTCACAGATCTACGAGGTTAGAGAATCCCATAGCTTATTTAACTAGCAAGTGTCGTAGAACGCGTCTAGTGTGGGGCTAGAGAATTTCCCATAGAGTAATGCAACTAAATCCAGAAAGGGGTCTCATGTCTGGGAATCCGCCTGCTCAGAACCTCTGTGAACGCATCAACAAATTGTGCCATTGCTGCCCGGTAACCTCACTTTTTATGGCAGAAAACGATGGGTAGAATTACAGCATAAAAGCTAACACTTCATCACTTCTCTGTTTCAATTTTGGTTAGATTCCAGCGGTTTCTCATCTGGTTCGGAATGCCTCCAAACCTGGTTCTGGAATCGAAACCTCAAACCATTTGCTCCATCATCAGTGAATTTGCCCTAGAGTACCGAACGTGTCGGGAACGTGTCCTGCAGCAAATTCAGAAGAAGGCAACCCACAGAGAGAGGAATAAAACGAGAGGGAAAATGATAACCGAAGTGAGTAATAACCAATAAATAAATATTTATTTAGAAATTAAAGGGAATAAAAGACATAATGTAAATTTTTTATTGAGATGTACAGTCATAATTTATATATGTACATCTCACTGGGGCTTGTTAAAGAGCAATCAAAGTGATATCTTTAAGTTTCATGTTTTATGACCCTCACCCGAATCCGACCGAGGAAAACAGACTAAAGTAAATGACTTCTAAAACAGATGAAAAAAAATACCTACCGATGAGTGGATACCAAATAACCACACCTTACATTCTTACGTCTTCTCAAATTGCCGTAAATGTTTATTACATTTATAGAGTAACTACAGCACTACGTCTGCGTAAAATCTTGAGAGATGTGTGTGGAAGTATTCGTTAATAACTAGAGAGGTTCCTGATGGAAAGGGGATCGTTAATCTTTTTTTAAGAAGTAACAATGATCTCTTAATAGAATAATGGGTAGCCTCGTTTTTAACAAAACCAAAATAATTAAAATAAAATTCTAAGACAATTGATCGTTCTTCTGCTATTCCAAAAAGTGTCTTCCTTTTTCTCCAGGAAAAAGTTAAAGCATCTTCGTCTCGAACTAAGCTCGGCCTAAAATCCGATAGGGTATTGTATAAATACACTATTTTGAGTGAAATTTGCTGAATTAATGCTGATATTTTTTTCCATATTTTCTCTTTTCTGGTTTTGAAGGTAGAAAGTAGTTTCCATTCGGGTTTTTTTATTTATCAAGTGTAAGGTGAAAGTGAAATTTGTTGGTTGACTAACTTTTTTTAAATTTTTTAACTTTCTGCCGCTATTAGTTTGTTAATTTGCCTTGAGTGTGAGAAATTGCGTACTATGTTTGATGCTTGCTCATTTTTTTTTCTTTTACATGGGAAATGTTTTTTTCATTAATGAATGTAAAAAAAATCGAGAAATGAAATAAAGAAAATGAATAGAATTTAATAGTTCATACGTACTGCAAATGATGCACCAAAATTAAGAAGGTCAGAAATAGAACATGAATGGTAAAGACTACTAGGGGTGATAAAGGTAACTAGAAATACAGTCCTGGCCAAAAGTTTTGAGACTGATATATATTTTTTTTTTTTTCATATACAAAAATTAATGGAACTAACTAAACGTTGCATTTTGTTATGTTTTCATCATACTTTGAAGGTGAAATATACAAAAAAATAGAACGAAACTCATTATATTAATAAAAACAGTCATGATGCACGCAGTCAATATTTACAGTGATTTCTTTTGTTCTTCGGGGCTTCTTCAATTCATTTTGGCATGGTGGAGACCAAGTTTGTGATGAGATCTTGACTCATATTGCCCTAATTTCTTTCAATAACCACTCGAAACTACCTACAACAATTGGATGGCTTCTGTTTATCAACCACCACTTTGATTATCACCAACGAATTCTTTTTCGGGTTCAAAACTGGTGAATTCCCGGGCCAAGATCCCAAAATTACGATGTTATTTTCAGCCAACAACTTTGTTATTGTGTTTCCTTTGTGTCAAGGTGCGCCATCATGCTGAAAAGTAAAGTTATTATCCCAAACTTGGTCTTGAACTATTGCGAGAAGGTGCTAATAAAGCACATTTGAGTACAATTTTGAGTTCATATTGTGCTTGGTCAAAGTTATTAGTGCTCCAGTTCACTTAGATGAAAAGCAGCCCCAGAAACACAGTGTCCAGATGCTTCACCGTAAGAACGTCACGGGGCTTGTGAAAGCGCTCCACTTTTCTCCTGCAAACGTAGGATCTTCTAGAAGCTCCAAACAATCGGAACGGAGCTTTATCAGAGAATATAACCTTTTCCCAGTCTTCAACAGTCAATACTTTATATTTCTTCCTGGTGAAATGAGACTTCTTCGTAGCCTTTCTTGACTTGAGACCTTTTTCGAAGTCCCGCCTCACTCTGCGCGCTAAGGTTTTTCACACCTGCATTTTTCCAATCATGAACAAGCTTGAACCTGGAGCAACCCGATTCTTGAGTTGGGATTTTACCAGAGTGCGATATTTCCGTTTATTTGAAGCTTTTGGCGTCCATAAAGACTTCTTATCAGGAGTATAACCAGTCTTTTGAAAGTCATTAATGGTCCTAAAGATGGCGCTCATTGATGCAATACAATTAACAACGAAATAGATTAGAATTACACAGCTTCATACATTTAACTCATATTTAGGCAGCTGAAGCACCCAGTATTTTGCTGACTGTCCGGCATTTTAGGGTTTTTCGATCCTTTGTCCAGCAAAAATCATTACCGAATGCTGGACAATGTAAAGTCCAGCAAACATAAGTTATTAAAGATCTAGCAACATTTTGCAATGCCGCAGAGAATATTAGTTACACTATTGTGGACTGTCGTTACTCAATCCGGAGTCATTACTGAACATTATTCTTTTCATTCGTCACTCAGTCATTCCTCAACTCGTTTCACGTGCTCCCGTGCAATTAATTCTTCGAGTTACCCTTTTATTTTTAAGATGCTTCAAAAATAAGTGTTGCTTTATTGAAGACAGAGAAAAAATATCCATTCATTAGAAAAGCAAGGATTGAAAACATGGTAAAATGTGACAATTTTTTTTTTTAGCTTTTCAATTACAATTGGCGCGGAACGTGATATTAACGTCATTTGAACTGAGATAAGCATAAACGAGCTGATCTCTGTGCGTCATCAAACATTTCTTTGAAATCGTTTTCTAAAAGTAAAATTTTTGATGAAGAGAAAAAAAACACAGTTGTAACATAATCTTTTAGGTTTATATACTAATTGTATTCAAACCTGATAAGAAAATGCTTCAGTATTTTTTTTTTTGCGCTCAAACTAAAACGGCAGCGATTTTGTGTCTTTCATCCTGATGTTCTGCAGTTATTAGAAAATGATCTCACACTTGCTACGTAAGAATTTGCAGTGATTGTTCCAACCATGGGAATCTGAAAGAGTGTATTTTATTAGTTAGGTATTTTTTGCCAACAATGTTAAAAATATTTATGTAAAAATATTAGAAGTGGCGAATTTAGTCGGTGAGACATCTGAAATATTTAATTTTCTACAGAAAATTTTGAATTCTCATAATTTGTCCAATAAATTACAGGTACTGTGATGACAATGTAAATCCAAAGTTTGGAAGGTCAGCTAAAGTTGTAAAATATGTTTTGTCGCAGACTGAATGGTTTAGATAGAAAATTAATTGGTGTCCATTGACCAGCCCATAGTTTAAATAACGTCTTGAAAATGTTCATGTGATTGTTTGCCTATTGATGTACGAGTTGTATTTCTAAAGATCTACTCATATTTTTACATTTATACAATCAAAGTGCAAGAACTAAAACTTATCTGAGATTCTGTTGACATAGAACTTCAATAGATATTAGGATACAATAGGACTATGGCTGGCTTTAACGCTAGCTGCTGAAAGAGTTCTTCGACTATTCAGGACTTAAAAGTATGTTCCTTGCCTCACAAACAATATCCTACTATTTGAAGACAGTCTTTTCAAAACGGGTTTGCCGAGCCATTTGTGTATTTTGGACATAATTAATCAGAGTTCAGTATTCCTGCTTACATCCTAAAGGTGGAATCTCAAGAGGTTTCCTTGACAGAGATTGTCTATATTCTTAATCATTTCAAGTTAAAATCGATTCAAAGAAAACAAGAGTCATTTTTGCCCTTAAATGTGGATAAAACGCTGAAGAATTTAAAAAGACAAAGAAAGGATATAGAAAGCTTTAAATCAACTACTTTGTCATTCTTTCAGGTTGGAACGAAAGTAATCTCCGATTTTCTAGAATAAACCTTTAGATAGTATTTATTAAAGTAGTACCTCTGGTTATCGTTTAGAATTGCTTCAATAGAGTATACATTTTCATTTTAGATTATGAAAATATTGTTCATAGTCTTCTTCGGTATTCACCTTTATGTTCGTCTCATCTTGGTAAATATCATATTAGACGTGTTTTACTGTATGAGTTTTATAAAGGTGCCAATGCAAGTAGAGCGGTGAAATCCATTGAGAGCACTTATGGAGATGATACAGTAGATGGAAGCGGTTTTTAACGCTTCTAAAGTTGGAAGTTAAGGTAAAAAAACGTACCAAAGGAAGATCACCCAAAAGAACTTCATTCCGAAGACCTGAGAGCTGTTGTCACAGCAAATCCTGTTACAGCTTCTAGGAAATTCGCAGGACAAATTAGCGTAACCCATATGGATGTCCTACGCGAACTGTCCACGGAGAACTTGCAACATTGTGTTGCTTGCTTAGAGTCATTGCCTTCATGCACTATTTTTGCGCAGACTTATTACTGGCGAAGAGGAGTGGATCCTCTATCAAGCAAGCAGAATTTATTAACAACCGAGAGGAGGAGTTTATCCAATATGATCATATTGAGTGTATGGCGTAATATCAAAAGAATTGTACATTACGAACTGTATTAATGATAATCTCTACTACAATCAATTACGTCGTTTTGAGCCAAAGGCGACCCTCCACAGTCTACAGAGGGGGTATCATCCCCCATCACGAAGATGATCGTCCGCCCACAGCTTATATGACCAAATATCTCTTGGAGGAGCTCAGTTGAGAAATATTGCTTCATCCCCACCACATTCTCCTGACCCTGCTCCTTCTGAATATCAATTGTTGAGGGGATTACATAACCATTTGGATGGTCTTGGGTTGAAATCAAGAGAAGAGGTTAAAAAAGAATTGGATTCCTATTTTACATCAAAACCTAAAGAATTTTACAAGGGTGGCATTTATAAGCTTTTTGACAGATGGAATGAGGTTCTAGAAAGATATGAAGGTTATGTTTATGATTAAATATTTGTATAGTCATAATATTTTTCCATTTTTAATATATACCCTAAAATATCCACATTACTTTAGTTCCCACCTGATATAATATATGTGTAGAATATTTGAACGAGTGGTCTATGCATTTTAAGGAAATGGAAAATTTCAACTGGATTCTTCTTCGAAACTTAATCCACTGGAGAGAAGTTAAAGAAACACTTGAATTTATTCTTGACAGGAGACCCAATTTTCCTCTAAATGATAATCATCTTTTCAATGAAGTAACTTGTGTAAAGAATTTTGTGACAGAAAGAAATAAGGAATGGAATAATGGGAAATTTTGGTTGACAGTAGATGTGTTGAAATGTTTGCACACTTCATGAGTCAAAATATTCCATTTGAAAACATTTCCCAAGCATGAAAATTCTTTTTGAGTCTACCAGAATCAAAGAAAGAGTATTTACATAGCTAAGTAAATATTGACTTACTAATAATTAAAGTTCATTTGTTTCTACAATTACATAAATTATCATTTATTAAAAATATACAGGGGTTGGACAAAATGATTGGAACATGTGTTAAATTCAATGAATATTTATTTAATGTAGAGTTGGTCCTCCTTTTGCTTTCTGAACAGCGTCGATGCGTCTTGGAATTGATTCATACAGCTTCATTGAGAGGAATCTTGATCCATTCTTCTTGCAATACCTAGAAAGAAGTTTAGAAAATTTATAAAAATTTAATCATGGTTGTTTCTTTTAGATTTTAAAATTTTAATCTTAGTAGCGAAGCGCAAGCTCCCTCCGTAAGGGGGACTGGCAAAGCCATTGCCTAATCTCTTAATAATTTACCCTTGGTATAGCTGTTTACAGATCCATGCTTATTTTCTAGGCCTAAAAGCAAGAAAAATCTTTGATTGGAATTCTTTTGATATACGGACAAAACAATCCCCAGAGCTCTTGTTTTCCATCTAAATTTGTTTTTATATACGAAAAAATACATTGTAATAGATTTTGTGAACTTCGCGATTTGTAATTCTTTTTGTTTAAAAATATTCCAAAACCTTCGATAATCAGATTTATTTTTTTCTAAACTCTTAGAAAGAATTTTGATCAAAGTTTCAAATATACGAAAAACCAACCTTGCGAACAGTTTTTTGAAGTGTAAAGAAAGTCTTAGAAAGAAATTGCATAAAAGCTTCAAATATACTTGGACAATCACAAACTACAATTCAAACTGTTCCGAAAATTGTATTCGTAAAACATAGTTGTTATTCATGATTATTCATATCACTTAAATTTTAAAAAACGAATGAAAAATAAAAATATTATATTAGTCTCAACACTTTTGGCTTTGACTGAAGACCTGTGGTAAAGCTACCTAGATATTGGCCTGAGGTGGGAAAACTAACTAGAAATAGACTCAGGGTGGTAAAGTTAACTAGAAATAGACATGGGGTAGGAAAAATAACTAGAATTGTACATTGGTTTTTAAGTTAACTAGAAAATATCCTAGTGTGGTAAAGCTAACTAGAAATATATTTGATGGGAAAACTAACTAGAAATAGATATGGAGTGGTAAAGTTGACTAGAAATAGACTTGAGGCGGTAAATCTAACTAGAAATATTCATGAGGTGGTAGATCTAATTATAAATAGACATGGGGTGATAAAGCTAAATAAATGCATCCCACAATTAATTAGCCGGATTAACGAAAAAACAACCTTCGGATTAATCGATTTGATAAGTCGGATTGATTATAATTAATCCATCTCGATTCATTGGTGCTTTCTCCTAAATTTTAAAGTGTGTGCTTGCATTCATTTTACAAATACCACCCCTCTTCTTTTTTCAGGAAAAGCCCCCCCTTTTTACATTTCTGCCCTACAGGTCATTTTGTGTGGTAGGAAGATGGATAACGATGTCAAATATAATTTTTCGCTTCATTTTTTCCATAACTTTTATTAACTTGTTTGTTTTGGGGGATGGGGAGGCGGTTTTTTGGTCTATTGCTCGTTTGAGCATAATAAAATCCCTATACCATCCCCGACGCGTTCATAAAAGACGGCTAATGCCAGATAGGGGCTGGTAGTCCTGAAATCTAATAGCGGTAAGGGAAGAGGGTTTTGGCGGACCCCTAGTTTTACTTATAGTCGCATTGGTCGGCGCCAACCCCACTTTCTGAGAAAACGGTTAATAATTATTTTATTATTAATTTGACGGCGTTTACGGTTAGCAGAACCTTTGTCCCTATTTTCTTAATTTCCTTCCATTTGTTCGTGTTTTAAATAAAACATTCGCTATCAAACAAAAATTGTGTTCATGACTTCTTGCCTTACATGACAAACTCTTTCCTTTTTCTACTTATTGACGCGTTCCGCAAATCCAAAGCTTCGTTTTAAATATTTTTATTTCCCAGCAAATTTATCTTCAGAGCAACGGATTCGACTTAGCTAATAGTGATCAGCCATTCTTTAATCCCGATCTGCAAACTTGCAGATGGAGAAATTCAAGTCCCGCCCCAAAACGAAAGAGGAGGAGGCTGACAATGATCTCAGACAACTCCTAAATTATTCTGATGTGTCCGATACAGAGGCAATTCGGGGAAAGAGCACTTGGAGACGAACCCGAGACGCTAAAGGTAAAGTTCCATCAAGTTGGCCGCCGGTGCCATCGGCCACTTTCAATCACTTTCCCTTTAGGTTTAGGTACAGAATAACGGACATGTGTCAGCTAAGTGTTATTTTTCAGCCACTGTGGCCTAGCTGATCGCCTTTAGATGAGTGCGCTTGGAACCTGTTACACTTGTTACACGGAGGAGCTGCACATCTTCCAGGCCTGAGTGCAAATTAGGGAGGTCCGTCACTCGGTTGATTTCGACTCTCATTTAGGGCCTGGGAAAGTTGTTGGTGCGCCTTCCCCTCACCCCCACTCAGCGCTACTTTAATTTATTATTATTATTGTTTTTATCAATCGTATTATTATTTGTTATTATTATTTAGTATGATTGTTATCTTATTTATTATTAGTATTTATTGATATATTATTATAATTATTTATTAGGATTAATATTAATTATTATTAGCAGTGTTATTATCATTATTTTTGTATTATTTAATCATATTATTATTATGTATTATCATTATTTTAGGATTAGTAATAATTATTATGTATAAGTTATTAATATTATTTATTATTTATTATTATCATTACGGCGATCCACTCAACCTTTTCTCCCTGCAATTTGCACCAGGAGGAGTGTTTCCACCTGTACAGAGTTTGGTCCAGTAGCCTTGGCCCCTCGAGGGACTGCATGCCATCCCGGGATCACTTAGCACCCGGGTATGATAAGACTAGGTAATCACCCACCCTATTCTTTAGTGGCCCCACCTATCTCTAATTCCCTTTATTACATACCCTGTTACCCCTTCCGATCCACAGAGGTGCTGGGTGCCCGCCGCACTTTCGTTCTCTTATGAGCCTTTGTCGAGAGGGAGTGTGTACCGTGGTGTCCCTACCTGCTGGTTAGGGCAAGTATTAGGTGCGGGGTTTCCTGGACCGTCGACTCTGCTCACCTTCCTCTAGAACCCATAGATATAAGGTGGCTACGCCGTCATGATCCTTTATGGTGAAAGTTCCAGGACAATTTCGCCTAGTATAGTGGTTAGCCCGCTTGCCCGGCAATCGATGGGTCGGCAGTTCGAATCGCACTCCAGATTCTTTTTAAGCTGACACTATTTACTAAGGGAGGTTACCGCTGTGACTGGGCATCACGGTGGGTAGTTGGAGCTTGCCCTGTCTGACGTCCGCTTGAGAAGCTACATAGCTTGCTATGATGACTAAAACCAGACAACTTTAACTTTTAAATGGAGAGCCGCGTTGACAAAGACCATCAACGTTGGACCAGGACCGATTATATGTGTAAATGATCCTATTCTGGAATTTCTGATCCTACGGAAACTTTTCTTTTAACCTCCCCACTCAGAGGGAGGTCATAGTATCTACTTTCCATGAGGCTCCTTTTTTGCTCTTTTTGTTGCGATTATGGCGACAATAGAAAGTAATAGTGGCCAACCGCAGGGAGCTTCTTCGAACAGCGGAGGAGCTCCCCTCTCAACATCGCTATAACCCCTTTGCCATCTTTGGGACCCTTCCAACCGTCTTCTACCGGAGAAGAGGCTTAATCCTCTCCTAGTCCAGGGGTGCGGATGTTTCCACCCAACCCCCTTCTGTGGAATTGCCCATGGACGACTCCATCTTTCGACGAATTGCAGTTCTCCTCGAGTCCATGACAGGGGACTACCAAGAGAGTGGGCAGGCGGCCAAAAATCGATACTCCTGTTGGGAGCGACTCGATAGAACCAACCTCCTTAGGGGGCCAAGAGAAAGCGAGACGCGTCAAGCCGTGCCCCTTGAATGCCTGCAATCATGCATCTTGAAAATTCGGGAGGGTCGGGTGACTGCCCCTCTCTTCTCCGATTTAGGCCGGTTCGCCCGGAGGTGACCCAGCCCAGGAGGTCAGGATATTCCATTGGGTAGAATACCTGAAGGTGATCATGAGGCCATCTTCCAGGGTTCAAAATGCTTCCCCCGCCCCCTCAAAAGGAGGACAGCACCAAAAGAGCTTTGGCACCTACGCCCCTACCCAGGGCTGGGCTTGGTCGGTTGGAGATGGTAAATCCTTTAAAAGAGAGACCTCACCTCCGAAGTAGCCCCGCCCGCCTAAGGTTTTGAGGCAGAGGGGGAAAAAGACTCGCATGGCGTGCCCAACTTCCCCAGATAAGTCATCGAAGGCGACAACGCCTTCAGCGCTTTGTTAGGCAAACAGCGCCCAAAGTTTTGCCTCGGGGAAGCTTATGGCCTTCCTAGGAGGGTCTTCTATTCGAAGAGGGCTCCCGCGTCTCCTTTTGTAAGAGACCATGCTGGGCGCGAACCCCATGCCCACCAGCTCGGGGTATTAGGGTTCAGCGACCTCACCACCAGGGAAGGGGAGCACGGTAGGAGAATGTGACATTTACACCCGGCATGATGTCTCCCTTCTTCTCTTTGTTTTTTGTATACCTCCTTTTAGGCAATAGCTGTGTAGCTGCACCTGGCAAGGAGATATACTGTTATTTCTGCGTACATTCCACCGTCAGCCGGCTAAGACGTGGGAAAATTCTACCCCACCGTGACACAGCTGCCGAAGCCCTTTCTACTGCTCGGTGATTCGAATGGTAGACACCCCCTCTGAGGATACTACTCGATCAATCTCAGGGATCAGATCTTTGCAGAACTGATCGACAAGATGAACCGCTTCATGACCTGTCTTTATCTATCCCTGTGATATCCGGACACAAAGCCTTATTTTCGGTGGAAGGTAGTCAATGACCTCAATAGAAGTGATCACTTTCCCATTCAAATATCATGTTCTGGACTTCTGCCGCCTTAGAGACCACACGTTAGTGCTTGGCGTGGGTGCGGTGCTCTGGATTTCAGGAAATGACTGGTTTCACAGTCGAGGAGGTTGTGTCGGTGGATTAGGCCATTGAGTTCTTTTCCGGTAACCTTATCGTTGTGGACCTGGCTACTATTCCTAGAACGTCTGGCCATTTTGCACGCCGACCGCTCCGTGGTAGTCAGCCGAGTGTCAGGCGGCCCTCAAACAGAAGCATTATGCCTACATGCGCTATAAGCGCCGCCCGAACGATTTCACTGTCAGCGAATTTTTTCGAGCTAGGGCTAGGTTCCGGTATATTTCGAAGCACGCCCGCCGCTCTTCTTGGTGGGCATACGTGTCTTCACTTAACGAGAACAACCCTATTGCAGAAGTGTGGAAGCGAGTAAAAATAATTCGGGGCAAGTTCTCGCAGTTCTACCCCATCCCGTTCTCAAGGAGAATAAGACCGTAATCTCGGAGCCCATGTCAGTGGCGGAATCCTTCGCGACCGCTTTCTCCGCATTCTCTAGTCTGAATGCTGCTCCGCCAGCAGTTAATGCACATCATAATATCGCTGAAGGCCGCCGATTGTACTTTACCTCTGGAGGTTGAGAACCCTTTAACGACAAGTTTACATTTAATGAGTTGCGTTCAGCTCTCGCTTCGTGCGCGGACACCGCCCATGGTCCAGAAGGTATCTCGTATGGCATGATTTGAAGCCTAGGTAAGCGATGCATGGCTTTTCTGTTAGATTTGTTCAACAGGATCTGGACAGAGGGTATCCTACCACACTCATGGCGAATGACTACTGAAAAAATTGGTAACTGTTAGACTAGCCTTTATCCTGAATAGCGGAGGCCACCTGTATTCCGCACAGTGTGACCTCCGCAAGTTCCTCTCCAAGTCGGATGCTCTGCTGCGACTGGAAAATGCTGTCTGCGAGGTCTTCCTTCGCAGAAATCAGTACGACAGGGTGGTTTTTCGATCTGAAGAAAGTCTTTGATACCGCATGGTGATATGGTATCATCGAAACTCTCCACACGATGGGGCGAAGGGACACCTCCCAATCTTTTTTTCTGAATATTTGCTAGATCGTCGATTTCGCTTAAGTGTGTGACAGACAACCTCCCCTGGTCCAATTGAGTAGGAAGAAGGTGTCCCGCATGGAAGTGTCCTCAGTGTCACACTCCTTGCCCTAAGCATCAAAGGTATCACCTCGCTGCTGCCAAAAGATGTTCTGGTTACGCTTTTCGTAGACGATTGATCTCTTTTAATGCCTCCCAGAAGCAAACTCTGGAGCCTCGACTTCAACAGGTATTAAACTGCATCTCTCGCTATGCTGAAGCCCACAGTCTTCGGTCTTCTTTGGCCAAGACTGAGGTGGTACACTTCTGCCACCATCCACGGTTCTACCCTCACCCGGACTTGTTTCTAAATGGGGTTTGCCTGGAAGTGGTGACCGACGCCTCACCTGAGAGGTTCATATTTTCAGCTTTAGAGTCTCTTGTAGCTGCGCCATAGACACTCTTCGTTCTGCGACGTTCAGCACCTGTGGTGCTGATAGGGTTAATATCTTACTTTTATAACGAATCTTTGTTCATTTAAAGCTTGACTACGCTAGCAAGTTTTATTCATCCGCATCCGAGCGTGTATTGCGAATGTGGACTCGATCCAGTACACCGGCCTTCGCTTGGCGACCGGTGCTTTCCACACTTCTTCCATTGTGAGCCTCCTTGTCGATGCTGTGGAGATGCCACTGGGTCTAAGCCGTGCATAATGCATTACGCGCCTGAACGCGATAGCTAGGGGCCTCATTTAGTCGCCAAAGGCTTTCACTGCATCCGCAGTCGATCTCAACGTTACTAATACCACCGAAGACGTCAGTCATATCCTAAGCTCTTTGGGTTTGAGGGTAAGAAACTCTTTCGAGATTTCTGTCTAGCTCTCGGGCCGGTGGCGCCTCTGATCTGCCCAGCACGCCACCCTGGATGTTGCCACCTTTGACTATTTGTTGCCACATGTCTTCCCCCAAAGCTTTTTACATCGCCAGGAGTATTGAGTTTGGCCTTTTTCGAGCACAGTTCGTGCCACCCTGGAACTGTGCCAGTGTATACGAATGGTTCCAAGTCCTAAGAGGGGGTCGGCTTCCACGCCGTATCCCCTCTGTTTGAAGTCAGTGCCCGGTTCGGAGACCGGATATTGAACTACAGCGACTCAAAAGCGCATTGAGTTGTATCGGGGCTTTAATTCTACCCATCTCCTGGTTCTTGGTACCCGTGACGCCACGGTTGCCTCGAGCCAAGTGGATGTCGAGATTATATTCTGCTGGGTTCCTGGCTATGTTGGAATTGCGGGAATGAGCGTACCGTTGATGCCGCCCAAGAGTCAGTGAGGACTGAGCAGCCGGACCAGCGTTAGGCTCTTCTTCACACTGACTACTTAGCATGAATCAGGGCAGCCTTCCGCGATTTTTGGCAAAGAAGATGGGAGACGGCCGAGAGGAACGTAAATTTACTGACATTGCGCTGCGACTGTTCTCATGGACCTACCCCCAATGAAGCGACGGCTTCAGGTTGCTTTCTGTCGTTTTCGAATTGGGCACACTCGTGAGCTCTCGCCCGCACCTTATCTCGACGACTGCAATGTCCCCCAGACTGTTCGGCACATTCTTGTTGAATGTCTTAGTCTGGGTGATCTTCGCCCACGTTACCTCTCCCAGTATCAGGATGAGCGGGGTTGCTACCGCTTGCCCCTTGCACTTGGGACTGGTTCGTGTATACAGACTTGTGAACTATATGACTTTTGAGGAAGGCGCGTCCCGAGGAAAGGCGGGCCTCCCTGCCCACTACGCCGGATCGTGCTTCCTTTCTCCTCTTCTTGCTTTTTGCCTTATTGTTTGGGGTTTATTTACTTGTTTGTTTTCCCTTTTTTTCTAATCTAGCTTAGTATTAAGTTGTAATGTGATTACAGCGACTTTTGCTCTAGTAGGCAGTCGCCAGATGGGCTCTTTAAAAAAAAGCCTTAAATGAGCAAGCTAATTGTTTTTAAATGCAACTCAGTGGAATACCAAGATTTATTGAAGTTTAGTGCGATACACGCATAAACTTAAGAGTGAATATGTAACTTTAGGCTATTCATAGTAAGTCGCCTATTTTCCAGTAACTTGGTATTCAAAATCGGATAAATCATTTGGAATATCCCCGTATATTCAAATATAACGAAAGGTGTATAGTGGAAATAGATACTGAGATACAATTCGCGGCATAAATGAACAAATACAATGTTTTGTAACCCGGAGTGCGAGAGATGCGGAATGGTCCAAGTTTATTACTTCGTCCGCTGCGTTGAAGTAATATTTCTCTCGAATAAATTCCAGGAAAAACTCGGAGTCGTGGCGAGGAATCGATGGCTGAAATGTTGTTGATGAATGCCGACGGTGTTGATGATGCCTTACTCGACAGTTTAGTGAAAACTGCTACGCAAACTCCCTCAACGCGATCAAATCCAAGAGAGAGAAAACGATCCAGACACGCTGACAGAAAGTCGTGTAAGTAACTTTCATTAGTTAACGAAAGTTTCTTAGTGATTCTATTTCTTATTCCATTATCCCTTTTCTTATTTCAGCGATAATGATCGCTTTTATTGGTGATTGGTCACTTGAATTAAACATAAACCTTTCACATTCCTTTTTAAAATTATTTGAAGTGAAGCAAAGTTTACAGAACGTAGAATTAAGTATAGCTGGTGTGCATGCGTCGAAATCTTTTACTCTTAATTTAGGGTTTTGGAAAAAACTATGGTAGTTTTTCAGCACTTTTAAAATAGAATTAGTAGAATATTGTACCCTGAAATTATTTCTTTAATTTTTTCCCAAGTATGTTTTTTTATTTCTAAGACTTGCAAAAGCATTTCTTTGATAGAGAATCCCGTATTTAAACCAAATACTACAATAAATCTAGCAACATTTACGTCTTAACCTGAGTTACTTAAGCGCATAAGTACATACAAAAGATATTTTTTAACAGATAAATTTATAAATGATTAACTATGATTTCCAAATTCACAACAGGAAAAATTTGATACAACCCTCAACTACAATGTGTTCATTAGTTGATTATTTCTTATGTAAATACAATTTTTAATGTTAATTTAAAATAACACAACATAATTTAATCATTTATTCGTATTACATCGGTAAAGTCAATCTCTTTTACTCATCTTTTACTCATAGTCAATCTCTTTTCTGATCTTTCACTCTAAGCAAATCTCTTTTAATTAAAGATAATTGTTTTATTCATCTTTTATCCAATCAAAATCTTTTACTGAAATTTAGTTTTATTATTTTGTTTTACTAAAAGCCAATTTCTTTTATTACCTTTACTCAATCTCTTTAATTAATGTTTTATTCAAAGTCTGTGTCTTTTACTCAAAGTCAAATCTTTTATCTATTATTTTACACAAAGTCAACCTCTATCAGTCATCTTTTACTCACTTTGGTACTTCATTTTAGCTTAAATTCAATCTATTTTACTCATTTGTCTAAGATCCTCTCTTGTACTCATTATTTACTCAAAGCACATCTCATTTACACATTTTCACTTAAAGTTCCACTCTTTCCATCTCTTTTCCTCAAATTGAAAATATCTTTTTTTTCGCTCTTTCTCATCAGCAGTGAAACGTTCAAGAACGCGCGACCGAAATTTAATTAATGAACTTGAAGCTCTGCAAGCTAATCAAGAACTCAAAGAGTAGACATCTTCTACGATTAGTCTAACTCAATAAAAAATGTACAAAACCATCTACCCATATAGTGCATGTCAACATTAAACAGAGACAAAAGCTAAAAACCATCCATCCCTTGCCACTTGTCTTGTAGTAATCCGAAACTTGTATGCCCTGAAAGTAAGGAAATATTGTTAAGTCTGCAAGTTTCTTATCTTCCGCCCGAAAAAAAACTTCCTAAGAACGAAGGACCTCGTTATAGTCATACGCTGAAGACTAGTTAAAAGGTCCATTCGAGTCCGAATGATGTTTTCGATGTTCATTTCTTGTTCCTAGTACTTGTTATTACTTGTTCGATTATTTATATAGAATTGTCTTTGTGTATTCCCTAATTGACCCTGTTTTCTTAACCTCAATGTTTCCGAATGTCGAGTAGACGCCGTATCTTGGCTCTTGATGGCTGATTCGTCTTCGAAATCATTCCAGTGATTTTTTTTTTCGTTCTTAAAAAGTTCGAGAAATACGTGTTGTGCGTTTTTTCTGATGTTTGCTTTGTCTATTCTATTATTTACACTGTCAAACTGTACTTGTTACTCATGACAATTCACTCACTCATTTAGTTGGTTGTTAATTACTTGTATAACGATGATGTCGAAGAGTACGTATTCTTCATCCTGAGACAAGGCTATGGAAAAAATAGAATTTCTCTTCGATGAATCGTGGACGACTGTAAAGGATTTCTGTGAGACACAGGTTAGATAACGGTATAGGTTCTTTAGATTGGCAGTTTTAACCTGTTTACTTTCCTTCAGTAACCATAATAATTCTCTTTCTCTAATTAATAGTTGCAAATTTGCTCTACCTCCCCTATAACGAGACGTTAGTGTTCAGATTAAAACGAATACCTTGCGGAAAGAGTTCCTCCTCCCTTTGGAGATTGCCTCCTTGTAGTCAGAGAGAATCTCTAAAACATCTCTAATCTGTCCTAATATTGAATAACAACTGAAGTTATAGGACTTTTTCCCCCAGGATTTTTTCCCTTTTACTACTTGTATTACCAATTTATTTACCTTGATGATGGTATTTTCTTTTGAGTGCCCTGACAATTTTTGACCTGTTGAAATCATAACTACTGATGGTTTTTGAGTGAAAATTGAAACGTTTAAACTTTGTTGTTCGAGTTGTGATGTGAATTCTAATTTTCGTTTTTGAATGATAGGGTTTTTTTAGTTTTTCAGAGTAACCTGATGGGTTCTTTGGGTCACTCTTCCTCATACCAAATATATTAAGTATAATTTGTGCCCCTCTAGCCGTCGAGCTCATGCCTCCTAGTGGGATGTGGTCGGGGCCGACGAGGTCCTCAATATGTGAGGCCCCACCGCTCGATGACTAGACGTTCGACATATATGCGCGCTCATTTTCCACCCGTACCATCACCTCCACCTTTCCCTGCTTACATCTTTCCTACCCAAGAGCCCTAAAGAGCTATAGCACGAGTCACCCACACGGTAGGGGACGCTTTGGTTACCGGGCTCAAGAGGGTGGGTGGTATCTTGAGTGGGGCTTGAATGGTCCTGCTGTCACCGGATGCATAGTCCTCAGAACAGGCTATAGAGGAAAGGTGTTTATATGCAAATTCCGTTTTCCTTTTTGGGCCCCATACCCGATAATGAAGATTTACACACTAAAACTGTCTCAAAATGGCTTCTGTCCGAGTTCCCTATGGACTTGAAATTATGTAACTCCCAATTTTGGATAAGCGGACCACCCTTACAAATCCCAAAGACCTCTTTCTAAACTCTCCGAATCTCTGCTGTCACACCACTCACAGCAACTCAACCAACCATAGTCCCTTCCACCCTACTTCCCCTATACTCCTGTCCCTTTGATTTTCCTCAATATCCCTCTCCCCCTCCCACTCATCCTATCCAAGTCTCGCCGGATATCCCCAAAATAACAGGGTCTTCTGAATGTCCGATCTATACTCTTCTCCTTTTGTTCAAGCACCGCTTTCCCATTAAGTATCTTGGAGTTCTGAGACCAGCCTCCTCACCGGCCACCATGTCATTAAACCCTGAGCGTTTTTTCAAGGCATTCCATACTAAAGCCTCTCTCCAATTCATTTGAGGTCAATCCCCTAATCTCACCACTGAAACCCTTCCTCTCCAAGATTCTTCCCCCGCGGTCCAAAATAAATCCCTTACCAAAAACAGATATCTTCCACTGATATCACTATCTCTTCCTCATGCCTTGACGACTCAGTGGGCCAGTGGCGGCTCCTAGCTAAAATAAGTGAGGGTGCTGCATCAGAATTCTTTTAGCATTGTTTCGATATTGTGTAAAGGAAATAAACCTATAAAAAGAAAATTTATAGATAAACTTGATAAAATCCTAAACAGAACAAAATCAAACATTTTTTTACATACTAATAGCCTAAATTGTTACAGTTCAAGCTTGATCCATTCATTAAAAAACGAAATCCATTCTTGTTTTAATTTGCGCGAAAAGATGAATTATTTTCTCCTTTATCTCTGGATGACTACTGAGGAATTTTTTCTCCATTGAAAGCACTGCAAGTTCATTTAGTCTTTCAGAATTTATAGTGCTCGTTAGAAAATTTTTTATTCTTTTCACTGTTGAAGAGCAGCATTCTGCCTTTTATGTAATCATGGGAATTGTCAAGAGGATTTTTATCACTTTCTTAATTTCACTAAGAACATCATCTAGATTATTTTCCAAGATAAATTTCAGCAGCTCAATTAATTAATAAAAGAACCAAAAATATATGAATTAAATTCTACACTTTATCACATTCAAGAATATAGACACGTTTTTAAGCACTACCTTCCACCAACACTATCTTCCACCAGCACACCAGGGTCGGCACTGAGTGAGCCACAGTGCTCTCTCTTTCTAGACTGCAGTTTCCTATTTCGGACATGTGAGCATGCACACAACAGCCAAATACCGCGTCGCTGGAACTGTGAAGCGCACAGTTCCATACAAGGATTTTTTTCATAAATTAGGGAATGGCTAAAGACATTAAGCTTAAGGATATATAATATACAAGTATAAAGAAATAATTAAAGAAAAAAAAGACTTATTATATTGAATGTTATCGATAATATCGAGTGGAAATAAAGAATGTTGCAGCTCGGCAGTGCTTATACACGAGCTACCACGGCTTGACGTTTTGAATCCCCTCCCTCATAGATGAATTGTTTCTTCTTTCTTGTTTGAACTTCGGCTCAACCCATATCTCCACCTTTCTACAGACTGGGCGGGTTACTGTACCTGTTCTAATAGGATACATGATTCTCCCACAGTTGACAATGTATTTGCTTTACTCAACTCTGTTATTCATATATATCTAGGGCTACAACATAGCTGAATAGAACAATTTCCAATTATAGCGAAATTAAGCCATATCGGGTGTCGTAATTCACAGTGTATCGTAATTTACGGTATTCAACCTTCAGGTGGTATACTCGTGGTTTGTCAAGTTTATTGAGGCATTTAGCGCTAAGAAGAATGCAACTCCACGTTACTAACGCACTTGTCTTCCCTAACATAAGGTTCAGATGAACTATCCTAGAGCTCAGGTGCGTCGCTGCCTCATTATGGCCATGTCGCTAAATTTCTATTTATCTACCTATTAATGATAATTTCTTTCGATTAGAAAGACGTAATGGCGCCAATCGGTTGTCTCTCTCATTTTCAATGAAAAATAAATGTATCGCTTAAGATGATTATGCAATCAACACTTAATGGACGGAGTAGTAAAATCATTAAGCAAGAACCTTAATAACGGGTGTCCTAATCGGTATCCCGGCAATTATATTGTAATATTGGACAGATTTAACAAATAAGAAGGTTTCGTTTAAAATACATGTACAATTATTAACGTTAACGTCATCATACTTTATACTAAACAGCAGATAGAATTCGTCGGAGCGACACCTGGACTGCTTTTGATGTTCGTCCTGAGGTTTGTCAACAAAGCGCAATCTTTGCATCAATTTGATCTCGACTAAAAATTATTGTAATGATGAATTTGAAAAGTATAAACAAAGTAAACTGCTGCATGAAATCACTTGATATAATAAACCTGTGTATAATGTTATAAATAATCGTTAACTTTCATAGGTCATAATTAAATTTTATTTAGGGATTTGCCCACCCCTCTCCCCCCTTGCTTTCGTGTTTTGCCTTCCGAAATGCAGAGAATTCCTTTAAGTTTCTGTTCTAATTCGCGTGTGAAAATGATGCATCGAATACGACTGGAAAACCGGGGTCATAGAAATCGTATAGGATGTATGCTTAATATAAAGGTTGTTTAATTCATTGAAAATTTGTTGGATGGGTACTAGTACTTTTGTAATGGTTGGGTCATCCAGAGTTTTTCTTTGATGGAGCTCCCCCTGACTCTATAATGAAAGTCACATTAAGATCAGTAGAAAAATTACTGGTAAGCTAGAAAGCATCAGGGACGGTCCTCGTTGAAGGGGAAACAATAGGAAAGAAGGTAGGGCTATGTCTTGTCACTAATCAGCAAGTTTAGAACCCTTCCTGGCTCGAGGTAGAGCCACCCGTACCAAGTCAGAGGAGTATGGCTTGAAAACCCCTTCTACAGTTTCCATAGACAGAAGTGTGATGCGTTGTGAGTGAGGCGAAGGAGAGAGGTGAAAGGGACAGTGGTTTTGTGCTGGGTCAACTGGAAGTAGGTACAATCTGCGGAAATTGAGACCTTTCTGCATAAAAAAATGTTCAGGAACGTGGTGTAAAGCGTGATCAAAATGGTCGAGATAAGTGACATGGGGTTGGAGAGAGGTGGAGTAAATGAAATTTTCAATTGGGAAATGGGTTGAAAACATGTCCAGGTGATTCAGGCATCAGAAGACAATTAAGAACAACTCATTTGGTCAACGCTGGAACGAACAAAGGCAATGGCATCATGTAAGATGTGGGGAAGACCCTACTACAAGAAGAAGAAGAAGAAGAATAAGAAGAAGAACGCAGAACCCCTTCAGTCCACGTCATTGCTAAGAGAAGAAGAATTAATTGCTGAGAGTAAAACATGTCTAGTAATGGAAGGTTCACTCAGTATGAATAAAAGGAAGGGATAAATAGATGTGAAACTGGTGAATGAATAGAGAAAAATGAACAATGAAAAATACCAGAGACGAAAAGAACTGCAATAATAAATCTTATCAACCACAAACTTAACAAAAAGGAGACCTCATTAGAAACTTCCAGGAACAAGTCCTTTCAAAGAGCACAATCACTCCAAACTTTTACAAAGAGCACAATTACTCCAAGTCTACAAAGAACACCATCATTCCAATTCTTTAAAAAGAGCACAATCACTCCAAAGTACAAACTCGAACCTTCTTTCAGAGCGACAATAATAATCAAATTAGTGGAATCTGATGAGAATATGCGCGAGGCCCGTGAACGTGAGGAAACACCGAAGGAAATTGATTAAAACGATTTTGTCTTACCTCGTTGCATGGAAAGAGTGTGCAAGTGAAATTGTGATCATTTTATGTCGAGATGCCGCTCTTTCCTTACACTACTACTATCCTTACTACACAGAATTGGACAACGGATTATATGTACGTATCCGTAATATAGCAGGACATTTATTTAACTTAGAAAGATCAATTCAAAGCTTTTAATCACTTTCCTTTGGTCAAGCGACTCAGATCACTGTACGTTCCAGGGAATTAACAATCCCGCGCCAATGGGCATCGAGCCCGCTACAAGGAACTGTTAGAATCCAATTACTGGCCCTCAAAGAATGGTGGAAAATTAACTCTTACGAAATGGTTGGTTAATCGACTCTCGGCTGATTTTATATTTCAGTCCAATCCCATTTTTTTATGATTTTGCTTCTTTTTTTTAAATAACGCGGATTGTAGTAAATCATAAGAGCGTAAAAGAAAATATGAGTTCATTGCGTATTTTAATGGGTTTATATTGCGAAAAATTGACTGCTATACTGAAACTTAGGTGAGGTTAATGAAATTTACTATAAAAATAAAAATACATTAAGTCGAAAACAAGATTTATCAACGTACTAGGGATAAAATTTACCTAATTTGCGCAAGTAGAATGTTAACTACTACAGTTTTTATTTCAAATTATAGCTTTTCAGGATTAAAAATGTTACATCGTAACAAAATTTGGAACAAAATTTCTGTAAATGTGTTTTACTAAATACAAACTTAAAATCTATTCCAAAACGTTATCTTGGTGAGGAAGACACTTAAATCTATCTCAATAAGTTATCTTGCTGAGGAAGAAATAACTTTCGCAGAAACCTTCAAATCGAAGATGGGGAAGATGGATGGACAGAAACAAATGCATACATTAAAAAAAAAAAATCCACCCTGGCTTATTTTTATATCAATTCGCTTGTTCCCTCCATCGCAGGTGCGACAAGACGATCAAGATCCCGCCGAAATGTTTATCAGTTCCCTGATCATCAGGCATTGACCTGACCATGAAACCACAAAGAGTCAAAAACAGTCATGAAAGGTTAACTGTTGAATTTGGTGTGGGGTGTTTGTATGTGTGTTATTTCTCTTGATGTGAACTGAAACAAGTGAAGATTGTTTTAAATTAAGTAGCTTCGTATTTTTATTTCCATCGCTGTAAATACATTTAATGACTGTTTGCTCGTCTTTTATAAAGCTTTTATCGACATAATTTCCACGATATTAATTGTTCAACATAGTTGTGGATTTATTAGCTAGACTAGATTTTGAGTCTAAAACAATCTTCATTGAATTTACCTTCGATTAACTTTCTAGATAATTCAATGACATTTGCAGATATAATTTAACCTATTCTTATAATGACTCTCCTTTCAAATGACTTCGCAAATATGTACAAAAAAGCGTCACTATTTAAGTCTTAGCACACATTTCCAACTTCAGTTGCTAGAAGACTTGATTAACTTTAATATAAACCTTTCTATTTCAATTGCATGTCATTAATGTGCTTACATAACTGTCTCATTTGAATGCTGCTTTGCTAAACTAAAATTCTAACTTTCTCCTTGAAATTTGTAAAGATAAATGCTTTTATTGGTTATGACACAAGTTTGTATTTTACTATCTGTAACTAAGTGCATCTAATATATTTCTTCCCTAGTCCATCTACCATGTAAAAATACTGTAAATATCACATAAATGATTTGAACGATTCTTCCTGAACAGTTTGTATAAAGTACCTTTATTTGATTTCAAAAACCAACTATATTTTTTCTTTTGAAAACTATATCAAATTATTTATGTTCACCATTTTCTATCCGAGCTTAGGACTCGGATAGTCAGTTTTTCCCTAACAACTTGAATAGAATCTAATTGCATAGAACTTCTCTCATGATCACTATTTGGGTGAATTCCTTTTGAATCTCTTTCATATCGAAGGTTCTAAGGTAATTTTCTCTCCATCCAGTGCGTCGAACGCTCAAGAACGGACTTTCGGAGGAGGAGAAGCGATTTCTCTCAATGATTGCTGCTCAAACGCGTTAAGATTCTGCAAACACCCACGTTCCTCTCCATTATCCGACACTTTCATCCGCAGCCAAGGTGAAAGAGGTGGTCAACTATGGAATGACACGTCTTGTCAGAGGCGTTTCTTACACTGATTATTCAGATCATTTAACCAGATGATATATAATTACCCCCCAAACTGTGCATAATAGATGCTATTTTTCTATTTTGCCGCAATGAAGTTCCTTATAATTTCCCAAATTAAATAATCTAGTCACTTCATTGGCAGAATATTAGACAAAGACGAAAATGAGTGGCCACGTAAGCGAATTGAGAAGTTGAAATTGCCTCGTAAATGAACCAAATTCTGTCTTGAATATTTTGGATACTTTTGTACTCTAAGACGTTATTTAAATCTGTGCTCAACGACAGAATGAGGAGCTCTCGCTAGCCGTGTGCATACGATGGCGTTAGATTTCTCACCTCTAGGCGGGCTTACTTCCCACCGAGCCCCGACACACATATTTCAGGGTCGTCATGAGCTGGCTGCCCATTGGGCGAATACGCTGATACTCAGACCCCCTTAGGCGTAAGTAGCTCCACACGCATCATCATACACATAGCCAATCACAACACCGCAACCATTCCCTTCCCGCATTCACAGCACAACATACCCACTCTCATCTCTGTTCCGGAGCCTTGCCGATAAATTACCAGTGGCCGCTCATATCCGTATACCACTGATGCGGAACGAAAGCCACCCATTAGGCTCAGGGTCCCCCATCGCTGGTTGGTGCCAGAAACACACAATACGTCCTCTCCCCCCCTCCATCCCTTCCCAAAATAACCGAACCTTGGTGCCTTCGGACTGACCAGCGTTGTCGTTCTGATCTTTATATTCACTTCATTATCCGTTCGGGGGATTTCGTCCACGATGCAAGGAACGAATGGCGCTACCTGCCTACGACAGAGTAATAGTATAAGATTGCTGTTGAATTTCGTACTAAGTTTAGAGTTGTCCTGTATGTTATTTTTGTTTACTTGTTTATAATTGAAACTGTGATTTATCCTTCAAATATGGACACAATGGCGGGGTAACATAATTTGCTTCTCCCTTCCTATCGATATGACATATTCTATTACGCCCTTGGTCCTACACACTGTAGAATTGATGAAGAACTTGGTCATTCAAATTGGCCATTTTACTATAAGGGTAGGTGCGTAACGCTAATGAAGCAGGTTATGTATATACATATTATAAAAGTTATCTTGTTGGAATAACATTGCTTACGCGTATCTAGTCTAAGAAACTATCTTATAACAGTAGAAATCTCAATGTTCTAAGTTAACGATATATATATATATATATATATATATATATATATATATATATATATATATATATATATATATATATATATATATATATATATATATATATAGTTTCTACTTTCCTAGATTAATGCAGAGGTTATGGATTTGCCATTCTACTACGTAAAGAAAAGTGATGAAATAAAAATTTTACAAATTATTTATAGTTTGATTTGGCCGATGGTAACGACCTTACAAATGACCTGAGTGACTCAGTAAGTGATGCTGGTAGTAGAATGCAAACCACCGGGACTTAAGTGGTTTATTAATAATAAATACAGGAGGAAGCACGCGGTCGGTGCTCGTACATTCGGTTACGGAATAAACAACAGACATTAAACTTCCTGGAGAGATTTTTTTTCCTTTCCAATTTGAAGCGCAATATCAACGAGGCCGTATCACGCAGAAAGTTCGTAAAAGAGATCTGTAAAAAAAAACGTTGCAGAGCAAAAGAAAGGGAAAATTTATCGCAGATATATGGCCACAGACTGCCATGTAAGAATTAGGGGCAGGAGGGCAAAAAAGGATGTTGGAGCCTGAAGGGCACTTATGCGTTCAGATGTCACCTGTCAACCAAGAAATCTTCAAGAATTGGAGCTTTTCTATCAAGAAGAATGAAAAAAAGTCCCAGTAGACTACTGTCAGAAGTTCAATAAAGGGTATAATAGGAGATTGGAGCAAGTAATTCAACTAAAAGGACCCACACTCTAATTCTAAAATATTCATCCCAAGACATTCGTATCCGCATGTATATTATTTTTATAATTTTTTGTTAATCGATGAATTAACTTGAAAATTTATGTAGGGATGCATCAATGCACTGGCAATTGCATATCAAAATTTTATTGGCCTTCCTTTAAAACTTTCTGATTTATTAGAGAAAAAACACCTAGAATGGATGTGTCCCAAGACTTTCGAACTATAGTGTAAGTTGTTACGGTAGAAAAGAATGAGGAAAGACCATTGAGTCATTTTAGCAGAACGGACACTCTTATTGTGGTAGTGTTGATTTTTTGGAGGTGGCAGACCTCCGTCATTGCATATAGTTGTTTTAATGTTTGCATGCCCGGGCGCTGCAGGTGGACGGGAGGAGTATTGACACACAAATGCCGAATCAGCCATTTTGGTGACAAGCGAACTTTTGGCAGTGTTCGATGATTGGTTTACCGCATAAAGTTGTTGTGCTCACATTGCAAGATTGGATGAGACAATCAAAAGAAAATTTTAAAAAATGAGAACTTTGAAGTTTTATGAAATCTTAATAATGGGTTCATACGTTCAACCGAAATATAGCACTTGACGGAAGGGAATCCAAATGGCTGAGTAGTCTGAGAAGAACGGCGAGCGAGCAAACTAAAGTTAGTTCTACAGGAAATCAAAACGAGCGGCGAGCGAGCAAACTAAATTTAGTTCTACAGGAAATCAAAATGAGTGGCGAGCGAGCAAACTAAAGTTAGTTCTACATGAAATCAAAACGAGCGGCGAGCGAGCAAACTAAAGTTAGTTCTACATGAAATCAAAACGAGCGGCGAGCGAGCAAACTAAAGTTAGTTCTACAGGAAATCAAAACGAGCGGCGAGCGAGCAAACTAAAGTTAGTTCTACAGGAATTCAAAACGAGCGGCGAGCGAGCAAACTAAAGTTAGTTCTACAGGAAATCAAAACGAGCGCCTAAAAGATACAACCAAATCGCTTAAAGAAATGAAGAGAACTCGAGCACGATTTTGGAGCTCCGAAAACAGAGGCTAAAATCTTCGCTCTCCTGAATTTAACGACCGACCCCAAAAGTAATTAATTAAATTAAAAGAGTAAATACCGTCAAAGTATAATCTAAATATATCCTAACGTTAAAGCATCAACAGTTCAGTTGGTTAATTTGGGGTTTATGCCCACCCTCGAAATTTTGGCTAAAAAAAAATATATATATATATATATATATATATATATATATATATATATATATATATATATATATATATATATATATATATATATATATATATATATATGTGTGTGTGTGTGTGTGTGTGTGTTTAAAAAATCGTTTTTTAATGAAGACTTTTTTCTTGGACAAATTCCAAAAAGGTGCTTTTGGTTGTTTTGTTCTTTTAGGCTATTGCAATTGCGTCATATTGGATTATATATCATTTTTAGGGTAATCTAGAAACTGGGGGCTTCCTCGGCCATAACCCCAACTTAATTATGGGGGTTTCCCCCCAAACACCCCGCAAGTTTTAAATAAACTCGTAATATTCCTAATTCGGAAGCCTAACGTTAGATTCGGATTCAAAAGGCGATTGCTAAATGTCGTTGAGCCTCTAGTTTTTCTACCGCGTCGCTTGAGTTCAGACATATAAGCCTCATCTCCGAATGGTATTTATATCAATCATAATTTTTTTACTTGATTAATATGAAATGTTCATAGTATATTTTAATTCAGAAAAAAAATCCCTTCAAAATTATATTTAATACACTATAATGTGATTTAAAATTTACAATGTGTCTCGCAAGATGGCGGCAAATCTATTTTTCGCCATAACATCATAATTAGAAATTTGCCCACATTAAGTACATAATGAAAATAGGAAAGGAAGGGTAGTGGGAGGAGAGACGGAGAAGGATAGCAAGCCGACTCCCCTCCCCCTCCGGTCATCCTGAGATGACCGGAGGGGGAGAGAAGGAGACCCGGCCCCTCAGGCCTCCTCTCCGCCCCTTCAGAGCCCTGGCGGGGCTACCGAAGGAGCGAGAAGGAGGCCAGGAGATAGAGAGGGAGAGGAAGAGTAAAAGGTAGAGATAGCAAAGGTTGAAATAGCGTAGTAGACTTGAAAGTTGACCTGGTTGGTCGGTGGACCTACAGCTTAACGTGGGCTCCGAACCACGGTGCGTAATATATCCTTTTACTATTCATTCTTTCTATAGTGCTCCTGCCCCACGTATGCAGTATTTAGCCCTTTAGATGTGAAGGATAGAAGAAAATTCTAGGAGGAGGAGGAGAAAGAAGTAGTAGGGCTGCAATTGAATTCTAGGTTGCATGGAGGTCATACTAGTCTCTTTCCTTTTAATAATGTCTTAGTTTTTAAATTCGAGAGTTTAAGTTAGTAATTGACTGAGTTTCAGCTTTATCTTTCTTTGTTGTTTTGGGATTTGTTATATTGTTTTGTTATGAGGCGTTCAAACCGTTATTGTTGTTGTTCTTTTTTTACTACTGGTAAATGTTTTCTCCTAACTATTTTTCGTTGTTTTTACTTTATAAGTTTTCTGAATCTGATAAAAAGTAATACTTTGCTACTTACTCTCTCTTAACATTCCAAGTTAACGTGTGAAAATTTCTTCGTCTTATTGGTTGATCCTTGTTGTATATGTTGAAAAGAGTCGATATGCTCCCCCCTCCTCTCTTTGTGTTATCAAATCCGTGAATTCCTCTCCTATTTCCTGATGCATTTTCTCAATCAGTTTCTTAATTCTTTCCTCTATTATCTTGTTAAGTGGTTTTATCTTCACTTCTCTATGTAAGTCTTGTTGTGTTGTCTTCTTCTGTCTCCCCTTCTTGTGTTAGTGATTATTGAAACTGCCTTGTTTTGAATTCGCTACAGTTCAGTAATTCTACTATTTGAAATGGTGTACATAGGAATTACTGGATATACCATTGCTGACTGGATGATCGCTTGGTAAATTTGTTTCTTGTTTATCCGGTTTAGGGATTTGAGCCTGTATAATCTACCCATTCTCCTTCTTCCTTTTTCAACTCTTTCTTTAAAGTGCTTGGAGTATCCTGTCGTGGTAATCGTTAGTCCTAGTGCTTTGGTTTAATTAGTGTAATCGTATCTTTCTCCTTCGATAAGTATGTCATCAAGTTTCTTCCTGTAGATTGGCACAATTTTACATGTATTTCTGTTTGTACGGATCTTCCATTGTTTTTCGTATACATTAGTCCTTCTTATTTGCTCTGCTGTTACTCTTTCCTGCATATCGGGGTTCTTGTATGGGCATAGAACGATTTGTGTAACGTCATCTGCAAACTGTATATAGAGGCACCCATATATAAATGGAGGTGGGATGTTTGAGTTATCCACTGAGTATAGTGAAGGACTCAGGCATCATCTCTGCGGTAGGCCAGCCTCCATCTTGAATTCTTCTCCTCGATGGTTCCCTATCTCGATGAATGCTCGTCGTTCCGTTACTTAGTTGCAGATTAGTCTTTCCTTTTCGTTGTTCACACGTAATGGTAGTATTTTGAATTGCAGTCCCTGCGGACGATGTCAACGCTAGCTTTTTCCTTTTTGCCTTGGCTACTTTTTTAGTAATGACCGTGAGGGCCACTTCCGTGCTTCTTTTCTTTCTAAATCCAAATTGAAATTTGTTCAGTAGATTGTTTTCCTCCAGGTGCCCACTTAGCCGATGGCTTATTATTTTCTCAAACACCTTTCCAATGAAGTCAAGTAGTGAGATTGGCTTATAATCCTCTACTCGTGTTGAGTTTTTTCCTTCTTGGGGATAAAGATCATCTTTGTGACTTTCAGTTCATTCGGGATGTAGCCGGTGTTAAGGCAAGCGTTTAATACAGATGAAATTCCCTGCAGTACTTTTCGGACGCTTCTTCCCAGTGCTTCTTGTTGAGTCCTGATCTTCCTGGTGCCTTCTGTTTGAATTGCGGAATTGTGGTTTTGATTTTTTGCACGGTGATTTTTGCGTCGGTACCGTCGAAGGTATCTCTCTCTCTCTCTGCATCCACAGATGGGTGAGAGTGTGTTTTATCTGCTTCCTCGTTGACTGCTTCAATAATGTTACATTTAATTTCCTCTTCCAGTGTTCCTTGAATATCCGGCCTATCATTTCCTCGTCTTCTATGTTGTTTCCTTGGTTGTCTGTTATTACCATTTATCTTGCTTCTGCTTTTCGTTTCATTTGGTTTACCTTCTTCAAATATTCCTTTACGGGTGCATCATTGTCAATTTTCCGGATTGTTTCATTCTAGTGTTGCTTTTGTTTTTCCTAATATCTCCGTATTCAGTTCTCTCTTTATCATTTTCATTTCGGTGTGTAATTCCCTTGTTGATCCGTTCCTTCTTATTTCCTCTGAGATTTCCTTTAGTCGTCTGTGCTTCTGTACCATTTCGGGTGTCCATGTGAATGTTTTGATCGTCATGTAGCAGCTTTTGGGGATGGCTATTTCGTCTGCTGCTTGCATCGAGCTCCTTGTATTTACTAATTCAATATCTATGTCCTCTAATGTTGGTCCTTCTAAATGGTTCTGGTTCGTATGAATTTAGTTCCCTTTTGTATCTTTCCCAGTCTGCTCTGTGGAAGGCTTTTCTTACCTTTCCTGGAATTTGTATCGGTCATTGGTTAATGGTGAGAAGAGTTGATGTGTGGTTTTTACAGGGTATATCTTCCCGTCTCATATAATATTTATAAGGGAGATGATTATTGCCTAGGCAGATATCCGGATTTGTGACTTTGGTCCCAGTCACAAAGGTTGGGTACTCGGGGCCTAGTCGTTGGCAGATACCTTTTGCGAGCAGTGCTTCAAGGTGTCTCCCTATTGTGTTCTTAGTTTTGTATCCGCTCGCTTAACAGTGAGCGTTGAGGTCACCCATGAATAGTACTGGGTTTCTGTTATTGAAGATATTGATGAAGTTGTTAATTGGCAAGTGATCCCTCCTAGGCCGTCGATATCCAGTTGCGATTTTGAGGTTCGTTAATTCCATTCTTAATTCAATTACGATGTGAGATCTGAAATCGATGCCTTTCTTAATTACTATAGCAGCTCCATCGTGTGCTTGCACCGTGAGGTTTACGCCTTTAACGTAATAGTTCCATATTTTTATTTCTTTATTTTCTAGGTTGATTCCATCAGCCGATATTAAGATAATGTCTGGGTCTAATCTTCTAAAAATGTTTCTGTACAACAGTCTTTTTTGTTTCTCCGTCCGTTGATGTTTACCTGTTATATGTTTAGGTCTGTCTTGTCTATCGTGAGTATGTGATTCTTAAAGCGTTGTGTGTTTTTTTATTATGGTAGTGGGAGCCGGGATAGGTGAGCTCTTTTTCGTGGGTTGGCTTGGACACCTCCCCAATTTGTATTTCTTCCGTCATTGGGGTTTTCTCGTTACCCTCTTAGGTTCCTCTTCTGCTGATTCGGAACTTTCATCTTTCCTCTTCAGATTTCGTCGCACTCTCTTCTTCCTGAGAGTTCACTTTTCTGTCCTTCTCTGTCGACTGCATATTAAATATTGCTGACAAATTTACTTCATAGGGAACGATTATCAGTTCCAATCGGTAAGCTTTCAATTATGCGTTTAATGTCTTCTCATATGTTTCAGGCTTGAGATGCCTCTGAGATGTTGAGTAGTGCTGCCGTAGTTTTTCCTTGCGCCATTGATGCTGCTGCATAAGAGGTGCTGCCTCCCATGAATTTCTTTTCTTGATATTCTTTCTCCCTTCTTTTAATTACCTCTTTTCTTTTAGGGCATGCATTGCCATCGTTCAGTGGCTTCCTCCGCAGTTAATAAATTTCTTCGTAGCGTTGTTGCAATTCTTAAAATCGTGTGCTTCTTTGGCGCACTCAGAACACATGATTTGTGTCTTCTTTGGGCAGTTGGACGAAGTATTGTCTTCAAAGCGCGTAGCAATTAAAGCACATTTGTACATTCATAAATGTGTCCCTTTGTATGTTAGCAGCGGGAATATTCATTCTGAAAACTAACAGACCTTTTCTTGTTTTTTTTGCTGCCATCTGCGTAGTCCTGCACACTTCCTTGAATACATGGGTGTGATCTTTAAATTTAATCACCTTTTAATCTTAATCCATCTTTGTTTGTCCATAATTCCTTCCTTAATTTCTTCACCTAAGTGAGCCCCACCCAATGCTTCCACTTTTCTACAGACAAAGCTCCTGTTTGCGGTAATTTGTGGCGTGGTTTTGGCGTCAAGATCGAGTTTTTTCAGTGTTATGCTCCCTGCCATCGGGGGCAGCTGTTCTACATAGTTTCCTTTGGGGTATATCACGGTAAATCCATTAGAAGTTTCTATACATTGAATTAGTGGGATCGAGAGGTCCGAGGAAATTGTTTGTATTATTAGCTGCGGTGTGCTTTTCTTCCCGTTCGCAACAAGTCAGAGAGGCAGTCTTTTAAGTTCATCAGGGTGGTCCATTTTTCGAATTAGTATGCCCCACAAATGTTGTGGGGCTCCTAGTAGTTTACTGTTGAAAGGAAAGGTTATCTTGCTCCACAGGTAAGAGAGCCTACTTGGAAGGTATTCCAAGTATCGCGCTCTCCTTGGTCACCCATCTAGCTGATCCTAGGCCTATCAGCAGTCCACAGTTGGGTTTGGGCTCGTGGCCGAGAATCGATCCCCCTTTTCTGCCCCCGTAACAGGGTTTCCTGCAGGGGTTCACTATACCCTAGTACCAACTGCTTATCAGACTTTGCCGGTGACAAGTTATGTAATGTTAGGTAGAATAAGTAGAAGTAAAAAGATGGTTAAAAAGGTCCAATAATAAGAGAAAAAGCAGCCTCCTTCGGGGACCATACTTCGCTCACAAGGAACATGGGGAATCTCCAATCAACCCTGTGAGCGCATATATTTCTTCTAGTATAGCTTCTTCTGTGCTTTTAGAGAGTATTCCTCCTAAAATATTTCAAGAAGTGAGCTTGCGTGAAAACAAGGTCTGCTGACCGGAGGTCGTGTGTTCTCATTTATTCTGATTTATGACCTTGCGACCTTCAAAACTTTCAATAATTCCCGGACTAACCTTGTGAGGACCTTGTCAATTATATCAATCAAAGGAGAATGTAAAACAACATAAGGGTTTCAAATTTCCTTAGAATCGGCCCAATAGTTAAGATGCTATTGCCAAATAATTCCCCTGCTCACTTTGGTAGGACGTAGGAAATTATATAATTCGAAAGAGAATGTAAAACAACTAGCATAAGGGTTTGAAATTTCGTTGTAATCGGTTGAATAGTTACAATGATATTACTGAAACCCCCCAAAAAAGCAAACGAGGACCGACCGACACAATGAGATATAGAGTCGCCCGCGACTAGACTCGCACGAGACTTAAAATCACGTTTTTTAAACTAACACTTTTCCTTGCCTCCTTTGCCAGAAGATTTTACCAGAGCGTAAGCGCAGAAACTAGTTAGGTGATCTAAGAATCATAGTGAAAACGCTATATAAAATTTGGTTGTTTTTTTTAGGGTTAAAGGTGCGCAAACCGACCTTTTTAGCCCTCTCCTTACTGAGATTTTCATGAGGGGAGTCCCAGAAGGGACCTATTTTAAATTCAAACCCCTCGGATATAGAGGGGATAGCTATAGTCACCGATAGATTATTTATGAATCCCTACGTGAATTGGGACAACGGCCCATCTAATAATATTTCTATTTCTCAGTTTCGAGAAACGTGGTGCTCCTCTGACGACCAGGCCGAGCGTTTAGAGGTTCCGTCATCTTTATTGAGGTCACTCGAGGCCTCAATGCGGAGTATAGCAATGCCCTCTGGCATTCCTATAAAATACTACGTATCAATATTCCATTAGCATACTTTCCTTTTTAAATTCAATGCAAAATTATGCATATATTTTCCCATTTCAATTCTTCAATTTCCATTAAATCTTGTGTAAAATCTCAACTTAGTTATGTGAGGACAGAAAAAATGGGGGTGAGATAGGAGACTATGAAGAACATAATGATGAGACCATAAATAAAGGTCGAGGAGGGACGAGAGAAGTATAGTAAAACTTCACTTCGCAGTACGCTTGTAGGTCAAAGTTAATAGCGGGTCATGAGTATAGGGACGCCGAGCGTTCTGGTAGTAGTAGGCTTCGGCACAGAGGAGAACTCGTTTGACAGCTGGCTTTGATATCAGATAGGCTGGATTTACCGAAGGTTTTATATTAGTGTAATATAGTGGGAACTAATATAAATATATCAAAATTGTGGGATAATCCTTAGAGAACTTCTGACAGTAACGTATAATTGAGATAGTGAGCAATACGGCGACAGATGAAGCCTGGAGACGAAGCTAGGTTGTATGTAACTTTTGCTCCTACGTGTTACCGTACTGGTGTATTATAAAGTCTAAAAAAGACTTAATTAACGTAAGAAGTGGTATCGTGAGTACTTAAACTTACCTTAACTATCCTTTCTCCTAAACGGTTTTTTCTTATTCACTTTAACGTACCTACGAGTATTTATATACGAGGGGCGGTCAATAAGGTTTTGCAATTCGGATATAAGGAAAAGTATTTTATTATTTTTCAATATAACTACCCTCGACTTCAATGCACTTGCGCCACTTGTCCCTGATGCTTAAAATTCCCGAGAGCTGTTCAATCCACTCCTGGACGGCGAGCTGGACAACTTTGTCGTCCCCAAACCAGCGTCCACGCAGTGCAGCTTTGAGCTGGCGGAATAAAAAGTAGTCGCTAGGGGATCCAAGTGATGGACCCGTTTCATCACCTGTCACTATGCGTGACTCGAATCCCGCCGGGTCTTGGTTGTACAGGAGCAGCAGCTCCTCCGAACTTTGACGACGTTGAAGTCGATCATAGGGAGTAAGGTTTCTAGGGACCCAATGGGCAGAGACCTTGGTCATGGCCAAATTGTCGTGGATGATGTTGATAACACTTCCATGTGATATTCTAAGTTCTCGCTCGATTTCTCTGACCTTCACCCGTCGATTTTCGAGGATCATCCTCTCCACACGAGCCAAATTGCCCTCGTTGGTCACGTCTGACGGGGGTCATCTTCAAGGGACTGACGACCATGGCGGAACTCCCTATTCCAGTGAGCAATGGTTGCATAGGAAGGGGAGGTGTCGGTGTACACTGCAACCATGCGTTCATGGATCTCTTTTGCATTTTTGCCTTCCGTGGTCAAAAATTTGATCACTGCGCGGTGCTCAACCTTCTACATTGTTGAAAAATTTGTGACTGACGATCTGCTGCGATCAGTTACTGTTTCTTAAATAGACGAGGCAGGAGCATGCGGCTGCAGGTCCTGACTTGTAATAACTTGTCCTAACACCCCCCCCCCCCAAACAGCTATCCCCCTTCCTCTGTTTTACCCTACCGATTCGCAAAACTTATTCACCGCCCCTCGTATTTGCGCGTAGTGCTCCTCTAACGAAGGTTAGTATATTTTGCATTCTATTTCCATATTTATGTTTTTATATTTATTAAAAAGGAATTTATTCCTTCTAAAGAAATCCTTTATGACGTAATTACACTCGCGGTGTTCACAGTAAGTGAGTAGGCTTCACCAAGCCTACATCACGACGGATTGAAGAGAGGAGAAAGTGATAAATTCTCTACGTGACTCCGGATTGTCTACTAACTTATGTGCCTGTCTTAACTGACTGTGTCCTTAATGTGAATTTGGTAGTATATGTGCCTTCGAAATAATGGGCGTGACATATTGTTCTATAGTCTTGTTTTTTGAGGGAGGAAGGAGTTTATCCTACGTTTTAGGAGGAAAATACTAAGGCACGACTCAATTTTTGGCAATTCTTCTCCATGCAAACTTTAGCCGTTGTTAATTAAACAATGACCACTGCGACCCTGTTTTAATCCGCACCTGCCTCCCAAGCTTTGTTTAAACAGCTGACCTTGTATCGCGGCAATGTTTTTTTTTTAGGAGCCTATCTAGCGACTGCCACTTAGGCATAAGTCGCCGGAATGAAGACAGCCTAGCACTAGGCTACTATAAAATACAAATATGAAAACGATAAAAAAGGAAGATCACAATAATCAAGAAGCAATCTCCGGCGTCGGAGGGAGGTTCCCTCTACCCGGCGCAGGAGCGTGCGACCTACAAAACAAAAAACAATAACAAAAAAAAACTAGTTTAATAAAAGGGAGAAGGCCGGCCTCCCCCCAAAAGTCAACAAGACAACCAGTCAAAGTGAACACACTCGTCCACAGTACAAAGGACAGGCGGTAGCGACCCCGCCCATCCCGGTACCGGCACAGTTATCGTGCGCGAAGATCACCCAGACTGGGACATTCGACAAGAATGTGCCGAACAGTCTGAAGGACGACGCAGTCGTTGCAATAGGGCGCAGGCGAGCGCTCCATCAAATAGCAAAGCGTCACACGAGTGTGTCCGATTCGGGGACGACAGAAAGCAACCTGAAGCCGCCGCGGCATTGGGGGATAGGTCCATGGGAACAGTCGCGGCGCAATGGCACGCAACTTTAAGTTCCTTTCGACCATCTCCCATCTTCTTTGCCAAGCAGTCCGAAGAGCTGCCCGTATTCCTGCCATGTAGTCGGTGTGAGGAAGAGCGAAACGCTGGTCCGGTCGCAGAGTCCTCGCGGACTCTTTGAAGCCCTCATCGGCGAGCTCATTCCTCGCAATTCCTACATGTCCAGGAACCCAGCAGAAGATAATCTCGACATCTGCCCGGCTTGCCAAAACCGTGGCGTCACGGATATCGCGAACCAGGGGATGCGGAGGTTCCAATGCCTCGAGAGCACTCAGGGCACTTTGTGAGTCGCTATAGATCACAATTCGGTCTCCGAACCGGGCACGTAACGTAATCTCCCGAACCGAGTGGTGTATTGCCACCAGCTTAGCCGTGAAGACAGACACAGCGCCTGGTAGAGCCCCGATGACTTCAAACAGAGGGGATACGGCGTGAAAGCCGACCCTCTCTTGGGACTTGGAGCCATCCGGAAACACTGGCACGGTTCCAGCATGACACGATGTGTGCTCCAAACAGGTCGAACGCAATACTCCCGGGGCAGTACAAGCTTTGGAAGCAGAGGCGTGGCGACAAAAAGTCAAATGTGGTACCCTCCAGGGTGGCGTCCTGGGCAGAACCAGGGGCGCTACCGGCCCAAGAGCTATATCTACCTCTCGAAGGAGTTTCCTGGCCCTAAACCCAAAGGGCTTAGGGTATGACTGGCGTCTTTCGGTGGCATAGGCACCATCGAGATCAGCTGCGGATGCAGTGAGAGCTGTTGGCGACTGAGGGAGGCGCCGGGCTCGCGCGTACAGGCGAGTGGCATCTCCCCAGCATCAACCAACAGGCTCTCAATGGGGAAAGTGCGGAAGGCACCAAGCGCAAGGCGAAGGCCGGTGTGGTGGATCGAATCCACCTTCCGCAATAAACATTCGGCTGCGGATGCATAAAACTCGCATCCGTGTTCGAGCTTTGAGCGAACAAAGGATCGATAAAAAAGTAAGGCGGTAGCCCTATCAGCGCCCCAAGCGCTGAACGTCACGAAACGAAGAATGTCCATGGCGCGGGTACAAGAGACCCTAAGGCTGCGAATATGAGCCTCCCAGGTGAGGCGTCGGTCGAATACAAGACCAAGGAAACGGTGCGACTCAGCCACATCCAGGCGCATCCCATTAAGAAACAAATGTGGCAAAAGTGCACCACTTTAGTCTTGGCCAAAAAAAAACGAAACCTGTGCGCTTCAGTATAGCGAGAGACGCGGTTCAATGCCTGTTGGAGTCGACGCTCCAGAGTTGGCATCTGGGCCGTGCCAAAAGAGATCGAAAGGTCGTCCACGTAGAGCGTAGCGAGAACATCTTCCGGCAGCACCGAGGTGATGCCGTTGATGCTCAGGGCAAAGAGTGTGACACTGAGGACACTTTCCTGCGGGATACCCGCTTCCTGCTCCTTTGGGCCGGAGAGGGCTTCCTCCCTACCCGTACGCGGAATCGACGATCTCGCAAAAATTCAGATATAAACATTGAGGGCGTCCCCTCGCCCCCATCGTGTGGAGAGTCTCCATGATACCGTATGGCCATGCGGTATCATAGGTCTTCTCCAGATCGAAAATGACCGTGGCGTAGTGCTGTCTACAAAGGAAAGCCTCACAGACGGCATTTTTCATTCGGAGCAGAGCATCCGACGTGGAGTGGAACTTGCGGAAGCCGCACTGTGCAGAAGACAGATGGCCTCTGCTGTCCAGGAAAAAGGTTAATCTAACATTTACCAATTTCTCCATCAACTTGCACACGCAAGAGGTTAGAGAGATTGGGTGGAAACCGGTCGGAGTAAAGTGATCTCTCCCCGGTTTGCGAAAGGCAAGCACAGTAGCGATTCACCAGGAGTCTGGGAGAAGACCTTCCACCCAGATCATGTTGAACAAATCTAACAGAAAGGCCATGCCTCGCTTACCGAGGTGTCGAAGCATGGTGTACGGGACATCGTCCGGACCATGGGGGGATGTCCGCGCACGAAGCGAGAGCGAAACGCACCTCACTTACAGTAAACTTGTCGTTGAAGGGTTCTCCATCTCTGGAGGTAAAGTCCAGCCGGTGGCCTTTCGCGACATCACGACGTGCATTGAATGCTGGCGGTGCAGTATCACGGTTAGAGAAGGCGAAGGATTCCGCAACGGACGCGGGGTCCGAGATTGCGGTCCCATTCTCCTGGAGAACGGGAAGGGGGTCCTGCGAGAACTTGCCCTAAATCCTTTTGACTCGCCTCCACACCTCTGCTAAAGGGGTCTTCCCGTTAAGTGAAGACAGGTATGCCCGCCAAGAAGAGCGGCGGGCGTGCTTCGAAATATACCGGAACCTAGCCCTAGCCCGACGAAATTCAGCGACAGTGAAATCGTTCGGGCGGCGCTTATAGCGCATGTAGGCATAACGCTTTTGTTTGAGGGCCGTCTCACACTCGGCCGACCACCATGGGAGTGGTCGGCGTGCAAAACGTCCAGACGTCCTAGGAAAAGTAGTCAGGCCCACGGCAAAGAGGTTGCCGGAGAAGAACTCAACGGCCTCATCTACCGACCTAAACTCCTCGACTGAGATAGAGAATTCAGTCATTTCCTGAAATGCAGGCCAACGCGCCCGCGCAAAGCACCACCGAGGTGGTCTCTCAGGCGGCAATTGCCCTAAAAATGATATTTAAATGGAAAAGTGATCACTACCATGGAGGTCATCAACCACCCCTAAATCAAAATCAGGCTGTGCATCCGAAGAGTACAAAGATAGATCAAGGCAAGAAAATGAAGCGGTTCTCGGACAGTGATGCGTAAACTCATCCACGTTTAGAAAACCTATCTCAAGCTCTTCAATCAGATCGGCAAGGACTTGTCCCCTGGGATTTATGGAGTAATCTTCCCAGAGAGGATGCCTGCCGTTCAAATCTCCAAGCAAGAGATAGGGCCTCGGCAACCGTGCCACGGCGCGGCGGAAGTCCCCCGCGTCGAAGTCAGCTGACGGTGGAATGTACGCAGAAATGATAGTATACCTCCTATCCAGGTGCAGCTGCACAGCCACTGCCTGAAAGGAGGTATCTAAAGAGAAAGGAAGAACGGAGACATCATGCCGGGTGTAAACCGCGCATCCCCCAGGCCGGCCATCCCGCGGTGGAGGGATCACAAGACCCTTATACCCCGGGAGGGCAGGCAGGGGGCACGCGCCAAGCATGGTCTCCTGCAAAAAGATAGCTAACGGGGAATGGGACGAGACGAGCCTCCACAGCTCCTCCCAGTTGGCCCGGAGTCCACGGCAATTCCATTGAAGGTTATATGCCCTTCAGGCCTAGCTCGGAGGAGACGCGGGGGCCCTCCTCGAATTGAAGACCCTCACGGGAATGGCCGTACGCTTCCCGGGGGCAGAACCCCGGGCGCTGTTGGCCGGACAAAGCGCTGAAGGCGCTGTCGCCTTCGAGGACTTATCGGGGGAGGTTGGGCTCGCCATGCGAGTCTTTTCCTCCCTCAGCCTCGAAACCTTAGGCGGGCGTTGCGGCTTCGGAGGCGTGGGGCCCTCTTTTCGAGGAACCACCGTCTCCGAGCCACTCGCTCCACCTCGGGGCGTGGGCGAAGGGGCCGAAGCTCCTTTGTTGCTGTCCTCCTTTCGGGGAACAGCTTTAGGAACCCCGGAAGATGGCCTAGCGACCATCTTCAGGGGTGTTGCCTCCTGTGAGTCTAACGACTCGGTGAAGTCGCGTGGTCGTTTCGCTTTACGGGAAACGGTCACGCTGGGGGAAGAGGGGTGAGCCCTGGTTTTAGCCAGGGCAGGGTATGAACCCTTTTTGCCGCCAGCTTTACCAGGGAAGCGCCCGGGTTGGGTAGAGCCCGCAAAAGGGGTCCGATTGGCGCGGAAACAATCGTGCTCGTTGGCCTGGTTGGGCCAGGAGCAGAGGGTGCCTTTCTAACTACTGAGGCATATGACGTCCCAGGCAGAGCCGGGCGCGCCAGGACCAAGTCCTTAGCCTCGCGGAATGAGAGTCGATCCTGGGCCTGAACGGCCAGGATTTCTTTCTCAAGGAGATATGCACCACATTGCTTCGAAGAAGCAGGAAGCGGCTCTCCGCAATTGGCACACTTGGCCACACACGATTTGGACTTATCATGTGCGACCTTGGAGCAATTTACACAGACTTCGGTTGACCCCGACTTTGCACGTCTACATGAGCGATTCGTATGGCTGAAGCGGTGACAGTAATAGCACCGCCGCGGCAGTGGCACGAATGCCTTCACGCGGTAGCGGTACCAACCGGCACGCACCGACTCAGGGAGCTTGTCACAGTCGAACGTGACGAAGAGTGTAGGGACCCTCCCTGTTTTCTCATCACACGTTCGACCTTGACCGCTCCATGGTCGGCCAGCTCTAGGGTGATGTCCTCAATGGAGTAGTCAAGGAGTTTCCTTGCATAAACTACTCCTTTCACAAAGTTCATGGTAGAATGCGGCGTCACACTCACCGGGGTGCCATGAAGTGTCTTAAGAGCACTTATCTTGGCCACCTCGGCTGGATTCGCCAGAAGGCTCGCGTCCGAGAAACGGGTCACCTTCGGCTCTCTACCAATTGCACTAGCTAATCCTCTCCTCTGATGGATCATGTTGCCCTTGGACAACATGGTGCCATCAGTGGAGCGAATAACGAGGAAGCGTTTGAAGCCAGTGGGCTCGAAAACGCAAGGTAACCTCTGAATGAGGGGCCCGGATGTCATCGAGGCTCCGCCCTGTGCACTCTTGGTATTAGTCTTAGTCAGGGGCTCCGCAACCGGGGGGGCAGATTTGCCGATCGTGCTTGGTCGCCTACCAAGGTGGCAGCAGACCCATCCGTCCCCGCAGATGGAGAGGAGCCCAGAGTCTTCTTCGTCTTTTTCTTTCTTGTAGAGGAGGGCGGGGAATGAACCCGCTTCTCACCTCCGCCGGCAGAAGCCCCCATGCCAGATGGGCCGGCCTCAGCCAGGTCCCTCTCCGAAATGGAGAAGGTCCTGGTAGTCGTAGGGGCACCTGTCGGAGGAGATCCCTCCACTCCTTTTACTGCCTCGGAGCCCTCGGCCGTTTGAGGGGGACCTTGCATAGGGGCGGATTCGGTGCTTGGCGCCGAACCCGGATTCCCTCCCATGGAAGGCCCTACCGTCTGAGGCTGGGTCTCCTCAAGGACCATGTCTATCACAGGAGGGGCCTCCAGTTGGCCATCCCCTTCCAGGACATCGCAGGTTTCCCTGGCAGTGTCGCCAGTCTTGTGCGGGGAGGCACAGGCCTTGACCCCGGCAAGGTTTAAAATTCTTGCCAGCAGGTCTTTTGAGGGAAGCGACCGAAGGGGCCTGGCTTCCCTCTCCCCCCTAAGGGGGTTTGCCCTACCGAGCCGCTTCGATGGGGAGCAGCTGGCTTTCTTGGCAGTCCCCTTGTAAAGAAAAGAGGGGAGTGCTACTGGGAAAAGGGAGGTGCCCGAAAGCACCTCCAGAGAAGGGGGTGAGGGGGAGTCTCCTGCACCCGTAGGCGAAGGAGAGGAGTAAGCCTCCTCTCCGGTTAGAGAAATATGGAGGGTCCCCTGCGCAAGCACAGGGGAGGGCGGACCTCCATTTTTATGGTGGAGCTGCACGAGGGCGGCTCCGTCGATGAGCAATGGGGAATTAGGGGGAGATTTTCTATTTTCTCATCATTGGGCATGGTGACCCTATTTGTGCTACGTGACGCAATAGCTCATCACCTCTCGCAGTTGCCCGCACTGCGAGAGGTGCTTACAAGCCTGGCGCCGCCATTCGGGACCACCCCTCCCGCCTGGCAGTCCATCAAGATGGCGGCTCCACCTTAGACACGGCGTAAAATTGATAGAATGTGAAGAGGAGAGGAAAAGGGATGTGGGTGGGGATGAAGCATGTTGTTAAAAAAAAAACATCCCGAACCGGAGCTCAGTGGTTAGGGAACAATGTCCCCTCCCCGCTCAGCCCCAATCCGGGGTGGTTAGCTTGAGAAGAAGGTCAGCATCTACCCTATGAAATTAGAGGCTGACCAGAGAAAGTTGTGGGAGAGGTTGTATGAAAAGCGACGAGGTAGGAAAGAAATCGGGCTATCTGAAGGAAGGTAGAGGCGCTAAGCTGGGGTCGGACGGGGTGCTGAGTCCCGTCAGCACGGCGGCCTGGATGGCCAATTGCCGCGCCCATTACGATGCGCGACGAATTGCTTGCCCTTCATTAATGGATGTACATCTACATGTAAATTTATATATATTTTGTTTCATTTCTTAATTCTCTTTTGTGGCATATTTCCATAGCTTTGCCGCAGGATGTGGTGCGACTCAATTCCACTCCCCTCCCTCAGTGAGACTCCGATAAATTACAGAGTAAACTTTAGCGCGATAACAGAAACGTGCTTTTATGAGGCAGAAAAACACAAAACAGACGCGGCAATTTCTTTCAAAAAAGTAGTTTTTGTTCCTGTTCAAAGTAGCGGAAAATTGGCGGTGCGAGTTTGCTTAGTCCGACTCCGAAATTCATAGTAAGACAAAGTCCAGCTCTGATTATTTCTTGAATTTACTAACTAGCCTTTTAGGATTTGCAAGATTTCCCGAGCATCTATTTGTGGAGTTTCTCGCTGGGCCTATTAAATCTTACAATTTCGTTGCCAGAAGCCTACTGCTACACGCTCTAATGAGCGGGTTGAGCCACCTCTCCAACAAGGCTGGAGCACTGGCGCCGAACCTCTGGAAAAAAAGGCTAGCGTTGACGGGGATGAAGAGCGATGGGCCACAGCGCCTTTTTTTATGTTTGCTATAATCAGTAGCAACATCGATAGACTGACCGCCCCTGTCTGTAATGTTCCCCATGTAATTATAGACTGCTTCCTTTTAGCACTAATTACTTCGCCATTATTTCCTCTTTTATAGCCTGTAATTATACTTTTAACTAGAAATTTAAATGCATGTGCGTCCTTTTTCCCTCGCTTAGTTTTCGATTTAGGTAGGCTATGCCGGGGCATATCATTTGTTTATTGCCCTGGGACCTTTTTAATCGGCTTATCCCTTTTATTTTAACCTTACCCTTATATTTTTATCTCTTACAAGACCTTTCGGTCTCTTTGAAAAAACTTTCTGCTGGGTGAACTCTAACGTTCCAGGTAAGTCTCCCCAACCCCCTCGACAAGGTAGAAGCCAGACAGCAAGAAAAACCGGGAGACGAAGGTATGGGAAAGCGCATGATTAAAATATAAAACCAACTGACCATCTTACTACCACCATTGATCTAAGACCAATAAAACAACAAAGTAACACAAAACTTTCAACTATTTTATTTGAAACATTATCATACAGACAGGCAGATGCTGATAAACATTAAATCTAAAACCGAGAATGAAAATATACACTATATGTATGGGTGCTGGAAACTTCACTCAAGCTCAAAAAATAATGGTCATAAACATTATGACAATATGAAAAAATGTTATCAAAATCAAAAATAGGTAACGATTAGAAAAAATAAATTGACAGGTATCTAATCTAAAATCTTCACCCGATCGATTTCCACGCCACCAGTTTTAGAAAGAATAAAGGATTGCATAGATGACACTAAACTGCTCGTGTTGTCATAGTTGCAAAATTAATAGTAACAGCAGTGGCAATCTTCTCAATCCAATTAAATTAGACAAATTAATGTACACACTATCATGAACTAAGTTATATTCCCAAAAATATAAAGGTATGGATAACGCCAGAGCCATTGTATATTGGCATCACTTAATTTTATACAGGCATACACAGAAACCAAAATTACTGTCATTATACTGATTCATTAATATATATATATATAATATATATTCTTTAATTCTTATCTATGGTGGCACATCTGAGAAAGGAGACTGATTTGGCCCAAAGGAATGTATATTCCTTACAATTACCTTTTTATTGATTTTTTTTTCCTTTTGCCTATATGTACTGGTTGGTAGGGAGACCAAAACTCTCTACCACGCACTCCATAACAATATAAAAAATATACAATTATATACAGCGCCTAAAAACAATGATACAGGATGGTTTGGGAAGGTAAAGGGGAATACGGGGCCTATGAATTAGTGGGCATCTACTAGAGTAAGGAATACCGAAAATACATCTCGATCTAAATTCCATTCGAATGTGTAATTCTGTTACTTCCTGTGTTTTTTACCCATTGGTTATATTGCTAATAAACCAGGGTGAAGTAGGTTCTAAAGCATAAAGTAAAACCGAGGATTTTCTCATAAGCTCCATTTCATTTCCGCCTCCCGTCCCTGAAGAGGCATAGTTTCTTTCACTGGTTAAAAAAATGATTTCCAATAGTAATTATTACAACTAATAGTACACTGCAAAATAACGATTAACAAAAACTGGATAAAATGTGCTAGTTATTTTACCCAAAATGTTAACTGTGCCAAACATCTCACAAATATAATTAAACTCCCCGAACATAACTCGCATCATAAAGAAGTCCTCGAACACAAGTACAAGCAAAATAAGTTACCGATAATCTGGTTAATCATTTCTAACACAATGCTCCAGTAGTTCAAACACGTTTATTTGTAGGTTTTCTAGGAAAGAAGCATAAATGTTTTCACTCTGGTTATTTTAGGGTGTGACGCCCTAGTATGTGCAGATAGACTCTTTGCAAAATACGCCTGCAATAGAGATACGTCGAAGAACTTTGAGACAATCCTCACATGGTAGTCGAACCACGAATCTGAAAATGACTGTCCAGATCTAAGAACCATATTAGCAGCGAGGTATAAAACCAAAATATAATTAACGAGAACTCTTAAATAGTACGCCTTTTTACGTTTCAATGATGAATGTGAATATTACAGTTTTTCATGACCTAATGATGATAACTAAATAATTAAAATTAATGATGATAAAACTTGCGTGAAGTTGACAAAACATACTGCCTCCAATATCGCTGTCCTTTCCTCTATGTATTTAACTTATAATAGGAGCATAGAAAAATGGAAGTTAAAAAAAATAAATATTTCTTTACATCATTAGCCATCTTCCTTTGGGGGGGTGAACCATCCTGGAAATGAGATGAACAAAACATTAAAATACTTCAAAAAGATGAAATTAATATTTTATTGCATAAATATTTGATTACACTATCACAGCCCTTAAATTTAACAGATTTTCCCCTTAAAGTGAATTAAATCGAGGCTTATTTCATACACAACTGATCTTTAGAGGAAGGAAGCACACCAATGGATTAAAGTGAATCAGTAAGGAAAGAAAATATTCAAGCCATAAAGAATGAAAATGCATCGAGCCAGAAAAATACCTCTACAGAAAAGAACTGGAGGGTACATTTCAAGGCTCACAAGACCTCGATTACTGAGGAAAGAAAAAAAATACCAAAGGTGGATTCCTTCAGTCAGTAAAAACAGGAAGGAGTAGAACAAATGGAAGATTAAATTTCTAGAATCCTCGAAGAAGCATCTGGCTCTGAGGCCGGATGCCACAATTTTTGTTCCTCTTATAAACCTAATAATATTCCCAGAGGAGAGAGAGAGAGAGAGAGAGAGAGAGCAAAGCCTGGGATTTATGACTACTTCAGCCCAAACACTCTTCAGGACGAGAAATCCTTTGAGTACTCACCACTCTTTTTGTGTATTTGTTCTAACGTTTTAAAAGATTGACGCGCCTTGTCCAAGCTATATTGTCCCTGAAATTAAAGGGAAATGTAAATTCAACCCTCAACACAAAGTAAGAAAGAGCTACTAATTTCAAGCTTTGGGGGAGACCTTTTGAATATTTCCTGAGGTTTTCATTATCAACACAAAGCCATGGAGAAAGTCACCTTTCCTACTTTATTTGCACCAAATTGAATTCTCGCTTTTCCTTTCACCAACGTCGCAGCAATTTGCATAATGACGGCTTCGATGGTGTAAGCAGAACTCCAACCCTGTTTAAAAAATTAATAATCATATAAAGCAACTAAATTTTTTAATAGACAAAAAAGCAACAATTTGTACAAAGCAAATCGAAATTTTACTTAAGCTGTAAAACAAAATAAATGAATTCAAGATTACTGAAAAATCTGAGCTCCCGCCCTCGCTAAAATTAATTTCAACAACAACCGAGGCAAATCACTTACCTGATTCGTGAGAAGCTCCATACAAATAGCGCCTCCCACTAACACATAACCTCCATTAATGACTGGATGTACGACACGTACGAAAGGGGGTTCGAATGGGAAGAATTCCTTCAAAGAAGAGAACCAGAAAATAGTCTCAGACCAAAAAGAAAACAATGGAGAGAGTGCATGAAATACCCATTCCAAGTATAAGATGTAAAGTGAGCAACTTTTCTAAAATATCACTTGAAATTAGGGGGCAGGGGGGAGGTAGCCCCCCCTCCAAAGAACACTAATAAAAAACAAGGCGATTACTTTCATAATTGTATTATAATTTTAAGTGCGATAATTATGTGGACGAAGTTGAGATGAAACTGCCTAGCTATATATATAGTGTATTGGAACCTATAATGATAGAAGGCTGAAAAGTTACTAGAATTTTAAGCGTAATAGCAACGAGGCCGTAACACGCAGAAGGTTTGTAAAGATAATCTAGAAATTCGCCCCGCTAAGGGCAACTAGGTACCCGGAGGGGCAGAGATTCCAAGGCCCGCAAAACAATCAGGGCGCTTTGTGAGTCGATACAGATCTCAATCGCATCTCCGAACAGGGCAAAGCGCGTTACCACCCGTACCGAGCGGTGTATTGCAACCAGTTTGGCCGTCTAGACAGACCAGCACCTGGCAAAGCCCCGCTGACTTCAAACAGAGAGGATACGGCGTGGAAACCGACCCCCTCTTCGGATTTGGAGCCATCCGTATACACTGGCATGGTTCCAGCGTGACACGAAAAGTGTACTCCGAAAAGGCCGAACGCAATACTCACGGCACTGAACAAGCTTTGGGAGCAGAGCCGTGGCGACAACTGGTCAAAAGTGGTACCCTCTAGGGTGGCGTCCTGGGCAGAACCAGGGGCGCCACCGGCCCGAGAGATATACCAGCTCTCGAAGGAGTTTCCTGGCTCTAAACCAAAAGGGCTTAGGGTATGACTGGCGTCTCTCGGCGGCATGGGCACCGTCGAGATCAGCTGTGAATGCAGTGAGCTGTTGGAGACTGAGGGAGGCTCCGGGCTCGCGCGTAGAGGCGAATAATGCATTGTGAACGGCGTAGAGCGAGTGGCATCTCCCCAGCATCGATAAGTAGGCTTTCAATGGGGAAAGTGCGGAAGGCACCGGTCACCAGGCGAAAGCCGGTGTGGTGGATAGAGTCCACCTTCGACAATACACGCTCAGCTGCGGATGCATAAAACTCGCATCTGTAGTCGAGCTTCGAACGAACAAAGAATCAATAAAAAAGTAAGGCAGTAGCCCTATCAGTGCCACAGGCGATGAACGTCACGGAGCGAATATCCATGGCGCGGGTACAAGAGACCCTAAGGCTGCGAATATGAGCCTCCCAGGTGAGGCGTCGGTCAAATACAAGACCAAGGGAACTGCGCGAGTCCACCACTTCAAGGCGCACCCCATTTAGAAACAAGTCTGCGTCAGGGTAGAGCGGTGGATGGCGGCAGAAGTGCACCATTTTAGTCTTGGCCAAGGTAAACCGAAGCCTGTGCGCTTTGGCATAGCAAGAGACGCGGTTCAATACCTGATGGAGTCGACGTTCCAGTGTTGGCATCTGGGCCTCGCAGACGGCATTTTCCAGTCGGAGCAGAGCATCCGACGAGCAGTGGAACCCGCGGAAGCCGCACTATATAGAAAAAAAGGCTAATCTAACATTTATCAATTTCTCTATCAACTTGCACACGCAAGAGGTTAGAGAGAATGGGCGGAAAGCAGCCGGTAGAGTGATCTATGCCCGGTTTGCAAAAAGCGACCACAGTAGCGATTCGCCAGGAATCTGGGAGGAGACCCTCCACCCAGATCCTGTTGAACAAATCTAACAGAAAGGTCATGCGTCGCTCACTCAGGTCTCAAAGCATGGCGTACGGGACATCGTCCGGAGCAGGGCGATGTCCGCGCACGAAGCGAGAGCGGAACGCAACTCACTCAGAGTAAACCTGTCGTTGAGTGGAAGCCAGTGCCAGTTTGGTTCGAAAGTCTTACCCCTCCCATTTCCCACTCCCTTCCTTGGATCAAAGAGGGTTTTTTTTTTGTACGAATCATTTGTCCTGTATTATATTTTTATTGTAAGACAGCGCTGTTGCTATATATATTTTTTGAGCGGTTTTTGACATTTTCACCATCTCTAAATCTAATTTTTGCCTGTACATATTATCGTATATATTGTAAATTTACTTGGGTAAATAAATTTAGATAAAGTAGAAGTGGACTTTTGCTTACCCAGCAGTTCAAGTCCCAAACCTTAGTGAAAAAGGTGTGGAAGGTACATAGTATCTTGCCACAACACAGGTGAAGTGGGTGTGTAGGTGAAAAGTGTTGTATTGTGTTTTGGTTCAGTGGCATTGGGAGGACTCTTTCTAGTACTGGTAAGCAAGGCTATTCCTACGATCTCTAGGGTTTGCTGAAAAATTGTGCTCCCACAATTTCTAGGTGGTATTTTAGTTTATGCATAAAGGTACTTTTTGTGTAGTCCGTTGCAATGCGAGGGGGCGGGGGTTCTATTTTCTAGAAGCTCCTTGGGATTGAAACCTAGACGATAGAAAGCCAACGCCTTATCCACTAGGGTAACGAGAGGAACCACCCTTTCACAATGAATGGATCACAAGTGGATGATGAAAAAAGGATGGTAGCCTTTGTGTTGGAAAGGCAATAAAAGGGTGGGTAGCTTTTTAGTAGGATTGCACCACTCCACCATGGGACAGCAGTTAATGAAGAAGACAAATATCTTACTTTATAGAGAAAGTTTAATAAAATGTAGTCGGTGCCTTCCTGTTCTTTCAGCTGGAGAAGATCGGCATGCAGAGGCGAGTCAGAATCCACTATTAACAGCTTCACATTCCATTCATATAAACTGTCATTGACTAACTCCACACTGTAACAACCTGGCAGAGTGAAAAAAAAAAAGTTAAGAGCTATCAATCCCCCCCCCCTAACCCCAGAGTTGAAAAACGTAGTAGTAGGCCACTGCGTTTAAGTTTCGCCCCCCGAATCAGGAAGCATCAACATCCTTTCCAGAGCGGTAAACTATATCCAAGGTTAGTCAGTTTAAGACAGGTGCCAGATGTGGTTCAGATTTGTGCTCTTGGTAGAAACATATTCCAAAAGGCTTATAATACAGCACATCCTGCTCCTTTATTTAAGATGACATGATGTTATTACAATTAGTCTATTTAACCTTTTTACTCTTCTTGTCCTATTTATCCACCTTTGCCCATCATCCTTTCATCACTAAGAGTAAAAATGCTCACCATCTCATTTCCTTTATTTTCGCAAACAAAAATCCAGAGAAAACATTTCTTCCAACAACATTATGGGTAGATTCATCTTCCCAAAATACCAAGATATATCACAAAATAAATGGAAAAACAAAGAAAATAAATCCTATATTAAAATTCTAACCCAAATAAGAGAAAATATTTTATTTTTAACAAGAATGAATGGTTGTGCAAGAACTGACAGTTTGTTTGAGGACCTAGTTTCTACTCTACTTCAAGAACAGTTTCAGTGAGTTTAGAATTCTAGTTTTGTATTCCGAGATGAAGCGAAAGTGCCTTTGCTCTTTACAGGAAATAAGGTTACTTGTGTATAATTTGAATGCTCTCCAACCTCTTTTCAAAGGGAGATGCTCAGGATGTGAAAATTAAAAGAACAAAGTCCCACTGGTATCCCTTTGATTGGCAACAGCTCCAGTCCCAGCATTTTGAGGGAACAAAGAGCTGTTAAAAAAAAAATCAATATATTATTAACTGAATCGTACCTCATGTGTTGAGTGCTACAGAGTGGAGAATCTCCATGGCGTGAGTACAAGAGAATAAGGATGCGAATGTGCGCCACCAAGGTGAGGCGTTTGTTAAAAACAAGGCTAAGAATCAATGCAAATCCACCACTTCTAGATGAGACACATTTTAAAAAAGGTAAAGGTCAGTCGTGGTGATGCAGGAATGGCTGTAGACATGCACTACCTCTGTAGGTGAAGGGCAGTTGACAAGCTTCAGTGCTCAAGCAACATGATTGGAATGCTGGCCAAGGGAGTAGCATCATCTCACCATTTTTTCAGTGGCAGAGTTGTTTGCACCTACTTTCCCCACCATAGATAATAGGGATATCCTGGATGAAAAAAGTGGAGAAAGTAGTTACAAATGACTCAGCGATGGAAAAAAGGTCAAATGGTGGTGCTTCCTCAGTGAACTTACTACAAATCTTTTTGACATGTTCCCATTGAGTGAGGGAATATATGCCTGCCATGGGATTGGCAAATGTACTTCAAAACAAAACGGAAGCTGGCCTTCACCCAGTGAACTGCACATTGGGTGAAATCCAATATATGGCGCATATAGGTGTAGCATTTTTCGCTGTGCCATTTCACACTTGGACAACAACCACGAAGAAAGCAGGTGGTATGCAAAGTGACGAATGTTCCCAGTGATGAGTGTGCCAGATAACTCAGCAGCCTCATCAATGACTGGGATAGAAATGACAATCATTTCATCTAATGCCAACCACAGGGTTTTTGATACAGGCACCACTGAAGTGGACTCTTGAGGTACCTGGTCAGTTTCCTAATACTAAATAGGAAAAGAAGTCGGAATAGGGCATAGGCTATAGGAAAATAAGGTACAGTCTTTTAACACCAATCATAATGATAACAGTTACCACCAGAATCTACACTTCCCAAGTGGATGTTGGGCTAGGATGTCAATTGTAGCATGGTTGCCCATAATTCACTTGACAGACTATTGCAGAGGAGAATGAAAAAAAATTTTTTTTTAGAAGTTTAGGCAAAAGTGAAAAGGACTTCCAAATCAGCAAACAGACCCTAACCCCACCAAGAAAAAATTAACTCCTTTCTAACCTTTTTGATAGCTATCTGATCGATATATATCCCTGAGCTCCTTCATAAGCCTATCTGTGGCCTGTACACTGCCTGAAATAGAACCATGCAGGTGTTCCTGCCTCTGTTTGGCTTTGAGGCGAACTAACGTCGCTAAGTTACTGGGTGCAATGCCCTCATCCTTTGGAGATGACTGAGAGGATGTGTTGTCCTCCATTTCCAAGTGAATATCTTCTTCCATATCCTCCTCCTCTTCTTCCATCTCAGAGTCTTCATATTCCTCAGGCTAAAAGTGAATGATCATAGTTTAGAAAGGTGCATGACATTTTCAAGTTCTTTTAATACAACTCAAATTAGCAGCATATTTTACCTAATGATGAATTTCAATTTAATAAAATTATTTTAAAGAAAATGAGCCTTAAGTGGAAAAAATGGTTGTTGATTTAAGAGTAAATTAAAGTATTTATTACAGACAAATATATTTGTGCATATAAAATTGGGACCGAGCCACAGTTGGGATAGAAAGTTATATGTTACTTACATGATTGTTATGAGAGTCATTACCATTAACTACCATGGGAATAGACCCTAAATCTAATCTTTCATCTAAGTTGGGTGGTTCCTCCATAGCAAAAGATGAGCACAGTTCCCGTAACAGCAATTTGACTTGATGAAGAACCTTTCAGGAAAAATATATAATAAAAAATTATCAATACCTTCCTTTACCATAAATATTAAGATAAATGCATTACTAGAAATACATGAATAATGAGGCCAATCACATATTTCCAGAGCTGTGTAGTTTCATTCACACCTTGTATAATCAACAATGGAAGGATTAAAAATTTGAGAATTGAGCTGGACATATTCCAATGATTTAGATAGATAAACTTATCCAACATACAGAACTTATATATCAGTTTAGTTAGATCTAAACTGATGTACCCTGATATACTGCTTAATGCGGCTCCACAAAGAAACATATTAAGACTCCAGAGGGCACAAAATCGAGGCCTCCAGTTTATCAACTCTAGATGGCAAGAATATTGGACCTTGAAAAGCCTCCACAAAGAGACTGGTATGGAACCAATCAATGTCTTTTTACACAGAAGAGGATGGGATATCTGGGCAAGGCTAGAGGAATTCCTCCCCATGGAGACTATAGCGGCTCTTGACCCAGAGGGCAGATGTAGAAGATACCTCCCTAACAGAACACCAGAACCTGTACCAAATATAGCTAGACAGACCGAGAGAAAAATAATAAGTGAAAGATAAGAAAGTAAGAACAAAATAAAATGATCCTGTAGTGGAACAAAATAAAATGATCCTGTATTTGGAACAAAATAAAAAATATCCAGTAGTGGAACAAGGAAAACCAAGACAATATCAAATAACCAGACTACCACTTCCTTTTTCCTCACAATATTACCCTCTCCCCCTCTTATTATATCTTTCTACAGACTTAAAAAATAAAAAGTCATGCATGAAATAGAAACTTGATGAGAACTGAATGTCACAAATATACAAGCAAAATGATCAAGAAAATAACTTTGCAATAATTGTAACAATATAAACCATTATACATGTAAGAATGATTTAATCATAAAGTAGTTCATTTACCTGTGAAAAGGAATAGGATTTGAAATTTAATTGCATTTAGTTTTTTTATTAACATGCTTTTATTCTTTGCTTTATAATTATATCGATTTATGGAATGTTTCAAACAAATTTGATTTAAAATATATTTTCTTACACTATATTGCATACATGTCAAAAGAAATATGAGCGCTATCTTTAAAAAAAGTGGCCATTTTGACCAGGCAGTTGTTCTATATGGTGCAACTTTCTGGACATTTGTGTCAAATATATTATCAATTTGATTTAATACGCTTTTTTCACCCAGGAACTGAAGAAGCCTGATAGAGGCTTGTTGGGATTGAATGCCTTTCCGCCCAGACATTTCAGTCCCTTCCCCTGCCTCTTCATGTTTGGAGCATAGAGACCTTCTCTTCCAAGGGAACCCTTTCGCCGAAGAGACAGAGGCACCGAGCCTTCTGACACGTACCAGAGATGGCACTTGAATACCTTTAGGGCAAATTCAGCAAAGCGGTTATTGGGGATTCCTCTGCAAGGTTCCCTCATGAAGAGGAAATTGTTGTAGGAAGCATGGGAGGGAACCATAGCCTCAATCCACGGAATGGCATAAAGGAGGTCGATGAAGAGGGACACCTGTTCCACAGCTCAAAGTGTGTGAGGTCAGCCAAAACAAAACAAAACAGAGACCTGAAGAGGAAAATCTTGAGAGTGTAGATCCCCTTCAACATCCATCTCACTTGATGAAATGCTCCTGGTGGCCTCATCTTGAAAGTCGTCCCAACATCGCTTCTCAGGAAGATGTAGGAGAGAACCAAGAGCTCCACGTTCATCTCTTGGATGGCTTTCTTGAGCTCACTCAAAGATGTCTTCCTTGCATCAGACAGCTCGCCTGTCAGGAGAGGAAGGAGGCTTTCTTCATCCATGGAGGATGTCCAAGATTTCTGGTTGAGGAAGTCCGACTGGTCCTGGAACCAGACAAAGAGAGGGACGTTAGGCCCGCCAGATGGTCCAAAACAGTGTTTGAAAACACCCCTAAGGATCAATTCCAGGATGTGGTGCCTGCACACAAACCAGAGGAGATTCCTTCCTAGACCCTCCTGAATCTTGATGCAGGTTACTTCATTGGGACCCGTGTTCAAGGCAGTAGTGTCAAACACGATTCCTTGAATGCGCACCTACAGTCCAGCGTCGGATATCCCCTTGAGGACAGCCTCTGCCATGTGATGCCTTGGGTAATCTTGGCTGCTTTCAAGAGGTACTCCTTGTCCCCACCTGTGACGTGAATGGCGAGCCTCTCAATGCGTTCACGTCCCCCAGCAATATCAGGCCGCTGCTTGGCATCCCAGTGGAGTTTGATCTTCTCTGCAGTGGCCACTTCCTTTCAGTTCTTTCTCTTATGGCGGCGGATGGCGCTCATAGAGAGCATGATATTGTCGATGTTCTGACTGGTTGCCTTGGCCACGGCTACTACCAATGCCATTGCAGCTAGATCTGAGACCTTGAAGCGGCCCAGTTTGGTGGTCACTTCCTTTGACAGGATAATGGCAGACTTCTTTCTAGCTCAGCTCTTCTCTTAGGCACTTGAACTCAGCATTGCTTCCATCCGTTTCGCCGTAAGAGGATGACGACGATGAGGCCACGTGGCTTGAAGGTACAACACTTAAGGCAATCTTTTTCTTCATCTCCACAGCCTGTTTCTGCTTCACTTCCACTTTTTCTCTTGGACCCTCGCTGAGTGTCCCGTCCAGTCATGGAGGAAGTCGATCGATCCTCTCTTTGGCTGATGAGAAAGGCCCTCTCCTCCTCATTTGTGGTCTTATCAAGGGCATCTCTTGGCACAACATCGAACAAGTCATCAAGGTCCCCTTGAAAGATCTTTTCATTCATCCTTGGCATTTTTGAAGCTCTTTTCTTGTGCTGCTGAAGACCCTCATAGGCCTCCACTAACTTGAGCAGCTTCACCTTGCTGTAACTCAGTGTGGAGGTAGGGAGACCCGCCTTGTCCTAAATCCCCAGGACTACCTCCACTCTCCTTCGCAGCCTCCATCTTTTTCTTTTCCTGACCATGGTGGAAGTAGAATTTTCAGAGCACTTGCCCCTTTGAGGGGAGACAACTCCTGGTGTTCTCCTCCAGGTGACCGATCAACCACCACTGTTTGTGAATAGAAACCATCGCATCTGTGAAAGGAAAAATGGGAATATGGAAGTTCTCTTTTCTGTTAGTGATCGTGACTGAAAATGATAACTTTCATTCCCCAAACAAGAAGTAATGTTCATACCAATTTACCACCGAAGAATGAAGAAGTTGGTGACCTCTAGAGATCAAACAAACACTTCCAAAGGCCAATCCACTTGACTGACTGCCAACATCACCTCAATAATGGACCAGGTGGTGACTGCATGGAGGGAGAGGAGAATGTGTCACTCTGGGAGACCTTTATATCTTATCCGATGGAGTTAAAATTTTATGTGAACCTATATGAGCCCAAGTGGAACAAGAACAACATGTGGCCTGAAGTCTCCCACAACTTTCATATTTTCACAATATGAACTTGAACAGCCCTAATAGACAGGGACAAGGGAGTGTCAGAATCTTTCATCAGGTACTGCATGAGAACATCCATTACTACTCATATGAACAAGAGGTCAGCTTATGCCACAGAAGATGCATGGCAAGGGGAAGAAACGTGATTTGAAGCTTTTGAACAAACTGAAACATCCCCTCAAGCCTGGCATGCTTTGGTTCTTCTGAGAAGAGAAGAATTTATGCCAGGACCAGACGGTGAACTCACGTAACAACAGCTGGCTTGATGCCTCACAGAAAGATGTACAGTCATGAAGACCAAGTTCCATGTCCACATCATAGTGTTTGGGGTGGTCAGTAGTAAGGGACACATTATACCCCGCCCATTTATGTTCTTGAAAGGCATCTAACTCAATCCAGAGGGCTACATACATGTGCCATACAAGCAGGAAAACCTAGTCTTGGCTGTCAGACAATTTCCTTTACCACACCACTCTTGAACCTTTGACCTTTCAACTCTCCAGACAGCAACATCCTGGACTATTATGTGTGGGGCATGTTTGAGAGACACTAACAAGTTCTGGTGCACTTAGGTACAGAATCATCATAATGAAAGCACAAAAAGATAATAAAACTTAAAAGACTGTAAGGAAATTGGTTTTATAAAGTGTATTTTTACCTTGGAGATCAGGCAAAGATACTTGCGGAGGAGATTGGAGTTCATTTCATTTTGTATTTTTCTAGTCACTTTTGTTTGCCATAAATTCTGGCGCTTAACTTACATGTTACACACTTAATGATACATTTTATCACTAAACTTAATTGCTACAACTTTTTCCACTTCACTTAACTTTCAATAATTTTTGCCTTTTTCGTCACATTCATTTCCAGGACATTTCAATAACAACTTGTCCAAGAAGGTTTGTTTCTTCCTCCTTTCAAAATGTTTCAGAAATAGGCAAGTATCATTACATAGAACCAATGCATGGCCAGTAGCAACTTTTTCTGGGTTTTTTTTTTTGGTTTTTTTTAATAAACTCTGAAAGTCTACCATTTTCACAAAATTTCCTTTATCACATTTGTAGAGATAATCCCCATCACCTCTGGCTCTTCCTCGGTACCATTTTCCCACACTCAAAACCTCTGTATGCTGGTGCATCTCTCACTCCTTCAACTCCTCCATCATCAGCACTTTGGAGTGTTGCTCTACAAGCTCTTTCATTGGGACCCAATCCCCTCCATCACTGCTACTTCAGGTTTGAATCCTTCAAAGTCCCTTTTGGACAACCTCAAGCCAGAGCTTATTCCATGCAGAGTTCAAGGTTCTCCTTGTAACACCCTGCAAGGCCATATTGATAATTCTGATGGAGGTTGCATTGTTGTAGTGGTCCTTCCAGAATTCTCAAAGGGTGAGTTTGTGCTCTGTCATCTCAAAGCAGTGGCAGAACAGGTGCTTGGTGAAGAGCTTCTTGAAATTAGAAATCACCTGCGTGTAAGGTAGAACATTTATAAACTTGAATGGTAGAAGGATGTTGTCTTCAAGGCTTGATAGGTGTGCAGTAGCATTGTTTTTTTTAAGAGATACTTCTAAATGGCAGGATCAAAGATCATGTTTACCTACCCCAGAAAGAACTGACTGGTGGCCCATGCTTTCGGGTTTGCCCTCCACATAACCTGCAGTTTTTCTTTAAGAATTTTATGGGAGAGAAGGTTGATCTTGCAGTTGCCACACACTGCATGAGTAAACATCCTTCATGAGTTTATGCCCTGGCATCTCTTCTGCCCTTATATGTCCTTTTTGGAATCTTCTTCCAGAAGAGGCCTGTCTTGTCTCAGGTAAAGACTTGGAGGAAATATCCTTTAGCTGCTATCATTTTTTTGTTGCAATCCTCAACTGCCTCACCATGCCTGAAATAGGAGTGAATGTCACTCCTTTTAAAATGGATGAACCTTTCCCAGGGTCTGCTGCAGAAAATCAGCCATTTCAGTGTATAAATCATACTTGTGTTCACCAATAAGTATACAAAAAGCTATATCATGGAATGCACAATATACGAGGTGTGGTCAATAAGTTTTGCAAATTGGTAGGGCAAAACAGAGAAAGGCGGATGGCTGTTTGTGGGGGTTTTAAGACAAGTTACAAAAAGTCAGGACCTGGAGCATCACACTCCTGCTTCGTCTATTTAAGAAGCAGTAGCTGATCGCAAATCGTCAGTCACAAATTTTTCAACAATGGAGAAGGTTCAGAACTGCGCAGTGATCAAATTTTTGACCAAGGAAGGCAAGAATGCAAAAGAGATCCATGAACGCATGGTTGCAGTGTACACTGACACCACCACTTCCTATGCAACCATTGTTCACTGGAATAGGAAGTTCCGCCATGGTAGTGAGTCCCTTGAAGATGACCCCCGTCAGATGTGACCAACAAGGACAAAAAATCGACGGGTGAAGGTCGAAGAAATTGAGCGAGAACTTGGAATATCATATGCAAGTGTTATCAACATCATCCACGACAATTTGACTATGACCAAGGTCTGTGCCCATTGGGTCCCTAGAAACATCACGAAACCTCACGCCCCATGATGAACTTCAACGTCATCAAAGTCCTCAAGGCCAGAGTTGCACAAGCTGCCCTGCACGAGTGCGGATTCGAGGAGCTCAACCAACTGCCCCTACAGTCCAGATCTGGCCCCTAGCGACTACTTTTTATTCTGCCAGCTCAAGGCTGGACTGTGTGGATGCCGGTTTGGGGACGATGAAGATGTCCAGCTCGCCGTCCAGGAGTGGATTGAACAGCAGTCAGGAGATTTCTGGTTGTCGGGAATTCAAAGCCTCGGGGACAAGTGGCGCAAGTGCATTGAAGTCTAGGGTAGTTATATTAAAAAATAATAAAACACCTTTCCTCATATCCGAATTGCAAAACTTATTGACTGCCCCTCGTATGTGTGTTGATACTTGGGAGGGAGTGGTTATTTTTTTTTAGTGTGGCAGAAAAGCTAAAGGTTATGTTTCGGTGGGTTTATAACAAGATTTTAGACATTTAAATTATAGGATGTAAGGGGAAGCAATGAAGCAGTGGATAGAAGGTATTAGTATTAAAATTTGTTATTTTATTCAAATGTTTGCTTGCTTTGAAATGAGCTTCAGTCGAAAGACCTGATGAGAAGACTTGAAACTAGTTCACTCACATTACTTGTGTTGAATCATTTGTTGAGATGGAGAGTTTAGGAGTTAAAATTGGGTCATTTTAACATTCTGTATAAATATTAAAGACATGCAACCACCCCCTTGCAATTTGGGGCCTGTTATTAAAGCTCATCCCAAGATCCTACTCCTTTCTGGCAACTATCATCAATTGATACCACTACTCTCTTTAACGATGTTTCTGCCCTACCTCCTATTGATACTACTGCTTCACCTGACCAAACCTTAAACTCTCTGCAACAATCATTACTCGCCTGCCTTGACGTGCATGCCCCACTTATCACTCCTTCAAACCGCCATCACCACGCCCCTTGGTTCAATATGGAACTCCTTCGTTCAAGGAGGTCCTTACGTGCCCATCGTAAATCACGCTCCCATGGGCAGGACACAACCCCCTCTCACTTGCCTATTGATGTGCTACATAGACTTATTCTTTCAAATTCAGATCAGCATGCGAGGCTCATTGACCAAACTTTTGTCTGAGAGCAAGAATGACCCTCAGACTATCTCTCCTTGGCCAGCCCCATCAACCCCTCTACTCTTTCTAAATTTTTTAACAAGCCATGCTGTTCTCCATGACCATACTCCATTGCCATTTAACATCCTCACTCAGGTATCCTCTGAGGAAGTAACTGCCTTGATCTCACGATCTAAGAAATCTGGATCCCCTAAGGACGCCTTTCCACCCAAATTCTCCCTCCTGTCCTCTAACTGATTCTTCATCTCTTTATAACACTTCACTTTCCATAAGGGTGGTTCCCTCTTCCTTCAAACATGCCTCAATTCATCCTATCCTTAAAAAAATACACCTTAACCCCTCTGAACCATCTAGCTATCGCCCATCTCACAGCATCCATTCCTCTCTAAGATTCTTGAGAGTGGTTTTCTCTCGCCTTAATGACCATATTTCTAACTGCAATATTGATGAAATGTACCAGTTGTGATTCAAAGCAAAGCACTCTGCTGAAACCTCTCTTCTTAATGTTTCAGGCAGTTTACGTAGAGCAGCAGATACGCGTTGTACATCCATTCTAGTCCTCCTAGACCTCTTCTCTGCTCTGCTTTCAAAACCATCAACCACACTGTCCTCTTTGATCATCTTCACACTTTCCTTAGTCTCTCATGCACTGCACTTGATTAGTTCCACTCATAACACTCCTCCCACACTCAGTCGGTCATGATCAATAACCTTTCCTCTGAGCCCTCACCCATTCATTTTGGGTGCCTCAGGGCTCAGCTCAGTCCTTGGTCCCCCTCCTCTTTCACATCTACTTACTTCCTCCGCGATTTTGGCCTGTCCTTCCACCTCTATGCTGATGACTCAAATATATCTTTCCTCTCCCCTGTGTCCTCTCAATCAATTACCAAGCTCCTTTCAGCCTACACCTCCATAAGCGAATGGCTGTCTGCAAACTTAGTTCTCCTTGTTGGTACCGCTTCGATGGTGGAGAAATCTAAAGCTCTCTTCCGCTCCCTTAACCTTGGGGAAACCAATGTCGCCTTCTCGGATACTGTCAGTAATCTTGGTGTTATTTTCAATGAGCAACTCTCGTTTAAACCCCACATCCATTGTATCTGTAAGTCTTCCTTCGGTTTCCTCGGCAACTTCTCACATGTTCGATCCCATTTTGATCGGCGAAGCCTTGAGACTGCTATTCATGCCTTCATCACCTCACGCTTAGACTACCGCAATTCTCTTCTAGTAAATCTCCCTTCTTCATCATTTTGCCCCCTACAACTAGTTTAAAATTATGCTGCCCAGCTCCTCCTTCGATGCCTCTGTTACAGGAGCTACACTAGTTACATATTTGCTTCCGTACAAACTCTAAAATTCTTCTCATCACCTACAAGGCCCTAAAACTCAAGGTTCCACCTTATCTCTCATCTGCCCCCTCCCATCATCAAACTCCTCGGGCACACTGGTCTAACCTCACTTCCCTCCTGAACACTCCTCATTCTGTCCTCTGCCTGATGGGTGACCATTCCTCCTCAGTTTGTGCTCCTAAACTCTGGAATGCTCTTCCTGCTGAAGTCCGATCGTATCCCTCCCTTTTAAACGTCTCCTGAAGACTCATCTCTTCAGAATCGCCTTCTCTTCCCTGTAAACTTTCTCTATACTCGCTACACAACCTGCACTCTGGGAGGGCTAACAGATCTGATGAGCGCATTTTAAATACCTATTATTATAAGTATAGCAGAGTGCTATGTGTTACTGTAGTTAGATATACATATAAATTTTATATTTATCATTATTTAGGTGATTTAAAGGTAAATGCATACAAATTTTGTTTTGGAAATTTTATATGCAAAAGAGATTATATAATAGTGAGATTGTGGCACTATTCTCCTGGAGAATGGGAGGGGGAGTCCTGCAAGAACTTGCCCAGAATCTTTTTGACCTGCTTCCACACCTCTGCTAGAGGGGTCTTCCCATTAAGTGAAGGCATGTACGCTTGTCAGGAAGAGTGGTGGGCATAGGATACTTCAAAACATACCAGAACCTAGCCCTAGCTGGACAAAATTCACCAACAGTGAAATCATTAGAGTGAGGCTTATAACGCATATAACTTCTGTTTTAAAACAATCTCACATTTGGCTGACTACCATGGAAGCGGCCGATATGCAATATGGCCAAATGTTCTAGGAATAGTAGATAAGCTGACAGCAATGAGGTTGCCTTAGAACTCAATGGCTGCATCCACCAACCTAAAACCCTTGACTGGATCAGAGAAATTAGTCATTTGGAGTGGTCCACAAAATATTTGAATGGGAAAGAGATCACTACCAACAACCTGGCACCCAAAATCAAGTTGGGCATCCAGAGAGCACAGGGATAGATCAATACAAGTAAATGAAGCAGTTCTCAGGCAGTGATGCGTAAACTCATCCACATTTAGGATAGCTATCTCCACCTCTACCCTATGAATTGATCAAGTAGTCTATTGTTCAAATCCCTGAGCAGTAGAAATGGCATCTGCAACCATGCTACGATGTGGTGGAATGACTCAGCATCAAAGTCAGCTGACTGTAGAATGTATGCATAAATAACAGCATACCTCCTACCTAGGTGCAGCTGCATTGTTACTGCCGGAATGGTGGTATTTAAAGAAAAGAGGAACACACACATCATGCCAGTTGTAAATGCGCATCCCCTGGCGGTGGGGTAGCAAAACCCTCATATCCAGGAGGATGGGCATGGGATAACTAACATTGAATGGGAGCTGATGGGCCTCAATAGCTCCTCTCAGTTGGCCTGGAATCCAGAGCAATTCCAATGAAGGAATATGCCCTCCTGGCCTAGCTTCATGGAGGCAGAACTCCCTCAGTCTCAAAACTTTTGGCATTCAGAAGTTGGGAGGGGAAGCATCCTTTAGAGGACCCACAGTTTCCAAGACAACCAGTCCAGCTATGGTTTGGGGTGTAAGAGCAAAGCTGCTTTGGTGTTGTTCTCCTTTCAGGGGGCAGCTTTAGGAACCCTTAAAGAGTCTCAGGGCCATCTTCAGGAGTGTTGCCTCCTCTGAGTCAAATTGATGCACAAGATATTCCAGACAAGTCAGGGGTACCAGGACCAGGTCCTTAGCCTGGAAAAATGAGAGATGATCCTTAGACTGAACATTCAGGACATACGCACTGCATTGCTTTAAGCAAGCTGCATGCGACCCTCCACAATTGACGGACTTCGCAAACACAATAGGGACTTGTGTACAGCCTTAGAGCAACTTACAGACTTCAGGTAAACCTGACTTTGTACATCTACAGGAGCAATTTGTATGGGTGAAACAGTTGTAGTAGTAGCACCTTGGGAGCCTGTCACAGTTACACAGATAAACAGGTCACTACAGACCTTGTGGTCCATACTAGGTGAGCAGGGATAAAGATTATGGGAAGATAGATAGTGGAGATGGAAAGTAGGAGAAATTTGGTGAACCTGTCACCTGAAAGCTAGTGAGATAGTTATTGGCTAGAAAACACTGTCAGGAATTAGATTCGAGGTATTTATCTATACGATGTTAGAAAGTATCTATCATGTTGCAGTCTATTACTTTACGAGAAGCCCATTCCATAAGTTGACGATTCTGTTAAAAACTAAATTCTTATATTTGTGCGAGTTAAAATGTTTACCTATAATTTTTCAAAAGTTTCCTCTAGTGTAATTTGATGGGTCGATAGTGAAATATTTATTGCAATCCATATTGTGTATGCCTTTGATAATTTTAGAGACCTGAATTAAGTCCCCTCTTAATCTAAACTGAGTTAGCGGAAATAGATTTAGTTTGCTAGGTCACTCTTTGTATGTTTTGTTCTTTAAACTTTCTATCATTTTAGTATGCCTTTGTTGGACTCATTCTAATTTCGCTATATCTTTCTGGTAGTACAGACACCAGGCTTGAATGCAGTATTTCATAATGGGACAGGCCAAGGAATTATAGATTGTATTTTGGGACATACTCAAATGCTTTACCAATGAATCAAACTATTTTATTTGCTTTCTTAAGGACTTCTGAACATTGCTGACTGGGTTTTAGGTCATTTGATATTGTTACTCCTAGGTCCATCTTTCTGTCTATGCTTAAGAGAGTAATTTGCTCTGCTGTTATGATATCTACATTTATCTGCATTAAAAGGCATTTGTGACATTTGCACCCAGTTCAACAATTTGTCATGATTGTTTTGCATTTCATTAATCTGTGCATTAGTGCGCGATTTGGGTGCCATCAGGAAACTTTGATATTATGCCTGAAAAGCCTTCAGCTAAGTCATTAATGTATACTATAAATAGAATTTGTCCCAGGTACCCTGCTAGCTAGTGATGTCTGCCCAGCTGATGATTTTCCAATTATAACTACGCTTTGCCTACGATTACTCAGCCAGTTTTCTATGCCACCTTGAACTCCATGTGCTTTTAATTTAGTTGGTAAACGTTTGTAGGGAACTTTATTGAAGGCCTTTTGAAAGTTGAGGTATATTATGTCAACTGCTTTACTCTCTTAATATTTATTAAAAATGTCATTAAAAAAGTCTAATAGATTCGTTAGGCAAGAGCGTTAATTACGAAAGCTGTATTGGGTGTTACGTATGTGTTTCTAAGATTTTTCAAAGGACCGAGGTTAAACTAACTGGGCGATAATTACTAGGTAGAGATTTACTGCATTTTTTAAATATTGGTGTTACGTTAGCAAGCTTCCACTCATTGGGTATTGTTCTGGTCTGTAACAAATAATTAAACAAAAGTGACAGAAGTTTGGCTAGTTCACTTTTGGCTTCATTTAATACTCAAGGGAAGATAATATCCGGGCCCATTGATTTATTTATCTTAAGTTTTTCAATGCATCTCAATACGTCTCTTTCTGTAACACTGATACTACACCTCTATCTATTTAGATAACTGCTGGTGTTGGGATGTCACTAAGATCTTATGTAAAGAATGTATTTAAGACACAGCTCATTTGCTCTTCGTTAGGGGTAAAGTCTCCGTTCTCATCAGTTAGCAGTCCGATAGATGAAGTTGTTTCTCTCTCGTCTTATGTAACTATAGAACTCTTTCGGGTTGGTTTTACTTTGATTCGCCCTGTGTGATTCCAAGGACTTTTTACTCTGTTTGATTAACCTTTTGGATTTTTGTATTAAATCTGTATACTTGCTGCATTCTGCCTCATGGTCAGAGATTTTTAATCTATTATAGGCATTCCTCTTATCTCATTACTCCAATACATAGGTTTAATTTTTGTGCACCAAACGTCAATTTTGAAAGGTATACATTATTTTACTGCTTTGAAGTACAAACTAGTAAAAAATGGGCATTTAACATTTATATTGCTTATGTCACACAAATTGATCCAGTGTTTTTGCTTTCATTTTCTTCTGAGCTTAATAAAATTCACTTTTCTAAAGTCTGGGACTTTTCCGTTGCTACTAATTACAGTGCTCGACAAAAGTTTAGGCCGGGTGAGCAGGGTGGACTAAACTTTGTTTAAAAAAGAATGGTATAGATGAGAGTGATTTAATTTAGTCAGAAATTTGGGCCGGCTGCATGACGTCACTACATCCCTCAGTTACCCCACTCAGCCTGCCAGCATGTGCTCAGTGTTGGCTTGTCTGCAGTAGTGAGAGGACGGTGCTGTTGTGTTCTCCTGACCGACACCATTTTGTGACTGGGTTTTTGTAGTTTGGGAGTGTTTATGGCCTTATTATGAGGAAAGTGAGGCAGTTACAAAGGAAGGATGTCAGCACTCTCCCCAAGCTGGAGAAGGAAATTAGGGCTTGTTGGGATGCTATACCTACCCAGAAGCTACATGATCTTGCTATGTCCATGCTACGACGCCTGAGGGATGTCAAGAAACACAAAGGATGCCCAACAAAGTATTAAGGGTAAGTAAGATTAATATTTTTTTAAGACACTTTTATCATGCTGCAACTTGTCTGACACACACTGTATATTAGGGCCATCACTATTTTCATCTTGTACTTGTTTTTAAGATGTACGATGTGTCTACATTTGTGATTTGTGGCTTTGATAATTGGATCAAATTGAGACTTTCTTTGATATAGAATAGGACACCACCTCCCTTTTTATGAATTTGACTTTCCTCAAACATTTTGTATCTGGGTAATTTATACTCAGCTAGGAAATCCCTATTATCGATATTTAACCAAAATTCTGTTATGAAGATTATGTTGTAATTATCTGTTAACACAATTTCCTCTAAGTCTGGAAATTTGTTACGAATGTTACAACATTGACATAGAAAACCTTCAAGGTGTTACGTGCTTATCTCAGTTCTTAATTGATGATTGTTAGTATGGAAAGAATTATTTATTTTTTTAGTGCCTGAAAATTTGTAATTGCCTCTGTAAACAGTCATGACAGATATGTTGAACCCATAGTGTTTAGGTGGAAGAAAAAGTTATTTTTTTATTATAAAAGTCATTCCAGAACTTTACAAATTATACGCCTTCACTCTTGCAGATAGTCTCAAGGCAATTATTTGTGTAATGGGCTCTACTGAAGAAGCTATCTCTGCCTTTGCTCCATGGGAGAATGCCTGAAATAATAAAATTTGTTTTATTTTTAACTATTTAATCCTTTTCTTATATTTATCTAGCAGTTCTTCGTATCTGGTGGTTAGCACTTCATTTGTTCCTAAATCAACTGCGTCCTTCTTGACCTCCTGAAAGAGTGAGTCTAGAGAATTTGTTATGTCCTCAATGGATGCACCCAGTAGACAAAAAGATTTGCATCTTTAATGGGAATGAGCCATTATTATTAGGATTATTAATAATATTACTACTGTTATGGTGCTGGGTGTTCAGCTTCATCTTTGGGGCCAAAGATGGTACCTTCTTCCCCTTTCCGGGTTGGGGGATATTAGGCATCGTTTTCTCCTTTGTGGGTTGAGTCATGCATTGATCCACAGCTACATTCCTCTCTACAAATTCCTGCAAAGAGGAGACCTTTTCTAAATTAGTAAATGTCTCAATAGGAATATTTGCATGTACATTGGTGGCAGTTGAAGTACTATGGGAATTTATTAATTTGGCTAGTTCCTCTTTGAGTGCTGCCAATCGTAGCTCTTAGTTTGTCTATTTCCTTCTTGTGTTCTTCTCAAATCTCAGAGAATAGGCATATGGAAGAGTCAGTCATGGCTGCATAACACCCCTCTCTAAAGTCAATTGCCTAGCAGGTGCCTTCACAATTTGGGCAGACTGCTTTCATCGTTTCTGCACCTGGCATGGCTGAGTGATCTAGTGGGGGGGGGGGGGATTAGGGCGACAACTTATGAGGTAGGGTAAGGAAGTATAGGATGACCTGTTTTAAATTATTGTCTATTAATTTTATTTTTTTAATGTAATTTACTTTTTTGGTGTAAAATAGGGAAAAAAAGGAGGATGGGAAAAGATAATATAAAAGGGAGTCAGATGAAGTAAGAACGAGAAAAAAAAAGGAATGTAAAACTTCAAAACTCAACTTATCTGGGCTTGGAGTTTGTGAGAGAGAGAAATAGGGGATTAATGTCCAGCTTCGTTAGAGTGAACTTCTTAGTTAGACATATTTTAAATCACTTTTTGAAAAGTTGCACACTTATAAACGGCAAGTATTTGAATTAAAAATGTAATAAAAACAACACTGACTAACAAAAACAAAAGGCATTCTCACTATACTAGAAAAATCAAGTTTAATAATCAATATAAGCGGGAACCGGGTATGAGATAGCTTCATATAGTATTTAAAATGCTTTTGAATACTTTTGTAACTAAAAACACTAAACAAAAACAACAAACAAAATAGTTACTCAAAATAGAAACAAAACTGAATAGTAAAAATATAAAGCACTTCACTACACTATAATATAAATTAAAACCACTAATAATAGCAAGAAATTGCGGAGCAAACAGAGGCACATCTTGTCTGAATGGGGTCTCAGAAGTGTAGGGATAGGTCCCAAGGCCCCTCCCCGTTTTCTCATCACAGATTTGACCTCGAACACCCCATGGTCAGCCAGCTCTAAGGTTATGTCATCTATAAAGTAGTCCACAAGTCCTTTGCATAAGCCACTCCTTTAACAAAGTTCATGGTATAGTGTGTGTCACACTCACCACTGAGCCATTAAGTCTCCGAAGGCCTTGCAGAGATTTAACACATTGTCCAGAAGGCCAACATGCAGCCATCAGTGGAGCAAATAACTAGAAAGCGCTTGATGCTAGTGGGCTAAAAAATGAGGGCTCTCTCAATGAGGGGTCTTAATGTAATTGAGGCTCTGCCCAGAGCACTTGTGAATTTGGTCTTAGTCTGGGTTCACCCACCTGAGGGCACCTTGAGGCAAGACACGCTGATATTAGGCTGGTTGCTTACTGAAATGGCAGTGGATACGTTCCTCCACAGGAAAAGGAAATTTTAGTCCTTTGTCTTCCTTTTCTTTTAGAGAGAGGAGGCTGGGGAATGAACCTGCTTCTCTCCACTGCTGGAAGGACTGCCCTCAACAAGATCCTTCTCCGAAATGAAGGTGGTCTTAGGTGTCAAAGGGGCACCAGCAAGAGAAGAAGGTACCTCCTATACTTGTGAGTCCACAGGGGCCTGAGCCATCTGAGAAGAAGCTTGCACGGGGGTGGACTCAGGTTCAGTGTTTGGCACAGAGCCTAGGTTTGACTCAATGGAAGATCCTGTGGTCTGGGACTGGGTCACCTTTGGGACCATGTCCATCTCATGAGGCCATCCCTTTCCAAAGCATCACAGATCCCACTTGAGATATCTTCCATTGTAGTCAAGTCTGGCCAGTGAACCAGCTTCTATTGGGGAATAGAGAGGGAGTCATGCCACCCTCCGGCAATGTCAAAATACACGATTGCAGGACTGCAGGGGGCACAGCCTGATGTGCCCACTTTCCATTGTTCTCCTAATGGGGTTGGCCCAATCAAGTCGCTCCTGTCAATTATGAGTGGCCTGGATACTCTTTTGGGAGTCCACTGTGATACAATAGAGGATGGGGGAGGGAGGATACTGCAAACAGTTGAAAGATGGAGTTGGCCTTGGGCAACTCCTGAGAAGGAGGTGAGGTGGAAACCTTAGCACCAATAGGCCTAGGAGACGAGTAAGTCTCCTTTCCAGGAGAAGAGGGTTGTAGGTAGTGATATACCAATCAATTGGCATCGGCATATATTTGTCTGATCAGTACCAGCATATTATTTTGTGATTTGCCATGCCTTTATGGCGGTAAAAAAGATTTGTCAATATTTTTGGTGGTAAAAATACAACAACAAATATTCACTGAAGTTTGAAGTTTAATTCCAGAAAATGCTGAGTCACTGAAATGAGTATAAGTACATAAAACAGTGGGACATTTATCCCTTCCTACAATTAGTGTATAAATAAAAAGTTGTCAGACTTTTTTCACAAATCATTTTATAAAAAATTGTAATAGAAAAACGGTGGTCAGGAGAACTTGTATCGTAAATTGAACGAGTTCTGTTTCGCATTGAGGTTATCGCAAAATTTATGACTTTTTACCATCTTTTACATTCCTGAAGCAGTAAAGATTTTTATAATATATATAGCATGCAAAAAACATAATTTATGAATATTTTCTGCTAATCTGCTTGACCAACCTAAATAGGCAGGCAAGATTGGAGATCATATTGCAAAATGAGGTGATTAGCCTTAAGGTCTTGAAGCCTTGACAGTACTAAGAGCATTATAGGTGACTATAATAGTTGAGCTTTACCTAATGATTTGAAAATTTACCAAAGCTCAGCATCAGCATCGGTCTTTTGTTAATAAATTGGCACCGGGATCAGCCAAAATATGTAATCAGTACATCACTAATTGTAGACCCTGAGAAAGCAAGGGGGGTGGGCACCTCCTTTTCAGGGGTGGAGCTGCCTGAATGGTTCTGATGGCTAGGGGAAAGCCCATTTGCGGCAAGGCTATGCTGAAAGGGGAGCCTCTTCACTGGTCGAAAGGGGGAGGGGGTTGCTAAATTTTCCTCATCCTCCCAAACACAACTAGGATGGGCAAGGTTGCTTGGAGGTGGATCTTCATGCACTTTCTCACTATTGCCTTCTGGTGTCATATGATCAAAGACAAAAAGGACCTCATGGAAAGTAAATACTATGACCTCCCTGTGAGTTTGAAAGAAATGTCTCCATAGGATCTCAGAAATTCCTGAATATAATTCACACAATTGGTCCCAGTCCAGCATTTGATGGGCTTTCCAACCTGGCTGCCATTCAGGTGACATTCTCATGGAGATTTAACCATAAAGGATGGGGCCAACATTGCTACCTTATATTTCTACTAGACGAATGTAAGCAGCAGAGTCGACAGCCCAGAACACCCTGCACCTAATTCTTGCCCTAGCCAGAGGGCTTTCAGCTTTCACAGCAGGTAGGGAGGGACCTCAAGGTATATAATATACAGTCACTCGACTACGGCTCATAAGAGAAGTAAAGATAGGAGGGTCTAATAATGAGTAGGGTGGGTGATCACCTATTATAATCATACCCTGGTGCTATATGATCCCAGGATGGCCTGCAGTCCACCAAGGCACCAAAATGCAGGGAGAAAAGTGTGAATGGATAGCTGTAATGATAATGTAGATAACTTATAATAACATACTAATAATAAATAATATATCATAATATAAAATTTGTACTAAATAATAGTAAGAATGATAATAAAAATGCTAATAATAACTAATACTAATAAAGTAGTGCTGAGTGGGGACGGGGGGAGCGCACCAACAACTTTCCCAGGCCCCATCAGTTAAATGAACCCATTGACAGATCTCCCTAATCTGCACTCAGACCGGGAGGGTATGGGAGGGAGTCATACAATTTAAGTAACTTGTTCTACAACCAAAATGAACAAGCAACATGTGAACTAGAAAGTCTAGGCATACATGAAGACAACTTTCGGCGATGCATCATTACACACACTGCTCTCTTCCATCCAGGAATCTAGTGAACAGTGGGCTCTACCTTGAGCTATGCAGGGTTCCCTGCTTCCCTGGTGGGGGTAAAAAAACAGCACTATTGACATGTATACACCTTGCTCTCCAATAAGGATCAGCCTCTGGTGTCCACAGGCTTGCCAGAAATCATCATTCTGATTATTATGTGAATTTCATTATCTACTCTGAGTTCATCCACAATTGAAAATGGATGGGTGGCACAATTAACTAACTATAATTATTACTTTATAAATAATATTTAATACTTACATGGTTATCTTTTCCAGTGGTATTACTAAGGCGTTCAATTGAATTTGTAACAATTAAGTCTTCTGTCTCTGCAAACCAGACAGGAGGTGATAAAGGGTAAGTTTCCTGAAAAATTTGTAGAATATTAAAATTCCAATCAAAAGGAGGAAGATAAAGGTAAAAAGAGTAGGGTGAAATGAAATGGTACTATTCAGGAAGAGAGGGAGATTAAAAATATCAGGGAGGTAATGGGGGTAAAGACAGTTTAACTGAGATTTCTTATTCCCCTTAAATCTAAAGGAAAATGCCAATAAGCCCATATCTTACAGAAGTTTGTAGAAAGATCTGTAAGGAAAGTGGTGAAGATAAGAGTGCAAACATATAGCTGCAGATCATCCTGCAGCGATGGGGGGCAGGAGGGCAAAACTGAAAGAGTTGGAGCTGGAAGGGGACAATTTTCCAGATGTAGGAAAGTATAGACCAACTGGAGACTCAGCCCCAAGTTACACCTGACATTCCCTTGTGGTTGCGTAAAAGGATAGATAAGGAAAAGAAAGAGGTGGCAGTAGATGGAAAAAAGTGTGTGAAGAATGTAGGTATGTTATCTATTACCTTTCAACCTACAGTATCTCAATAGTCTTCCCAGATTCATAGTAAATAGCTAACATGCCTGCCCTGCCCAAGCTTGGAAGAGAGCACTTCACTTGGTTTATGCCCAAACAAACAAACCTCTTGCACGTAAATTTTATATTTTCTGGATAATGGTCATGTCTTCCGACATATGTACAACAGTGTGGCTTCTCAGGATTATCTGCAAGGTATTCTTTCACAGGCAACATTTTTGACTTAGAGAAGGCCTATGCTGTTACAGGGCAATAAAGTATCATGGACAACTTCCATTTTAGGGGGTGAATCTCCCCCTTCCATTTTTATTTTAAGTTCTAAGAAGATCATTGTTTCTAACATACACATGGGAGGGGGAAGAGGAGTGTGTCCTCACTAGAGGTGCACTGGATTCACCTTTTGGGAATCCATTTTGATGCAAAATCCACGGGAGAACTGTTTAAATTTAGCCAGATGCAGATTTTTGTTAGCAAGAACCTCTCTACTGGCAATCAAGGTGCACATTCATGCAATCCAAAGAGTAGCATATAAATCCAAATGCACAGCAGCTTTACTATATTATTGTAGTATTAATGCTCATCAACTTAGTGTGCCTATATACTCAAAGGTAAAAATACATAAGAAAAATAAATATCTACTCCATTGTAACCTTAGTTTGAAATATTCTTTTAATAATCTTGACTAATTTATCAAAATATATATTAAGCAAATAATTCTAGAATGTTAATTCTCTCCATTTAATATATGTACTAGTTATTACCACTGTATATTAGTCAACATACTCACTCCACTTTATCTAATATTGTTTGATATTCAACAAGGGCCAGCTCAAAATACATCCCAACACATTATTTTGTCTGACTTGAAACATTCAGTTAGCATGTTATACTTGAAATATGATTAGGAAATCCAGGCATGATATTTTTTTATGTTAATTGGCACTATATATTATTAAGTATTATGTGGAAGTTGTTTTTTTTAAATAAAATGCACAATACTTTCATTTCACGGATCTGGATCATAAACTAGGGTGAAATCTTAAAGGATGAAGATACCTAAGAAATGTACACCCTTGGTCAAAAGTAAAAAGCATCCCTCATAGATTTATTTATACATTTCAAATATTTAATATCAAATTTTTTAGAATATATCAAATTATTCATCATCATCATCATATTCTTTTAGCGTCCGTACTTTCCCTATCCTGGGGTTGGATGTTTTATGAGTCTCCTCTACTCACCTCTGAACATGATGTTCTATTCATCATTGTCCCATCTTCTCAGGTCTTCCTATACACATTTCCTCCAGATCTTCTTTGGTCTGCCTCTAGGTCATCTTCCTTGCACCTCCATCTCCATCTTTTTCTGCTTATTTCATCCACAATATCTTCCAGTCCAACCATCTGTGGCAGTCTTTCATTTGATATTATGTCTTCCCACCTGACATGTGTCATAAACCTTCTAAACATTCTACAACCACTGCTGAGCAGGAGCTTCTCCAGCTGTTGGGTAAGTGACCATGTCTCTGAAGAGTGGGTCATGAAACTTCTGACACATGTCTGGAAATGCTTACTCTGCTAGTAAGTGGGATATGTACATTTATAAGACTGACTAGCTCTCTCCATTTTTTCTGCCCATACGCAATTCCTATCCTAACTGTTCTTTCAGTGCATGTATTACAGGTCTGCATATCACCAAAATAACAAAATTCATCCACTACTGCTATCTCACCCCCCTCCAACAGCAATCTGTGTCCCTCAGGCATCTGCCCTTCTCTTTGCTATACATATGAAGGGCACACAAAGTGGTCCCCTGCATGTCTGACTTCCTGGAGACCAGAGCATCTCTTATGACACCCTAACTTGCAGTCTGTACACAGTATAGAATTTAGCCCCAACTCCTTTTCCACAGCAACTACATGGATACCTTCCCGTGTTCATTCTCTTAGTTGGTTCTTTGCCTGTAATCATGGTCTTGATTTTCTCCACATTTATTTCCATTCCTCAAACCTTTGTGTTGCCTCTTGCACAGTTTCTGCTGTAATTACTAGATCATCCACATACACAAGTTCATACAAACCAACATCTCTTCTATCACTTGCTGCCTCCTCCTGCATTACAACTATAAATAATAAGGGACTCCACCTTAGAATTTGTCCCTTCATAAAGTGCCATCACCTGGGTTATGAGTCTCTCAGAAACAAGCTGTCCCCACAAAGCCAATGGGAACTCTGTCAAAAAGCTTCTCTAGGTCCATGAAAATCTGGTACAACAACCTTTTCTTCACAGAGAATTTTTCATGTACTTGTCGTAGCAATGAACACAGCATTAGTTGTGGACCTTCCAGGCTGAAAACCAAACTGGCACTCTTCTATCTTCACTATTTGCCTCTGCCTATCTTCAAGGACTTTCCCATACTTCATTCCATGCTCTAGTAATCTTATGCCTCTGTGCTTTTCACAAACCAAAGAAATTATTCATAAATATATGATACCATAGATAACGAATACTTGATTGGTAGCTCAAAATCGGGTGATTCCATAGTCAGGCTAGCCAGGGAAAAAAAACAACAAAAATCGTTCTCATTTCTTTATTTTTAAAGATATTCACCCCAAATTTGGCATGGAGCACCCTGGGAACAATACACTTAGAGCTGTGGAGTCAATTTTTTATTCAAAGAACAGATTTGTACAATGGGATTCTTAAATACTACAGGGTGTCTACTAATATCAAATTTCAAAATTACATAGGTTTTCCAGGTACTTTAAAAAAAATAAATGGCAAAATCTCTAATTAAAACTGTAATGAAAAATGGGTATATTACATTTAACTACAAACATATTTCAAGGTATATTATAATAAATGAAATAAAGTAGGTAGCATCAGTAAGAAAAAAAGGAAGAAAGCCTTCCTGGGCCCACACCTGACCAATCTAGCAAACAATTATATTTTCACTAGGTATCATTTAGCTAGACCCCTGCATTTGATTTCATTTTTTTCAACTTTATAAATCTTTTTCATAGCCCGTGGGTGAGTACCGACTATATTATTCTGAAATAGATATAATAAAGTAATAGCTAGTAAGAATCTAAGGTGTGGACACCTTGTACTAGTAACCTATATCATGGTTAACCTGGATTCTAATATCTACCGTACAAAATAAAGATACATAACAAATGTCAGTGGCTACGCACACTTAAATTGACTTAGGACTTTTTCTCACTAGAAAGTTTCTTGTAGTCACTTTTGCTCCTGGTAGCTTTCTCTGGTGCATCTGGATTACCTCTTTTTATGACTCTTCTTTTGACTTTTGCATGGGCAAGACTGTTAGCTTTTGACACCATATTTTTGTCCAATGACATGGAAGAGGGACCTGGCAATGGCATGAACAACGGTGTTGACCAGGCTGCAACCCTTTTCACAGTCCAGCAGTGACATGCCTAAGTCATTGCTCATTATTTCCTTGTAGACACTCACAAACACTTCTTCTGAAGAGTAGGCCACCAGGAACTTTGCCCTCTTTTCGCCTGGTTTTGTAATCGCCTTGAAGACTTCCACAGCCATCATAGCCATGTGGATGCACTCATTTGAGGGATAGAGGAGACTGCCGCAGTCCTGGAATTCAATCATCTCTCTGAAAGCCTCTGGTAGCTTGTCGGGGTCAGCCACCTGTACTGGGGGCATAAGGGTGTTGCCTTCTACCAGAGCCTCCTGGCAAGAAATACACTTAAGGAGGATGCGGGCCTTTCTGGGAAAGTAATACACCATTTGTAATTATATGAATAACAGTACAGTATTATTAATTAGATTTTATTGCTGTCTTTGAAACCGTGTTTAATAAATTTACCAGGCAATGGCTTCGCTACTAAGATTAAAATTTAAAATCTAAAAAAAAACAGCCATGGTTAAATTTTTATAAACGTTCTTAACTTAGCCAATTATAATAATTTTAAAAAGGAACTCTAAACTAAATTTACCCCCTTTCAAAATATCACGTTGCTAAAATATAGTTATAGAAGATGACATATATGAATAAATTTTCTGAACTTCACCATTTTGTTTTTTTATATTATAAAAGAATTATTAGAAATGACTTTGATAAAAAACATAAGTCATTACCAAACTAAGATGAAATTATTATTTAAATACTAAAAAAAATACCCTTAAATTATAATTTTACCGTAAGAGATGATTTGATCAACCCAAAGCATCGGTGAAGGTGTAGTTTAGGGTGCGTATTGTAGTCACGACTTTTAATATCACAGTTATGATAAACAGTTATCTAGGATAAACAATACCATAGCTTAGGGTTGCACCGATATGCAAATTAGCCGATAACCAATATATCGGCGCCGATACAAGGTTAACGAAATCAAAATAAAAAATATATATTTGAGAATATTTTTGCCGAATGAAGGAGCTATTGCCTTATAAAAAAAGGTTCAAGGATGTCATTTCTGACCATTTTAGAGAATCGCAATCTTGTTAAGCCTAATCGTCGTAGTTTGTTTACAAACATATACAATACTATGAATAATAAAATCATTCAATAATAGTTAAGTTTATTGTAGCGTAAATGCACCATTAATTTAAATTAGTGTATTATTTACGTAATTATTTCTATAACTTTTAAGTTATTTTAGAAATTAACGTGTGCATTGTGAGGCTTAAGGCTAAGTTTGCAATTTCTAGATCATTATAGCGTCTTTCCCAAGTAACATATACAAGGGGCGGTCAATAAGTTTTGCAATTTGGATATAAGGAAACGAGATATGAGGAAAAGTGTTTTATTATTTTTCAATATAACTACCCTTGACTTCAATGCACTTGCGCCACTTGTCCCTGAGGCTTCGAATTCCCAACAATCAGAAATCTCCCGACTGCTGTTCAATCCACTCCTGGACATCTTCATCGTCCCCAAACCGGCATCCAAGGAGTGCAGCCTTGAGCTGGGGGAATAAAAAGTAGTTGCTAGGGGCCAGATCTGGACTGTAGGGAGGATGGTTGAGCTCCTCAAATCTACACTCGTGCAGGGCAGCTTGTGCAACTCTGGCCTTGTGGACGGGTATTGTCATGGAGGAGCAGGACACTGTGTGTCAACTTGCCGCGCCGCTTCTGACGGATGCACTTTTCAACCCAGCCAGTTCCTTGGCGTAATATTGGCCTGTGATGGTCCTTCCATGAGGCACATAGTCTACCATCAACACTCCCTAAGAATCCCAGAAGATGGTGGCCATTATTTCCCCGGCTGAGGGTTGGGCCCGGAACTTAATGGGGGTCAGAGAGCCCCTGTACTTCCAGGCCATGCTTTCGAGCTTGGTCTCGGGATCCCAGTGATGGACCCACGTTTCATCACCTGTCACTATGTGTGACTCGAATCCCACCGGGTCTTGGTTGTACAGGAGCAGCAGCTTCTCTGAACTTTGACAACGTTGAAGTCGATCATGGGGCGTGAGGTTTAACATAACATAACAAAAGCCACAAGGGCCTATCAAAGGTCATCCGCATCCGTGATGGCCAAATTGTCATGGATGATGTTGATAACACTTCCATGTGATATTCCAAGTTCTCGCTCGATTTCTTCAACCTTCACCCGGCGATTTTGAAGGATCATCCTCTCCACACAGGCCACATTGCCCTCGTTGGTCAAAAATGACAGGCGTCCTGGACAGGGGTCATCTTCAAGGGACTCACGACCATGGCGGAACTCCCTATTCCAGCGAGCAATGGTTGCATACGAAGGGGCGGTGTCAGTGTACACTGCAACCATGCTTTCATGGATCTCTTTTGCATTCTTGCCTTCCTTGGTCAAAAATTTGATCACTGGGCAGGGCTCAACCTTCTCTACTGTTGAAAAATTTGTGACTGACGATCTGTGATCAGATACTGCTTCTTAAATAGACGAGGCAAAACTTATTGACCGCCCCTTGTATGCATCATATACTGGCTTCCCTTATTTAATACACATTATAACTTATTCACTTAAATAGCAGGAGTCCACATCTTCACTACTTACAAATACTAGAGCTAACAGGCCTACAACTGCAAATAAATACAATTAACTTATGATTTCAAAACTTTCCAAGATGGCAGCAGTGTCTCACCCAAAGTAAATCGTAACAATGACTGGAATCACCCCCTGGCGGGCATAGCGGCAAACAACCGTGTTGACTTATCGCCCGACAATGGAAGTAGCAGAATCCGGAATTTGGTGAAGCTACCAATCAAGTATTCATTATCTATGATGATACTAATGTGTATTTTGCTAATGTTTTAATTACTTATTATTTTACTAAAGGGCATGTAATTAATAGAATAGTATATTTTCAAAAATCAGAATTTAAGCAATATTCCTCATGTTTCATGTTAAATATAACTATTATATATTCAATATTGTTCTAAATAAGCAATAGGACTAAAACTAAAGAAATTACAGAAACACACAACAAATCCAACTTCCCCATTGCCAAGAGTTACCACAAGTAGAAATTACTAAAAAAGTAAACTGTTCTAGATATACTGTACAAATCACTATAGAAGCGACCAAGAGTTTGGTATCAAGAATGAGCAGTGTCAGTAAATGTCTTATAACACCAAAGACTCAAGAGAAAAACATCTGAACTTGCTGGCGAGTTCAATAAAAAAAATTCAAAAATAGCACCCAGACGATCAAAAGGAGACAAAGATCAAGGGCTAAAGCATGCAAGCTATGGATAACAGAATTAAAAATCAAACAAAAAAACATCTGTGGGGAAAAGATGACAAAAATTGGTTTAAAATTATCTGCTCAGATGAAAGTAACCATCGTGTAAGAAAGACCATTGTTGTTTTACATGTAATTCCATTTAAATATTATATGTTGGGGAAAATAGTTTACAAATTTAGCTTTTTGTAACAACTTTGCAGATTTTCAGTCGTTCTGGGGCCACCTTTGTGAGGGGCAGTCGGAGAGGCATTTCATCATGTTTGTAGTGTACCAACTCTGAAGCACAGTGGTGGTTCTATCATGGTATGGAGGCTACATGTCTTCATCGAGGCCAGGCAAGTATGAACTCCACAACTTATACTACCATGTCATGTTTCAGAACTATCTATCCAGAAATTGCATCACACAACACCCTAAAAAGAAGCTATATTTCAGTATAACAAATGCCCTATGCCATACACCATCAACCAAGAAATGGTTATCCCCCCTCAATGAAGTGGCTAGTATAGCCCCTAGACAAATCAAATATAATAGTTAGGAGAGAGCTTGGAAAAGCAATAAGTATCACAAGCACAAATTAAACAGAACTGTATGAAAATTATAAGCTGACTTGGGAACAACAGTGTCAGAAATTTGTGAAAGTCAGGTGAAATCTGCCATGAAGGATCATATTGCTGTAATTAAAGCAAAAGGGAGATACAACTAATTAATAACATAAAATAAAAGTCTAATCACCGTACATTATATGAATGATTCAATAGTGTGTTTTATACTTTCAGCCAAGGGTGTACAATTGATTATAGTATCCATGTTTCACTATAAATAATTAAATAGTTCAAAGAGAGAAAGATAATTATGAAACTTAAAAAAAAAACATACTATTAAGAATCGAAACAGATAAATTTATTGCTGTTGTCTTTTCAAACACAAAGAACAATGAAAAAGCAGTAGCATTGTTGGCCAAACATGATTGCAAGCAATTTTCTATGGAAACGAGGCAATGGCTTCACCACTCCACCCTACTGGGGGAGCTTGTGCTTCGTTACTAAGTTTAAAATTTAAAATCTAAAAAAAAGCAGCCATGGTTAAATTTTTATAAATTTCCTGAACTTTGCCAATTATAATAATTTTAAAAAGGAACTCTAAACTAAATTTCCCCCCTTTCAAAATATCATGTTGCTAAAATAATTTGTAATTGTTTGGGTTTTAAAAAATTCACAAAATTTCAATACTTTTATTTATTTCTGAACTTGACCATTTTGTTTTTTGATATTATAGAAGAATTATTAGTAATAACTTTGAAAATTTTTTTAAATATACCTACGGGGTTTTGGTAAAAAAAAGAAGATTTTCACTTGAAATTGCTTTTATATACTAAAAATTAAAAAAACATCCCTTAATTTTAATACATTTTATGAACTTCATTTGTCCACTAAGGAAAAAATACATTAATTTTCTACCCATCTTCAGAAATCCTGTTATACAATTATAGTGTTTCTAAAAAATTTATATCATTTTTCAATCTAATCAATATGTCAATTATCATTCAATTAACCTAAAATTTTAACAGCATGTGCGGAAATATAAAAAATTTAGACAGGTTTTTCATAATCATGTCAGGTATAGAAATGCCATTCAATGGAAAATAAAAGCTATTTTGTGTTAGAGTATGCTCAAATACAGTCAAACAAGATTGTGTATGCATTTGAGAGATTTTTACAAAATGCAGTAACAGCAATCCAGATTTGCACATGGTACAAAGAGTTCAGAAAAGATAGTCAAGTGGGTTCGTAAAACCCCAAGAAGGCCAAAACTAGGGCAAATTCAAGTTAGCATTTGACTAAGAAGCAACTCACGTCTCAAAAAAGATATTTTGGTCTCCAAGGCTATTTGACACGCTCTTTCTGATGAGATAAAAAAAAAAGAATCAAAAACTGGCGTGACGGTCAAATAACTAATTGAACATGGGTCATTTTTCGCATTTTTTTGTTTCTGACCAAGTTTGATAGGGTCTAATGTAGAGATTATTAGACCTAGAAACTTCCAATTTGGCTCACAGACTAAAAAGTTAGATGCCACTCCAAGAAAAAGATTTGGTATCATATAACCCCAATGTTCAGGAGATATAGGCTCATGAGTGCAGCACTGGTTGGTGTTACAGGTGTTTTTTTTGCATTTTAAATCTCAGTTTCTGAGAAAGCTAACCATTTACCTGGGTCAAAACTAATTTGATATTTGAAACCCTTGCAAAAAGGCAGGCCAGACTAGTCCTTTTCAGCACCTCAAAGCATATAGAAACTGAGTAAAGGCCCCCTAAAAATGCCTCTGTGAAACTGCCAGTCCTGGTTCTGGTGTTTGGGGTCAAAACATGGGAAACTATAGCAGCTACAGAGATGAAATTTTGCGCAGGTCCATTTGGGCCAAGTACCAACTTGTGAACCAAATTCCATCAAAATCTGAGATGGTGAGGTGGGGCTGATTCGTAAAACTGGGCCACTTGATATGGAATGACCCAGAAGTTAATAAGAGCAAGCGTGGAAAACTAGATTTCTCCAATGACAGTTTGGCATGACCTGAAGCAGCACTTATGAATGAAACCCTAAAATCTGGAGCTTGTTCCGGCCTTAAAGGCAGGTGATAAGCGAAAGCACAAATAATGTGTTGATATGCAAGAGAACCATGAGAGAGAAGAGTTTGATGAATGTCTTGTTTTGTAATGAGCGGTATAATTTTACTGTACCTTTGCAGAGGATAATCACTAGCATGAGCGGGTGGTAGTGAGGAAAGTTACTGTTTGGAATGAGACTCCCCTTCCAAAAGAACACGAGGCACCTCTTCTTCAGGGGGTTTTGTTGTCTCTTTCTACTGGTTTCTTTTGATTTGCTGCACTAAAAATCTACCCAAAAGATTTTTCTTCCTTTGTTAAAGAATCTTTCTGAACCAGAACATTGCATTGCCATTCAGAATGTTTACCACAACTTTGTTAGGGTAATGCTTTTAAATAAAACCTTGTACTTTGCACAGATGTCTTTAATCATAGCACTCATAAGTTCCTCTCTATTTGTCTCTTTCTCTGACAACTGCTCCTCCACTTATACTTGAATACTTGAAGAAGGTGTGCAGACCCCGCGTGGCCATCTCATTGTCAAGACCACCATCCTCTTCTCGCTAATTTAGTCACAGAGTTGCTGTGAGCCCAGGTACTGGTGGCTCATCGGGTAGAGAGAAGAGAAAATTGGTTAGCTGCGTCTTGAATGCATTAAGACTTCCAATCAATGTCAGCTCTGGTGGCAGTGACCTACTACAGTGAAAGAGGAGTTGTACTTCATTAGAAGTGCTAGGTTAGAGCCTCTTAATGGGGGAATAACTGCTTGTATGCCCAGTCTTGATTGGGGACAGAATTGTATTTGGGGATCATTGAGACGTACATTATATGTAGTATCTTGTAAATATTAATTATAATAAAACATTCCTTCCTTCTTTGTAAGGACATTAAGCACAATTTTTCGAGTCTCTCCCAGTATGTAGTTTTGATATCCACAAATTTTTCTCATGTATTCTCTTTGGACAGATTCAATATACTGAATATCACCTACCTTGACTGGGTTCCACAAAGGACAGGCGTATTCCAGGTGGGACTGGACCATGAACTTGTAAATAGTAAACATAAAGGGAATTTCTAGACCCAAATATGCTAAGTGTCCAGGCAGCTGCATTTCTTGTTCTCAGACACACCATTTGTATATGGGGAGTCCATGACAGGTCACTAGTTAGAACAATCCTGAGGTCCCTCAATTTATCCACAGGGTACAACTGGAGATCCACGTCTACCAAATAGCTTTGGAGAGCTGCAAGGAAGGGTATCTCAGCTATCAACAGTTCACATCGAGTTTCGTGCATAATCAGGTCAAATTTCTGGTTATGTAACACCATATTATTGCTGTGTGACCACTCCATCACCCTCATTAGATCGTCTTGGAGGGAGGCCTTATCTGCACTACTCGGTTATCTTTTTGGATATTCTTGTATCGTCTGCAAAAAAATTTGACTGTTGAGTTTTGAACAATAGATTCCAGGTCATTGATAAATATCAAGAACAATATGGGACCCAAAACTGTACCTTGGGGACATCGCCTTTAACTGGAGCAGGTAAAGAGTGATGTCCATCAACGACAACAACCTATGCCTGATCACAATGATTCTAACCAGTTAATTATCTTTTCATGGAATTTATATATTTTCATTTTTTCAAAGTCTCTGGTCTACTTTATCGAAAGCTTTTGCATAATCCAGGTACATAGCATAAGTATCAGTTCCATCAATTAGACCACTTAAAATTTTGTCAACATGAGCTATCAGTTGTGTCAGCGTGATACGACCACATCTGAAGCCATGTTGATTATTGGTAATAATTTTGTTATTTGCCAGAAATTTTATCATAATTTTCTTGAGACAACGCTCAAAAATCTTGATGAAATGGGAGGTCAGTGTAATGGGCCTACAATTTCCAGCAGTTATTTTGTCGGCTTTTTTTTGTGGATCGGAGTTAAATACGCCATTGTGTAGAATTTGGGGACTATTCCATATTCAATGGATTCATTCCAGATAATGAACAGAGGTTTTACAATTAACCTCACATAATTTTTTATAAATTGTGCTGAGATAATGTCTGGTCCACTAGCGGAATTATTATTGATCTCGCCGATTGCTTCCAAGATCTCTGTTCTGTTAGATTAATTTTGTTCTTCAATATTTGGGGAGGCAAAGTTTGGTAATCTTAAGCCCTCGGCATCGGGGTTGTTGTATACATCTGAAAAGTGTGATTGGAGTATATTTGCTATGTTGGTAGGGTGGCTAACAAGGTGTCCCACATTACTTTTGATAAGGTGAACCCTACTCTTCATGCTTAATCAAGTCTTGGCGTATGAGTAAAAGCACTTGGGATTTTTCTTGATACTAGAAATTGCAATTTTTTCATCTTTTTCTAGGAGTTTTAGGTGACATTCCTTTATGTCAAATACACCAAGTACCAACTCTCCTTCTAATTTCCTGATTCTATTGTCATTTAAAGCAATCCTCTTTACTTTCTGTAGCTTGCTCTGGATTCTCTTCTTTTTTCTTCTTAAGGCGTGTGCTTTTTTAGGCTTTCCACTTCATAGGTCTCTTTCTGGGGATATATTCCATAGCCAACTGAAGCAGAATCATTGTGACTAGGATAGGAAACTCTTTGAAGCAACACACATTGAAAAATACCTGCCAATCAGTTTCATAGATGGCAGTGTTGAGCTTTTCAGTCACTCATGGAAAAATCAAGTCCTCTGAAATCATCACAGGACCTGTCTGACATGTCTAGCCTACGATTTTCATACTGTGCTTGGATTTGTATTTTAACAAGGGAATGGTCAGATATCATTGTGTTGACAGTCTCGGTGGATAAAACCAAGTTTGGATTGTTAGTGCAAAAGATGTCAAGGACATTGTTACCTCTTGTTGGGATATGAATGTATTGGTTCATCATCTTTTCAGAGAGAAATTGAAGCAGGAAACCACCCATCTCTTGATTTAGTGATGTAGTTCCTGGTTTGAAAGATTTGTCAGTCCAGTCAATAAATGGAAGGTTTGTGTCACCAGCTAGATAAACTTTATAAGATAAATCAGTATTATCTTTGATCGACTGGGATATAAAGTTTAGCATATTTGAAAAACTAGTTGTCCCATCTCCAGGAGGGTGATATATTACTACTACACATGTTTTTATAGGAGAAAAATGTTGAGATACATCCATATGTGCCATCATCATACAAATTCATATTCACATGGATCTGGTATTTAGTAGTAGGAAGCAGGTCGGTGGCTTTCATACTTTGCACACTGATCCCTCAGCCATAGGTATCTGCTGTTCACTCTAAAGTTTCACAAGCTTTCTGGGGTGAATTCTTTACTGTGGTCCAGCACTAACTCATACACATTATCACCATCGACTTCAGGCCAATGCCTCAAAGTCCTGAAAATTTCTTTCTTAGACACAATCTCACCAGTTTCCTCCAGGCTGAGTTCAAGGTCAAGTAACTGACTTTGTTTTCCAGCTTTATCAGTCAAGTTAATTACTGTGAAGGATATTAAAAAAAAAATTCCAGTAGTCTTTAAGGATCAGATCAGTGTCATTGGTGATCTTTAAACACCTTGTAAACAGGGCATTCATGTACAATTTCTTAAAATGTGAAATAACTTGCAGTAGTAGTGTCAGGGAGGAGGGCTTGACTTTTATAGAAAGTAGTAGGAAAAAAACAACAACCACAATTCAAAGTGATTTAAAAAAAGTAGTCGTATGGGGCACAGAAGTAGCAGATGACAGACATTCAACCTCCAAACATGGAAAATTGTTCACAGGGTAAACAGAATAAGGAATTTAGTTATGAAATGGGAGGTTGTGGGTTGGACATACTAAAGATGAGTGATTTAGTAGTAATAAATAGATCACTCACTGAGGTTAACTAGGTGTTTAAGGCAAGAAATAAAGCAAATAGGGTATTATGATTTATCAATATAAATGTTAATTATAAAAGCAAGGATAGGTTAATCATAATCTTATAGCTCATATGTTAGACCACACCTGGAATATTGCATTCAGGCATGGTCCCCACATTGCACACAATATATCAACATTGTGGAGGCAGTACAGAGATGAGCAACAAAAATGATAACTTCCTTGAGTAGGTATATGGATAAGTTGAAGGCACTTAACATGTTTTCATTGGGTGACATGATCCAGCTATTTAAAATGTTTACAATGATTAAAAATTGGGAGTTTGTCAGAACTGGCAATGGATGATAAGGCGGGATCACATTGCTCTTGGACCAAATTATATACATGTTTAAAAGTATTCCACATCCCATAAACATTTTACCCTCTAAATTCTAGATCCCAATTAAGTAAGTTTTGAAGCTTTCCATATGAAAATGTGTAGCATACGTAGTATTTTCAGATATTCAACCTTTCTCTGTTTTTAGGTTAGAATGAATAATATTATCAATATTTTCTAATGCTTCCCCACTAATCAATTTCTAAACCAAATAATCAATTGTTTGAAAGCACTAGATCTAAAATATTGTCACTATGTTGGCTTATTAATGAATCAACCCCTAAAATTTCCTATTAACTTATCAATTGCTCCATCTCATCCTCTCATATTTTTCCAGTTCACAGTTTAAGAGGATGCCACATTAATTTTTTTCAACTTTTTACTACGTTAGATTATCATATATGAAATTAAAGCTCATTAAAAGTCCTTTTATTCCTGCCAAAATCACAATAACTTATGACGCTGTTTTTGAGATACAGGGGGTTCTTTCAGAACCCCACCCCCTTGAAACCTGATATCAAATAAATGGCTATAAAATTACTAAAAATTAAGCATTCAAACTCAATTCATAAGCAAATAATGCACTGATTTACTTATCATTTGAAATCAGTTTTCTTTTTGAATGCTAAAAATATAAACCAGTTCTGAAGTGCCATTTTTTAAAGCAAAGATTTAAAATTGTATGGTATAGTTTTGCATTTTGTTGTTCACAAAGCAACTTTAAAAATATACGGTGAATTTCCATGAATGTATAAAATTTTGCATTATCATAATTTTCACTATGTTCTATTCAAATTGCTAAAACAAAATATATACTATAAAAAAGTGCATAAAATTTGCAATAAAATTACATAAAAATCAATGGCGTAGTTTTTTGTTTTGTTTTTCACAAATTAACTTTAAATATCTAAGAAAAATTTTCCACGAATGTATACAATTTTGCATTATCTTAATTTTTATTAGGTTCTAGTCATGTTGTTAAAAGAATAATTATACCATAAAGAAGTGCATAAAATTTGCAATAAAATGATATACAAAACCAAAAAATGTGAATTTTGAATGAAAGAATATGAAAAGGGACTAATGAACAAATGTGCTATCCCCTTAATTAAAGTCTAAAAATAACTGCATCTCCCTCACCATTAATTCATCTTCACTATCTCAAGTCTGTCTGCCAACTGCCAAATGTCCCACCCTATTTTGATAGACCCTAACATCCACAATGACAACCTCATTGAATTATTTGCATTTGAACTGCAGGGATGACCAGAGAGCAAAAACAAAGCGTGGTCAGTCATTTCCAAGTGGATAGGATGCAATCCCTGTGCATGTCCACAACACTTAAATGGAACCTGTATGAAGTTAAGATGCAATCCTACTCGCATTTCCTAACTGTTGCATGGACTGCTAGCACAGGGGTGAGGTGGGAGGGGGGCTATAAAATTCCCCTGACATGCAACAGCCTCCCTACAATCTAACCTGGTCCCTGAGGAGTCTAAGAGAAAGCATACCCCTACTAAATTAAGAAGAAAATAATGGGGCCTGCTGTATGATCAAAGGATTTCTCCCTTAATCTCCAGAGTGGTTGGAGGGAGCAGAAGTCATCTGGTCCTGGGAAGCAATGTAACAATTTACATTTGAAATAATGTAATTTCTTATATAAATAATACCTCCACATCCTACCTGTCCTTTGACTAATATATATGTTATAACCATGTAACTCAAATTCACTTATATTATCCTTGAATTTTACTTCATTCAACCAACGATTCAGCTACACACATCTGGGTGATGGGAACGGGATCTGCCCTATATAGGCTATTCATTAATCTTTTGCAGATTCCTCCTTTTCTTATATCCTCATGGAAAATGCTAACAAAATTTCACTATCGTCTTGTGCTTGAGTTAAAAGTGTTATTTCCCAATTGTTTGTGGCTCTATTAAAAAGTCTATAAAAAATGCCAGTTTAATCCCTCCCAAAACTTTGCTTTTGTCTTTTGTGGCTAGGATATTGAATTTTTAAATCAGCCCATTTATGGTAAATAACATTATTTTGATTCAGTTATAGTATAAACATGATATACTATATTTAAAAAGTTATAGAAAGAGTAATACAGTAGTAATAACTATCATTGCCCTTATATTTTGTTTTTTTTTTGCAACCTGGACAGCAATGGAAGTTCTCTTACATTCCACATAGATTCAGCACTAATTTAGTGAAAAATAAAGTGTAGAGCTTTCTAGAACTTTCAAGAACTTTTCATAAGTTTGAAGAATTTCTAGAACATTCTGGCAATGCAGATGACTGTATAAATATAAAAGAATGTCTACTTGACACATCAGTTTAACTCTAGCCATCGTCACTCATCATTGATAGAAGCTTTCATCACACATGACATCAAGAGGTTGTAAATATCTCACAGACGCATTTTGCTATAACTGCGCCAAATTTATTAAGACACGAACGAAAGTACTCTGTAGAGAGACCTGCTAATATGTATGAGGCTCTACAAGGCATATTTCAGCATGTCATATATATATTTTGTTTATTTGGAGATTGGATTTTTTTTTAACATTTCTAATAACACTAAGTGAAATGTATTTATATATTTATACTTATGTTTTGATTTTGCTTTTTTTACAGGATGGTACAGAGAAGAAAAGAGCTATGAATTTCACAATCCCACAAATTTGGAGAGAACCAATTGACCACTCAAGCAATTGTTTCTTCTGCATGGTGAATCCTTCCAAAGGTCGGTCAGGCAAAAATGCGCCCGTTATCATGTATCCAGACCTTCAGTCATCTATGCACTAGTGCCACACAGTTCTGAGCTCCTCCAAAAAGAGAGCAGCATTTTTTAGAAAGGAAAAGCAGTTCAGAAGAGGATGAAGTCAGAGATCTTGGTCTTACAAAATCCAATGCTGAGCTTTTAACTTTGAGACTCCAGCAGTGGGATTTGTTAAATGACTGTGTGCAAATATGAGGTCAGAGAAAGTGTCACTAGTGTTTTTTAAGCTCCTTTTACACATAAAGATGAGCTTTGCTTTTGTCACAATGTAACTGGACTATTTGGGGCAATCAGAATTGCCTGTAACCCCAACATGTATCCATCTCTTCTCCTTGCTCACTCGGTCCAGCTCAAAGAGGAATATAGCAGTGTTAAGATCTTGCTAGATGCATTGAAATATAAAGAGTACGGTTGGCTTTCTTGATGGATCTCCAAGGTGGCTTTACCAAGTTTCCTTGTTATCTTTGCCTTTGGGACAGCAGGGACACTGTGGCACACTACCATCAGCACGATTGGCCACAATGGACCGAGTCAAATGTGAGCCTTTGTTAGACTCCAGAAAAGTACTTGTTTCCTTCTCTGCACTTAAAATTGGGCCTTATGAAACAATTTGTCAAAGCTCTAGATAAGGAGTCTGCAGCTTTCAAGTATCTCCAAGATTTCTTTCCTAACCTATCTGCAGCAAAGGTGGAAGCCGGGGTCTTCGTCAGTACACAAATTAAAAGGATCATGGAGTGCAAGGAGTTTCCCAAAGGTTCACTAGGACGAAAAAGAAACAGCATGGGACAGCTTTATCGCAATGGTTGAAACTACAGCAAGATGGGTTGCAGGATGTGCCTGAAAGTCCATATTCTTGACGCTCATCTTGATAAATTTAGAGATCATGACAGGCACTTTCATCAGGATCTACTGGACTTTGCATAATGAAAATCTGATGGGAGACTATATTTGGGAGGGTGATTCATAAAAGTGAATTACAGTATAAGCGTAAATCATGGAAAACTACTCATTTCTAATATTTTAATTGCCTCACTTATGTAATTGTAGAATAAATAAATGTTATTTTTGTATCAGGGGCAGTCTCTGTCAGATGAACCAGAGCCTAACACCCTCATCTCTGAGATTTTGCTGAAGTTTGGTTTATAGGATGTTTTGGGGCCCTAAACCCATTTCTGAAATTTTAAGGTTAATCCGACCAATGGTTCAGGAGATATGACCTCAGGCATTTTGAGGTCACTAACATTTGGCGACCCATAACTAGGGTAATAATGGTCATAATTATATAAAAGTATATATATTTAGAATAAAAAAAAGACAAGGAATCCGAATGTGAGAGTTTTAGAACTTTAGGTTGAAAAATAGAAAAATACATTTGCCAAAATTTGAAGTATCAAAATTGAAATTTTTTTATAGATGTGCAAAATGAAGACCTATCTATGCTTTGGCTATTTGAATCAGTAAAAAAAAAAAGTTTCTTTATGCAGTTTTCATGCAACTAACACACAGGTGAGCACCTTATTTATAAGTTGTCCGGCAATTCTATATATTTTTTATCTTAAGCTCCTATACAAATTAAAATTACTTTTTTTAATATAAAAAACAAAGGTACAGCTATTGGCTATTAGAAACAGCCATATAAAAAGGTTGTTTATCTTGGTATTTTTCATGTAATTAACTTATAAGTGAACACCATATTTACAAATTGTTTGTCAAGTCAGTGAAATTTTATAGCTTTGATATCAATTTGATCTTAAACTCTTAAGAGCTTAATAAAGATTGTAATTCACTGCCAATAATATATAGGTAAAGTAGTGAAAAGGGAAGACAAAGCTCACAGTAGCTTAAACATTCAACATAACATAATTTCATGGATGACAAAGGCCACAAGGGCCTATCAAAGATCATCCTCTGCATCTGTCAAAACCCACCCATAAAATGCATCCATAGGATTGTGTCAGATCATACATCTAAAATATACAATTAGAACATGTTACTACTTGTATAAAATCAACACAGATAGTTGTAGTTCTTAGTCTACAACTGTCTGCACATATCATCAAAACCCAAAATTACAGCGGGCTGCATTGGGAGAAAAAGTCTCTCATACATACAATTTTTATGGAATACAGTGTCTGCAGTACAGAGAGAGAGGCTGGCATGATGCATTTTTTTTTTTTTTTTTATAGAGCCCATCTGGCAACTACCCACTTGGGCATAAGTCGCCGAAAAACAGGACAGCCTAGAATTAGGCTACTTTAAAGTTAAAATATGAAAACTTAACAATCAATATAAATTGGAAAAACTTAACAATCGAAGCAATCTCCGGCAGCGGGGGGAGGTCCCCCTCACCCCGGTGCAGGAGAGTGCAACCTAAAACAAAACAACAACAAAAAAAAAGGAACCTTAAATAAAGGGGAGAAGGCCGTCCTCCCCCAAAAAGTCAATAAGTCCACCAGTCATGGTGCACGCACTCGTCCCGAGTACAAGGGACAGGCGGTAGCGACCCCGCCCATCCCGGTACCGAGACAGGTATCGTGCGCGAAGATCACCCAGACTGGGACATTCGACAAGAATATGCCGAACAGTCTGGGGGACGACGCAGTCGTTGCAATAGGGCACATGCGAGCGCTCCACCAAGTAACGATGCGTCACACGAGTGTGTCCGATTCGAAGACGACAGAAAGCAACCTGAAGCCGCCGCGGCATTGGGGGATAGGTCCATGGGAACAGTCGCGGCGCAATGGCACGCAACTTTAAGTTCCCCTCGACCGTCTCCCATCTTCTTTGCCAAGCAGTCCGAAGAGCTGCCCGTATTCCTGCCATGTAGTCAGTGTGAGGAAGAGCGAAACGCTGGTCCGGTCGCAGAGTCCTCGCGGACTCTTTGGCGCCCTCATCGGCGCGCTCATTCCCCGCAATTCCTACATGTCCAGGAACCCAGCAGAAGATAATCTCGACATCTGCCCGGCTCGCCAAAACCGTGGCGTCACGGATTTCGCGAACCAGGGGATGCGGAGATTCCAATGCCCCGAGAGCACTCAGGGCGCTTTGTGAGTCGCTATAGATCACAATCCGGTCTCCGAACCGGGCACGTCGCGTAATCTCCCGTACCGAGTGGTGTATTGCCACCAGCTCGGCCGTGAAGACAGACGCAGCGCCTGGTAGAGCCCCGCTGACTTCAAACAGAGGGGATACGGCGTGGAAGCCGACCCCCTCTTGGGACAGGAAGCCATCCGTATACACTGGCACGGTACCAGCGTGACACGATGTGTGCTCCAAAAAGGTCGAACGCAATACTCCCGGCGCAGTACAAGCTTTGGGAGCAGAGGCGTGGCGACAAATAGCCAAATGTGGTACCCTCCAGGGTGGCGTCCTGGGCAGAACCAGGGGCGCCACCGGCCCGAGAGCTATATCTACCTCTCGAAGGAGTTTCCTGGCCCTAAACCCAAAGGGCTTAGGGTATGACTGGCGTCTCTCGGCGGCATAGGCACCATCGAGATCAGCTGCGGATGCAGTGAGAGCTGTTGGCGACTGAGTGGCATCTCCCCAGCATCGACCAACAGGCTCTCAATGGGGGAAGTGCGGAAGGCACCGGTCGCAAGGCGAAGGCCGGTGTGGTGGATCGAATCCACCTTCCGCAATAAACGCTCGGCTGCGGATGCATAAAACTCGCATCCGTAGTCGAGCTTCGAGCGAACAAAGGATCGATAAAAAAGTAAGGCGGTAGCCCTATCAGCGCCCCAAGCGCTGAACGTCACGGAACGGAGAATGTCCATGGCGCGGGTACAAGAGATCCTAAGGCTGCGAATGTGAGCCTCCCAGGTGAGGCGTCGGTCGAATACAAGACCAAGGAAACGGTGCGACTCAACCACATCCAGGCGCACCCCATTAAGAAACAAATCTGGGTCGGGGTGAAGCCGTGGATGGCGGCAGAAGTGCACCACCTTAGTCTTGGCCAAAGAAAACCGAAACCTGTGCGCTTCGGCATAGCGAGAGACGCGGTTCAATGCCTGTTGGAGTCGGCGCTCCAGAGTTGGCATCTGGGCCGCGCCAAAAGAGATCGAAAGGTCGTCCACGTAGAGCGTAGCGAGAACATCTTCCGGCAGCACCGAGGTGATGCCGTTGATGCTCAGGGCAAAGAGTGTGACACTGAGGACACTTCCCTGCGGGACACCCTCTTCCTGCTCCTTTGGGCCGGAGAGGGCTCCCCCCACCCGTACGCGGAATCGACGATCTCGCAAAAATTCAGATATAAACATTGGGAGGCGTCCCCTCGCCCCCATCGTGTGGAGAGTCTCCATGATACCGTATCGCCATGCGGTATCATAGGCCTTCTCCAGATCAAAAAACACCGTGGCGTAGTGCTGTCTACGAAGGAAAGCCTCGCAGACGGCATTTTCCAGTCGGAGCAGAGCATCCGACGTGGAGTGGAACTTACGGAAGCCGCACTGTGCAGAAGACAGATGGCCTGCGCTGTCCAGGAAATAGGCTAATCTAACATTTACCAATTTCTCCATCAACTTGCACACGCAAGAGGTTAGAGAGATTGGGCGGAATCCGGTCGGAGTAGAGTGATCTCTCCCCGGCTTGCGAAAGGCGAGCACAGTAGCGATTCGCCAGGAGTCTGGGAGAAGACCTTCCACCCAGATCCTGTTGAACAAATCTAACAGAAAGGCCATGCCTCGCTCACCCAGGTGTCGAAGCATGGCGTACGGGACATCGTCCGGACCATGGGCGGTGTCCGCGCACGAAGCGAGAGCGGAGCGCAACTCACTCACAGTAAACTTGTCGTTGAAGGGTTCTCCGCCTCTGGAGGTAAAGTCCAGCCGGCGGCCTTCCGCGACATCACGACGTGCATTGAATGCTGGCGGAGCAGCATCACGGCTAGAGAATGCGGAAAAAGCGGTCGCTAAGGATTCCGCCACGGACGCGGGGTCCGAGATTGCGGTCCCATTCTCCTGGAGAACGGGAGGGGGGTCCTGCGAGAACTTGCCCCGAATCCTTTTGACTCGCTTCCACACCTCAGCTAAAGGGGTCTTCCCGTTAAGTGAAGACACGTATGCCCGCCAAGAAGAGCGGCGGGCGTGCTTCGAAATATACCGGAACCTAGCCCTAGCCCGACGAAATTCAGCGACAGTGAAATCGTTCGGGCGGCGCTTATAGCGCATGTAGGCATAACGCTTCTGTTTGAGGGCCGTCTCACACTCGGCCGACCACCATGGGAGTGGTCGGCGTGCAAAACGGCCAGACGTCCTAGGAATAGTAGTCAGGCCCACGGCGATGAGGTTGCCGGAGAAGAACTCAACGGCCTCATCTACCGACCTAAACTCCTCGACTGAGATAGAGAATTCAGTCATTTCCTGAAATGCAGGCCACCGCGCCCGCGCCAAGCACCACCGAGGTGGTCTCTCAGGCGGCAGTTGCCCTGAAAATGATATTTGAATGGGAAAGTGATCACTACCATGGAGGTCATCGACCACCCCCCAATCAAAATCAGGCTGTGCATCCGAAGAGCACAAAGATAGGTCAAGGCAAGAAAATGAAGCGGTTCTCGGACAGTGATGCGTAAACTCATCCACGTTTAGGACACCCATCTCAAGCTCTTCGATCAGATCGGCAAGGACTTGTCCCCTGGGATTTATGGAGTAATCTCCCCAGAGAGGATGCCTGCCGTTCAGATCTCCAAGCAAGAGATAGGGCCTCGGCAACCGTGCCACGACGCGGCGGAAGTCCCCCGCGTCGAAGTCAGCTGACGGTGGAATGTACGCAGAAATGATAGTATACCTCCTATCCAGGTGCAGCTGCACAGCCACTGCCTGAAAGGAGGTATCTAAAGAGAAAGGAAGAACGGAGACATCATGCCGGGTGTAAACCGCGCATTCCCCAGCCCGGCCATCCCGCGGTGGTGGGGTCGCAAGACCCTTATACCCCGGGAGGGCAGGCAGCGGGCACGCGCCTAGCATGGTCTCCTGCAAAAAAATAGCTAACGGGGAACGGGACGAGACGAGCCTCCGCAGCTCCTCCCAGTTGGCCCGGAGTCAACGGCAATTCCATTGAAGGAATATGCCCTCCAGGCCTAGCTCGGAGGAGACGCGGGGGCCCTCCTCGAATTGAAGACCCTCACGGGAATGGCCGTACGCTTCCCGGGGGCAGAACCCCGGGCGCTGTTGGCCGGACAAAGCGCTGAAGGCGCTGTCGCCTTCGAGGACTTATTGGGGGAGGTTGGGCTCGCCATGCGAGTCTTTTCCTCCCTCCGCCTCGAAACCTTAGGCGGGCGTTGCGGCTTCGGAGGCGGGGGGCCCTCTTTTCGAGGAACCACCGTCTCCGAGCAACTCGCTCCACCTCGGGGCGTGGGCGAAGGAGCCGAAGCTCCTTTGTTGCTGTCCTCCTTTCGGGGGACAGCTTTAGGAACCCCGGAAGATGGCCTAGCGACCATCTTCAGGGGTGTTGCCTCCTGTGAGTCTAACGACTCGGTGGAGGCACGTGGCCGTTTCGCCTTACGGGAAACGGTCACGCTGGGGGAAGAGGGGGGAGCCCTGGTTTTAGCCGGGGCAGGGTATGAACCCTTTTTTCCGCCAGCTTTACCAGGGGAGCGCCCGGGTTGGGTAGAGCCCGCAGAAGGGCTCCGAATGGGCGCGGAAACAACCGTGCTCGTTGGCCTGGATGGGCCAGGAGCAGAGGGTGCCTTCCTAACTATTGAGGCATACGACGTCCCAGGCAGAGCCGGGCGCGCCAGGACCAAGTCCTTTGCCTCGCGGAATGAGAGTCGATCCTGGGCCTGAACGGCCAGGATTTCTTTCTCAAGGAGATATGCACCACATTGCTTCGAAGAAGAAGGGTGCGGCTCTCCGCAATTGACACACTTGGCCACACACGATTTGGACTTATCATGTGCGACCTTGGAGCAATTTACACAGACTTCGGTTGACCCCGACTTTGCACGTCTACATGAGCGATTCGTATGGCCGAAGCGGTGACAGTAATAGCACCGCCGCGGCAGTGGCACGAATGCCTTCACGCGGTAGCGGTACCAACCGGCACGCACCGACTCAGGGAGCTTGTCACAGTCGAACGTGACGAAGAGTGTAGGGGTGGGTCTCGAGGCCCCTCCCTGTTTTCTCATCACACGTTCGACCTTGACCGCCCCATGGTCGGCCAGCTCTAAGGTGATGTCTTCAATGGAGTAGTCAACGAGTTCCCTCGCATAAACTACTCCTTTCACAAAGTTCATGGTAGAGTGCGGCGTCACAGTCACCGGGGTGCCATGAAGTGTCCGAAGAGCACTAATCTTGGCCGCCTCGGCGGGATTCGCCGCATTCACCAGAAGGCTCCCGTCCGAGAAACGGGTTACCTTCGGCTCTCTACCAATTGCACTAGCTAATCCTCTCCGCTGATGGATCATGTTGCCCTTGGACAACATGGTGCCATCAGTGGAGCGAATAACGAGGAAGCGTTTGAAGCCAGCGGGCTCGAAAACGCCAGGTAACCTCTGAATGAGGGGCCCCGATGTCATCGAGGCTCCGCCCTGTGCACTCTTGGTAGTAGTCTTCTTTGTCAGGGGCTCCGCAACCGGGGGGGCAGAGGGGGCGGATGTGCCGATCTTGGCTTGGTCGCTTGCCAGAGTGGCAGCAGACCCATCCGTCCCCGCAGCCCCCGCGGATGGAGAGGAGCCCCGAGTCTTTTTTGTCTTTTTAGTCTTTTTCTTTTTCGGAGAGGAGGGCGGGGAATGAACCCGCTTTTCACCTCCGCCGGCAGAAGTCCCCAGGCCAGATGGACCAGCCTCAGCCAGGTCCCTCTCCGAAATGGAGAAGGTCCTGGTTGTCGTAAGGGCACCTGTCGGAGGAGATCCCTCCCCTCCTTTTGCCTCGGAGCCCTCAGCCATTTGAGGAGGACCTTGCATAGGGGCGGTTCGGGTTCGGTGCTTGGCGCCGAGCCCGAATTCCCCCCCATGGAAGGCCCTACTGTCTGAGACTGGGTCTCCTCAAGGACCATGTCTATCACAGGAGGGGCCTCCAATTGGCCATCCCCTCCCAGGACATCGCAGGTCCCCTTGGCAGTATTGTCACTAGTCAGGTGGTGTGGGGAGGCACAGGCCTTGACCCCAGCAAGGTTTAAAATTCTTGCCAGCAGGTCTTTTGAGGGAAGCGACCGAAGGGGCCTGGCTTCCCTCTCCCCCCTAAGGGGGTTTGCCCTACCGAGCCGCTTGCACGAGGGGCGGTCGGCAATGGGCTGCCTGCTGGCTTTCTTGGCAGTCCCCTTAGAAAGCAAAGGAGGGACTGCCGCTGGAGATGGGGAGGTGCCCGAAAGCACCTCCAGAGAAGGGGGTGAGGGGGAGTCCCCTACACCCGTAGGCGTAGGAGAGGAGTAAGCCTCCTCTCCGGTTAAAGAATTATGGAGGGTCCCTTGCGCAAGCACAAGGGGGGGGACCTCCATTTTCTCGGTGGAGCTGCCCGAGGGCGGCTCTGTCGATTTTCTTGGGGAAGTTGGGGGTTGGGTTTTTTGTTGTTTTTTTTCATTCATGGGCATGGTGACCCTCTTTTGATTACGGGACGCAATAGCTCATCACCTCTCGCAGTTGCCCGCACTGCGAGAGGTGCTTACAAGCCCGGCAGAGCCAGGCGCCGCCATTCGGGACCACCCCTCCCGCCTGGTGGCCTGGGAGTCCTTTCGCATGGCGGCTCCACCTTGGACACGGCGTAAAAAATATAGGTTGTGAAGAGGAGAGGAAAAGGGATGTGAGGAAGATGTGGGTGGGGCTGAAGCAGGTTGTTAAAAAAAACCCACCCCGAACCGGAGCTGAGGGGTTAGGGAACAATGTCCCCTCCCCCCTCAGCCCCGATCCGGGGTGGTTGGCTTGAGAAGAAGGTCAGCATTCTACCCTGTGAAATTAGAGGCTGACCAGAGAAAGTTGTGGGAGAGGTTGTATGAAAAGCGACAAGGTAGGGGAGAAATCGGGCTATCTGAAGGAAGGAAGAGAGGCTAAGCTGGGGCCGGACGGAGCGCTGGATCCCGTCAGCACGGCGGCCAGGATGGCAAATCGCCGCGCCCCTTACGGGGTGGCATGATGCAACTTTGCAAAGATTGCCCAAGAGAAAAGTGTTCTGAACTTGAGTTGCTTGACAGTGTAAAATCAGCTCAAAATGAAATATCTTACAAGCAATGGGTGACTATTGACTTGTACAATGGTAGACAAAGTGGAGCCACTTCATGAATAATTATCATTAAGCATGAAAATATCCTGCATGATTCATCATCATTTTGAAAGAAACACTACCACCTCAGAGTGAGGCAGTTATATTAGGTGATTTCTCTGAAAATGATTCTTTCATTGTCCAAGATGCTGCCCAAGGATTACACTGGGACAATTCACAATGTACAGTTCACCCTTTTGTCATCTATTATAGATCATCTGCAGACCAGGAACTTAACCATTTTAGCGTCCATTTCTTATCTCCATTACTAAAACACACTATAATGGTTTACTCATTTATAAAAAAGCTTAGGAACTATGTTAAAGGAGGAGGATTTTGGTTTGTCTTGTGAATGGCACTTCTTTGCTACATCCCATGGTAAAAATACATATGATGGGATTGGGGAAACAGTGAAGAGAGTTACTGCTCGTACCAGTTTGCAGAGAACTACAGAGAGGCAAATTCTTAAACCAGAAGACATGTTTCAATTTTGTGAAGAAAACTTAAGCAAGACAATAAAATTTTTCTTTGTAACTACATCTGATTTGAAAGATGCAGAACAACGGTTAGAATATTGATTCAAGGACAGTAGGGCTATTCTGGAAACTCAGAAATATAATAATTTGTTCCCATAAACAAGGAAGAACTGATGGTGTATCTCATTCCAAGTGGCATTGGAGAAAGAAAAGAATAAGGAAAAGTCATATTACTAATGAACCTGCAATGGTCGATAACCTAAAATGTGTCGAACCATGAGAGCATGTTACCTGCATTTATGACGAGTAAGTTTGGTATGGAATTGTCAAGGAATATTGTGAGGAGTTTGATGATTATACAATGAACTTTTTACATCCATCTGGGTCATCAGGAGCAAGTGCATATCATTATCCATCAAATAAGGATTCATGTGCAGTGCTAGGACATCATATATTAACTGTCATGAGTTGTCCTACACTAAGGGGAGCAGCAGAATTAAATATATTTTTCCTCAGAAAGAAATTGATGAAAGTATCAAATATGCCAAAATTGTATTAGGTTAACAGGTCTTCCCTATCATTATTGTAATTATTTTGTCAGTGAGGATTATCGGCGAAATATTTTTTTATTCTTGGAGATTTAGGTCAAGTCAAACTGATAGCTAAAATAAATACCTAAATTGACCTGTAATCTATAAATATGGTATCAACATAAGTTAGTTACATGAAAAGTAATAGCATAAACAACCTTCTTATGATTGTTTCTAATAGCCAAGACCTTTGACTGTTTACTATATGGAAAAAAAAAATTATAATTTCAATTTCTATGTCACTTTAAGGGCCTAAGTGTGAAAAATATATAGAATTGATGGACAACTTAAAAATATAGTGCTCACTTATGTGTTAATTACTTGAAAAATACTAGCATAAACAAACTTCTTTTTTTTCACTGATTCTAATAGCCAAAGCATAGGTATTCATATTTGGATTCCTCGTCTTTGTCTGATTCTAAATATATGTACTCTTATATAATTATGACCATTATTGCCCTAGTTATGGGTCGCAAAATGTTAGTGACCTTGCAGGTCATATCTCCTGAACAGTTGGTCGGATTGACCTTAAAATTTCAGAAGTGGGTTTATGGCCCAAAATCTTCCTATAAACCAAATTTCAGCAAAATCTGAGATGAGGGTGTTAATTTGCAATTTATCTGGTTGATCTCAGACAACCAGACATTTATGATAAATTTCCAGAACATCCCCATCATGATTTTTGGGCCATAAAATGTATTTTTCCAACATTTTTATGCATATAATGAGTTAGCTTTACATTTATATGAGCAGTTATGCACACAATTTTTGGCAAAAATAATCAATTCACAGAGGCAATGATCATAAATCACTAACCTAACCTTTTGGGTTCAGGGTGGTCAAATAAAAAAAAAAAACAGCTTTTATTCCAGGGATTTTTTTGGCCTTTTCAAGTGAAATTTGAAAAAACCCAGGTTTGGGGTTTTTTTTTCAAAATTCATATTTATGTTTAGAATTTCAACAAATATGTATCAAATTAAGGTTATTTCTCTGATACTGACTCATAATAATTCATCTCCTTCTACAGGTTATGGCTATCATGGGTACCCATAATTCTCGATCAGTGATCTGTTACTGTGATCTATTCTTACTATAATATAATTATTAATATTATATAAAAATAGAGATGGCTATTCTTTTTCTATATTATTCTAATGCTTGTAGCATTTGTTTTTTGAAAAAAAAAAGATTTGAAAAAAAAAACAGGTTTTATTGGGCTTTTTGCCAACCCTGGTTAGGTTAGCAATTTAGGATCATTGTTATCTCCACAAATCACTTATTTTGGCTAAAATCTGCTTAATTTTCATGTCAGCGTGATCACATATGAAGCAAACTTGATGGAAACCTAAAAATATCAGAATAATACATTTTCTGGCCCAAAAAGTTAACTAATTTTAAAAACAAACTCAGGAAGGTAACTTAAGCCATCACATGGCATGTTAAAATGTGCACATAACTTAGTTAGACACTTAAATAAATAGTGAAATGCATGTGCAAGCATTAGTCTGACTGAGCATTTCAAGATGGCATTTTGAGGAATTATTGCATTTCAGTATCAGCTTAAAATATTATCTATATGTGACTTTATAACATGTGATAGACCCTCTCTGGCATTGATACAAAGATACAAACCAATATTACTGTCTTAAGTAACCTAAAATGCATGTGCCACTCTTACCCAAAATTACCCAGAATTGGACAAAGCACACAAAATGCTACAGTAAGAATTAATAAAATGTACCACCCTGTTTCCTTCAGCCATCTAATTTAAAACAACCTTCACAGGAACTGTTTAGTATAGGCTATTGATTAAATTTTTGCACTCTTTATGTTAACATCATTTTACAGATGACAAAAGCCGCAAGGGTCTATCAAAAGTCATCAGCATCAATCAAAACCCTCCCTAAACCTCATCCATAGGATTGTGTCTGACCATGCATCTACTATATACAATTTAAACCATCCAGAGGAATGCATCAAAAACAAAAGGCATCACTATCAAGGCTCATCAAAGTCAAGCCACAATCGGCCATAAAATATACAATTAAAAAAAATCTGCATCCAGAGGAATCAGTTGTGAATACCCCCCCCTCCCGAGAAAGTTAACCATCCCTCCTCATATAATCATCCAATCTACACTTGAAAACACTGGCGCAGAGAGTACATATTTTTAAGATACTTCACCTTGATAGGGTCAAAATGAAATTAAAATAAGTCCATCTAATGTGAAAAGAAACCCTGATTTCAAACATTGGTAATAGTGATTTCAACCTAATACTAGGCTTTCAAATTGCTAATACTACTAGGTGATTAAAAATAGCAGGGGATGGTTTTTGTAAGCCACAATACTAAATAATATATGAAGCCTTTGAGGACGATATTTAGGCCTCACAGTATAATCCTGCAAGTTATTAAATTCCCTACATGCTGGAGGAATTGTAAATTTAGGCAAGCTCAAAATTTCTGTTACTGCAAAATAATTGCAAAGGATATGAAAGGCAGTAAACCACATGCAAAATTTCTGTTATTGCATTTAAGGACATGTGACTTTCTAATTTCCACATTCAATCAAGTGCTAGTCTTGTTTATAAACTGTTTACTACACAAAACTTTGTTTCAGTCAAAAGCTGAGGAAAATATTGTTAGGGTAAGTTAAATGAATTTGTAAATGTCTTTTTCTTATGCAGTTTTATGTGTACTATTCAGATTTGACACTTATTTTTGCTAAAAATAATACTTTTCCTATTATGGAGCTTTAGTAGATTATGGGAAAAATATGCATTTCAGGAAAAAATGTGTCAGATGAGAAAAGTACACATACAACTGCATAAGAAAAAAATAATTTAAGTACAAATAAATATGAATTATCCAAAGATACACGAGGGCGGGAATTTTCCAAAATATTCTGATAAATTTGTTAGGTATGATCTACATAAGAATACCCATTTTTTTTTATGCAATTCTAAAGAAATTTTCTTGATACTTTGTTACTTTTTCTAAGTTCAGAGAGCTTTTTATTCCCATCTTCGCAATGTCTTCCTTCATCTTCTGCCCTGCCTACATATGCACAACCGAGCTGCAACCTACCAATGCATGTGTATCCCAGCTGTGACCTACCACAACATGCGCGCCCCAGCTACAACCTAATGCATTCTATCCCTTAATTCACAGTTCGCAACTCTCTGTGAATTAAGGGATAGATTGGGAATGCTCCACACACCCATCTCACCATTCTCATCTTAATATGGTTAAGCCTCTGGATGTCCTCTTCCTTCACAGCTCAAGTTTCGCGGCCATACAACATTGTACTTCGTACGTACACAGTATACAGACATCCCTTAGCTTTGAGTCATCGAAGATGAGAGAAGGAACGCTCAGAACTGGCAGTACAGTTCTGAACAATTGGAGGAGTGTTGCCATGTCAGGCAGCAATATTTGAGTCACTTCCTTGATGCACTTTCAAGAGTCTAATCCTCTCCATCTTCCACTCAACTTATTTCTGTCAACCACTGTTGAATTTGGGAATAGTATTATCGATTCCATCAGCGAGGTCTTACTCGTAGATCTTGAGGACATGGAGTAGTTTCTTCAGTATCCTCTCGAGCAAATCGGGGTATGAGCTCTTGCTCATACATATGAGATGTGGGACACTTTTAAGACTATATTAAACATAGTCGAGGAGCAGTGTATTCCAATGAAGGCTATTAAGAAGAAATGTAGGAAGCCCTTGTGATGGAATCATGAGATAGCTAGGAAAATTTCTGAGAAGAAAAGGGCATACCAGAGATTACAGAGAGAAAGTACTTTTGACAATTTAAATAATTATAGGTCGACCAGAAATGAGCTAAATAAGATTATTAAGAAGAGCAAAAGGGAAGCAGAAATTAATTTAGCTCAAAATAATAAAGATCCAAGACAATTCTTTAGCTATTATAGAATTAATAACAAATCTAACAGTGATAAAATAGGGCCTATTAGATATGAAGGGGTTTTGAAAGAATCGCATGAGGAAATAGCAGAGGTTCTAATGATCATTTTTCTTCAGTGTTTACACAAGAGAATCAACATAAATTGATGATAATTCTAGGTCAAGGGAAGTAGTGTTGAATACCGTTAATGCGAACAGGGAAATAATTAAAGGGCTTATATTGTAGTTAAATACTAGTAAGTCATCTGGCCCAGACACATTCATTCTAGGTTACTCAAAGAAGGTGTAGATAGTATTGCAGTAGCTCTTGATAATATATATATATACTAAACATAACAACATAATTTCACGGATGACAAAAGCCACAAGGGCCTATCAAAGGTCATCCGCATCCATCAAAGCCCACCCACAAAAAGCACCATCACCAGGGAAAGACCAAATCAAAGTCCCCCACAATATAATATAACAGATGACAAAGGCCAAAGGCCCATCATAGGTCATCCGAATCAAACAGCCTCTTTTTTAAGGCACCCAAACTTCCAAGAAAACTACATCCAGAGGATTGCGTCCAGAAACACTAGAGTTTGGAGAAATACGTAATGATTGGAAATTAGTGAATGTAGTGCCAATTTATTAAAAGGAAAGTAAAGAGGACCTGAATAACTTTAGGCCAGTAAGCTTAACTTCCATCGTTGGTAAAATCCTGAGAAGATAGTTAAGAAGGGTATTTCTGACCATCTAGAGTACGGTAGATTAATAAATAATGCTCAGCATGGGTTTAGAAGAGTTAGATCGTGTTTAACAAATTTACTGGATTTTATGGATTATGTTACTAAACAATTAGTTAAGGGAGAAAATGTTGATGTATTTACTTAAATTTTATCAAAGCTTGGTAACATTTCAGTTTCAGGGCTCACGGTAGATAGCGCTGTTTATAGGCTTATGACGCCAGACGATAGCGTCAGATATGAACAATTACGGCATATTATTTTGTATATTAATATATACTGCACCTTCCAGACCCCCCTCCCAATTGATTGAAACTCAGGATCATCACAGGGTGCCCACCCCCCGCAGCGATATCTCCCCCATGAGCAGTCCCCTTGAATTTACTGTGTCCCCCCCCCCCCCCCCTAACAGATTTTTACTGGCAGAAAAACCTAACCTAATGACAAAAAATACTTCCTTTTATAGGTTTCTTGATTAGTCTATGCGCCTCTAAATAATCTAAAAGTTTTCGCGCTGATGCAAAATGAACCCGAATTCAAATAACGATGAAGCACAACTAGAGCAAGAAAAGGCCATAATAAAACAGAAAAAAAATGCTAAGTGGGTTCTATTTATAGCTACGACATTGCCAGTAAAAAGCTGTTATCGTTCACTGCGAAACAAAAAATACAAAAATAAATGGTAAACCTGAAGATCCATAGCACGCAAACCGTACTATAGGTTGCTATATGGGGGGCATAGCCCCCTGCTCACCCTCAGGAACAAGTACTAAAACAAGTTAATCATGCAATTGGGTGAAAACATGTTGGGAGGTGGAATAAATATTATGGGAATGCGAGCAGGAAAGCTCACAGGGTATGGATCTTCAGAATTACCGTAAATAATACAGACTAAAAGTTACAAATCCCCAAAACAAAGAAAATATACATTATGAGAGATATATTGTAGCCTACTAACAGCTCAACCTATCGTATGCCCCAAATCTGAAGTATTACCCAAAGCTTTTGATAAGGTTCCACATAGGAGACTAGTTCACAAGTTAAAAATACATAGGATATGTGGTAAGTTTTGAATTGGATAACTGAATGGCTGCGACAGGAAACAGAGGGTAAACATGTAGATGAGCAGCCCAGCCGTAAAAAAATATTTTGTGTAAATATTATCATTCACCCGTTTCTGAATATTCATGCGCGTTTGAGTCGTCTGACATCATACCTCACCCCCAACCCATTATAATTCGCAAAACGATTAAAGGCGCTGATGATATAGTTAAAGCATTTACCTATATTCACGTGAGAACATTATAAAAATTAGGGTTATATACTGGGGCGCTGTGCCCCCCAGACCCCCCCAATTTAATGAAACTCAGGATCATCGTAGTACAGTCCACGCATTGTGTTTACTCCCCCCCACGAGCCGTCCCCTATAAATGTACACAAAAAACGTGAAACATTTTGGAACACAGACGAAATAGTACATCTTATCGGCCGGGCCGCTCGTCTACATATTTACCAAACAGAGTTGTACTGAATGGGGTGGTCACAGTGGAGGGACGTTACCAGTGGTGTAAGAACATAAGAAAAGAAGGAGACTGCAAAAGACCATTCATGGCCTAGGTAATTGTGAAGACTATGGGCAGATGCGACTCTAGTTTATTTTTTGGGCTACTTTTGATTGTTTTTCTGCTATCGCACTGGCCAATCACAGATCTGGATTGTTTCATAAATGACCAATCAGAAAGCTGTATTTGTTTCAAGGCTTTTTGTGCTTTTTATATTTATCAAAACTTGGTTTTTCTTATATTTTAGATGTTTTTCCCCCTTATTTCTTTTCTATATATCCTACCTACCCTATGCCTGACATTATTTAGTCTTTTTATTTACTTGTTACTTAATTTCCCATTGTTTAATGCTCGATTAAACCATATTTCGGTGTTGTTAAGGAAGTCTTACGTCTTAATTCTGACGAAAACAGTACTTTTTCATTTTTTCTGTTCCGTATTTATTTCTCTTCTTTGATTTTTTTTAACAGGTTTTTTACGACCTTCATTTTTATTATTGTCCAAATGGATGCGTTCAGTATTAGTGTTTTTATTACTATATATGTGTAGTTCAAGAAACACAAATGGTCAATTTCAGTAAAAAAAAAGTCACAAAATTTCCGGGAACAATGCTCTACTTTTCCGTCCGCATCTCTCATATTTAAACGACCACCCATGCCGTTTCCCACTCATTTGTCAAAATTTCATTTTTGTGTTAAGTTTGTTACCTATTCAACGTTTCGGTGCTATTTTAACCGACAACGAGAAATATGTTGCGTTTCTCGAAGCCCATGGGCCGTGTAGTGGAAGGGCAGTGGGTTTTGGGAGGGTTCGAATGTGGAACAAAGAGAATTTTCATTGTTTCGGTGGCAAATCGAAATCGAGAAACCCTCCTCGCAGCGATAAAAAAGTGGATTTTGCCGGGCACGACAGTCGTATCTGACGGATGGGCAGCCTATTCAAATTTGTCATCTGAAGGATACGAACATCTTACCGAATTCTGGCTTGCTGCCGGTAAACTCTACCCACCCGTCTGGCGTAAGTATTAACGATTATTTTGAGCGTCAGCTCGTTGTTGGGTACGGCTCGCCGCGGGGATAACACTGCGATGACCCTGAGTTTCAATCCTTTGGGGGGGTCTGGGGGGTACAGCCCCCCAGTATAAAAATGAAAATAGCCATAAAATTCTTCAATTTCATCTCTAAAAAAGTAACACCGGAAAGTAGCCCAAAATAGCCAAAAAAAACTAGGCCTACGATCTGCCCATAGTCTTCACAATTACCCATGGCCTAAACTTGGCAGCTCCTGTTCCATTCAACACAAAAGATTTCTTACCAGAGAAAAGTCATCAACATTGTCACCCTTTACAGGAGTTTGTCAGATCTAATCTACAATATACATAAAATGCATCCAGAGGATTATGTCCATTCATGCAACCGCAAAATATAATCTCCCCACAGGGATCTGTTCTAGGCCCTTTATTATTAAAAAAATCATGCAGGAAATCAGGGGCGGCAAATCTTTACAATTGCCCCAACCTGCATCTGTATTTTTTTTTTAATTTTTAAGTGGCGACCCCTAGTCCTATTACTACTTTCCAACTCGAATAATTTGCTAAAATCCAACTTTTCCATCCCAGAACACATTTTAAAAAACTCAATCATATCTCCTCTTACAGATATTCTCTCAAATGAAAACATATTTAGTACCCTCAGTCTATCTTCAAATTCAAGGTGCTCCAGGGAAGGTATTATTTTTGTTGCCCTCCTTTGTACATCAAGCTCATATTTTTATAATGCATAAAGTTGGTTAATGGTTGAATTGTCTAGGTCATAAGTCAGAGAACAGAAAGGTATTCAGCTTGCTCTTGACTGTTGCAATGTTCTGTTATTACAAACTAATAAAATATTCACTTCAAATGGTCCCTACCAGGGAGCTATAAAAGACCTAAGCTAAGCAACCAAATGTTTTTCCCCACATATATAAAAAAAAATTAAATCCATATCAACTACCAGTAAAACATGTAAATAAAAGATACTTACTGTAATATTCGCGTGGATTTCATATTGTCTACCAGTTTTTGATATAAAAAGACAAGTTAATTCATCTACACTTGCTGCGACCACTTGGAATCGGTCATCAGTATTAGGAAAAGAATTCACTAAAACCCTAATTTCTTGTTTTAATGTATTTAGACAAGCCATTTTCTAATGATGGTATGATTTTGATGTAATCATGTGTCTGAAATCACATCTAACACATCAAACAAACATACACTTATCCACTCCTTTTAGGTAGCAAGAAAATGGCGACTGTTTTTTCCAAACAGACAGACAATTTCGAAGATGGTTCCAAAATGGTGTATTAAACGATTCCTCTTGAGTAGGGTCTAGATTTCCAGTTAAGTTTAAGTCTATGAAGATATTTTAAGAACTATCGACTAACGACTTGAACAGAAGGCAAATATGGTACATCAATATAAGTCATGTTGTTTATAGGAACGCATGTAAATTTGATTCGACGAACAAAATATTACGAAAGAAGTGAAACAATTTGGTAAAGGGACATACTATCTAGTAACAGTACTCGACACCAGGTGGCGGAAATAAACAGCTGTAAAAATGCGGGAGATTTAATACTCAAGGGATATTTAAAAATGTACATAATATGACAAGGAAAATGTGCTAAATTTAAACATCTTTCGAAACAACATAAATTTGTAAACAAGTCTCTTCCTCATGGTTACTGTTTCATATTGGGTACATGAATCTTTAAAATACTATTGAAGTCTACAGTTGTAGCAGCGTTATTAATTTTAACTTGTATTTTCTTAATATTTGTTACTAGTTAAAAAATTTGTAAGAAATATTAAGAAAATACACTGGGAATGCAATTGTTACAAAAGTCTATAAAGGGTTTCTTTGTGTTTTTTTCTGATTTGTACGCTATTTATAGACTTTTGTAACAATTGCATTCTCAGTATATGACTAAAGAAGGTATGGTAAATTACATACTGAAACTAGTCTCGTAAATTAAACATTTGGCTCCTATACAGTGGTTTCACTATCATATACCATAACTCTCATTGAGTTCTTTTACTTATATATATATATATATATATATATATATATATATATATATATATATATATATATATATATATATATATCATGAACGCGAAAGAATGATGAAATAAATCTTACTTCACCGTAGGAAAGAGCAAACGGAATAATTTTTTTCGGAAATAGTTATTTCTTACTTCGGAAAAATCAGAGCTGGGGTGGGGATTCAAACCGTGCACATTGAGGCAACGAGCAACCGCTTTGATCTCAATTAAACCGACCCCCGCGTAGACGAGTGGTCTAATGGCCGGTTTAATTGAGATCAAAGCGGTTGCTCGCTGTCTCAATGTACACGGTTCGAATCCCTCCTCCCCCCCAGCTCGGATTTTTCCGAAGTAAGAAATAACTATTTCCGAAAAAAAAAATGATTCCGTTTGCTCTTTCCTACGGTGAAGTTGGATATATGATGCAGGTTTGATGAGTGTCTGATGTATCAACAAAATAGTTAAGGCTTAAAGACTTGGCAAGAACAGGTCAGACAAACCCAGGCCTCTCCTTCTAAAATTCATGGACTCAAAAGCGATACCAGATGCATTAAGAAATATAAGGAACCTCAGAGGAAATGATATCTACAGAGCAGTGCGGATTACCAATGACTTCATCAAAAAAGAACGAGAAGGGGAAGCATACCTGAGGAATAAAGCGAAAAACTTTAAAAAGGATGGAGAAAGGTCAGTACATAATCACAGTACATGGAGCAGAAGGCTAACCAAAGTGGCAAATGGAGCAGCATCAGCAGCGAGGAGTCAACATCAAGGACCACTAGAAGATCAAGAGGGAACGCAAGGGGTACAGCAACAAACACCAACACCGACGGCGGAAGGAAGGTAAGTGGAACCAACGAACGAGGAGCGAATATTGCAAAAGGGTCCAGGAAGAACAACTTAAATAGTACAAAGATAGAAGACATCCATGTACATAGAGATGTAAATAGGGAGGAGTGTAATAACCTATTTATTTTGTTTAGTAATGTAGATACATTGATTGTTGATAAACAGTTAGAATTAAGTGAGAGGCTTCAGCTGATGAAACAATCTCTACACATAATAGCCTTACATGAAGTGAAACCTAACCCCTGCAGATAGGAAAAGTCTGTAGTGGAGTACAAATTAAAAGGATATGATATTATAGAGTACAATCTTAATGCCAAAGAGGGAAGAGGATTGTTATTGCATGTCAAGGATGATTTAAAGTGCAATACTGTTGAACTTAGTGCAAATTAGTGTGAATATATGGGGGGAGGGGGGCATTCCTTATTATAATCTTTATTTTCTTTGTTCGAATCTATTTATTACTTCTTGAGATGAAGTTGCCCCTTGTAACATTTGTCTTCCATTTATCTTGACTCCAATCTTGTTGGCTGAGATTCCTTCTTCTTTAAGTTGGCTGGGTTAATTCTTGATCTTCGTATCCTTTCTTTTCACTTGATGTATCTTCATATAACTTGCATTTATCTTGATGTGATGATTCCTTCTTAATTCTTCGTCACGTGATGATTTCTTCTTAAGTCTTCATGAGTTAGACCTTGAAATTGTTTCCCTTGATTTCTGTTTTCTTCGTAAAAATTGTGGACTGAGGAGTTTCGATCACGGGTCTTTGAATCCAAATACCAGCACTCTAGCCATCACGCTACGGCGAGTCTGTTTTGAGTTGGTAATTTAATGAGCTATATATATTATCGCGTTGGAAGGAATTTTTCTCTGATACATTTTCAAACCCCTACAAATATTGTAGTGAAAAGTAGCTGTGGAAGGAGTGTTAGTGTTACATCTGTGTACAGGACTCCTAACAACAGTGTAGAAAATAATGCCAGATTGCTACAACTACTACAGGAAATAAGTGAAACATTCCACATATAAAATAGTGCTTGGCGACTTCAACTTTCCACTCATAGATTGGGAAAATTGTAGCACGAGAGAATGAGCACAAGGTTTTTCCACCATGTTTATTGAGAAAATGAGGGACTGTTTTTTCACTCAGCATATTATGGATATCACGCGGATGAGAGGAGGAAATAGATGAAATACCTTAGACCTACTCTTCAGTAGTGATGAATCAATTATAGAGGAAATAGAACTTAGTAGTCCATTGGAAAAAAGTGACCATGCCTGTGTACAAGTAAAGTGTAATCTACAAGACATGGAATCAAGAAACAAAGACATGTACTACTTGTATAAAAGCGGACTACCATCTTATGAGGAGGAACCTCGACGTCGACTGGCACCAGTTTCTGTTAGCAAACCTAACCACGGAACAGAAATGGAGTAAATTTGTCATCAAGTTTAAACAGATCATAGACAAATGTGTACCGAAAAGAAAATGTCGAGGCAGACAAAATACAAGGAAGAGGTCCAATGAAAATGTCTCAATTTCAAGGCGACTCTGGACAAAAACCAAGAAAAAACAGAGACTGTGGGAAAGGCTGAAAAGGTTAAGAGAAAGTGCAGGAGGAGGTCATGATAGGGAGTATGCAGAAGTAGACACCCAGTACAAAAGGCTAAACAGCCAAGTAAGATGGGAGACAAGAAACGCCACCAAGCTCAAAGAAAATGAGATAGCCAAGCATGTGAAAGAAAACCCAAATATCTTTTGGAAGTATGTGTCTTCAAAGACCAGAACAAAATCTAGAATTGCAGGCCTCTACACAGACGATGGACGGGTGAAAGCGTATGTGATAAGGAGAAAGCAAAGGTTATCTCGCATAAATTCTACACAGTTTCTGTGACTGAACCTGAGGCGTAGCTACCGAGGCCACTACCAATGGAGGTACCAAACTTGGAGAGTCTGGAAATAACCCACGGTCTGATTAGAAAGGCCCTTCAAAACCTGAAAAGGAATAAATCTCCCTGTCCAGACGGAATCCATCCAAGAATAATCAAGGAGATAGCTGAATAACTGCTCGTACCACTGAGAATTATATTCAATAGCTCATTGGAGGAAGAGGTAATACCAGAAGATTGGCGTATAGCTCACGTCACACCAATATTCAAGAAAGGGAACAAAAGTGACCCTGGTAACTACAGACCTGTGAGCCTGACGAGCATCTTCAATAAAATGGAGTCGGTCTTGAGAGAGGCAATCATGGCACACATGAAGAGACATAATTTATTTAGTAACAGGCAGTTTGGTTTCATCTCTGGCCGATCAGCAGTGCTCCAACTAATTCATGTATTGAACAAGTGGACGGAAACTATGGACAAGGGTCAAGCCACCGATGTCATCTACTGCGACTTTATGGAAGCTTTTGACAAAGTTCTTCACAAGAGACTGCTGTCAAAAGTTCATAGTTATGGAATTGATGGACGAATGCTTCAGTGGATCAGGGTATTTTTGATTAGAAGGAGATAACGTGTGATGGTCAGCGGGAAAGCCTCTGACTGGCAGGAAGTCACAAGTGGAGTACCTCAAGGCTGTGTACTTGGTTCCCTGTTGTTTGTCCTGTTTTTTAATGATCTTCCAGATGTAATCAAACACGGTAGCGATGTATATCTGTATGCAGATGACACCAAAGATTGCTGACAACGAAGACTGCGACAGGCTTCAGGAGGACCTAGATGAACTACGAAAGTGGTCCGAAATATGGATGCTCAACTTCCACCCTGACAAGAGCAAACATATGAGGATATGCAGGTCTCAGTTGAGGAGCACGAGTACACTATGCATAATATGATTACCACTACCAGTACTGAGAAAGATATTGGTGTGGTAATAGACGACAATCTGACATTCTCTAACCATTTGACTGAAAAGGTGAATAAAGCTAACAAAATTGTTGGAAAATTCGAAGAACTTTTGTACACCTAGATAAAACCTCATTTAAAGCACTTTTCACTGCTTTTGTGAGGCCTCACCTGGAATATGCGAACCAGATCTGGTGCCCCCACCTGGTCAAAGATATGGAAATGATCGAGAATGTTCAACGACGTGCCACTAAAATGGTGCCGCAACTGGTGGACCTATCCTACGAGGAAAAACTGAGGAAGCTAGAACTACTGACACTGGCCTATAGGAGATCCATGGGTGACCATATTGAGAGATACAAAAATATCACCCAGAAATATGATCAAGACTGTATAGGAGGGATTTTTCAGATGAGGGATGACGACGTAGCCAGAGGGAATACGAAGAAAATTTCCCAGACCCAATCAAGAATCAACACCATGAAGTATGCGTTCTCGAACAGGGTTGTCAACAACTGGAATGACTTGCCAGAGAGAGTAGTAAGTGCTGACACGGTAGTCAAATTTGAGTCACGATTAGATAAAGCTTGGGAAGGTTAAGCACAGAAGTATGACTATAGAGCCACAATTTATTTTTCATTCCGTTCATTTGCAGAAGTTGGTTTAACACTTCCGCAAACGTTCTGGGGCGCGCCAGGTTTTCCAGGTGGGCAAACATGATCATGGCCATGATTTCCGTTCCTTCTTTTGGCACAACTAGCTTTGTAACGGTTGTTTCATTGCTTCTCGGTGTCGGTACCTCGATGCCGGACTTTGCTCTTGCCTCCTTTTCCCTTTTCTGTTTTTCCTTCTCTTCTTGCATCGCCCTTTCACGGATGGGGCATATCATTGCTATGGCTTTGTGTTCGACACCACAATTGATGCATTTCGTCTTTTCGACTTTGCATTGTCCCCACTCGTGTTCGAAGCTGGCGCAGTTTGAGCATGCCATCTCCTTGGCAGGGCATTCTCTGCTATGGTGCTGCTCGAAGACGTAGCATTCGAAACAGCTTTATATAGGGATAAATTCTCCTGCTTCAATTTTCTCGGGTAATATCTTAAGGTAGAACTTTAACAATCCGTCCTTCTTGGCTCGACGCACAATCTCGATGTTGGAGAATATTACCTTCACGATGTTGTTGGCCTTCCCGAATTTTTCAACTTTTGTTATGGTTGCCCATTTTTGCTTGATGCACAGCTCGGCCAGAATTTCCTCAGATGAATTATCTGTGAAGAAGGGGTCAAGCCTCGAAGGATGATAGTTCTCTGAACCAAGATCTCGTTCTAGATAGTCGCCTCTAATCCGATATTTTGTAGGTGCTTTTCTGCTTCTTCCGAAACAAGTTTCTCTACGTCTTCCATGTTGTCACAAATGCTCGCGTAACCTGAAGGCGTCTCGATTAATCGGAAGAGAAAGACGTTGATTATTCCGAAGATCACTTCCATGACCGTTAGCCGAGATGGTTTGATTTTCCCCCGAAGAGTGTGTAGGGGGACCCGTTAGGTTTCTGGGGGAGCCAATCCCATGAAGCCCCTTGGTGAAGTGCTCCCTTTCCTGGTGCTCGACCTTTCCTCACGTGAAAACTAAGGGTTTCCTCTAGCGAGCAAAAGTATAATTTGTCTGGAGGGAGACGTTCTCAGAACCTCCCTTTAAACTTTCCTCCTTTGCCACGATCAAACATGATGAAAGCTCACACAACTTTACTCTACCACTTTCTTCTCTTTTTTGATGAAGCGATGCGATGTAATAATGAAAGTGATGAAATGTGTAGTAGGTTTCATAGGTGTGAAGTGGTTTTCTAGGTTGACCTGGTGCTGAGGACATCACTAGCATTTCTCTCTTTCTATTTTAGTTTTTATGTCTCCTCCGTCGCGAATTATGCTGACCGTACATGACTGTCAGGTTCGTCCTTAGGTTTAAATCTTTGATTATCTCTTATGTAGGTTCCTCCGTCGTGGCTTTCAAGCCTTACAAGTCGTAATTTGTTAACTGGATGTCTTTACGTTTATGTTTGTTTGTAATTTTATCGTTGATCATTTCTCCTCTTTTATTTAAGCTTGTTATCTTTGTTGTTTCTTTATTCTTTTTCTTATTTTAGTTTAAATTTTAACTTGGTCACTTCACCTCTTTTTATCTTTTGCTGTTTATTTATTTTTATAGTTTTATCGTTAGACATTTTGCCTCTTTTATTTAAGCATTTATCTTTGTTGTTTATTTATTCTTTTTCTTATTTTAGTTAAAAATTTAATTTGGCCACTTCGCTTCTTTTTATCTATGCTTTTAACTTTTGCTGTTTATTTATCTTTCTCTTATTTTTATTTTTGTTACAATTTAATTTGGGCTCTTCGCCTCTTTTAATTAATGTTTATTAACTTCTGTTGTTTGTTTATCTTTATCTTATTTCAGTTTTTTTTATTTACTCTTTTTGTCTTTGTATGTTTATTTTCACTTTCTCTTTTTTATAAATTTATTTTTGTTTTTACATTATTTGGTATAGATTGGTCTTATTTCTCCCCTTGCATAGCTTCTTTCGCTGGGGCATAGTGATGTTTTTTCAACTGTGCGTTGTCTGTGTTGAGGTATGGCGAAATTATTGTTGATTCCCCAAAGCATTTCTACCTCCATCTTATCCCAATTCTGTCTCTCTAGCCTTTGGATCTCAATATTAATCGGCTTGAGTCGTACTTTTTCGTATAGGACTGTCTGCCTAATATTGGTCGATCCTCCTCAAGCCAGTTAAAAGCAGTGTGGCTTTATTTTGTACTCTCTGGATCGTCCTGTGAGAGGTACAGCTGGCCATCTACATGATCACTGCTGGGTACACCAGGACTTAGCGTGCCAAGGCAGTGTAGAGTTTATTTTTATTTGGCATGTTGAGGCTTCGAAACGTGTAAAGTTTCTTCAGCTCTCTTTTGGCTAAGGAGACTTTGTCGTTTATGTGTGTCTTGTATACAGATTTTGTGAGTCGTAAGCCCAGAACCTTTCCTTCGTTATAGTACGGGTAGTGTTCATCTTCGACGATGACGTCGTCTACTTTTCGGCGGTTTATTGGGATTACTTGGAATTTTTGGCGGTTTGTCTTAATTTTCCACATCTTTTCAATCTATTAATGTTCTCGATCATGGCAGCTGTCTCTCTTGCTTTAACTCCAGCGTTCCTAAGGGGACTTGGGATGATTTTTGTGATGTCATCTGCGAACTGCAGATACATCGTATCGTCCCGCACTCGGAGCAGGGAGGTCTATTGTGCACACGATGTACAGCAAGGGACTCAGACAGCTGCCTTGTGGAACTCCCGCCTCGAGTTCGAATTCGGTTCTTGTGTATCCCACGATCGAAATTTTGGCTCTCCTTTCCATGATATAGTCACAGAGGATCCTTTCTAGGGTTGGGTTTAGCCGAACGTTCAAGATCTTGAATTGTAGAGCCCTCAGCAAAACCTTATCGAAGGCCATTTTACATCTTACAGCACCACGTCTACGTAGTTCCGCTCATCTTTGCATCTCGCAAGTTTTTCTATCAGGAGGGCGAGGGCGGTTTCCGTTCGCTGATTCTTGCGGAATCCGTGCTGCTGAGGGTTGTGAGCTCTTAATTTGGCTAAATGATCTTGAAGCTGATATTCCAGGAGCTTCTCGTAGATCTTGGCCACGAATTCAAGCAGTAAGATTGGTCTGTAATTGATCAGTTGATCAGGGGGTTTACCTCCCTTGGGAACAAAGATTATTTAAGCAACCTTTAGGCCGTCTGGGAAGTAACCCGTATTCAGGGAAGCATTGAGGATGCCTGTGATTCCCTGAATGATCTGCTGTGGAGCATTTACCAAGTTGCACTTAGTAATGCCCGTCCAGCCTGGTGCTTTTGTTCAAAGGACTTTACAGTGGCCATGACCTCCTCTGGTGTTATGGGACGGCCTAGGCCCGCCATCTCCCTGCCTTCATCTACTTGGTGATGTGGGTGCGAACGATGTATTATCTGAGCCAATTCTTCGATCAGTTGGCCTTCGAATTCCTGGTCGAACTCTTCATTGTGTTCTGAAGTGATGCTGAAGACTTTTTCCAGTAAGTTCTAAATATTTCTTCCAGGACCGTCGGTTCTTCTATATAATTCCCGTTCTCTTCAATACGAGCCTTTTCTTTTCCTTGTAGTCCTTTTAATAATCTGATTTGATGCCAGAATTTAGCTGGGTTCAGCTCTCTATCGACTCTAGCTTTTAGGTTGTTCCAAATTTCCTTCTGTTGGAGGTTGATAACCTCTTTTAGTTCGGGGCTTAATCGACGTAGTAGCAAGCTCCTCTCCTGGCCTGGACCTGCCCATCTTATCTCCTCGTACACTTACCTGTGAACACGAGTGATCTCCCTCATCTACTCTGTCCATCTGGGTTGAGAAGGGGTTTTGTACCCTGTCTTGGGTATACACTCGTGGTCTGCTTCTAAATAGACGCAGTTATCATCTCCAGCTCTTCGTCTATCTCCCCAAGGTTGCATCGCTTAGGTCAGCTGGGGCGTATTAACTGAGTTCTCTTGTGTGACGTTCACAGTTCGCTAAGGCGTAATTTTGCGGAGAGTGACTGATAGCTGGATTGACGCGAGTGAGATGGTGGTGAGGATCGCTATGTGATCACTGGGGAATGCTGGGCCCGGCTTACTATAGTAGTTGAAAGGGAAGCCTTCACTTGTTAAGATGATGTCAGGTTTTGTGGCTGATGTGGAAGTGATATAGATCGGAAAATCAGGCCCTATTCTCTTGATGTGCCTTCTTCCCATAATCAATTCGAAGTTTCAGCCTCTTTTGTTGGTTCTACCATAGTCCGCCGCACGGCACCTGGCATTGGGGTCACCCCCTAAGATTGCCATTCTGCGATGCCCAAACAGCGTGTAGAAGTTGTTTATGGGCAGGCAGGCTCGTCAAGGGGGTTGATAAGCTGTGGCTATCACGAGGTTTCCTAACAATGTGTGGAGCTTAACCGCTACGAAGGTTTCGTCCAGCTCTGGAAGGTGCTTGAACGAGATATTTCCCTTGACAGCTATCGCAGCACTATCAAACCTTTCCTATGAATGATTCTTCATGGCCACTCTGTAGCCTGTTATTTTTAATTTGACCATATGTAGTGTCACTACCGTGCTCTGTTATTAATATAATGTCGCGGTCAAGCACCCGGAATATGTTTCCATATGGCTTTGCTTTCCCCTCCCATTCGTCAACGTTGAGTGTCAGGGTTCTCATTCTGTTGCTTTCTCTCTCCATATTATCCTTTTAATGTTTCTGGTTTGTAGTTTTCTTCTTCTCGTTCCTCTTCTTACTGAATTCGGCATTAGAAACCTAGTCACACGTGTCATCATGTATAACGACGCTTTGGCGTAATGCTTCTTCTACTGCTTCCGTGTCGATTTCAGCATCGAATTTCCACTTAAAGATTTTTGTCTTAATGCCTTGGGATATTTTTCTCGGGTCCATATCTTCGGGGAAGGAAAACTGCTCGCATCCAGCCTTTTCTTCTAGCCTTTCTTCTCCTTAATTCCTTGATTTGAGGAGGGGCTTCTGAGTCCGATGAGTCTGAGGACTTCGAGGAATCAGTTGTAGCCGACCCTACTCATTCATTCTCTCCGTTGTCTTTTCGCCTTTGTTTCAGTGCAGGAGCTTTCACTCCTACTGCTTCTTTTATATTCTCTTACTTGGTTTTGTTACATGTTTTTGAGTTGTCTTTATTGGTATTCTATTGTTCCTCTGTAATTGTAGGAGTTCCCCAGAAGGAGGATTGTCCGAAAACCACATTTGGTCCATTCCGTTTTTCCCGAACATTTGGTTTAGCTCTTTTGAAAATGTTCCCGGTCGAGTGAGATTCATGACGTGCGTGTGGAGTATGCAAGTCAGAATTTTGATCGAGTTATCATTTTGGATATTGAGATAGGTTTACTTTGCGTCTACTTCGGCGAGTGCCATCTTTAGCGTTGAACATGAGGAGTCCACGTTCTTTGGACTTCTTGGACATTGTTGTCTCGGCGAAGAATTCTTTGAAAACATGCGAGTAGTCACTGTTCTCTCTTCTGTTTTTGAATTTTATTACTTCGACTACCTTGACCCAGGTTAGTCGAAGTTGAATTTATTCTTTGATGTCTTCTTTAGTCTGCTGTCCCATCTGTGGGTCGAGACGCCGGCATACCACGCTCCTGTGGGCCAAGGTTTGTAGTGGTATGGCGGGCTGCAGTCCGATTTCATGAAGGTTCTCAACTGCCTCTTTTTTGGTGATAACCTCGATGTCTCTCTCCTTTTCGCAGATAGCGACATATCGTGAGGTCACATCGAGCAATCTAACCATGGCTATACTTAGTTTTCCGTACATCACCTCGAAAACCTTTTCCCTGCTGGACCTGGATTGTCCATCTATAGCACACAGCGGGATCCTGGTAGTATTTTCTTGGGCCATCTCTTCGAGAGAATGGCCACTCAGGGCAGTGGTCTTTTTGTTCTCTATATTCGCTGGTCTAAGTCGTATTGCTTCGGGGGTGTAGTTCGGGTTACCTTTCTTCGAACGATGTTCCTTTTGTACTTTGGTTTAGGGAGACTCCCTCTTCGTTGCAACTATGCGTTCATGAAAAGTGAACTGTCAAATCGGAAGGATAAAATGATTATGGGCGAACACCGGGGATGGGGGGTGGGGGTGGCTCTCGAGGTGTGATTGTATGGCTGACATTTTGTTGGTTAACGCGGAATCAACCATCGCTAAATGGGGGTGCCCCCGCCCTTCGAGGGTTTGGGTATCAGAACTGCAGCCGGCATACATAGAGACAAGTGCTACCTCCCTCTTTGGTCCTGGCTGGGCTCCCGGGTTGAGGAAATGGGGGCGGGCCCACACTTCCCTCTCCGGAAGTTGCAGTTCTGCCTCCTGTCCGGGTGCCTCTGACGCTGAGTTACACAGTGGGCCAATCCTCAAACCTGCTTTTCTTGGCGCCTCCAATTATGTATATTGCAGAGAACGACATAGTTGGGACGAGGATACATGATGGGCAGTCTAGTTCATTTCTGCTTCGTTACTCCGTCCAGGGAGTGAGGGGGGGCGACATAAAGTTGCCTAAGTGTACTTGTAATTATTTTTCTTGAAAAAACCCCGTAGGGTATGTGAAGAAAATTTCCACGTTTTTCGTCTGACTTGCCCTTGCGCAGACCTTTATCGGATACCAAGTATCTTTCGAGCTAGCGTTTTTTCTCAATTGTGTCTGCTCTGTCTTTTTTTATTATTAAAGTTCTTAAGGTGTATGAGGGTAGAATTTAGTGGTAGATATGACAGTATAGTGTTGAAATTAGAAGTAAGTGTAGGAATGTGTTAGTGAGTAGGTGTGTGTGTAGTTTCAAGGTGACTGGATGGTCCTTTCCTTTCATTTATTCTCACTTCCTATCACCCTCCGACTCTTTTTCTCTCGACTAAATAATCGATATTAAATTGCATTTCACCTTTTCTGTATAATTTCCATTATCTGTATAAACCGATTTTTTCTCTCTTATTAGTCTCAGGGTTACACAAACCTTGGAACTAAATTCGTTCTTACCTTTTTTCTGCTCCTAGGGAATTAAAGTTTCATTTCGTTTCCCTCTCTTAGTCTTAATTTGTCCTCCCAACCATTTCTCAGCAATTCCTCATTCCTTCTCCAGATTTCCAAAGCACTCTTATGTAAGACTATCTTAGCCGGTTTCATTCCTACTTCCCTATCTAATTCTTCTTGCCTTCTCATGTCAATCCACTTGGTGCCTGTAATCCATCGGGTACCCTGGTTTTGTACCCTCTGAAGTTTAACTATGACACTCTTCGGAGTACTATGTAGCGGAACAGCTAGGTACAGTAGGGTGGCTCTGACTATTGCCATATAGAGTTTCCTCTTGTAACTGGGCGACAGCCGTGAAAACCTCCTTAGTTGCGCCAACTTCACCTTGTCTATTGTTCTGCACCCGGGAAACGATAGATCATTGGTATAAATGGTGTAGAGGACTGGTGAGAGGCAACTCCCCTGTGGGAGCCCCTCCTTTGTATTAAATGAGGGGCCTTCATAGCATTCGAACACCATATAGGCCCTTTGTCGCTAATGAAACTGCATAACAGTCTGTTTATTTTCTCCCCAAGCTCCATCTTTACCAGTTTATATTTGAAACCACCCTTCCACACCTTGTCAAACGCCTGCTGCACGTGGCGCGCCACTAGGTCAACCATCTTTCCCCCACTCTTTGATTTGGTCAGCTTCTCTGTAATCAGCGTTACTAGGGCCATCTCCGTACCTTTCTTTCTCCTAAATCCGTACTGTTTGGGGTTGAACTTACGGTTGGTCTCTAGGTGATTAATCACCTGGCTATAAAATTGAGCAGTGAGATGGGCCTGTACTCGTTGACTGCCATTGTTGACTTGCCTGTTTTGGTACAAAAACCAATTGGGCTACTTTCAGTCTGTCCGGAAAGTATCTGATGTTCCAGCGTGCATTGACATTTTCCAACATCCCCTCCAGTACATTCTCCTGGAGCTGACTTATGCTCGCTTTCGTTAGCCCTGATGCTTTCTGTTTGAAGGCCAGAACTACCGACCTTAATTCTTCCATCTTTATCTTTCCACCGTCTCTAATGTTATCCTCCTCCCCGTTATTATGAGGGATTCTGTCGAGTGGCTAGTTCTTGCCAAGATGGAGGTTCAGTTCTTCCATAACACTAGCAAACAAATTTTAACTTTGTCTCTGCTATTTGAGTAAATGTTCTTGTAACTAACTAATTTTGGTGCGCTGATTCCAAATCTGTGCTCAGATTTGACCTAGCGCGTAAGGCTCCTGGGTTATGCAACTAGGCTATATGGCTCACTTTGTCACCTTGGATCAATTTATGATATAATTATTACGAGTTTGAGGAAAATGAGACATTTCTAGGCAAATGTTTGGGGCCGAAGCACCCTATTTAGCATTATGTATCTCCCTTTGCAGACCCAGACAAGATATGTATTACATATAAAAGAGGTAGTACTCACCTAACTATAAATTTCTTCGAAAATGTTTGAGACTCTTGCTCTTGCGCTTGTACGTGGATATAGGATCCTCCCGTTTTAGGAACCAGCAGTAGTCACCCATCATGTTTTCGTTGAAGCGGCCTTGATACCTGTTTTCCATCAGTGCGATATCTCGGTGGAACCTTTCCGCATGTTCGTCACTAATATCACCCATATTAGATGGAAAGAAATCTAGATGCGAATGCAAGAAATGCATCTTAAGAGACATCCGACACCCCATTTTTTGACAGGCCTTTAGCATGTTGTCCACTAGTTCTTCATTGTTTTCAGCCCTATGATTATCAAGGAAGTTCTGCACTACATGGACAAATGAATCCAATGCTGCCAACTCAAGTGGAGTTAGTTTATTTCTGAACTCCCTGTCACGTATCAATTCTCTGATCTCCGGCCCTACAAAAATGCCAGCTTTAAGTTTAGCATCGGTTTTCTTTGCACCAAATTTCTCTTTGAGATACTGGAATCCATCTTAATCATGGGCCATTGCTTTGACAAAATTCGTGATAAGGCCAAGTTTGATATGAAGTGGTGGAAGATAGATCTTCTGTGGATGTACCAAAGGCCTGTGCTTCACATTGTATCGTCCAACTATGTGTTTTCTCTTTCGGGTCACTTTTTGACAATATAATGATTCCTGTCCTCACGGCTGTTCCATAGGCATAAAAAGCACATATTCTTTGTATATCCTAGCTACAGTCCAAGAAGTAAACAAATTACCTTTAGATCATCACAGATATTCCACTTATGAATCGAGTAATGAACAGCTTCCAAAATAAATTTCATTGAGTCATGTCTCTATCATTCCAAAAATAAGTGCGACAGGAATTGAAGGGGTTTTTTTGTTACCATTGTGTAGCAACACAGCTTTGAGGCTAGCAGTGCTTGCATCGATGAATAGTCTCCATTCATCAGCTAAATGCTCGTTTCCTAGCTGATTCATGAGGCCATTAACATCAGTACAGAAACAAGCACTATCTTCTTCTTTATAGAAGGCAGCTAAGGCCTCATGGCGTTTACGGAAAGTAGATATTTTTGCACCGTCCTCTATAAGATTTCATTGCTGTAGTCTGGAGTCCGAGAGTTTGGCGTTCTCCTTTGACAATGACAAATCCCTCACCAAATCATTCAATTTTTCTTGGTTTATCAACTGGCTTTTCCTTTCCTTAGAATCATCCTCATACATTTCATCGTCATTGTCATCCTCCTCTTCAGGCGATGAATCATCTTCTTTAACTGCACTAGCTGATATAAGAACTGGGATTGGCATCTCCATATTATGGGGGACTGGTTTTATAGCTGACTTATAATCTGGATATACACTTTTTGACTTGTTCTTATTTGAGAATCTCGCAATATTTGTCATACAAAAATAGCAATCAAAAACATGATTTGTTGGTTCACGCCACACCATTGGTACAGCAAAAGGCACACCCTTCCGTTTGACATTTAACCACTGTGTGAGCCCCGTATAACACACAGTACAAGATTTGTGAGGTGCCCAGGGCTTGTCTTGGTCATCAACTTTACAATCAAAATAATAATTGTATGCAGTTTTCACTCTTTTAGCTAAATTTTCCGCTGGCTGCTTGGAGTATATCTTCCACAGATATAACAAAAGTTGTCTGGGCTATTTATACATCTTCGCCGATTCATCTTTCCAACTTGGTTTGTATATATCCTGTTATATACTTTTGTACATTCTTATTCCATTTACAAATTAATTGAGAGATAAATCTGAAAGAAAATGCCGTTTCAACACCACTACTATAATGGCTAAATTTAGCAACGTGATAAAGCCGGAGTGTAACGCAAGAACCAAACACACACAACACATCCTCTCCCTACGGTAGCCGACGCAACACTGCCCATATGTGTAACTAAAGAGTATGTGTGTAACTCAGGAACCTTACATGGTAGAACAATTCTGATTACAGATTCGGAATCAGCATACTCGATTTAGTATAAATCACAAGCTAATACCCAAGTAGAAAAATCATTATTGACTAGTGTAATCCTTGTTTCGTGTTTTGCATCAAAATTCTCATCATCTTCATCCGTGATTTTTTACCTTTACTTTATTATCAGAAAGGTGAAAGGTTAGGGACCCCTACACACTCTCGTGAGTTTGGGTGCAAGTGAAAAGGAAAGAATGAAATTTTGATGAAAGTTAAATAGTATGAAGTATAACTTTGCCCGGAGGTAGGACTAGTCAACTTTTTACCAAAATAACTATTATATTTTTGATAAATATTAAATTGAATATTTTATATTTTTGTTGTACCTTTGATTATTAAAATATTTTTACAACGATAATTTACCTTGCTATGTTTTCGTTTTACTTCTATAAAACTTAGTTATACACAATTGATTAAAAATATTTGCACAATGTTAATTTACACTACTATGTTTTTATAAATCTCACTTGACTTAGTTGTATAGTATATGATTAGGTATACAATGTAAGATATTGCAACATATGATTTACTGTAACAAGATGCGAAGAGAATTAAAGTATGTGAAATAAATATGAAATAATATGGTGGAATAATATGGTGAAATAATATAGTGAATAATATAGTGACTATGATGGACTGTGAATTAGGGGCTGCAATATGAGAAGTAAATATAATTAGGACCTACTATCGTATGGTCGTTTGCAAAGAATTGTGAGATATAGTGGAATGACTAATTGTAGAAGGAATGATTACCGACCTTTATACGAAGAATGTTGCGAGTCGACTGGGGCAGAATAGAGTGTTATTTGGTCGATCTGAAAGCGTGTGTTTGTTTGTTTGTGTGCAATTTTAAGAGATGTGGTTTGGAACAGTATTACGTTAAATGAATTGACAAGTAAAATAAATGAATTAATTAATTATTAAGTTGTACATAAAATGATTTAATTTACAAAAGTTAAGTAAACTAATTGAAAGATTAAATTGACAAAGTTAAGTAAAATAATTGAAAGATTAAATTGACAAAGTTAAAGGATTGCATAATATGAATTTTACATAATAATTGATGTATGTATGTATATATATATATATATATATATATATATATATATATATATATATATATATATATATATATATATATAAATATATACATATATATATATATAAGTTTTCCAGGAGTTTTTTATTTTAGGAATGCCCAGAGGTATTGCTATAAAAATATATTTCTTCTAGACTCGCATTTAGTCGTCACTTTTATAAATTGTTACTGTTGATTTACATTAAATTATTTAAAAAAAATGTATGAATTATATGCTTTGATTATAATATTAACTATTCCTCTTCAATTTTTTTTAGAAAAATCAAACTTTTTACTATCTTAGCCACTTTTTTTGCTACCATTGGTGATTTCTCTTTTAACATTAACTCTTATTACATTCGCTTTAAATTGTTCTATTAATGCTTTTATTCACTGTTAGACAGACTTCTTGTTTTTAATTTGATATTTAACACTTTTATTTACTGTCAGACACTTTTGTAACTTTTTTGGTTATTTCACTATGTCGAGGGATTCTGGGCGTATCTTTGTCCATTAAAATTGTCTTGTCTCCGGTCATGTTGAGGACGCGGGTATCAGGAATGAAGATTGCGTCATCCCACAACAGATCCTTAACTTCCTTTGCAGCGTACGGTCCCTCAAACGTCTTTTGTGGCACTTCCCTTTTCGTATGCTCTCGACTAGAAGCCGAGGGTTATCACCAGGGGGTACGCAGACCGGTGTTCTGTACACTTTGGGGGACAGTTCTTCTTCGTCGACGAAGAAGAATTGTTCAAGGACTTCCCTTTTCTCGGTGAGGAAGACTACTTGGAACAATGTGAACTTAGTTTCCTCTGCTTCCAATGTTTTCTCTTCTTCCACTTCTTCTTCATCCGTCGTTGGAGGGTCTTGTTCTCCCTCTTCTATTTGGAGGTTTTTCCTTTTCTTCATTCTCTTTGTTTTTTTTTATTTTTCGAGTTTAACTTGGGGATTTTATTAATGGTAGTTTCCTCCTCTGCAGACTCTTCCTTTTATGTTTGAGCTTGTTCTTTTTTTTGTTCGAACCTTTTCCTCTGCATAGGGAAGGTCAGTTAGCTGTTTCTTTAGGATTTCTTGTGAGGCGGGGTTAAAAGGGAGCCACAGCTTCCTGTTTGTCCCCTTCTTCTGCAGGAGGCGATTCAATTCCTCCGCAAAATTCCCGGGGTTTGTCAGGTTTGCCAAGTGGGCAAATATGACCATGGCCATTATCTTTCTGCCCTCGTTTGGCATCGCTAGCTTAGATGCCGTGATTCCGTAGTTGTTCCGTGCAGCCGTTGCTTCTGCGAATGACTTTGCCTCATTTTCCAGTTTCGACTGTTTCCTCTTTGCTCGGATCACTTGCTTGCGGATGGGACACTTTATGGCTAGCCACACATTGTCTCCATTTGTGGCCGGGCTGGGCGTAGTGGGAGCATGTGACTTCCGTTACTTTACAATCTCGCGTTTGGTGCTGCTCGAAAGCGAACCATTTAAAGCAGCAGTCTACGTGAACGTAATCTTCTGCCTCTATCTGCTATGGGGCCACGCGAAAATAAAAGCCTAGGAGGCCCTTCTTTTTGTCCCTGTCCGCCATCTCGATGCTTTTGAAGAAGAGCTTGACGATACTGTTGCCTTTTCCGAACTTCTCGACCTTAGTTAATCTCGCCCACTTCTGCTGCCTCGTCAGCTCTTCCTTAATTTCTTCGCAGGAATTCTGTGTGAAGAATGGGTCGAGCCGTCTGAATATCAGGGTTCTGCGGACGAGGATCTCTTTTGTTATTGAAGCTTCAAGTCTAATCCTCTGAAGTTGCCAATTGGCCTTTTCAGAGACGAGCAGCTCCACGTCCTCCGTCGAGTGACAAATAGCGGTGTATCCATGAGTCTCATGATGAGGATGTTGATAACTCCGTAGAGAAATTCCATGACTGCGGGCCTTGTGGGTTTGAACCCCATGGGACCCCCTCTGGTAGTGGGATTCTACCCTTGTTAGGCCTCTTTTCTGTATGTGCGAGGAAAGATTCCCACACTGCGATAATTATTGTCCGGTGAGACGTTCTCTAAACTTGGCCTTCACCTTTCCTACTAAGCCGCAATGAGACTCGGGTAGGATTGATTGATTGATTGATGTAACAAGTGGGAAAAATTGGTTGTAGGTGTAGATAGTGGTGTAGAATATTGATATTTTGTTCTGGTGTAGAGGGCATCACAAGCATCTTAATTTTATATTTCTTTTTTTTATTCCTCCTCTTTCGATGGTGTCAGTGTTTTAGCTGACACTTTTGTTGTTGTTTTCTTATATTTTATCTTGCCTTTTTATTTGTTTATTTATTTATTGTTATCTTTCTCTTTTACTATATATATATATATATATATATATATATATATATATATATATATATATATATATATATATATATATATATATATATATATATATATATATATATATATATATATATATATATATATATATATATATATATATATATATATATATATATCTCAAAGTAGCGCGAGAGAATGATGAAAATGAATCCATTAAACCACATTGAAAGAGAAAACGAAATAATTTTTCCTTGCAGTAATATTTTTATTACCTTTTTCGAAAAACTCCGTGCAGGAAAGCGATTCGAACCAGGCACACTGAGGCAGCGAGCACCGCTTTGATCACAGGGCAAGGGCTGTATCAGTACCCCTTCTCTTGTGGAACCCGTGCTGCTGAGGGTTGTGAGCTCCCAGCTCGAACAGTTGATCTTGTAGCCTATTGGCTAGAAGCTTCTCGTAGACTTTGCCTACAAACTCAAGTAGGGATATGGGCCTGTAGTCCACCAGTTAATCGGGGGGCTTATTTCCTTTAGGGATAAAAATGATTTTAGCTATTTTTAAACTATCGAGGAAGTAGCCCATATTCAGAGAAGCGCTATAAATGTTACTGATTCCTTGAATGATCTGCCGGGGGGCATGCTCCAAATTATTTTTAGTGATGCCCGTCCAGCCTGGCGCCTTTTGTTTAAAGGTTTTTATGACTTTCATGACCTCTTACGTTTTAATTGGTCAGCCATGGCCCGCCATCTCCCTCCCTTCGTCGATGTAGGCTCGTAGGTGTGTTCGATGTATGATCCGATTAAGTTCTTCAATCAGATGGTCTTCGAATTCCTGGTCGAATTCCACATCGTCCTCACGTGTTATTGAGAAGATTTCCTTCCAGAACGTGCGGAACCTTTCCTCCAGGACCGCTGGATCCTCCAAGTAGTCATTGCCCTCCTTAATGCGGGTCTTTCCTCTACTTGGTAGGCCTTTTAGTTTCCTTACTAGGCGCCAGAATTTATCGGGGCTCACCTCGCTGTCTACCCTGGCTATTAGGCGGTTCCAGATCTCAGCCTGTTGTTGGTTAATAGCCAGCTTTAGCTCATCACGCAACGGTTCCACGGTTTATTAAGTAATAAATACAAAAAGGGGTAATTACATACATTATATGTAGTTAGAATGATAGAAAATAGTGGTGAAAATAGATTTAGCAAAGGAGGTAAAAGCACTGAGTAGGAGTAGGAAATGATAGCTTCCCGGAGACATGGAAATCGTTATCAATTTACTTTTGGAAGTTAAATTTAAATACTATACAAAGATTAAGGATAATATACAATACATTCTTAAGATTACTGTTGTTATATATTTGTTATTGTTCATTTAATTTTAGTTTATTTTATTACACTTTATATCTACAATTCAAATATTATAGAGAGGTTAAGGATAATTTACCATACAATCTGAAAATTACTGCTATTGTACACTTATTTAATTCGTTAGATTATTATATTTCACTACACTTTATATTTACGTTAGTTTTTAATGCTTATTAATTCTGTTTTTATAATTTGTTAATATAGTTTTACATTAATTCGATTAAAATTTGATTTATTATTATTGTATAAATTTTTTATTTTTGCTTATTTATTTACTATATAATTTATTCTCACTAAATTAGTTTAGTAACACTTTAATTGTTCGTTACTTTATGTTAAGACTAGATTTTTTGTTACTGCCAATAATTTACTGTTTATTCACTTTTGCTTAATTTGTATTTATTTCATTTATTTTAATATTTTCACTATATAACTTTTCATTGAATTAGATTTATTTCACTAATTTGATTAGTTCATTCGCTCACAGTTATTATTCACTTTGATTGCACTTTTTTCGGTATTCACTATTTGATTTGTGATGTTTTTTTACCACTCTTTATGGCTTTAAATGTTGTCATATTTACATTGTGTACATCTCTTGGGTTGATGTACACTAGGGATTTTAAGATTAGGGCCGACACTTCTTTCCTGGAGTATGGTCCCTCGTACGTCCATTTGTACTCACCCGCAGCTAGGCCGATGATGAGTAGTTCCAGGTCGTCTTTAGGGGCCGGGGACAGGGGGGAGCCGAAGACACGTAGACCCACGTCTTTCCCGTCAAAAAAGAGACCTTTTTCGAGGATTTCCTTTTTCTCGGTGAGGGGGAACCCTTCATGCCTTTCGTCCTCCTCTTCTTCCTCGTCCGAAGTATATTGTGGCTTCTGCGGTGTTTTCTCTGGTGTCTTCTTATTTTTCTTCTTTGCGCCTCTTTTCTCTTCTTCTCCTTCCGAAGGCGTTTGTATTTTCCCTTCTTCTTCTTTTCCAGTTTGCTTTACCCCATTACTGGAGGGGGCCTTTTTTTCTTCTTCGATGAACTCGAGATTAAAAAGGCCCGCCGAGTCTGGGTTTTCAGGAAAGCAAACCTTTTTGTTGCAACCATTCTTTTCAAGAAGAAGGTTGAGGTGGGATGAGAAGGTACCGGGGTTTGTAAGGTTTGCCAGGTGGGCAACCATGACCATGGCCATGATTTCTTACCCTTCCTTAGGCATGACCAACTTCGTTGTGTTTGTTCGTGTCGGAGTGGTAGTCCTTGCTGCCGTATCCGCGTACGTGGATTTTTTCCTATCTTCTTTTTCTTCCCTCATCCTATCTCTTTTTTTGCGGATGGCTTCTTTACGGATTTGGCACCTCATGGCCAGGGCCCTGTGGTCACCTTCACAATTTACACATCTTTGCACCCTTTCCCTGCACTCTTTCCAACCGTGTCCGGTTTTGGCGCAGTTGGAGCATGCAGGGTCGGCAATTGTGCAATCTTTTGTGGCGTGTTTTTCGACTGCATAGCATTTGAAGCAGCAGTCGATTTTAATGTATTCTTCTTTGATGATTTGCTCAGGGCTGACCTTCAGGTAGAAGCCGAGCAGCCCGTCGTTTTTGGCTCGGTTAGCCATATCGATGGTACTGAATACAATCTTTACCACGCCGTTTCCTTTACCGAATTTGTACACTCTTGTTTCGCTTCGAGTTCTTTTTTAATATCTTCACAGGAATTTTCTGTGAAGATTGGGTCCAGTTTCGTTAGAATGATGGTTCGTTGGGCCAGGATTTCCTGCGGTACACTTGCTTCAAGACCAATCTTCTTGAGATGAGCTTGAGCCTCGTCGGAGACCAGCCTCTCGACGTCCCCCATTGTGCTGCAAATGGTTGCATAACCATTGGGAGTGTCGAGGAGTCTGATCAGCACCACGTGGATTTTTTTATAGATGGTTTGTATCACCTCCATTTTTTCCGGTTTTGGTGCCCCCCCTATGGTACGGAGGTGGATCCTTTTGCAGTCCTGAGGGGCTGCCCCCATGTTGGGGGCCCCTCTTCTAGTAGCTGTTCTTGAAAGAGGGTGTGTACGTAAAGTTTTGCACGAATAAAAATTTAACACTTATTGCGGACCGCCTTTATATGCGTCCGCCTTTTCGCTCGATTTTACACAAAAAGTTTACACTGCCTTCGTGGCCAATTGCTTACGCGGAGCTTTACTTCCGGTAGCTCTGCGAGCTGCCCAACTTTTCCAGGTATATCAATGAATTTTTTTTAGGTATATCCTAAAAATTCTCATCACGCATTTACAAAATGCTACACTATATATAGTTTTTCTAGTTAAACATAAGTGATAAAAATTGACCCAATCATCGTTAAGGAATTTTTTTTAAGGGCAAACTAACGTTAGCCGGTTTTTTATTTTATCTTGTATCTTGTTGACCAATCAGCGTTAAGGAAATGTTTAAGGGCAAACTAACCTTAGTCGGGTTTTGAAACATAGGCGCTACAAAATTAACCAATCATGGCTAAGAAAAATTTCAAAGGAAAGTTTACGTTAACTGATTTTCATACATAAGCGTTGCGTTAGCTGATTGTTTGAAGAATTTTGATAGCAGACGTTGGTAAATTTTATTATGAAGATTTTCGGACAGCGATTCAAACCTCATAACTGATTGAAGCTCAGCGCATCGTTTCCTCCTGGAAAAGAAGATTTTGAGACTGATTGACAAGACTTCACTCTACTAAGACGACTTTTTCGACATATTCTCTTGCTTCTCTATCCTAACTCTCATGAGGGCATTTCGGTTAGGGAAGCTGAGCCTCCCTAGATACTCTTAAGGAAAGGAGCCATATCTGAACCGAGCGGCTTACTCGACGCAGGCCGAAGCTTATCCGGGATGGGTTAGTACCCGTGTGAGGTGCGGATCCTTTTGAGTGGATCAAGCACCTTTAGGGGTAGGCGTCAGTCAGGTTGGTAGGGTTCACTGGCATGCTAACAAATAAGCCAGGCGAATAACTGGATTTCAGCCAGACCTTCTAACTTTCTGTTTTCTCGCTTTTTCCTTGCTTTTTTTTCAAGCGTGCAAATGTTACGCCGATATTCAAAAAAGGGGATAAAACTGAGCCTACTAATTTCCGTCCTATTAGCCTAACTTCTGTAATTGGAAGTTCTTGGAATCGATAATTAGAGATAGGTTGGTGAGCCATTGTGAGGCTCATAATTTAATTGCAGACTCCCAGCCTAGATTCAGACGGGAATTGCTCCTGCTTAACCAATTTACTCGAATTTTTTCATAACATGATTTGCATCTACGATGAAACTAAAGCGGTGGATATAATTTACCTTGACTTTAAAAAGGCCTTCGATACAGTTCCACACGGAAGGCTATTGATGAAAATTAGAGCAATTGGAGTGAGGGGTAACATACATAAATGAATTAAAAACTGGATATCAAATCGTTCACAGCGGGTTGTTGTAAATGGGGCGTGTTCAGATTGGGCCCCAGTCACCAGCGGGGTACCACAGGGTTCAGTCCCGAGCACATTATTATTTATTGTTTACATTAATGACTTGGATAATGGAGTGTTTAGTAGGATCTTTAAATTTGCAGATGACACAAAGCTAGGAAGCCGAGCCCTTTCGAGACCCGATGTAGAGCAAATGCAAAGAGACCTTAATAAAATTGTCGAATGGGCGGATAAATGGCAAATGGGCTTCAGCATAGGTAAATGCAAGGTCATGCATTTAGGATGTCACAACCTAAAAGTAGAATACCATATGAAAGGCCAAATTCTCGAATCCGTTAACTTAAAAAAAGACCTGGGGATTTTAATGTCGAAGGACCTTAAAGTATCGAAACAATGCGCAGAAGCTTGCAAAAAAGCAAACCGAATGCTAGGATATATTGCTCAGAATTTTACTTTCAGATCGAAAGATATCATCCTGCCACTATGCAAAACGCTCGTGCGCCCACACCTCGAATATGCTGTTCAATTTTGGGCTCTCTCCCTAAACAAAGATATATCGCAGTTAGAAAGAGTGCAACGTTGGGCTACTAAACTAGTTCCTGGAATCCGAAACAAACCGTACGAAGATAGACTCCGCTCATTAAACCTACTATCACTTGAAAGGAGACGATTACATGAACAGTTGATCAAGGTATTAAAAATCTTAAAAGGATTTACTAATATTAATTACAGACTATTGTTCGAGATTGTCGAAAGGGCAAACACACGCCAAAATGGTTTAAAATTAGTGAACAAGTGATTTAACTCTACTATAGCTCAAAATTACTTCACGTTTAAAATCACGCAAACGTGGATTAGCCTGCCAAATCATCTAGTAGAAAGCACGTCAGTTAATATGTTCAAAAACCGACTTGATGAGTACTTCAATAGTGTAAATATGACATAGTAGGAGCATAGAAGAAAACGTCATACGGAATATGGAGTTGGGAATCCAATAAAATAAAATGAACAATAAAAAGATGCCAGCGACGCCTCCCTGCATGGAGTGGATGTGAATTCCCATTTTCTCTTTCTGTCTGTCCTATAAGTGTATAATTTTCATCACCTGCAAGCGAAGCCTGCGGGAGAAAAGAGAGCACTTTCCTATTCCCCCCCCTCCTCCAGGTTCGAAGAAGTCTGTTCGTGTATTTGAGGGATAGCTGAACCTGTATGTCAAGGGTACACATGTAGATAAGTGTGTATGGTAGAATTTAAATAATTAGAAGTGGCATGTAAAGAGAGGTCAAATGATACACATATAGATAAGTGTGTACAGTTAAATAGAAATATTAAAAAATCATGTAAAAAATATATACACAAAGAGGACACATGTAGATAGGTGTATACCGTAGAGTTGAAATAGTTAAAACAACAAAAAAAGCATGTATTAAAAAGCATGATACACTAACGTTAGAAAGTGGTAGTTAACATCTTTTGTAAGCGGACTGGCCTTGAGCGGATCTTAGAGTCTTTGCTGGTCCTTGTTTCTGTAGTTAGAACGTTAAATGAAGGAAAGGAAGAAACTCGATTAGAATAATGGAAGGAACGAAAAGGGTCCTTTGCGGACAATAAAAGGAGCACAAAAACCGAAAAGCACTCTTATATTCAACGTGATATATTGGGAACTATGAATAGTACTCATCCGACTCCTAGACTACTCAACCAGCTATGTGGCCATTTGTCAAACGGAAAAAGATATGGATAACTTACTCAGTGAGAAAGCCACATCAAGCTTCCAGAAAATCGGATAAGAAGCTAAAGTTCCTCCGCGAGTGGAGGCCCAAAAGGTCATATACTGTCGACAGATAGATCCATCGATAGGGGGGCATATGGCAACGGAAATAAAAGAAGAGATCGAAAAAAGACAAGAATGGGCTAAAGTCAAGGAAGTTGTGAAATTCAGGAGCAAAACTAATAATGAAGAGTACACCCATGTTTTTAAAGTTTTGTTCAGAGAAACAATCATGACACGTAAGGCGAGGGAGAACGGCATTTTAGCATTTACCTAAAGATAACCCAGGACCAAATGAAAAACGATGAGTTCATAAATGTTCTCACTTGTTTCTGCTGCTTTGCTTTAGATCAACATACGTCTAGGGACTGATCCCCAAAAGGAGAAACCAAATGCTCAGAATGCAGCTCAACTTTACACACATGGAAAGATTGTAAAAGCCAAGAAAAAAAGTTCACGAATTGTGGCGGGAACCATCGCACGATGGCGATGGATTATCCCATTAAGAGAGGTAGATTATCGAGAAGAAGAGGAGAGAGAAGATAAAAGTTTGAGGAGGAGAGGAAAAACCAAAGATATGCTGAAGTAGTTAAGGAGCAACAGCGGAACAAATTGATCCGGCAAAAAATATAATAGAACTCAAACAAGAAAAATCTTTAAACATACTGGCGTGCATACCACATGCTCACGTAATGAACGTTGCGAATCCTCGAACCTATTCCGAGGAACTTAACAAAATGCTAAGTAATAACGGGTTGGAACCTATGTGGTTCCCGGAGAACCCGATATTGGCGGACGTATTAAACATTAAATACACAACGCCGCCACCGGAAACCCAAACACAAGCAGGTGAAAATGAGCCCTCCATCCAATTGTCTAGTATCAACCCAGGGTCACAAAGAGATCCTAGACTTACGAACAAACAAGCATAGGAAAAGGAAGAGGGAATGGAAGGGGAATTACCTGTAGCCAAGGCACGCTGCTCCGAAACTCAACAGGAAAGAAAAGCAATAGAAGAAGCAGGAAACGAGGATTCCCACCACCAAACCCAGAAGGAAAATAAGCAAAAAAGCGCATTAATCTGAAAGTATACGCCTCTTATGATAGACCCATACCCACAGGAATCAATAAGGAAATCATCATAGGGATTAAAAAAGGAAATTTTAAGTACGAATTCAAAGGGCCGTATTCAGATATCGAAGTCCACAAATCTCTAATGAGTGGAGGAATAATAATCCCGAAAGAGATATTCTTTAATATAAAGAAAGAAGAATTTAAAAAGAAAAGAAGCGGTCGAATAAAGCCCCCTTGTGAAAGAGATCTAAAGAAAGCTGAGAGAAGATCTTCACTGGAACAATAAGATACAAAATGGAAAAGAAAAGAAAGCTTAAAATAGGAAGTCACAATGTGTCAGGTTATGATGCCAAAAGGCACTCGCATTGCAACTCATACTTCAACCTTGACCCTCAGATCATCCTACTGAATCAAATCAACATCGATCCGGAAATAAACCCCATTAAATTCTTTAATTGTACAACAATCTACAAGACAACAGAAGATGCAAACTACGACGAAAGAGCGATAGCCGTCCGAAATGACATAAAATTTACAAGATTGAATGAATTAGATGAGGCCTACTTAGCCATCGAAGCAAAGACTGGAACAGGAGATATAATAATTACTGCAGGGTACCAACCCCCAAGGAGGAAATATGTGCCTATAAATAACTTCGTGGAGATATTTGGACAAAATGAACAGGTATTATTCTTAGGAGATCTGAATGCCCGAACAAGAGTCTCAAGGTATACAGCCAACTTCAACAACAGCGGAAGAAATGTAGATCTGCTAATAGAAAAGGCATAGTTGAGAGGATCAGACCGGAATTCCCTACCTACATCGGCGTAAGAATTGCAACTATACCAGAAATCGTGCTATCTTCCCCTAAATTCCAATATAACTATTTGATAGAAAGAGGCCCACCTACCATCAGCGATCACGAAATTGTGGTAGTAACCTTGTCCGCAGATCCTATACAAATAAAATACCCAGTCAGAAAAAGCTTTAAAAAGGCTAACTGGCGCGGCTACGCCGAAGACTTAGCAAAGTACCAGCAACCAGATCTAAACGATGCAACCCTGGAAGAGATAGATGACACACTAAATAACATGATGAAAAAGCTGATAGATTCAGACCAAAAATATATAACCAAAACAACATTTAGAACATTGCCACATCATCGGTATACACCGCAATGAGCTGATTTGGAAAATAGATATTTAAATCTAAGATAAAATATAGAGCAAGTTGGTCCAGAAAGAGGTGATAGAGAACGCCTCCTCAACATTAGGACGGAAATGAACACAACAATTATGACAGAGAGAGGCATAAAATTTGGCCAGATAATAGACGGAATAGACTCCGAACTAAATCCTACAAAATTTTGTCAAAAGATCAGCATGGTGAAAGGAAATAAAAAGCCGTTAACAAAAATAGCCATCAAATACACTGGAGTAGATGCGCTAGAACCAGAACAAATTGAGACCGCGTTTAGAGAACACTGGTATAACGTTTTCAACATATCACCTGAAGAAAACGAAGATTTTGACCGCGACCATGAACTTAGAATAGTTGAAGAGATGGACAGAAACAGAGGAGAAGTAACACCCAATCACTCTGCTTCTGATACAGTAATGATGGAACAAGGAGTAACAACAAGGAGTAACAACAAGGAAAGAAGGTACCCTAGGAGACCTTACGTTCCATTCAAAGAGGGTACCTTTGGACTAGCAATCGAGCGGGCACAAGGCTGCTCAATTGTTTTGCGTCCCTAAACGGACACTTTTCAAGACCTTGTCTAGTCTTGACTTGAACTGGTCAACAGATTCACTGTTGACAACTTCCACTGGAAGTGCGTTCCACATACCGCAGATACTGTAGGTGAAAAAATTTCCACACAGATTGCGGTTGTAACGCTTCAGTTCAAGTTTGAAGCCGTGATTGCGCGTTCTGTTCTCACTCAATGTGAAAATATCCCGGTAGTCAACATTGTCGAACCCTCGAAGTATTTTGAAAACTTCGATGAGCTGACCACGCAGTCTACGGGTTTCCAGCGAGAACAGATCTAATTCCCTTAGTCTATCCTCATAACTTTTATGTCGGATAGAGGGAATCAGCTTGGTTGCCCTGGCTTGTATGCGTTCCAATCTCGCGATGTCCTTTCGCAATGAAGGACCCAATAACACTTGAGGAATTTGAAAATATTCTAAACAAAACCAAGCAAAGAGTTCCTGGAGATACAGGAATATCCCGCGAAAAACTGGTACGAGTGGCAGATGTATTTCTTGCCAAAATAGTAGAAATTTTCAATGCTGCTATAAGTGCCGGGTATTTTTCTGACGCCATGAAAAGAGGGAAAATAGTATTTTTTCCCAAAGCAGGCAAGCCCCCTGACCAACCAGGAAGCTTCAGACCGATAACTCTTCTAGAAACAGTGGCCAGACTACTTTAAAAATTGATCGGCAGGAGGCAGGAGATTGAGCCAACACCTAGAAGACAACGATCTAATTCCTAGCCACCAACACGGGTTCAGGAAAGGTAGAAGTACCAAGACAGCATTGGCCGTAATAGTAGAAACAATAGCCAAAGCCAAATATGACAGAAAATACACAGATCTGGTTTTAAGAGACGTGCAGAAGAAGGCCTGGAGAATAGGCCTAAAATACAAGGTCAAGAGATTAGGACTTCCACCTATCCTAACAAAAGCATATGTAACTACATCACAGACCGCACAGCAACATATATACAGGTGACCTTCCAAATCCAATTTACGATACCACCAAATACGTTCAATTCGCAGACGATATCTCGATAATCGTTAATAGTCCATACAAGCACCCACCAACGGCAGCCAGAATCACTGCTGCAGAAATTGAGATCATAGATAATTTTGAGAAAAAAAGGAAGATAAAGACAAACGCAAACAAGTTTACCATTATTCCTATAGGACGAAGAAAAACATCACGAGTAACGGTTAACGAAGAAAGGTACAGATACCAAAGGAAGGCAAGGTCCTAGGACTAAAGATAACTTCAAACGGGTACCTAAAACACACCACCGAAAGAATCAGACTAGCAAAAGCTAACTTAACGAAACTTTACCATTCAAAAAACCTAAATACAAAAAATAAAATCAAAATATACAACCTTCTGTGTAAATCAGTATTATTATATCCCGCAATTCCACTCAGCAATCTAAATAAAACCAACAACGTGAAATTACAGAGAGTACAGAACAGCGGCGTACTATTAATTACATATACAAGAAGGAGAGAACGCAAGAGGCAGAAAGACCTGCACCAAGAAATAGAGATGGAGCCAGTTAATGTATCCCTACATAAAAGAGCGGTCAGAATATGGGATAAACTAGAAACACTTCTAGACGAACAAGAAAAAGGAAGATGGAGATCCCAATAGAGCATAGAGCAATCAATAGAGGAAATTTTAGGAGCGGAAACCCGTTAAATGAAGCTAACCCAGCACCAATATATAGATCGTGAAGGAATTCCTACAGAACTGCAAACAAAGCATAAAAAGTCACTAACAACTGCGAAATATTGAAATAAAACAAAAGATAATCTTAAAAAAAGAATAGAGGCGTGAGAGCCCCTACACAATTGAATAAATGATAGGATATATATACTGAAGACAAGAACTCTAGTGATGGATGGTCACCCAGCAACTTGCACTAACTCTTACTCATTCCATTTCAACACTGTACCCTAATGATTACTAACCACTCAACTCCAACTATATACTTTTAGCTTCTAACCTTTTCAAGACGTAAGGCGTGTTTGATTGCATTCGCTTCAAGAACTACTTAACCCGGCAAAGAAGGCAAAGTCAAGCGTAAGAGGCCTTCAAAACCGTGAAAAGAGGACTTTTCAAGCCTCAGCAAAAAAGTGCCCCAACACGTTAGACAGCACTTCCACGTCATCAGGGACATCCTAAACGGACCCCCCATCCCTCGGCTGAACCAAGACTGCCTAGAGAAGAATCACCGTAACAACTCTACTTTTTGCCCATAGTTGTTGAACTAGTCCAGGAAGGCTTTGGGGATGCCTTTGCCACCAACCCTGCTACGGAGCGGTGGACTGATTGGAAATACCTCCTGTTTCTACTTCTCTTGGCTGGGGTGCCAACAGGCTCGAGTGGACTGATTGGAGATATCTCCTGTTCCCACATGGCCTGGGGAGAGGAGGTTGTCCCCAGGTATCCGAAAGATTAGCCGAAGACATCAAACAAGAAATCGAGAGGAATCAAGAATGGGCAGAGGTGCCCGAAGTGGTTAAATTTCGGAACCTCACACACGTGTTTAAAATCGTATTAAGAGAAATGGAGATGGCGGCCAAGTCGAAGGAAGTAGGACTGAAGCTATTCTCCATGATAATCTCCCCAGGGCAGATGGGAAGAGAGAGAGATTCTTTGAGATACTAACTTGCTTCTCCTGCTACAAGGTCGAAGAACACCCTACTAGTGCCTGCACAGACAAGGAGGAGGCTAAGATCTGCTCCGAGGGCACACAAACCGGCCCCGACTGGATGCACGGCGTTAACGAAACGAAAATGTGAATTAACTGCGCTGGTTTCCACCGTACCTTGAGCATTCAGTGCCCAGTCAGGAAGGAACACCTAATAAATAAGAGAGTAGCGACCGACAGGCCAAACATCTCTTACGCAACAGCCACCAAGACACCACCGAAAACAAACACAACGCCGTCACAACCCCAAATAGTCCTATAGCTTACCGATGCGACCACTCCTAAAATGCTAGCGTGCATTCTTCACGCGCATGTGATGAACCTAGCCTGCCCGGGTTCATTTAATACCAATATAAACAAGATGCTGGCTGCAAATGGCCTAGAATCTATCACCTTCCCGGACAACAAAAGTTAGACATATTTCTCTCGGCATCATGCACCAAGGAAGCACAAGCAAAACTAATCAAGCCAACAAAAGAAGCAAAAAACCACGAAGATATACCTATAGCGACTGAACATGAGCCTGCAGCCAACCAAATACAACTGCCTGCCTCACCCAGAGAGAAAAAGAACAAAAAGAGAAACAAAGAAGAACCCGGAAAACAAAAGGAGGAAACAGAACGACTCCACAGGGATATCAAACTCACTATCACCCTTAACAAAAACAACACTCAACAAAGAGAGATATCTATCGACGAGGTGGCCTTGGGAGTCAAAAGAGGGAATATCAAGTGGTGATATGACATACCCGAAGAAGAAGAATAGGTCAAGACAGCCCTAATGAAATGCAGAGTAAGACTCTACGACGAAAACTTCAAACTCTACGAGCCATCCTTTTTCAAAAAGCTACGAACGGGCAAACCCAACAATCAAAACCGTCGAGCAGCTCAGACACATACGATGACATCTATAAATAGGCTAACTATTTTAGCACACAACGTGCATGGGTGGCAGGTGAATAAACAACAGCTCTACAACGTCTACCGAGAACTGGATCAGGACATTCTTTTGTTGTAAGAAACTGGAATCAGGGACGACGGCAAGCAGAAGATCTTCGGATACAACATTCTCCAAAGGAACGTCACAGGAGAGAGGTTCGACAGAACTATAATAGCGGTCAAGAAAGATCTGCAGTGCAGACCAGGGAATACAATGGACGAATATTTTCTATCGATCATACTGAGTTGCTCTCTGGGTGAAATCGAATTCGGCGCTGGCTACTAACCTCCCCACCTTTCAAACCTGCCCTACCACGACATGTATACCATTTTTAGGAAAGAACAACTAGTGTTGTTCGCCGGGGACCTGAACGCCTGGGAAAGAACAGCGGGCTATGCCTACGCCTCTGAAAATCTACTTTCTAATTTTAGAACAAGATCTTAAGAAGGGGAATAATATACTGGTGTTATACTCATCATCATCATCATTCACTAATCATCATCTTTCCTTTTTCAGTGGTCCCACTTAGGCAGATGACTGCTTAAGTCCCCGGCCCACCCTCTGCGTAAACTGCCGTCAGATGTGAAAGGGGATTGCCATTCATGTTTGTCACAACTATGCCAGGCAATTGCATGGCCATAATTGGGGGGCATTGGAAGAATCTGGTTTGAGGAATAGCCCACAGCTGATAACAATGTCAGAAACTCTTCCGGAGAAGGGACGGACTGCTACCTCCGCTCCTCATCCCAGCGGGGGCCCCTTCCAGGACCAGAGAGGGACATACAACCGTTTCTATGGTATGTTGGGATGCGGTTGCGATTATAAACCTTCGTGGGAACGGCGTTGTAAATAAATCTGCCATACAATCACACCTCCGAGAGGATATCACACGAATTAATCTAATCCATCGTTATCATTCATCTAAAAGGCAATTGCCATTTCCATCTAGGCGGCGGATGAGAGGGGATGGTCTCTGTTCATCCCCAAGCAAAATAAAATTCTAAAAACGTAAAACAAACACGCACACATAACAACAATTGAGACCGTGTAACTACCCAAGGAAAAACAAATTTTGGAAAGGAAGAGTTGCACCCCCCGCCAGCGAGACTGCAAACACACCAAAATGGCGTCCCATCCCGCCACAAGAGTCCCTCCGAGGACCATAGGTGGACTGCCAAAGCCGGATCAATGTAAAGTATTCGAAGCGGTTTTCGGAAAGCTAAGCGTGGCTATCCCTAGACTAATCGATACCCCAGCCGGTTACGTCGCAATCTGCGAGAAAGAGGCGGATGTAGAAACGATCACGAAAGAGATGAGACAACGTGTGTTAAAGGAAATAAACCTCCCGCCCAGCTCTCCTCCTCAGATCCAGGCACATCGGAGCGTGATATGCAGGCAGCTCGACCCCTGGATTGGGCAACATAACAAAGAGTAAATTATGGAAGAGATAACTAACAACCAGTAGTCGGCTAAAGTCGTGGAAGTGGTGAAGTTCCGGAACAAACGGAACAACACAGAATACCGACACGTATTTAAAGTTATCTTCAGTGAGATGCAAATGGTCCAACAGGCCAAAGAAAGAGGACTGCTACTCTTCAATGCTAAGATCAGCGGAGGGCAAATAAAGAGGGAGGAGTTCACCCCTATCCAAGTATGCTTCCGGTGTTTCAAAGTTGAGCACCACTCCACAAAGGAATGCAAAGAGCAAAGTATAACTTGTTCTAGGTGCAGCGGAAAAGGCCACGAATGGCGAGAATGCTTGGCACAAACAGAGAGGTGCTCGAACTGCGGGCTGAACCACGGAGCGATGTCCATGTCCCCCCCCCCCCGCCAAAAGGAGATAATCAAAAGAAAGAACAGCGAAAAGAAAGATGAGGAAATGAGAAGGGCTAATACCTCCTATGCCCAAGCGACGAGAACAGCCCCAACCAGAACTCTCGAGCAACAACAAACAAAGACATATCTAAAGCTGGAAAACGATAATTCCACAAAGATTCTTACGTGTATCTTATTTGCGCACATTAACAATCTTAAAAACCAGGGAACATTCTTAAAAACCATCAATCTCATGCTGAAAGAAACGGTATGTCGGAGATGTGGTGCCCGGACGACCCACCATCGGGAGACGTCCTGCAGCTGCAATTACTGCCAAAGGGTGCACCAGAGACACAAGCGACTTCATTTCGACCAGAGAAAAAATCCACAGGCACTGAAAAAGCATCGGGAGCCACGACTGGAAACAATAAATCCACCAGGAAAGACCCAAGATCGAAGGCACAAAAGCGTCGTGAGAAGAAGGAGAAAAAGCAGCAGGAAGGATTAAGCAAGCAGATTCTGAGCTCATCGTCCTCAGAATCTGATGCTGAGGAGGTCGAAAACAGGGCAACTAAAAGCCCCGTAAGCTCAAGAAGTAGGTGGAAGACATCGAAATGTACTTACAACTACAATGGAGAGGAGATTGACCTCAAGATAATTACAACTAAGCAGATACCATACCCAGAGAAGCTCTCCCCTAAGGAGATATATCATGAAATTTGGGACAAAAGATACAAATGGACCTACTCAGCAACAGAATCAGAATCTAATATTGAACAAGCCATTCACGAAGGAAAAGTGAAAGTGTACAAAGATTTTGGCATCACCCTAAATAAGGAAGAATACAAAAAGATCCGGAACGGCAAAGTCCACAACACTTAATAAGATTCACCAAAAAAAACAAAGACACTCAAGGACAAGAAAACAATGGAGAGCATCAGCAACACTTTAAAGATACTCACACTGAATGTGGATGGATGGAAAAGAAAGTCCATTCCTTTCGGCAACATCTTCCGTAAAGTGGACCCGGACATCTTCCTCTTGTCAGAACATGGCGTCAACACAAACGCGGACACAATAAATGTACATAATTACACAGTAATACAGAAGAACCACACACAAGAAAGATTTGATGGCGCAGTCATCGCGATCAGAAAAAAACTAAAGTTCAAAACGTTACCGGACTTAAACAAATCATTCGTGGCTGTCGAGATCCCGGCCATAGTTGGAGGCCTAACTGTGGCGGCAGCCCACCAGCTGCCTAGGCGCCAATACCTGCCGATCAACACCTTCTCCACCCTCTTCGGGCAGAGAAGGCTAGTGCTGCCAGGTGGAGACTTAAACGCCAGATGCCGTGCCTCTGGCTACGCGCGCGTAGACCAAAGGGAAAGGAACCTGGGAAGTCTGCTCCGGCGAGTCGGGGTCAGACTTTCCAACCTATCTAACGCACCATTCGGCGACAAATCTCCTCACTCAAGCTGACGAAAGATGCGTCCCCAGAATCTCGCACAAAATGCTCCCACAACCTAGGTGTACGGACGAAATGAAGGAAATAAATAGCCAGGGGACACAGGGAATTATACGAAGAAGTCGGTAGGACAGGCCCAAACCGGGAAAAGAAACGGGAGAAAGAAAAACACTATCTAGAAAAACTAAAAGGAAAATATGGAGAGAGTAAGCAATATAATGAGGATCCTGCTACTTAACGTAGCCGGATGGTAGATGAAATCAACTGCATATGGAAACATATTTCGTGTGCTGGACCTCGACATCATATTAATAACAGAACACGGTATTGACACTACATCTGGTCAAATTTAAATATCTAGCTACAGATTTGTCATGGAAAATGATTCACAGGAAAAGTTTGATGGTGTTGCTATAGCTGTCAAGGGAAATATCTCGTTCAAACTCCTGCCGAAGCTGGACGAATCCTTTGTGGCGGTTGAACTCCACACATTGGTAGGAGACCTCGTGATAGCTGCAGCTTATCAACCCCCTCGACGAGTCTACCTGCCCATAAATAACCTCTACATGATGCTTGGGCATCGCAGAATGGCAATCTTATGAGGCGACCTCAATGCCAAATGCCGAGCGGTAGGCTATGGTAGGACCAACGAAAGTGGCCGAAACTTGGAATTGATTATGTGAAGAAAAAACATCCAAAGAATAGGGCCAGACTTTCCGACCTATATCACCTTCACCAAACTGGCAAAATCTTAACAAGTGAAGGCTTCCCCTTTAACTACCATAACGAGCCGGGTACAGCAGTACCTAGTGATCATATAGCGATCCTCACCACCATCTCACTCGCGCCGATCCAGCTAACAGCTACTCTCCGAAAAAACTACGCCTCACCAACTGGGAACGTTACAAGAGACAACTCAGTCTATTCGCCCCAGCTGACCTAAGTGTGGCAACCTTGTAGGAGATAGGTGAAGAGCTGGAGAGGATAACTGCGACTATTCTAGAAGACCGCGAGTGTGTACCCAAGACAGGGTACAGAACTCCTCCTCAACCTAGATGGAGAGAGAAAATGAAGGCAATCGCTCGTGATCACGGGGAAGTGTATGAAGAGATAAGATGGGCAGGTCCAAACCGGGAGAGAAGCTTGCTACTACGGCGCCTAAGTGCCGAGCTTAAAGACGCTATCAACTTCCAACAAGAGGAAATAGGAAGAGCTTAATAGATAGAGTCGATAGTGAGTTGAACCCAGCTAACTTCTGGCGACAAATCAGAAAACTAAAAGGACAAACAGGAAAAGCGAAGGCTAGAATTAAAGATAACGGGGATTATATAGAGAAAACAGCGGTTCTGGAGGAAAGATTTCGAACATCCTGGAAAAATGTCTTCAGCATCACTCTAGAAGATAATGAAGAGTTCGACCATGAATTCGAAGGCCACTGATCGAAGACCTGAATCCCAATATACATCGTACGTACCCACATCACCAAGTAGACGAAGGCACGGAGATGGCGGACCAAGACCGACCCATAACACCGTAGGAGATCATGCCACTCTAAATTCCTTTGAACAAAGGGCGCCAGGCTGGACAGGCATCACTAAATGCAACTTAGTAAGTGCCTCACAGTAGATCATTCAGGGAATCCCTAACATCTTTAATGCTTCCCTGAATACGGGTTAATTTCCAGACGGCTTAAAGATTGCTAAAATAAACTTTATACCTAAGGGAGATAAACCCCCTGATCAACTGGTCAATTACAGGCAAATCTCACTACTTGAGTTTGTGGCGAAGATTTACGAGAAGCCCTTGGGTGACCCGCTTCAAGACCACTTAGCTGAGCAAGGAGCCCATAATCTTCAGTAGCACGGGTTACGTAGGAGACGGGGAACGGAAACTGCCATCGCCCTCCTAACGGAAAAACTCGCGAGCAGCATAGCTGAGCGAAAATACGAAGACGTGCTATTGCGAGATGTTTTGAAGGCCTTCGATAAGGTTTCGTTGAGGGGTCTACAATACAAGATCTTGAAACTGCGGCTAAACCCGATCCTGAAAATGGTCCTCTGTGACTATATCATGGAAAGGAGAGCTCAAATTTCAATCCAGGGCTACACAGGACCCGAATTCGAACTCGAGGTGGGTGTTCCGCAAGGCAGCTGCCTATGTCCGTTGCTGTATCTTGTGTACACAATAGACCTCCCTGCTCCAGTGCGGGACGATACAATGTATCTGCAGTTCGCAGATGTCATCACTCAAATCGTCTCAAGTCCCATCAGATACCCTGGAGTTCAAGCAAGGGCGACAGCTGCCAGGATCGAAAATGTCAAAAGATTTGAAAAAAGGTTGAAAACTAAGACGAACCACCGGAAATTCCAGGTAATTCCAATCAAACGCCGGAAAGTAGACGAAATTCTCGTAGATGATGAACACTACCCGTACTCTAACGAGGAAAAAGTCCTGGGCTTATGACTCACAAAATCAGGATATAAAACCCACATTAACAAAAATCTCCATAGCCAAAAGAGCGCTGAAGAAATTTTACAGATTCCAAAGCCTTAATGTGCCGAACAAAAAGAAACTAAACTGCTTTGCTACGCTCCGTCCTGGTGTATCCAGCAGTGGTGACGCAGGTGACCAGCTGTACCTCTCTCAGGACGACGCAGAGGGTGCATAATAAAGCAACACTGCTCATTGACGACGCAAGGAGGATCGACCGTATCAGGCAGACAGTCCTACACGAAAGAGTGGGAGTCAAGTCAATTAATATGTAGGTCCTAGGCTAGGGAGAAAGACATGTGATGAGGTGGAGGAAGAAATACTTCCAAATATCAACAATAATGTCAACATAACTTAACGCGGACGTGGCAAAGTAGAAAGAACAGCACTGTTGCACAGCGGAAGAAACTGTACGAGGGAAGAAATAAGAACGATCTATACCTAAGGATGTAAACCCCACAAATAATTTAATAAAAAAGAGATGTTAAAAATAAACAAAAGGAGACAGTAAGGATAATTATAAAGAGGCAAAGTGACAAAGTGACAAAGTTATTATGATACGAAAAATAAAATAAAATTAACAAACAACAAATGTAATCATTAATAAAAAAAAGCGAAGTGCCTAAGTTAAAGTATAAATGAAATAGAAATTAACAACAAAAGTTAAAAGCTTAGAAAAAGAAGCGAAGTGCTCAAATGTAATTTTAAATTAAAATGAGACTTTTGCTCGTAGCCTCGCAGGTATGTTAAGACTGCCGCCTGTTCCCTCTAGCTCCGGAATGACACCATTCGTTAGTGTGGACCAGACCTTTTAAAAAGTTCTGGGGTGACGACATTGATGGGCTTTAAACGTTTCCTCCTGTGCAAATCTCTGTCTCTAAGGTGATTACGCCTTTTGCACACGTTGGAGTCTTTTCATCGAGGTTTTGTTGGTCGCTTAAGTAACCACTGCGGGGTAGATGAGCTTAGACCGGACAAACATCAGATATAATTTTCTGATGTTCGCCGAGCTAAGATCTCTAAACCTGTATAGCTTGGAAATTTCTTTCCAGGTTTCTCCTTTCCGTGTGGTGTCTCGAGTATCCATGGTCGGTGATCTTTAGTCCCAGGACGGTGCCTTCGGCAGAGTAGCCCTATCTCCTCCCATCTAAGATGATAGGCCATGCCAACTCGCGGCTCAGCATGACGATCTTGAATTTGTCCCTGTTGGTCCTGATCTTCCATCGTTTCTCGTACTGGTTTATGTTGTTAATTTCTGCTATTGCGCGAGCTGCATGTGCCCTTGCTTTCCTCTCTGAGCATGGGACAATTTGCGGGATGTCATCTTCGAATTGCAGATACATCGTGTCCCTGTGTACCGGAGTTGGGAGGTCGATTGTGAAGACCAGGTAAAGCAGAGGGCTCAGTCAGCTTCCCTGGGGAACGCCCGCCTTGAGTTCGAATTCAGGACCTCTTTAGCCCTCAATCACGAGACAGGCCCTTCTGTCCATGGCGAAGTCATAGAGGATCCTTTCCAGGCACTAAAAAATTGACTAATCATGGTTAAGACAAGTTTTAAGCGAAAGTTTACACTAAATGATTTTTCAGACATAAGCATTACGTTAACTGCAAAGGACTGCTCGAAGGAACGTTATTCGCATTTAACACTTGACGTGCATACGTAAAGTTTTCTCGTCGAATATTATTTGTCCTTTTCGGAATTCTTACGTCCGAAGCAAGGACACGCGAGCCAAGCCAGCTACTTTTAAAAACAGCCCTACGGTTGTCTTTGGAGAGAGCTAATACCACCATTTTCTTCTGGCACGCAAAACCGACATGAGAGCTTAAGATCCCTACATCGTTCCCCGGCGGCGGGCACCGTTCAATCATGGACCTGGACTGCTCATAACCCTCGTTTCAACTATGCCAGGCGACTGTGATATAACATAGTGGGTGAATTGACGGAAGCTGGTTTGAGGGGTAGCCCACAGCAGAAATCAATTTCCGAGGCTCCCTGAGAAAAGGGACGTACTGCGAACTCCGTTGATTTAGCTTTTAGTTTTATCGATGGAGGTTACCGCCCAAGGTCATAGAGGGACAAGCAATCGTCTCTATGCTATAGAAGATGCAGTCGCGAATTTAAAAATTACCAAGGGGGCAGCACCCCAAGAGTGAATGAAGTTGATTCGGCCTTCATCCATCATTAAGTCCGCCATCATTCACCCCATGGGAGGATCCCTTCCCTGACCCATTCCTCCACCATCCATCACCCCATCAATTGCAGTACTTGTTTACGGAAGCACGGGACCGCACTACGGCGGGGAACACCACTATTCTGGAATTTACATCTCGCTCACCCATGCACATAACAGCACTCACATTAAACTCATTCATATAACACAATTCAAGAAAGAAGACTATGAAAAAAGGAAGAGGAACAACCTGGAACAAGGAACCCACTCCCCCTTTAGGGGAAATGGATACAACGAAGAGAGTCCCGTTCAGGAGGCTCCCCGGCCATGCAGTTCCGGCCAAAGCTCAGGTGTGCCTGGTTCTATTTGAGGAACTTAAGGTTGCACTGATCCGTTTGATCGACGTAACCAATGGCTACATCGTCCTGTGCTCGGAAACGAACGACATGGACGAAATACTGTCCACCCGAGAAACGGAAGCCCTAAAAAAGATCGGGGTTGAGGCAAGAATCTCCACTCTTCCCCTGTTGCGGTTAATGGGAGCGTCATCTGCCGCAAGATCAAAGGCTGGGTTGGGGAAAAAACTACTGAGGAAATTAAGAAAGAGATTGAGAAACAAAACACATGGGCGACAATTAAGGAATTAATCAAGTTCAATAACCACAGCCATGTGTTTAAAATCCCTTTTCAGACCACCGAATGGCACAGAAAACAAAAAGAGATGGGCTCATAGCTTTCATCATGAAGATCCCATCTGAAAACATCGCCCTCTGCTCGAAAACGAAGGGATGAACGGAAGCCCTAAAAAAGATCTGGCTTGAGGCAAGAATCCCCCTCCCCCCACATGGCGGCCAATAGGAGCGTCATCTGCCGCAAGATCGAAGGCTAGATTGGGGAAGGAACTACCGAGGAAATTAAGAAAGAGATTGAGATACAAAACACATGGGCGAAGATTAAGGAATTAATCAAGTTTAATAACCTCACCCATGTGATTACACCTTTCAGACCACCGAAATGGCACAGAAAACAAAAAAAGATGGGCTCTTAGCTTTCATCATAAGGATCCCATCTGAAAACATCGAACAGCAAAATTTCTATAACATCCAAATGTGTTTTTCCTGTTACAAACTGGAAAATCATACAAGCCACTCTTGCCCCAACAAGGACAAGAAGCTATGCTTTGAATGCGGGCAAGAGAGTCATAGGTTTAAAGACTGTCTCAACGATCAAAAAGTGCCTAAATTGTAACAGTGACCACCGAGCTTTGGTACTAGATTATCCTAGAAGAAAAGAGATAATAAAGAAGAAGGAAGAACAAGCTTGAGCCCGTACTACCCAGAACTATGCGGCCGCAGCATCAAGACCCAATCAAGCAACCATAAACCAACCAACGATGCAACTCAACTCCGAATTGAGATCAAAGATCCTCACATGTGTCATCCGCGCCCGTATCGCTAAAATGGGAAGCCCAGGAAGGTACGAGAGTGAACTTAATTCACTACTACAGGCAAACAACCTGACTACAATCAAAGTACCCAAATCCCCGGACTCACTAAAAATACTCAATATGAGCACAGTCTCATCCAAACGACCACAAAAAGAAGAAAAGCAGGTAACATCTGATGAAGATTCAGATGATTCCGAAGAAGCGTCTTCAAGCGACTCGCAACCCGAAGTAGAAGAGAAAGAGATAGAACCACGAACGAGATCTCAGAGAGCCTCCAGGAGTAAATCGAAGACTCTCAGCCAACCCAGAAAGCAATTACCAAAGAGGAACAAGGGCATGTAAGTAATCCATAAAGAAACGAATAAAAATCCATCGTCTGCTGCTCAAAAGGTCCCTAACAGGGACCCCAGACTGAAGAAACGGTAGATTTGTCCTCATAGTGCGAAGAGATAGCTTAAGAATCTTGAGTATCAACACCGACAGATGGACCACGAAAAGAGTGCACTACGGTAATATTTTTCAACAAATCAATGCTGACATAATATTCATTAGGAGCACAGATTTAACACGGATAATGACATAATCAAGATATGGAACTATGACGTGTTGACAGTGAACCATTCCCAAGAACGATACGACGGAGAAGCCATTGCGATTAAGAAGGGAATAAAATTCAAGCAACTCAGGAAGATGATCGCTGCCACTGGATACCAATCCCCAAGCCGCGACTACTTGCCGAATGACCCTATCGCGAGTATACTCGGGCGAAGGGTCCCTACGATATTTATGGGGGACCTGAACGCATGATGTGCCGAGTCCGGATATGCTCGAAGCAACGGTATAGGCAGATGCTTAAATACTCTTCTGGATAGGAACATCGTCCAGAGACTGGGCCCCAACTTTCCGACCTTCATCACGGAAAGGAACGCCACCAAGCCGAACATCTGCTTGGCCAACTTCCTCTTACCCTTCAACTATCACATGATCCCTGAAGTGATACCTTGTAGCGACCATTTAGGTATTAATCTTTATATCAACGTTAACCCTATATTGATGCCATCACATAAAGGAATAATTACAGCAGGGCGAATTGGAATAATTACGAGTGAATGCTAAAAAAATACATCTCAGCGAACCTCGCCGAAGCGATGCTCGAGGAAATAGACGAAGAAATGGAGCGGCTAGAGGCCCAGATGATCGAAGCTGACAGAGAGTCGATTCCCAAAAGTACATACAGAATGAGCTCAACATACAAATGGACCGATCTTATGAAAGGTTTACACCGTCAAGTGAAAAGATTGTATCAGGTGAGCATCAACACGAGAACATCCCGTGATATAATGTAGCGTGTGAGAGAGATAAAAGAAGAACTAAAAATTCTAATTTACGAATAACAAGAGGAGAAATGGCATGAATCTATCGTAGAAATAGATAGCGGAGCAACACCAAAAGAATTCTGGGCGAAAATCAGGATATTGAGAGTAAAGCCCCAGAAGAAAAAGATGAAATTAGAAGACGACCAAGGTGAAATTAAATCAGAGGAGAATGAAATGCAGGAGATTCTCAGGAAATGCTGGGAACAGATTTTCAGAATCAGTGAAGAAGAAAATGAAGACTTCGACATAGATTTTGAAAATCAGATTATAGAAGAGCTGAACGAAGTCATTGGGAGGACGCATCCTAACCACCAAGTGAACAGGGAGGAAGGAGAAGAAGAAAGAGTGGCGCTAGAAGAACTAAAAACCGCGCTCCACTCCTTTAAGAAAAAAGCTCCACAGGACCCTCAGGTTTGACAAAGTTAAACTTCGCCAAAGCACTGGGATGCGTGCGGGAAGGTTTACTCAACATCTTTAATACCTGCCTAAATGTAGGCTACTTTCCCGACGCATACAAAACATCAAAAATGATCTTTATTGCCAAACCTGGAAATTGGGGGGAAACTCTTAGAGAAAATACTGAACAGAAGACTCGTCGAGCACTTGGAGGAAAATTCGCTCTTCAACGAACAGCAATACGGCTTCAGAAAGAAGAGAAGCACCGAGATGGCAATAAATGTCATCACGGAAAAGATTGCTCAAGCGAAGTAAAACAGAAGCTATATTGTAGATAGAGGAGAGTAGGAAAGGGGGCAAAGAAAAAATAATAGTGTAGGCGAGTTGCGAACAGCTTCCCGCGTCACTGGACCACTGTTAGCTAGCGGCGAATCCACTCGGCCATCCTGAGTCTTAAAAAAAGACTCATTCAAACGAAGCTTTTAAGCCACTATACAGCCGACATCCCAGAGCCAACCTACCCCACTAGCCTGAATATCCAGTTCGCCGATGAAATAAGTCAACTCATACATAGTGGACATAGAAACGTGCCTTGACAAGCTGGAATGTTGCCGAGGAAATAAGAAAAATCAACGATTATGAATCAAAATTGAAAATCCAAACTAATGGCGACAAATTTAAGATCGTCCCATTAAGAAGAAGAAAAACAGCAGATGTGAGAGTGGGGGATACGAGTTAGCCCTACACGAACGATTGCAACGTACTCGGGATGAACGTCACTTCTAACGGGTACAAGAAGCACGTCACAGAACGGATCCAAAAAGCATCTTTGGCAGTCAGAACTCTCTACAGCTTCAGAAATCTTATCCAAAGGAATAAAAAGAAACTATCTGACGCTAGTCAGACCCACCCTCATCTATCCCTCAGCATCTCTGTTGGGAGTCTCTAAAAAGAAACAAAAAGAAATTCAGAAAATACAAAATAAGTGTATGTATCTCATCACCAATTCACGAAGGAGAGATAGGAGGAAGCAAGTGGATCTGCACAAAGTGGTGGACATCAAACCGCTCAATAGGATCTTAAAGGAAAGATCGTCAGATATGAAAGAGAAAATTACAATGAATAGCAACGAGGAAATTAGAGAATCATTGCAGGAAACCAACAAGGTCCCAGTCGCGCAAGATTTCCAAGCAGCGTCAGTAAGCTCGGTGACGCAATTGCTCAATTTTTTTGCAAAGGAAAAAATTATCCATCAAAATCGATGATGAAAAGCAACCGATAACGACGAACAAAAACGATTTTACCTCAAAACAATGAAGACCACAACTACTTAGTGAAGACAATGAAAAATAAAAATTAAGAAAATAGGTAAGTACGAATCACGAACACACAAAACACGAATGTAAACAACCAACGATGAATATAACAAAAACATTTACACGTAAGAATTGATGTAGAAATAAAAAAAAACATATTACGGAATCTAAACAACCAAACTACACGTCAGGTTAACATTAAAAAAGCTAAATTAGTCAAAAAATCCAAAGGTTTGAACGCCTTATATATATATATATATATATATATATATATATATATATATATATATATATATATATATATATATATGTATATATATGCATACATACTTGTCTACATATATATATATATATATATATATATATATATATATATATATATATATATATATATATATATACAAAACAATGATAATAATACAAACAAAACAAACAAGGCACCTTTGCAAATCTTGCAACCCTAAGACTTCCTTATTCTCACCACTATTCCCAAACCCCACTATTCTAATACACCACTATCTCTCACACTCACATATTCACCACTTCTGCACAAAACAAACAAAACAAAGGACTGCTCAGACAGTTCATCGAATATACAACGTTAACTCAGAAGAAAGAGGAGAGGGAAAATGAATTCACAAACGTGGAATTTTTCCACTTTCTCTACGGGGAATTTAAAGAGAGAAAAATAAATTTTGAACTGTATATAGGTGCCACATGTCTGCCTAAACCCCCAACTACCCCCTTCTGAGGGGCAGCCAAGCGGACGTGAGCTGGATTGCCATTCAATTAGTCTCTTCCCAACTGTGTCGTTCTCTGTGATAGACATGATTGGGGTAACCAAGGAAAGCAGGTTTGAGGAGTAGCCCACTGTGGAACTCGGCGTCTGAGGCACTCGGACAAGGGGCAGAACTGTAACCTCCGGGAAAAAACCCAGGGTCGCCAGCCAAGACCATAGAGGAAAGTACACCCGTTTCTATGGTATATCAGGATGCAGTTATGATACCCAAACCCGCGAGGGGTGGCACCCCCGGTTAGCATTGTTTGATTCCACACTAACCAACAAAAAGTCTGCCATACAATCACACCTCGGGAGGGTCCACCCCCACCGGGTTCCCCCATAATCATTATCTCCCCATCCGGAAATATATGTTCACTAACGCTGCGCTGCTACTTGTAGGGGGTTAATCACTGACTCAACCCATTTAACGAGAAATCACAGCTTCAAAGAAGAAGACTCAAGATATTCAACCATCGTCTAAACACCAGAAGAAAAAGAGAAGAGGCTTGCTTATGTTCAACGCCAAGGTGAGTGGAGACCAGATAGAGAAAGAAGAATTCGTTCCAGTTCAGTTTTTATTTCGCTGCTATAAAATGGACCAGTACGCCACCAAAGACTGTAAAGAGCCTGATGAAACGTGCTCCAAGTGCAGCGAGAAGGGACATCACTAGAAGGACTGCCGAAACACCTACGGGAGGTACACCAACGGCGGGCAAGGCCACAGATTAATGGCTATGACATGCCCGGTAAAAAAAGAAATAATAAACAGAAAGAAAAATGACAAGAAACAGAAAGAGGTACGCAAATCATTGCTACCTGTGCGTAAGTACTACTTAAGCACAGGTAGCTAGAGCCACGTACAAAGAAACAGAATCAAAGAAAACATATTTGAAGATAGAGAACGAAGAGTCCACAAAAATTCTGACGTAGATTATCTATGCTCACGTTGGGAATCTAAACCCAACCTGGTTGGTTCGCAAAAGAGCTTAACCAAATGCTGGCCAAAAACATAATGAGAAAAATATGGTTCCTGGACGAGACTCCATCATGAGACGTCCTCCAGCTGCAAATGATATGGACACCAACAAGAAAGTAATAGAGAATGAAACTCAGGAACTTAAAGCTGCTGCACGAAAACCCAGACAGGTTCAACCTAATATTAAATTCACGACGAGAAGCGAAACGGTGAAACCGGTATCAACGGAATCCACTCACTACTCGGACTCTTCCGACTCAGAAGACCCTTAAAATAAGAAAATCAAAAAAGGGAAGAAAACCACGAAAATCGCTCGACGCGGACAGGATTAATCTCACCATTTATGCGTCAGAGAAATTCCCTTTCCCTGAAAATATGGACGAAACAAAAATTCTGAAACGGAGTAAATAAGAAAATATATAAATGTGAGTACGACGCATCGATCGAGGTTGAAGTGGTTGAGGAGGCCCTACTACGCTATAACGTTACTTTATACGAGGATTCGTGTGAGCAGGTCTCTAACACAGAATTAAAAAAAAAAGAGGAACGAAAGAAAAAGAAACTTCACCCAGAAACACCAGTAGAGAAAGACAGCATGGAGAACGTTAACAATAGATTGAGGATTCTGACACTCAACGTTAATGGATGGGAGGGGAAAGCAAGGGCATACGGAAACATATTCCGTGTGCTTGACCCCAACATAATACTGATAACGGACCACGATATTGACATCACAAGGGGTCAACTCAAAATACCAAGATACAGAGTGCTCATGAAAAATCACTCAGAGGAAAAGTTCGATGGTACTGCAATAGCTGTAAAAGGTAACCTCACGTTCAAATGTCTCCCATAATTGGACGAATCCTTTGTAGCGATACAACTTCCCACATTGGTGGGGATACTCACGATAGCTTCAGCCTATCAACCCCCTCGCCGAGCCTATCTACCCGCTAGAAACTTCTGTACACTTTTCGGGCACCGGAGAATGGCATTCTTAAGGGGTGACCTCAATGCCAGATGCCGAATGCCGGACTACTATGGTAGAACAAACGAAGGAGACCGAAACTTGGAAATGGTAATGGAAAGAAAAAATATCCAAAGGATAGGGCCGGATTTCCCGACCTACATCACTTACAGATAAGCAACCAAACCTGACATTATCATGAAAAGGGGAGGCTTCGCCTTCAACTACCATAGTAAGCCGGGCCCAACAATTCCCAGCGACCACATTGCGGTATTAACAACAATTTCACTCGCGCTGATCCAGCTACCAGTCACACCACGTAATAACTACACCGCCACCGACTGGGACCAATACAAGACTCTACTCCGACAATACGCCCCAGCCGACCTGAGCAAGGCTACATTGGAGGAGATACACGATGAACTCGAAAGAGGAAAGACTTCTATCATCAAAGCTGACCGCGAGTGTGTTCCCAAAAACGGATACAAAACGCTACCTAAGCCAAGATGGACAGAGGATATGAAGAGGATCGCACATGTGCATAGAGAAATGTACGAAGAGATTAAAAGGGAAGGTCCAACCGGGAAAGAAGCGCGCTACTACGCCGGCTGAATTCCGAACCAAAGGATGCAATAAACATCCAACAGGTTGAGATCTGGGACAACCTTATAGCCAGAATAGACAGTGAGCTGTGCCCCACCAAATTTTGGCACCAAAGAGGATGTGAAATATATAGAGCACCCGGCGGTTCTGGAGGGAAGATTCCGAACATACTGGGAGAAAGTCTTCTCTATCACCGAAGAAGACAACGAAGAGTTCGACCAGGAATTCGAAGGCCGTCTGATTGACGATCTGAATCAGATAATATACCGCACGCATCCACACCACCATAAGGAAGAGAGATAGTTGACCCTGGTCGTCCAATAACAAAAGAGAACGTCATGGCCACTGTAAAATCCTTCAAACAAAAGGCACCAGGCTTACGGGCATCACCAAAAGCAATCTGGAAAATGCCCCACAGCACATCATTTAGGGAATCTCCAACATCTTTAACGCTTCCCTGAACACGGTGCCTTCAGGCCCAGAGGGAGGAGGGCGCTGGGAAAACTCAGGGGAACCAGGCCTCGCTCTCCCCGACTGGTCGGGGGTGGGGAGGGGCACGGGGATCTAAAACTTTTTCTTCCACTTTCTCAACTATTCTAAACATTTTGTTTTACTTCATTATTATTCAGAAGAGCAGGTTCGGACTCTGCACCTTGTTATTTTTAATAACTTCAGAATTACTGCGGCTTTTTTTTCTGTTGGATATCTTCAGCAATCAGTTTCACAATATCTTGTTTATTCTAATCGCAGCACTGAAATTTGTTGTCTCTCTCGAGAATTTCTTCAGGGTTAGTTACTTTATTTACCTTATCCAAAGCATTCGTATCATTGTCGGGAGGAATGGAGGTGTTTGATTGTCAAAAACCACAATATACGAAGCAATTCTGAATGGTTATACTTTTAATCCTACGTTAACTATTAGCCAGAGAGTCGATTGTCTGTAATACATTTATTTGGGAACTGACATCCTTTGCAGAAGAATCTGAGGTCAAGATGGAGACTTATCGATCGCTTTAAGAACATATTACAGCAGGATGGATCGGTATTCCATTTTTGGATTTAAAGAAACTCAGTTGAAGTATCGCCGTTTGGCAGATTTCCCAAAGCCAGCAGTTTTTTTTTTGTCATTGCAGGACATTTTTGCTCAACAAAGTACTGCCATGCATTGCATTGCTCTGTGTCTAGAACAAATTGGTTTCATCAGCAGTATAAAATTTATCGGATGAGTATTATTTGAGAATGTTTGGCAGTATTAATGCCTTCCACAATTTGGCCTAGGATACCTCTAAACTAGCTTTTTCGCCATGCGTTTTTTGGTATTTAATTCGGTGACGAAATTTCTAACTAGAAAAACAGACATCAAAAGCATGAAGATTAGGGAAACCAAGTTCATTGATTCCCATTTATTTCTTAATAACAGCTTCAAACCATCTTTTTAGAGCCATGTCAACATCAGGATTATTAACAGTAGGTTTTCTCTTTCTTGTCCTGTGCTACTACTGGTATTCAAAACGAAGTCTCTCTTCATTCTTTAGCAGACGCTCAATTGTGGTCTTTGCTACTATCCAGGCTATTGATAATTCTCGATGATCGATGGTCCTATTGTAACTTTTTATTTTGTCTAAAAGTGAAATATTTTCAGCTGCAATCAATGATTTTCTTGTTTTGAGCATTATGAAGGCAAAACTCTACATCAAAATTAAAGAACTCATTTAAGGAAAGATGTTTATCCACTAATAGCTACAAGTTGAATGACTCAGCGACTCAATGGGTTGCGTTCTAATAAACATGTGCTATAGCGCCATCGACAAAGTTGCACACTTGAGACCAGCACACAATAGATGACGCTTTTAAGCCTTTCCTAATTTTACGTTTTCCTAATTACTGTATTTTATTTCAGAATTTTAGGCCTTTTCCAATATTTTGTATTCATAATTTCTAGATTTCACTGAATAGTCTGTGCTAAGAACATTTTAGTTGATAGTCTTGTTTTAATATAGCTATTCTAGTGAATATCTCGCTTAGGCTACCTCCCATCGATGTAGACAGAACCTTATGTAAACAGAAACGCTTAGCATCATTTTTTTTGTATTAAATAAAATTAAATATTTAACTGCCATGAATAGCTGATGCATTAATTTCACACACATTAAGGTTTGTCAATTAAGAACAAAACATTCATCCCAAACATATTTTCTATGACTTACGCTGAATAGATAATGGCTTCATTGGATTTTCCTCTCAAACTTTCATGGATTCTAGAAATAAATTTTGGCTGGACAGTAAAATATTAAATGTTGTAAACTTAACCTTTAGCTGCAAACAACTAAGGCACTAATATATATATATATATATATATATATATATATATATATATATATATATATATATATATATATATATATATAGCTGATGCATTAATTAACTGTATAAGAAAAATATAAACGTTCTTATTTCTTAAAATAATGTCACCGATGTCATTTTCGCCTTCCGGGACTTAATAATAACGTAGTTATTCATTTTGCGAAAAAATATTACTTTGGTAAATTTGAATCTTTTGCTACCAAGTTCCGGATTTCCTTCAACTTTTGGCCTGACGAGTTAGCCACCAGCATGCTACGTTATTTCAGTAGACGATCTGTGGGTGTCTCTTCTGACAGATTGGCGTGTTTCGTTATATTTCTGTCGGTTCGCGCATGGCTGTTTCAGCAGTTGATATGTTAGAATGGCGTGCAGTGTTTGTTGTAAGTCACAATACGGAATAATATTCGAAGTATTTGAGGATGATATTCAGGTCTTATAAATATAGAGGGCTCACAGTGTAATCCCGTGAGTTGTTAAATGCCATACACGCTGCAGGAATTGCAAATTTAGGTAAGATCGAAATTTCTTTTACTGTAATAGAATTGTAAAGGATTCGAATGGCCGTAAAACCACATGCAAAATTTTGGTTAGCGTGTTTAAGGGCACGTGACTTTCTGCGCAACCTTTGTTTCAGCAAGAAACTGAAGAAAATGTCGAACTTAATAGCAAAACGTGCATTAACTGGAAAAAGTTGCTGTTCTGAGGTTTGTGAAGATTGGCTAGGCCGTCAAGATAAAACGAATGGTTCAGGGCCTATTGTTGAAATTGACGAATCTAAATTTGGACGATCGGACTGAGAGGCAATGTGTATTTGGTGCCTTTGAACGTGGAAATAAAATAATTGCATTAGTACCTGTTGATAAACGCGATAGTGAAACTTTACTTTCGATCATACAAAGCTATCTACCTGAAAGAACTACCATTTATTCGGATGAATGGCGTGCCCACTGTAAATTAAGTGATTTACATAGGTTATTACCACGAGGTGATAAATCACAGCTTACATTTTGTCGACCCTATCTGTCAACGGTTTAATTCTCAGAACATTGAAAGACTTTGGCAAGATGTCAAAAGCTGTGTTCTTAGGGAGGGAAAAAAAAAGCGTATTACGTGAATATTTCGCCCGTTATTTATTTAATAGGGGATACCCCGCCTACACCAGTTTCTTCTAGAGGTGGTAGATCTGTAGTGGCATGAATTTAAAAACAAATGAGGTCAGTTTTTCCTTAATTTCTGTCTGATTTTATTAGGATAGGTTAGGTCTAAGTTCAGGGTAGGTTAGAATAGGTTAGGTAAGGCTAGGTTGGGTCTGATTCGGATTCTGGATCATTTAAATGATTTTGAAGATGTGTTTTTCTTATACATACTTTTCCTATTATGGACCTTGAGTCAATTATGGGAAAAGTCTGCATTTCCGGGAAAAACGAGCGTCAGGTCTGAGAAGTACACATAAAACTGTACAAGAAAACACATTTTTAAATTCTTAAGAAGAAATTTTTAAAGCGAATATATATATATATATATATATATATATATATATATATATATATATATATATATATATATATATATATATATATATATATATATATATATATATGTAAATAAAACCACTGTGAGGAGCGTAGTATTTATTATCTCGAGACCAGCTTCGGCATGGAGTTTGTCATGCCAGCCTCAGTCGAACACTAAGAATACATACCATCACACCAAGTGTACAATATATATATATATATATATATATATATATATATATATATATATATATATATATATATAGTTTAAAGAGATCCAATTGGAGTTCCTAATCAGGGGGCGTGAATTTAAGTTCATTAAGGATATCTTTTAAAATTAGATCTTGAAGTAGGGGCTGCATTTAGATTGCCCATCCGAAAGGTTAAAGTTGGGGATTTCATCTATAAGGGTGGATTCGAATTCACCCTTATAGATGAAATCCTCAACTTTAACTTCTGTTTCAGAGGCAAGACTGCCAAATGGGGTTCCGAATTTTCGAGAACAAAGCCTTTCAAATATTAGCTCTCTCAGTGTTTGTAAATTCTGCAAGCTTGATGAACGGCATCGAAAAGAAAAGAATTTAATGAAAGTCATGGCTAGTATGGAAAACAAAATTATTGCTTTTGAATTAAAAAGATTTAAATTTCATACAAACAAATATTGATGGCAAAGTTGTCAGTAACCAACGACCATCTCTAGAAATAAAGAGAGAAAACAGATTTTTAGCTCTGACTGAAAAAAGGAAGGGAGGACATATATTTAATTAGAGATTATATAATTATAAATCAAATTGATTTTTTTCCGTGCTAAGAACACTAGAAAGCGGATATGGAAAGTTAGCCAGGATTTATAAAATAGTAACTGAATTGATTGAAAATTTAAGCTTGAAGAACAAAAATTCCCCCTTAATTTCTCAGGTTGGGACAAATGATGTATTTTGTGAAAGAAATTTCCCTGGAACCGAAAGTTATTAATGACTATACAGAAATGGTGTGAAACATTAAATAAAAAACAGACAGCAGATAGGTTGTGGGCATAGTACCCAGAGTGAAAATTAAAACTGAAACTTTTAGTAAAATAACTGAAATAAACGAACGAATTCGATGAATACACAAAAGTGAGAATGTGAATTTTGTCAATTTTTAGCTAACTTGATGGACAACAAAGAATATTTTCCTCACAATCTTAGTTCGGAAGGCAATCCAAAATGTGAGGATAGGATGAACTTGAGTTTGTACGATATCCTCGACAAGAAATGGTCATTTAATACTTCCCTACCTCTTCGGTAAACGATACAAGTTCAGAAACACAGGTAATCAGGTAATCACTTAAAAGCTATTTTGTTTAATGCTAGAACAATTAGGAATAAAAATTCCGATCTAATAGCCTTGGTAACATTAGGAAAAAAATAACATAATAGCCATCACAGAGACGTGCATCCATGTCATTCAAGACATTTTAGTATTGAATTTCAATTGCAAGGGAATAAAATGTTTCATAAAGACCGTGTTGGAAACTTGCGTGGAGTTAAGCTAAATCTTGAGATATACATGTATGTATATTTAACTTACAGAAAGCCCCACCAAACCTTAAATATAGATCAACGATTCTATATCAAATATTATTAATAACAAACTACCTCTAATTATTGGTGATTTAATTGCGGACGAGTAAAATGGTCTACGAAAGCTGCCGAGTCTGAAGGTCACATATTACCTAATTTTACATATATATGATTACTAGGGCCAGGAAAAATATGCATTTAAAATATGTTCCATAAGCATGCTCTATATGCATTTAAAATGTGCATGATAAATATGCAGTTTCATTTAATTATATATCTGTGGATTAAATGTAGTATTAGATAAAAACCAGGATAATAAAGTTGAAAGCGAGTGCATTTTAATTTATATGCAACCAACATTTATATAAATGCGTTACATTAAATTATGATATTGGTGCTTTAGATTCTCAAAATGGAAGCTTCTCCTGTTGTCTGCTAGGATATTCTTGTATTGAGGGAAGACTTCCTCTACGTCACAAGATACGACAGAAGCATACTGTAGACACAGGAGGTCATCTGGAGTGTTGTCCTCAACACATTATCACTGGCGCTGTTGTCGATGTTGAGTGATCTCTGAACTGATTTCAATGTTGCGAAGCATTTGGTTTTTGTCATAATTTGTTTATATTTGGTTGAATATTCTGGGTAGATTAAACTATCCAACTAGTCTTCAATTTCTTTTAAAAATTGAATGGCAGTCTTGAAAGCAGGGCCTCTTTTCTCTAGTTTTGTAATAGTAGATGGTAGCGATGCAAAGTTAGCTGCAATATAAAGCAAATTTATGTCGTTTAAGGTTTGGGTTTTCAAATTTTTCTGACAGTCAGAAATACATTACACATTTAATGGGTCAAATGAAGCAATGATCTCACTAATTTCATTGTAATGATGAGCGTAGTTTATTGCTACCTCAATCCATGTAATGGAAGGTGATGGTGGGAGGTTCATGTCTGCATGCATTTCTTTGAACTTTTCAACTTTGGAGGGTGCTTTTAGAAATGTTTTCTTTACGTTTAAAATGAGAGATCATTCACATCGTTGTACTTGAACCTTGCAAGCTCTGCTATTCTATGCAAGGCATGTGCAAGAAAAGTTACATGTATCATTTTTGGAAACAATTCGTTTAAGCTCCCCATGGCCTTGTATATACATATACGGTGCTGCATCAGTACAGACTAGAAATACATGCTCGTAATGTACGTTGTTGGGCCAAAGCTGGTGAATGGAGTCATTGAAAAAAGCTGCCATTGTCGAATGATTCACTTTTTTTAATGTACTTACATTAAATAAGTAAGACTTATCCTTCTCTTCCTCCACTCCCAAAATACCAAAAAACAAAACAAGCAACACATCTTTACTCCACATCTGTAGAAGCCCATATTTTCTTTTGTCTTTTTTCTCAACGAAGACGTTGTATCTTCGAATGAGTTTGATATATAGTGTTTCCTAATTATAGAAAGGGATCTGTCATTTTCATGTGTGTGTACTCTTCCATAAATGTCTTCAGGGATTCAAGGTTCAACTTGTTTAATGGAATGTCAGCCTTAATGAATGCCTTCGTTATTTTTATGTTAAATTCCTGCTGATGTTGACACTGAAGAGTAGATGTGGATGATCCCGGTATCTGCTGGTATGACGTCATGTTGTCGGACGGCTCGGTCATGCTTGTTGGTCTTGAGATGCTGAACAAGCTGGTACTTCTTCTTGTACGACACTCTGTAACGACAGTAAATGTACAACAAATCTCTATCAATTACGCCAAACTCGTTATATCCTTCTGCATACATATGTAGCAGTTGAGAAGGAGTTTTCTTGACCTTGGGCATCTTGATGTAATACAGAGTTCTGTCCAGGCGTTCGGACCTCTGCGTGCTTGTTATGCAAGATTCCAGAGAGAATGAATCGAGGGCCGCTGTTCCGACCCTGATGTTAAGTTAACCCATGCGCAATACACACCAACCGAGTGGTTGGTTCGAAAAGGTGGTGCTCAACCGGAGAAATATTTGACAATACATAACATAATAATGAGACATCTTATAATATGTGTTACCTATAGTACGTAGTATAGAAGGTGATGTAACAAACTAAGCTAGGCCTATTCATTCAAAGAACAGTTAGATATTTGAGAGAGAATTAGTTTATCATGGACCTCCATATCACTTCATTTCTTCTTCTCATACATACCAACATAGTAATATAGCCTAAAAGTAACCATTTAGGCAAAATATAAATGAACGAAGTTATTATTGTAAACATATTAATTATATTGCTTATATTTGAATGATTTATTGGAATTATTGGTGGAATGATATGCTGCATATGAGGATAAGGTAATTCATATGCATTTTAGAAATGCATACGTTTATATGCACATGCTAAAACGATTTTGTCCTTCCCCTAATGATTATCTTTTAACCCAATGCGTGAGATAACCTACAGGAGGTGAACATATCCTGGATATACGAGTAGTTTTAACTACAGAGTGATTTGATTGGCCTTAACTGTAAATCAAATACCAAAGAATTTTTGGCACTAGTAAACAGTAGGAAACCAATCAAAGGTAGGATTGGACTAATTAGTGAAGGGGATATAAATTTTTTTTAATATGACATCAATCAACTGGCTAAGTGGTCCATGCATTAGGAATTTGCCATTAAATCTAGAAAAATGCAAAGTAATGCACATTGGCAATAATAATCCCTGAGCTCAATACTCAATTTGACAGATCAATGCCAGTCACAGAAAACGAAAAGGACCTCGACATTTATGTTTCAATTGATCTAAAATCTTCGCAGCAATGCATATAGGTAGAAAAGTAGACTATAAAATTACTAGCTTACATTAAAAGGCATTTAGTTTAGTAAAAACGACATAATAATTTTAATTATGTATAATGCATTGATAAAAACTCCACAATATTTGAGAAAAGAATTTTAAAGATTGGAAAAAATTCGAGCCAAGGCCACAAAACTAATTCCATATCTAAGAGATTATAATTATGAAATGCGGCAAGAAAGGGTAAACCTATTTAGCTTAAAAACTAGATGCGTGAGAGGACAATTAATTGAGGGTTTTAAAATATTGAAAGGAATTGATAATGTGGACCATTAAATCTGGTTTGAAATTAATAAACCTTCTAAACGTGACACTGGAGTGAAAGTTGTTTCTAAGACATTTCGGATAACTGCTAGTAGATTTTTTCTCTTTTCAAACAAAATAGTTAGTGTCTGGAACAAGTTATCGGAGGAAATTGTTTCTAGCAATAACATAGAAACATTGAAAAAATATTTCGATAAAGTTATCAAAAACTTATAGTGGTAAAATCTAAATTCAAAGGACGGTCTTAAATTTCCAATTACTATCCAAATTCCTAGTTGTAGTCTTTATTTCATCTTGACTATGTATCTTTTCAAATTTTCATACTCGCTATCACGGGCGGGAGAGATGGGTGGGAAGAGCTTTCGTCTCTACTATCCAATTTTCTCATACTCTAAATATAAAGGAATATATATGAGAAAGTTTAAGGTCCATCCCACAAAAGGCACCTTGTCGTTTAGGGGCGTAGGCTCTATATAAGGTGCATACATTCTTGTAACTCCTTGTAGCAAACACTCATTCTTTTTCTCCGTCTCTTTTTCTGAATATATATATATATATATATATATATATATATATATATATATATATATATATATATATATATATATATATATATATAATTTTATTGCCCACTTTTGTCACTATATCATGTCCATTCCTCGTTGGTTTTCCTCTCTGCATTCTCGCTGTATTGATGTTTTTCTAATTTAAGCTTCATGCTTCCAAATTATTTTTTTAAGCATATATTAGAACAACATTTTTTGTGCATATTTTAATCTATATTTTTATCTATTCTGTAGCACTGATGATAGAATTTGTTTTAATCCTAAAATATATGCAATAAATGTTACGAAGTCCCCATCAATTCGTTCCCCCTTATATTAGAAGCCATCAGGAAACATTGAAGAAAAAAAAACCCGTCGTAAAATGTTGGTAAAGTTATTTCATGATGTTGACTTTCTCATTTTATGTAAGGCCTTTAGAGTGTTTCCAAAATTTCTTCTTTTCAATTATACAAACTGCGCCTGCAGAATATCCACCACTATAAAACTACTCAACTAAAGTTCTTAATAACGAAATTCCTTTCAAGCGCAAACATGTATCTATTGTTAACAAATCCATTCAAATAGCTTCTAATGAATTTTACTCAAGCCTGTCACATATATTTTCGCTATACTCGTATGTCTCTTTTGCGTGATAAATCTGTTACGGAATTTTCCTCTAAAGTTAAAGAGACTCGTACATGTAAACTATAGAACTTTAATATCTATAACCAACTCAAACCACGTAACCCAGATAAAGTTATATTCAATTATTCCACAAGAGTTTTAACTAAGCGTGAATAGTTTTCTCAGGCTTCGGACTATATTTTCGTCTGCCCATTTTTAAGCTTTCATATTTTCGCTACTTCCTTAGTTTTGAGATGCTTATTAATATTTTGGTCTCCTACCAAATTGCACCTAACCATAATTTTTCCGTTTAGCCTTAAGATACTTTTACCATTTTAAGCCCTTTTGAAAATACTTCCCCTCGATATTTACAAACCTGACAGAGGTGGTGGTGTTGTCGTTCAGATAAGGATTCGTATCTCATCAAAATCTATCAGATTCTTTCAGATTCTAATAAATTTCGAAAGGTTACTATTACTGTACAGTCTTACACACTTAAAATTAGGGACCAAATTAATAGGCTTCTTAAGAAGTTAAAGAATTCGAAAGTCTTTCTTCAAGATGTGTATAACATTTTGTTTTGTTCTGGATCTTCATCTACGATTCTTTACGGTCTTTCTGAGTCCATAAAACTGATATACCTTTAAAGATTTTTTACAGCATATAAGACCCCTTCATTTACACTAGACAAGTTTATAGTCCCTTTTAACCTACAATGAGTTTACTAATGAGTTCACTAATATTTCACTTTCTGAAACGATTCAAATTTGTATCAATTGTCTCTTCCGTAATTCTATCCACGTAATAGGTCTAACAAAGACTTTGCTGTTTGTAATTGATTTATTTTTATGGTATTTTGTAATAACAACTTGAGGGGGTTGAAATGGATTTTCCTTTTGGTCCTTGGTTAGTGTCGTAGAATGAGGTCAAGTTAACCCTTTCTGCGTTTCTCAGCCAAGGTCGATGACGGCTATGTGCGTGGGAGATTTATAATACAAGCAGAGTGCAAATTAATTGAATGTAGGTTGGCCAAATAGTCGACTATCTTGGAGGTTCCGGGACAATAGAAAAACTTTACTAATATGCAAATTAATATTCTTTTGCAAGATTAAAAGGGGTTTTAAAACAAGCTATATACACATTAGACGGACAGAGGCTCAGCGGCTAAATCGGGGAAATATTTTACGACCAAAATTACATGTGATTTTCGTTGTTCGTACAGTAGCACTGTATCATATGTTTGGGCAACAAGGCGCACGCTTTACTCCTGCTTTATGCAGTATATGGGCAGATCTGAGCGAACTGGTCTTCACCTTATGCACATAAAAGTTGTTCTAATACATGCTTAAAGAAATATTTGGGAGGCATGAAGCTTTAATTTAAAAAAAAATATATCAGCTTAAGTGATTGAATAAACTAAAGTATGACATGGAAATCATCACTTCATCACTAACTATAATTTAAGAAGGGAATTTTTTTGAGTATTTGAATAATAATTTCATCTTAGTTTGGTTATGACTTATGTTTTTTTATCCAAGTTATTTATAATAATTCTTTTATAATATCAACCAGGCAATGGCTTCGCCGGGGGAGGTGGGGGGAGCTTGAACTTCGCTACTAAGATTAAAATTTTTAAAAAATGCAGCCATGGTTGAATTTTTATAAATTTCCTGAACTTCGCCAATTATAATAATTTTAAAAAAGAACTCTAAACTAAATTTTCCCCCTTTCAAAAAATCACGTTGATAAAATATAGTTATAGAAGAAGATATATAAAAATAAATTTTCTGAACTTCACCATTTCTAATTCTTTTGGTTTTGAAAAATTGACAAAATTTCGATACTTATATTTATTTCCGAACTTCACCATTTTATTTTTTGATATTATAAAAGAATTATTAGAAATAACTTTGTTAAAAAAAACGGCGCAATAGTTGTACTATTCTTAATATTTTCACTCCCTGCCTTAAAAAGAAGGCAATTGGGATCATTCGTAGAATTTAAATGCATAAAAAGTCTATGGCCTTCATTCTACCATACTTTCCTTACATTTGCTACATCCAAGAAGGGTAACACAGTTTCTCATTTGAGTGAAGTTAAGCTACATTGATTGCGGTTAGTTGGCGGATGAATTCAAAATTTGAGGCAACATTGCTGCTGTTTTAGCAACCATTGTTCGGATACCACGTTAATTAAGACCCTTTATATGACCCTATTACTGATACGTAAAGAGGAAATATTGATCAGTAAATAAACAAGGTCAACATATCTAAGTCGCCTGCTCTCAATTATTCTGGCTTATGACTATATGATCTTCAAAACTTTCGATAATTCCCGGACTAACTTTGGAACGACCTTGGCAATTATATCATTCGAAAGAAAATGTAAAACAACATAAGAGATTCAAATTTCCCTAGAATCGGCCGAATAGTTACGGTGTTATTGCCAAAAACTTCATTGAAAATTAAAACGGTTATCGTGCGACCGACTGACTGACGACATACGGACGAACAAATAACTTATAACTTATAGACGTGACTAAAAATAAGGATGGACTAGAGAGAAATCAAGGATAACAAGACTGCTTAAATGATCTCGAAAATGCACTTAAGTACGTCCGAATACACCCAGAAGGGTCCTCGGAATCACATGAACGCAACTAAACGTAGAACCTCCTAACAAAGCCAATGAACTCCAGACAAGAATTTGTGATTTATACCATGAGGAGTGGATGATGGGTACAATGAGGAGTGGATGATGGGTTGTGTACTGAATGCCCTCAACCCTCGGGTGGATTGGCGGGTTCGCGTGTTTCGCCCACTGACGTGTTAGATGGAGGATAAAGCGCCGCTGCATATATTTGGCCAAGGGCATTGGGCAGATCTCTTCGCCAGAAAGGAAGTTGCCTGTTTATATGGGGCAAGTTACTTGAAAATTTGTTTGGGGGATATAGAACTACAGAACTACAGAAATAGGAACCAGCAAAGACCCTAAGGTCCGCTCAAGGCCAGTCCGCTTACACATTCTAACGTTAGTGTATCATGCTTTTTTTTCATGTTGTTTTTTTTGTTTTATATATATATATATATATATATATATATATATATATATATATATATATATATATATATATATATATTAACTATTTCAACTCTACGGTACACACTTATCTACATGTGTACCCTTGACATGCAGGTTTAGCTATCCCTCAAATACACTAGCATATTCGAACCGGGAGGGATGGGGGGGGGGGGGTGATAGGACAGTACTCTCTTCTCCCGCATGCGTCGCCTGCTAGTGATGAAAATTATATACTTATAGGACAGACAGAAAAAGAAAAGGGGAATTCACATTCACTCCATGCATGGATGCGTCGCTGGCATCTTTCTATTCATCATTTCATTTTAATCCTCAATTCCTTATGGAGAGAGAGAGAGAGAGAGAGAGAGAGAGAGAGAGAGAGAGAGAGAGAGAGAGAGAGAGAGAGAGAGAGAGAGAGAGAGAGAGAGAGAGAGAGAGAGAGAGAGAGAGAGAGAGAGAAAGAGCGAGAGAGAGAGAGATAGAGAGAGAGAGAGAGTTACATAGAGTTACATAGATACACAGATCACACGGGCCTTACGGCCCAGACTAAGGTGATCTGATCTTAAATCTACTGCCACTTACACATAGAATAGTAGAAGTCAAGGATAGAAAAGTTTTAGGCTCTTCAGAAAAGAATTTGTGATTTATACCATGAGGAGTGGATGATGAGAGAGAGAGAGAGAAAGAGAGAGATAGAAAGGTACAAAAATGATACATAGTAGTCTGGGTGTACATGAATGCATCGGATATATGCGTACACTCGTGGCAATATGGGACTTTAATCAGTTATTGTAACATTTCAGGAGATCGTATGTAGATGACAGGCGCCGCGTAACGTAGAATTAGGCCCCTAACCTTGTTTGGCGTCTGAATTTTGATATATGTTGGGAAAAAAAGAGGTATTAGTTACACGCTTTTATTCTTAGAATTGACGAGTGCAATAATAATAAAAAAAATATAAATTTGTTTCCTATATGTTGTAGTTACTAGATTTCTCTTAGGGTACCAGAATGGATTTAACGACGATAAATCTGGGAGACATTTTCAAAATTTCCTCTTTTTTAAAAATTTAAAACAAAATAGCGACGGGGCCGTAGCGCACAGACAGTTTTTAATGAGAGATTTATATAAAAAAAAGCAAAAATACTTGGAAAATATAGTCGCAGATCCTCCTTCCAAGTATTGTGACGCAGAGGTCGCAGGTGATCGTACTCCTCCAGATGTCACTTGCCGCATGGTACACCATGATACAACTGACAACCCCTCTCTTACAGGGGTCTCGGCATTTTAGTAAGCTTCCAACGAGGTTCCCAACCCGTTTGGGCCTATGGACCCCTTAATTCTATTTTACATAAAAACAAAAACAAATAAGTATAAAGGATATTAAAAACTATTTGTATTCAGGTACAATATTTTTTGTCAAATCCAAAATATTTGTTTTCGGATGAATTCAAATTCCATTATAAAATTCATCAATAAAATGGAAAATATATCCTTAACTCCATAATTTAACTTGGTGAATTTTTGAAATTTTTGAAAATGTTTTTTTTGCTTAGTGAACAAGTAACCTTTCATGTTTTTGAGTTTAAGTTTATTTGAAACTTTTATTCGCAGGGCTGTTTTTTGTATGTTTCGAGCTTTTATCAAAGTTCTTTCTAAGAGTTCAGAAAAAAATAAATATAATTATCGAATGATTTGGAATGAACAAACATACAAATCGTGAAGTTAAAAAAATGTGTTAAAATTAGGGCTTTGGCGCTTTTTTACTATCGTTTCGGATATAAAACAAATTTAGATGAAAAAAGAGATCTGACGAAGGTTTTTCTATAGATCAAACCGGGTGAAGTAACTTAAAAAAAAGGTTTCAGGGTGTCTATGTTGAAAAAGGTGTTTGGAAAATTCTCAACCATATATAAATCTTCAAGGGATAAAGACAATATAATAAAAGGTGAAATAACTTAAAAAAAATGTTTCAGGGTATCTATGTTGAAAAAAGTGTTCAAGGTGTTAAAATAAAGAATCTATAAAGGGGATTAAAAAAAGCGAAACCAAGTTCTTTCTATAAGAAAGAATACGAAGTATGGCTTGTGTAATAATATTTTTTTAAATGTAATTTAACTGGATAAATTAAAATGATCTATTGGCCTAACTATAATTTAGGCTTAGGTTGTCCCTCTAAATCTTAACATTTTCCTCTGGCCCATTCAAATCTGCCATGGCCCCCAGTTGGGAACCGACCAGCTTTTGCTTCTCATCCAGAATGAATGCAACGTTTCACTACATTTCTAGAGTCATCGAGGTCTCATCACCTTATGTCCTCTATCCGATTTATCTAGATTTCTACAAATTACTTTACCACATAACTGCACTAAAATTACCAATAACTATATAGTTTAGGGAAATTTAAGCTACAGGAGTGAATTACTAAATTTCCCGTTGACCAAGTGTTCCCTTGACTTTACCCATAACAGTAAAGTACCAAATTCTACCAAAATTCGGCGAATTAGATTGTTTCTAGTACTAGTTTTGCAACGAAGTGCCAATTTTTCATAGTATGTGTTCACAACGGATTTTTACGTTTTGGTAAAGGTTTTTCACCAATCTACAGTCGCTTTGTTATGGCTTTACCATCGATTTACTTCCCCTTTCATACAGGACTTACTACCGATTTGCACATTCATTTATGCAGGTTTTACACTGATTTTCATTTCCTTTAGACAGATTTCACGAACCATTCTCATTCTTTTGTACCGGTTTTCACTCCTGATTTGCATTCCACTTTGTACGAGTTTTACTACCAATTTGCTCTGATTTGTATCCATATTTTACCACAGCTTTGCTTTACAGTACGGGTAATACTACCTATTTTCCCTCTTTTACCAATTTGAATTCATTTTGGTAAGGGTTTCACTACCGATTTACCCTCATATTCATATCGTGTTTATCATCAAGTATTTGGGAGGTCGAGGTTTTACGACTGGTTTGCACTTTTTATTATACTGATGGTAACACCAATATTTTTGTATAGGTAAAGCTAGCGATCTACCATTAATATGATACAAGATTCCAACATATTTCTTTTTATAAGTTTTTCTAATCTTTCTCACTTTATTATCTAGATTTACCACCGACTTCTTTTTCTTTTGGCACGGGTTTTACTACTGATTTGCACTTTTTGTAAACCTGTTTTACTATTCAAATTATATTTCAACCTGTGGATTTCCCCTCTTTCCTATCCTCACTGTCTGTCAATTTTTAACACAAGTCTACCAGTTTCATATTGAGTACCTCAAGGTGTTGACCACCGTTTATGACCTCGTTTTCCAAACTTTATTAGACGGCCGCGACTTGTGACTGTGTGCTGCAGTGTCTCCCTCGCTTTGAGGCGAGGGCTTTGGCATAAGAGGGTAGCTTTCTCACACTCGTCCGAGCTCGGACCTTCTCCCACTTGGGGAGAGTAAATAAAGCCTCTGGTTTCCCCCCCCCCCCCAGAGTGTTGGGCAATTTTTGGGAGGGGGGTTTGTAGGTCAGTGAAAAGAGGGAGTGAGCACACCTTTTAAAATTCGTAACCCTTCGAGGATTTATACAGGCTACTCTCCCCCTCGCTCGTCTTCTGAGGAGACCGGACACCTTCAACGAGTGCAGAAGACAAGTGGACAACGAACAACTTTAAACTTTACCAACTTTCGTCTGCGTTCTTCAAACTTCTCTTTACACTTTTCAACTTTAATTTTCCAACCTATTTATTATTTTATCTGTTACTATGTTTTTCGTAAGTAAAATTATTCTCGTATCAAGCAAACATTTAACGTTAAAATATCTATTGCGTTGATTTAGTAACAGACTTGCAATTGTTTAAAATTCCATTGACTGCAATAATGCAGACTTATTCAATATATTATCTAAACAGTGATTTTTAACCAGGGTGCCACGGGGGCAAACAAAAAAATCATTTTTAAAATGCCTAAATTGCAAAAAATATGTAGTTCAAACATTTTTCCAAAATTCTCCCGACACTTGAAAATATTTTGAAATTAGCTTCTATGCATTTTGCAACATAAAAACAACGAAAAGAGAAAGATTGCAGACAATGAATGAAGAAATGAGAGTTGTCCTCTCAAGTATTCGTCTCAATATTAAAGAATTATGTGATACTCATCGAGCTCAAATTTCCCATTAAACTTTTACACTTAAGATTTTTTTTTCATATTTTATGTCTTATTTCGAATAAATTAGGTTAAATGCCAATCGTGGTTAATTTTTAACTCTTTCCACGTAATTATGTATTTATACGTAAATTATATTATAATGGGGTGCTGTTGCTGCTTCTAGATAGCAATTTGGTTGCTACCATGATAAAAAGGTTGAAAACCACTCATTTATACCTTTAGCTATATTTCTATTTTAACTCCATTTCCACTAGCGAGGGAATGTGAGAACTAACACTGTTTTCGGGATCCTCTGAAAAAGGCAACGATCTTTTTCAAACCGAAATTAATTAATTTTTGATGTTTTATTCTTTTTGCATTGTCCAACATAAAACACCTACCTATTAAGTTGGTGGAGCACCTCAAATCGGAGCTATCACACTAACAAAATTGTAAAAGATTGGTGTGTTGTCTGCGATCGGAGAATTAAGTTCGGTGCGAGAAAGAGAAGGGAAGTTTCTTCGTTGGTTTTCTTCACTTTCTCTTTAACTTTTGAGGTTGGTCCAAATTATTATTTTTTCATCCGTCCCCATATTTTTGGCTAATTTAATTTTTCAACCCAAATTAAAAAGAATTAATGTTTTTTTTGTGTTTTTTTAATGATCGAAGAATTAAGTTTGACGCGAGAAAGTTCGTTTCCCTGGAAAGTTCCATCGTCGGTTTTCCTCCACTTTCTTTTCAACAATTGAAGTTGCTTGAATTACTTGTTCCATAAGGCTCCTTATTTATTTTCTAATATAATTTTTCAACCCCTAAAATAATGTTTTGTTTTATTTACGATCTGCAAATTGAGTGCGGTTCGAGAAAGTGCGTCTCTTCGGGGAAGTTCCTTCGTTGGTTTCCCCTTCCCCTTTTTCAACTACTGAGGTTTATTAAAATATTCAGTTTCATAAGCCTCCCCATTTCCTTTTTAATTTATTTTTTTTAGAAAAATCGCTTGTGGTAATTCCGTCTCCCTTCCTTAGGAATTCGAGCATTCAGTTGCGCCTAGAGTTGAAAGTCATGGCTCAATAGGGTCATCCTAATCCTTAATAGAGCGAGTACAGAAATTAAATGCGTTTCTATCTCTGAAGATGAATTAGGGAACAGAATAGATGCCCTACGATCCCTCTTTGCTTATGGGAACAAATTGAATAAACAAATAAATCAAATTTGCATATATATAATGGACGAAGTGAATGACTCCTTGCTCGAAGAACAATTGTCTTCTCAAATTGGCAACAAGTTCAAAATCAAAATTATATTAAACGATATCTCGAGGAATGGAAAATTCACCACTTGACTCCAAATTTGTTCGGGGCCTCAAAATTGGATTTCTAAAGAACCTTTGAGTAACCTTGGTCCGAAAATGCCTTTCAGATCAAGTCCGAAGCAAAATTCAAACTCACATTCTTTCGACCTTTATCATACTCTCGGAGCCTTCGAAGTCTAAGTTTTTAAAGGAGCCCCTCCTCCTTTCGACCTGTTAACACAATAATTTCAAATTTCCGGGAAGGAGCGTCTAATATTAAAATTTCCAATACCCATTCTTATCAGTATTCTACCCCCACCCCCTTCAAGCGGCAAACTGTGGAGAGGAAGCCACTCTATGGCGGATCTTTTTCCCACAGAGCGTTTCCCGTATCTCACCAGTGGAAGTTTTGCAAAGCCCATCAACAGTCAAATATAGTCAAACTTTTGGATCAAATTAGGGGCAAGTGGGGTCTGGGGCTGAATCTGTTGAGGGTTTTAAAGTCACATCTAAGCTCGATATAGATTTTCTACTTTCTACTTTCAACGAAGACCTTGGATTAAGGAGTAAGTTCGGACTTGTAGTTATCTAATTTTCATCCCAAATATCTTTCATATCTAAACCAGTGGTTGTTTCATTGGATGCCAAGTTGGGAAAGTTACATTTTCACACCCGCACAAGCAAACCATCTATCAGTACTAGGAACAAACTCACTGGAGAAAAGGAGGCCATTCTCTTCTCTGGGTACTTGGAAATATCGGGTAAATTTTTTAGTCAGATTAAACTCAGATGTACTTCTTGCTCAGAGACCCGATAGAGTCACTCTCGTAGATAGAACATTTTGATATCCTTTCGGTTTGAAAGATCGAATTGGAAGAATAAACTGTTTGTCCGAGGTTAATCTTATTAAGCACCTGAAATTAAATAGTACGTCATATTGGGCAAGTTTCTATCAGGCGGCTAAGTTCGGTTTGATTACCTAGGGAAGCAAACAGCCTAGTTAGTGATATCCAGATAAAACTGATCAGTGGAACATCGTCCGCGCGTTGGGCGCTTCGCCTAAGTCGGGAAAAACAAACACCGTCTAACGAATTAAAGGGTTACTCAAAGCTGATGGGCGGCAATACATTAAGCCGTACCATAAGTGTGATATTTACTTATGTAAAGGAGAAAGAGGTATCTCGGGGCGGGTGATGATTCTTCTAATCTCCTCCGTCAGTCTTCAAAGATATCAAACTCAAAACTATTTGTTCACTGAAGCTTTATCTCAAATGTTAATCCAATGGGTGGGACTTACCTTGACGCTCTTAAGGTCGAGGTAGAGTGCAAAGCCAAGAGTAAGGTTAAACTGCCCCAAAAAGCCGCCCAAAAATGGAACTTAAGGTAGACGAAACATTCGAATTTGGCAACAGCTCTACCCTAAAACCGTTACCAGTAGATTTCAATCTATTCAAATTTTCAAGTTTTGTCCCGGACTAGGATATGAGACTGGACTAGGAGTTTTGCTTAGAGTCATCAGGATAAGAAAGTAGAATGTGAGTCGGTTTTGCACAAGTCTAATTTTAAACCAGGGAAATCGCTTCTTTCCAAGCGATCCGGGTTCAGGGGGAGTGAGAATTCCTCGTTACTGTCTCGAAGATCGTTTCTGATTAAATTAAAACAAAAAATAACATTCAAAACTTTTCCCCTCTACCTCGGATCATTTTCGTATTCCTTCTAAAATTATCAGAAGGAAGTGGAGCTATAAAAAATCAAGCTTTTATTATTAGATTTAAGGGTAATTTAAGTATAAATTTTAAAAATATTAAAACTAAACTTGATAAATGTCGAGATTTAAGTCCTTTTAAGTTTCAAATGTCTTCTTCTTTAAAGCTTTTCCTACACGAAATGGTTAAAATTATATTTTTAACCTATCGATTATCACTGCCCTTTTTGGCACCACTATACTTTCGTCTGTCTACCCTCTTGTTTGTCTATTTAGACGGCTGCTTTGATGGTTATGGCTCCCTTGGCCTATGAGCGTGTGCTGGGATGTCTACCTTCCCCTTGTGTTGAGAGCTTTGGAATAGGAGTGTAGCTTTCTCACACTCTTCTAAACTTGGCCTTCTCCCTCTGGTCTCTCACGACAGAGAATCGGGGTATTCGTGTGGGAGAACCTTTGGGCCAGTGAAAAGAGGTATTCGTTGCACATTTTAAAATTCAGAGCGCTTCGAGGATTCATACTGAGTATTCTCCCCTTCAATTTCATGCTGAGACAAGTGGAAGCCGCCAACGAGTGAAGAAGACAACAGAACAACGACCAACTTCAAACTTCCCCAATTTCATGTACGTTCTTAATCCTTCCAACCTTATGGTAAGTGAAATAATTCTAGTATCAAGCGGAAAGGTAAGTGGTTACTTTTTATTATTTTTCGTGCTATCTACACGATCGCTAAAAAAAGACGTAACAAGTAACTATTTCCTTGTTTTAGTAACAAATTCAAAATTATTTATATTCTATTCAGACTATAATCGTGCAGATTTTATTCACTTTCTAACCTTATCCAACATGATTATCAAACTTCACACACTTCTCAGACTTCATTCATGCAGACATATTCAAACTATTATCTAAACCTTTTTCAATATTCCTATTTTAACTTCATTTCCCAAAATGCGGGAATCCGGCGACTAAACCCGTTTTCCTCTTCCTCTAAAAAAAGCAACAATCTTTTTAAAGCCGAAATTAATTAATTTCGATCTTTTATTCTTTTTCCACTGTAAAATATCAAACACTTACCGACTACGTTAGTTATGCACCCCAAGTCGGGTTATCGCACTAACACTACCTTCAATTTACTTCCTTTTGGTATTTCGATACTGCTTTTCCCACCGATTTTACACACTTTTACACCGATTTTACAAACTTTTATACTAGATTTACTATTAATTTGCTCTTTTTGTACAACTTTTGCCATCAATTTGCATTCCTTTTGAGTAAGGGTCTTTGTACTACCGATCTTTGCTGGGGGATCATTACTCATTTCTCTTGATACAAGTTTTCTCCCGTTTCACACTATTTTTTTCCAGAATTCCCCCCCGAATTTTAACTTCTTTTTCACACGAGTTTTACTACAGATCTACACTTTTATTAGACCTTGCCCTGTGAAGAACTAATTTAACTTGTGGCTTGAACTATGGGCTGCTACAACATATCCTACAGTCACCCAATTCAGGAATCCATCCAGCGACTAACCAAAATCTATCGGGCGTAATTTTGCACAAGAATACCTCTGATACTGAGCTTTAATTATACCTTTTCTTCGTCAGTCGAGTTGAGACGAAGAAGAAAAAGAAGAAAGAGAATTTGCATATTAATGGAGAAAAAGGGAGATAAGGCTAAATTTATGGCGACTGCCCCTTACACTTGACGTTCAAGGAGGAGCGTCGAAATGGAGATACTCCATATGGCACTTACGCCGTGGTGGATGGACTATGAAGAAAATGAGAACGTTTTAAGTGGCCACGTGTGGAAGAGTGTGTAAGTGTTTAAATGCATGTGCACATTTAGTTCAATTCGACATCAATAAATTGTATAGGCTTTAAATAAGGAATATACAGGGTTGAAAGGAAGTGAAAGAGTGTATGCAGTGTGGAGAATGGTTTTGGTTTAAATTATTGAGGAAGTAAAGAGAAGTGGCGAAATCCAACGAAGAAACGGCGAGTTAGAAAAGAGTCGGGGTGGAACAAACAGAAACTGAAAAGACAAAGAAAAGGACAAAAAAGAGAAAACAGGTGGACAAAGCAAACCTCGATAAACTAAGGGTCAAATGAAATTCACGATGACTAAGGGAGCAATATAACAAACAGGGCGGATTAGAAACCCTTTGTTCACATAATATAATAATCTCACTAGTAGTAAAGGAAAAAGCTTCAGAGAGAATAAGGAAGGAAAGAAAGAAAGAAAAAACAGAAAGATAGAATAATATAAAGAAGAAAGAAAAAGAGTAAGGAAGAAATAACAAACGAAGCTCTTTGAAAACCTTCCTTTTTTCATTTTGTTTGCTGCTTATTTAAACCCCTAATTTCTTACATTTTGTTCAGTGCCACACCTTTGTTCTTTCATTTTGTTATTTATCTCGTAAAAACTTTGTTCTTCTATCTATTCATTCGCATCCATTTTTTTAATTTAAAATCTTCGCTTTTATTTTGTTTGGTACCTTTTTAAACCCTTTTTTCGTTCATTTGATTTGATCACTCAATAAAAAAAACCTTTCTATTTGTTCTGAGAAATGCGCAGTCTCTTATCAGTGATTCGCGAGGAGGGAGGCTATAAATCAGTGAGCTTCCACGTAACGTTAGTTTCCACTTGAACCGGTCTTAAATTTTCCAATTCTCTACTTGCGTGTCTCTATAGGTAAAACTGACGATGCGAAGGAATTCAAAGGTAGTAGAAAAGGATTCCCTTTTCGGTATAAAAAATGCAGGTACAGCAAAACGACATTACAATAATGGCCTCGTTGCTGATATGCCCAACTCCATCCAGAGCTTTCAAACTTTCTACTTTGCCCTACCATCTGATGTAAATGGTTGATCGCAGTACTGACGTGGAAACGCTCAAGCTATATGTAATATTTTCGGTAAAGTTTCCAAATTTATCAGCCCTACAGGAGGATTGCGTCGTGGAAATGACACTTCTAAAGTACTTGAAGTGTTCAACAAGTTTTTACTAAGCACCATCTATGAAGATGAGGGAAGGGGTGGTGGTTCTCAGGGCACGATTTTAAATTATATCAGTCTTGTCGATGCTGATTGAGAGTCCGAGGAGCAGAGAGGCTTAGTCGAATCTGTTAATGGTGAAGTGAAGATCACACTTTGAGTGGGCCATGAGGGCACAGTATTCAACTAACAGCACTTCAAGTAACAGTCGCTGAAAATTCCACGAGCGAGCATTTAATCTGAATTTCAGGTATACCTCTCTCGTGAGGTGTCGTATAACATGGTACAAGACGCACAAGAATAATAGGTCGAAAAAGACAGGGCGAGCACCAAACTTTGTTTCACTCCTTTAAACAGCGTGGATGTGTCGCCATTGGATATGATAAGACCTTCCATGTCATTGATAAATAGGCAGATGAGTTATAGATACATTCCTGGGCCCTCATCAACAGTTCAACGCAGGATATTTAACTGCAGGACAATTCAGCGCAAGGACAATTCAGCCCAAGAATAATTCACCGCTGCTCAATTCACAACAAGGCTAGTTAAGCGCAGGACAATTCATACCGTATATATACATATATTGGGAAAATGATGTATAATTTTTCACAATTTACAATAAAATTTCCTACTTTTGTAAATGAATTTGAGAACTTATAATTCTAAAGTATTCAAATATCTCCATTCTTCCATAATCAGTAACTATTTTCTTTATAGCGGAATATGTTCTTTTATAATTCGAATTTTTAGCATCGCCTTGGTTTCCAGATCTGAGCCTTAAAACCTTCTGTTCTAATCTAAGAAATTCTATAAATTTATATAACGTTGGATGGTTATGACCAAGTGACACCTGAATGGGGCTGTGCATTATTTGTGTCTTTTAGATCTCCTTAAACACGAGCAAATATACTCCACACTGCTGGTTTAAAAATAGGGGCTCTTCTACCACGCCGGAATCTAAGTATCTTCAAAATAGTTCGATAATTCTTCCAGTTCACGCGGCATTGACTATTTTATGGATTCAAATACTTCAACAATATCATCTGCTGGCGTGACCTACACACTGCTGGCAACATAAAATATCCTTGCAATAGAGGCTTTGGACGCAGAAACCAACCAACCTAACCTAAAACTTAAGATGAATTGTCTCGAGCTGAATTATCCTTGCGCTGAATTGTGGGCGCTGAATTGCGAGGGCTAAATTGTCTTGGGCTGAACTGTCGACGCACGATTATGGGGCAACCGAGTGGTGTGAAAATTATGAATTGTGTCTCCTCGATAACAAATTCAAACGCTTTGGAGAAATTATTGAATTAGAGCATTGCGAAGCAGCGAAGACCCTAAGATCCACCCGAAGTTAACTAAAAAAAGAAGGGAACAAATGGAAGTCAGAAATCTAGGATAGGCAAAGGAAGAGAGGATACCGAGACAAAGTAAAAATATAATTATTGCTCAATGTATTTTTCTTAGATTTTTCTATAGTGAAATGCATTTAGAAGTTAGTATCAGTTCTAAAGCGACACTGAGCTTCTGGCAGTATTCTCTAATTCAGAACGATAAAAAAATATCCGTTTCAGAATCTTGCCAGTATAAGAAAACAAGTCTATACCTCGGTGGTAACCAAAATCTTCGCTGTTAGTGTTATTGTTGAAACAAAGGAGATAAATAATATATATATATATATATATATATATATATATATATATATATATATATATATATATATATAGGTGTGTGTGTGTGTGTGTGCGTGCGTGTGTGTTGGTGGACTTCACGATGTAGAGGTGAGAATGGGTAGAGGAAGTTAAAATCCGGAAACACTCTGGAGTTCATTATTGACGTTTTGCCTTTCAGCTTCTTCTACAGAAAAAAGGAGATCGCTCTTTATATATATATATATATATATATATATATATATATATATATATATATATATATATATATATATATATATATATATATATATATATATAGGCAGATGTCATCCCGGGTCACGGCTGCTCGCCCTCAGTCGGCTTCTTGAGTTGGTCGGTTGATGTTATCAGACTCCGACCTTTCCGCTTCATTTCTTATGGCCCTAGCTGCACCATTGGCCAGCCGGAAGAACCCGTCCCGGTGATGGTTGACCTTTCGGGCATAATATGCGCCCCTTCAATCATTCCTATTTCTCCTTTTGCTTTACACTATGAATTACTTTGATCCCACCCCAATTAGGCAAATGACCGTATTCGTCGATATATATTACCATTGTGTTTGATGTTCTATGGGCTCTAATCTCCCTCTTATGCTCATTAATCCTAGTCTTAATATCTCTTCTTGATTCACCATAATAACTGCAGTCGCATCCGTCACAGGGTATTTGATAAATAATACCTATGTCATTTTTAGCTTTCGAATTCCTATCCTCTACTAACTGCCCAACTCTGGACCCCACAGAGTTAGCTATCAAAATACCTGCCTTCCAAAGAGTTCTGTTTAATTTCTCTGCCACCATAGAATACAGAGCAGACAGGTACATTACCCCTTCTAATCCCTTCCAGACGGGCTCATAACCTTCGTTTGCCTATGGGACCCTCGCCTTTCTACTTCTCTCCGCATTATATAAATCGAGTCAATATAATGAAAAAGGTCTATTAGATTGGTAAGACATGATCTTTTTTTAAGCCATGAGATCAAACTTATAGGGTCATAATTGTTGGCCATTTCTTTGAATATTCGGGTGCTATTGGCTACTTTTCAGTCTTGATGGACTGTATCACTTACAAGGTATAAATAAAAAATGTACGTTAGATGTTCGACTACTGTGTCTTATACTCCTTTAAGAACTTTTAGCATGATCCTGCTTGGTCCTGGTGATTTGTATATATCATTTTTTTAATCGGATACATACATCATTAATAATGCACTGAAACGATTCTAGTGGTTTATTGTATAACTAACTAATAATAACTGAAGTAAAAGTATGGTATATAGCATCCTCAGTAAAAAATGTTGCAAAGTAGTCGTTTAATGGATTCGCTATATCTGTCTTGGTATCGTAAAACGTCTCTCTTGTCTTTAATTGGTCCAATGCTACTTTTTGTTGCTTTTGATTTGCAGTTTAAGGCCACTCTAATCTCTTCATTGCGTTTGACTCTTTTAATTTCCGCTCTAACGTTTCTCCTCAGCTGGAGATATTCCTCTTCACAATTTTTTTTTACTGCTTTGTAAGCTCCACCTTTCTCTCTTTAGTACTTTTCTCTATTTCTTTTGTTAACCATTTTGGGCGTTGAATACTACGAATTCCACACGATTTTGACGGAATAAACTACGATTGTTTGTTCAAAAGGTTTCTTTAACGTTAATTCATATTTCATTTGTGCATCAGCAGCTTAGTCTATAATTACATAGGCTTTTTTACCCTTCTCGATTAGCTTTTTTTAAAATCCAATTTAGGAAGCCTTGCTGTTGTTTGGTCGTGAGGCATCTTGACATTACATTACGGCTCTTTAAATTCTGGTGGAGCAGGATCTTGGCTTGAAAATGTGAAAAGAGCGGTCGTGAAGTACTCTGCCAGGGACGTGGGGCCAGAGATCGTGGTCCTGTCCTCGTGGAAGACTGCAAGGGGGTCCTGCGATGACTTGCCCTGACTCCTTTTTTCTCGCTTCCGTACCTTGCAAGAAGAGTTTTCACGTTAAATGAAGACACGTATACTCCCAAAGAAGACCACCGTAGTGGTTCGAAAATACCCGAGCCGAAATTTAACGACAGTGAAATCGTCGAGTGGCTCCAAAAGCACATATTTCATATCGCTTTTCTCTGATGGCAGTCTCAAACTTGGCCGACCACCATGGAAGTGAACGGCATGCAAAATGGCCAGACGGTGTAGGAATGGTAGTCCGGCCTACGGCGTTTAGGTTGATGGAGAAGAATTCAACCGCCTCATCAACCAACCTAAACTCCTCGAATTGGATAGAAAAATCATTCATTTCCTAAAATTGGGTCACTGCGCCATTCTGAGTACCACTAAGATCGTTATCAGGCGGCAGCGGCCCAAGGAATGACCTTTGGACAGGAAGGTGGTCACTACAACGAATATCTCTTTCTTTCTGGTATTTTAGAGGATATTTTTCTATTGGGTTGGCCAGAAAGTAATGCTTTTTTGAGGAGCAAGATTTATAATAAACAAACAGGTAAATATATATTTTTTTAATCAAACTAGGTTCCATGTGATTGAATGCACCTTTAACTAAGCACTACAATGCAATTTACGCCTTTACTGTAGAATTGTTCACGTCTCAAGTCAAGAAACGTCTTAAAACCTTCTTCTGGAACTTGCTTGGGTTTGAAACCGCGTATTCTTTAGAAAAGCTTCCAGGTGTTTTTAAAATCTGTAGGGGCGAGGGGTGAAGAATAAGGTAATGTATGGCTGGTTGGGTTAGGTCTCTGGTTATGATACCTGGTCTATAGTTTAGCACGAAATAGCACGTTGGAGGTCGCCGGTTATAGGAGGGCAGTTGGCCTATAAGTGGTTGATTACGGGTTTACATGTGAAGGTCGACACGGTGTTTCCCATCCAAGTATTAACCTTTCCCAATGTTGCTTAACTTCGACGTAGCGCTCCTAGGGTATTCGGTTAATGGGCGCTGACCTTGGGTGACTATAATTTTGGGGGAGATTATCCTCTTGCTTGGTTTTAGTGAAGTAGACTGGGTAAGATGACCGGTTGAATTATATTCTCAGGAAAGGTAATCTCGGAAGGCGGATTCAAAAAACTCTCTTTGGGGCGGAGGACTCGGTAGTCTTAAGCAGAAAAAATTTGATTATACTTGTGTTGGGTATTTTAGGCCTATATAGTAGTATAAGCCTATTTTGACTATCCTTCTGACTACCTGACAGTACATATTATTGTTTACATGATCAGATAAATAATGTATATTATTTTTTCTCTGACAAAAATGTTATATATTTTCATGTGCATAATTATGTGTGTACCCATTTCAAGCCGTCATAGAATTTATATGACACTCATCTGTGAGGTTTCAATGTCAATCCTATTTGGCCTTGGAATGTGGCACTACAGATAAAGCAGGACTTGAATTCTCAAGTCGTTTAATTTCTGAAGCGTCACTTTTGCCACGTGTGGACGAGCATTGCCGGAAGGAGAATAGGACCTTTGCGATTGATTAAAGCTGGATGTTTTTCGCGCAACTTTTATCCATTACCTCTAATTCCTTACAACATTTCACTGTTGTGGCTGTTTCTCCTTGCTTCAGGCATAGGGATTGTTTCTCTGTTGTGGGTGATTTGGTTACAAAGAGTAATTTTGACAACGAATTTTTGGTACCACTCCTTGGTAGCTAGATACGGTTCTTGGTTTAGCTTGGTGGCTACCGGGTCGAATCTTCAGGGAGCGACTTTTGCGTGAGACACTGACTCTTGATTGGCGGCTGGGTAGAGGTGATAAGGGATTCTTTAACGATAAAGAAATTTTCGGCGCTGAATTCAGTATTCTTTATTCGGCAGGAACTTGGAAATTCTTCAGATGAACTAACTACATCTTGAGTAGGTAAGAAAAGTGCGGGAGATGATATAGAGATAGCAGAGAGGGTGGGTTTTTTGAGGGGTGGGGGACTGTGTGTATATGTGATTAGAGTATATATGTGACAGGAGACTGGCTGATCTTTTTCGCTGGTTGCTTCTACTTTTTCTTACTTCTATTTGTTATTTTGAGTTTGGTTTACCTCATTCAAGTTGGTCAGTTCTAATTCGTTTCGTAACACACACACACCAATACACACATACATATATATATATATATATATATATATATATATATATATATATATATATATATATATATATTATAAGTTTCTTTTAATTACTTTGTTTCGTGTTTTATTATGTTTTAGTACTTGAGTCACCTTCCAATTTCCCTTTAATATCAATGGGCCACACACCCTACGGCACGCATTAGTTCCAAATGGAATTAACTTTTGCACATTCAATATGAGTTGCTATGAGTTACAAATACCAAGGAATTTGGATATTCTACTTACATAAATTTCTTTCACAATGTTTTGCATTATTTTATAATCTTACAATTGTTATTTAATTATACGCAAGTATTTGATAAAGTAGTTTTGCTTAGTGTTTCATTAATAAAAATGGTTCTAAATTAGAGAATTTAATAGATTCAAATAAAGGTTGTTTGAAATTCAGTTTAACGTACATGGGTTGGTTTTAATTAAAGATATTAATTTTAGTAGAAATAAAACAAAGCCATATATTTATTGTTTTATATGATTAAAAATATATAGAGATCCATTGAATTGTAACTATTACTAAGCTCTTCTCACAGATTTTTATTATTCACTCTAAAATATTATATTCCTCTTTCTTGCTTCGTTTTGAAAAAATACGATATTAAGGTTCTTCGACTTAACGAAAAAAGCTAAATTATTTAGGGACAAACTAATGAATTGTGTACAAAAATGACATCAACTTAGACAAATATGACTGAGGCTATTCTTTTAGGTTAGCGGACATATCGATTATAATTTTTACGCCATTTATTGGTATTAAATTTGCTAATTACCTTTAAACAAATGTTGAAATTCCGGAAAACGGTGGTCTTAGTTTCAGAGCTCATTAATCCTAAAACCCACCACGAGCTCTCCAGATTTCTTTAAGGCGTATGGCAGTATCTATAGGCGTTCTTATTGTTTTTGTTGTTTTGCATGTTTACTAATCTTAGTTGCAACGCTTACACATATCGCACCAGAATAGGAAAACACAAACCTTCCCCCCAGGTCATTTGACCACTGTCCATTCGGGAACAAGTGCTCTTTTTATACCAGTATTATCCATTCGGATTCCCTTAAGACAAATGTTATTTTGGTTCGACATAAACCTATAATAATGTGTCTTAGAATATAAAATTGTTCATTATTAATATTTCTTTGATTCTCTTATTTCATATTACAGTGTGAATACCACACAGGAAGTTATAGTGGATAATCCCAGATGCAGTCCATCATACTGTCACCATGTAATTTTGATGGAAAGCGAGTTTTGGGATATGTTTCGGTTGTTCTTGTAGCTCGAGACACTGTACAGGCCTTTTCGTGTTATAAAGAATCCAATTTTCATTATAACTAACTATCCGTTCAAGAAATGGATTATTCCGGTTTCTTGGCAACAAGGTTGAACAAATCTGGTAGCGACGATTTTGTTAGTCAGTTCATGCGGTAGAAGCTTATCCATCCTCTTTTATTATTTCACTTTTAAACAAGTGGGTGGAAGTGCCGATTTGCTTGCTCCCTTTGTTCCAAAGAGCTTACGTATTGATGTACAAGGGTCTGCCTCTACTCCTTCCCTCCATGTGTCATCTGCAAAGGATCGATCGCTCCGTGGAATTGAATATTTGTAAGACTCATCTCCTCTTCGAAAACTCTGAAACCAGCACTGTACTGTAAGAACAGGAACTGATACTTAGCCAAATGCTTCGTTGATGTTTTATGTAATTTCAGTAGCTAGTTTTTCCAAGTTTGAACCCATGAAGATAAATTATGGAAAAGTCCTTTTGATTCATGTTGCTTTAGGGTCTCCTAAATTTAAAATAACTAAAATTCGTGTTTAATTTATGTATTGTCAAAAAAAATATATTAAACTTGACAACAACTTGGTTTAGTTGGTTTATCATATATATATATATATATATATATATATATATATCATTTAGAAAATACACCATTACTCTCTTGACTCGAGGAGTGAAAACATCTACAGTAAAGGCATAAATGGCAATGTAATATGTTCGCAAAAGTGCATTCAATCACATGGAAATTATAGCGAGTTAAAATTAATTTATTATTCACCCGTTTGTTTATTTTGATCCTTGTATCTTTAAAAACGGCATCACTTTCCGGACTGCCTAATATATGATTTTACGAATTCTGGACCTGCTCTGAATCCCTGTTCTTGATATATTTTGTCATTATATATTTTTTTGTCTCCTTATCCTCGCCTTCTGTTTTTAGCCTTTCCTTTTGGCATTTGTAATCAGAGGTCCGCATACTTTTTCCATATGTATAACAATCCTTGTTAATACTCTTACTCTGTTCTTTGAGAATGAACTCAATAAAGTTCGAAATTTCTTGGAATTCGATTTTCATTTTTGCTGTAGGATTTGTTTACAATTATTGCTCCAACCATTATTGACGACCAACCATTTGGAAAAAATTGAACGTATGCTTATCTCTAAACGTACTTCGCTCATGTAGTACGAGACTTCCATTTCTTTTAAGGAAGTAAATTCTCTGCATCAGACATTTGCTTCTAACGTTCCTGCCTTATGGTCCAACATGATCCAAGACTCCATCTTCTTCACTTTCTGGAAATGGTATACAAAATTAGAACGCAAATTGGATCGTAAACTAAAATCACTCATATCTAACAATCGTCGTCGTCGGCTCCAGCTCATGTCCGAGCATCAGTTTTGTCGTCAGTTACCCGGTCTCCTCGGCTGATGTTTGTGCCGGATATGACTTAGGATACAAAGAAGGCCAGAAAGAAAACAGAGACGAATGCCATTCGCTGAGGAATTTGTTTCGAGCGATCGTAACTGCGCGACGGCCACGCGCGCGCACTTGGCCAGTAACGCGTCCACTGCGGCTCAAAACATTGAGACATGCGATTTTGGCGAGGCTGATTGCATCGGGCTGCCGGGTTCTTGGTCTATCAAGGCCCGCCTTCGTCGTGTTTGCCCGCTGGGCGCTGCCCTCCTCCACCGGAGCCAGACATAGGAATCTTATATAGACCGTGTCTGTTTGGCCCGGCGTTGGGGTATTGCTGTTGGTTGCGTTTAGTCTGGAACGTCATCCACGACTTCACTGCCTTGAGTGAAACTATCAGGAGTTTGAAACTCTCGACGGCATCGCTTTTGAAATCATTCGAACACTCAAGCCCTTCCTGGCAAGAACTTGATGAAACCACCACGGCTTCCCTCGGATTTGGTTTGAACTTCTCTGACCATCTACTGTGTCAGAAAAATCAGAGGACATCACCAGTGAACTTGTATCGATTTCAAAGGTTATGTTTACCAATGTTTTGCTATGCCCAGCCACTATAATTACCATTACATTTCCGTTGTGCTTCAGTTCATATTCGCAATAAACCTTCCATACACATTATTTAGGCAGATAAATCTGGTGCAGTTGATATTATGGATGATAATTATTATAGGAAAGTGCGTTTCCACCTTAAAAATTTTCCCAAGTTTATTGCCAAATTTAAATCTAGCAACGCCTCTCTGTGGCATTGGCGGATCCAGGATAAATATTTTTGCGGGGAGGGGGGCTAACCTCACTTCCTCTCTCGGAGTAATCTGAGAAAAGGGCATTGTTCATTAATAATGATTTTTTTACACATGATACTAAATAACATTATATCATGCGGGAGTGAGCAGTAACTCTCTCAAATCCGAATATTTTCCACACATCAGAAAATTATGAATTGTAGTCTTTAGACGTCCCTTAAGGTATAATAATGAATTTAATCATTATTTTTGAGATTCACCTCTATTTTAGACATGTATCATATAAGGTAGATTTGATCGCAACGGTTTAACAAACTGTTTTTATATATGACGCGTTCGGTGGAGGAGGGGCGTATTCAACAAAAATTGAAAAATGCTTTTTTTCACTGCAAATTATTAATTATATCATATCTAAGTATTTTACAAAAAGTTAAAACGGATTACACAATATTTCAATTTCAATTTAGGTTCATAGTTCGTAAGCCCACAACGAGATGAGGTAATATAAAACCGTAGAATTTTATGTGAAAGGTCTTTACATGATACTGGTCAACAGCCAAAATGGTTCACATATGAGGTTATGCTCACACAACTAATTTTATGTTGCTGATTTTGAATCTGATATTTCTTTCGTTCTATCAGACTAGGTTTTATAAACAAAACAATAGATACAAATATTCAATATTCCGTCACTCGTGTCGTGCCACATATATTTAAATCCAAACAGACCAGCTTTTCTCTTATGTGACTTTGCTTACATGACTAATTTCACATTGTTGAGTATGATTTAGATGTTTTTTTTTCTACTATCTGATCTTCTTTCTTAAAAAATCAGAAAAAAGATAGTAAATATGATGACATTAATTGTCTCACGCAAGATAACGATATTAAACACGTCACAGATAAGGTCATAAGAAATTGTACCAGAAAGTATAAGTTTAAATCATTTATAATTGACAAAATATGAAGTTCTAAAAGTGCTTCTGAACTTTGCCCTTTCATTTGTACAGCTCGCTCACTTCTCGTTGCAGCATCCAGCAATAGTTGCCCATCATGTTAGTACTGAATTGTCCCTGATATCTGCTCTCTATTTTGGAGATATCTTGATGAAATCTTTAACCGTGTTCATAACTAATGTCTCCAAGGTTATCTGTGAGAAAATCAATATGAGGTGGAAAGAATGCAATTTCAAGGACATCCTTGCTCCCAAGGCATGATAATTCTGCAGAATGGTTGTAACGATTTATTTGTAGTTGTAAGTACGATAGTTCCCAAGAAAATGTTTTTACACATTGACAAATGATTCCCATGAGTTATTCTCCAGTGGGTTCAAGGACTTAATGAATTTGCTACGAGGGGTGGTGAATAAGTTTTGCAATTCGCATATAAGGAAACGAAATATGAGGAAAAGTGTTTTATTATTTTTCAATATAAATACCCTCGACTTCAATGCACTTGCGCCACTTGTCCCTGATGCTTAAAATTCCCGAGAGCTGTTCAATCCACTCCTGGACGGCAAGCTGGACATCTTCGTCGTCCCCAAACCGGCGTCCACGCAGTGCAGCTTTGAGCTGGCGGAATAAAAAGTAGTCGCTAGGGGTTCCAAGTGATGGACCCGTTTCATCACCTGTCACTATGCGTGACTCGAATCCCGCCGGGTCTTGGTTGTACAGGAGCAGCAGCTCCTCCGAACTTTGACGACGTTGAAGTCAATCATGGGGCATGAGGTTTCGTGAGGTTTCTAGGCACCCAACGGGCAGAGACCTTGGTCATGGCCAAATTGTCGTGGATGATGTTGATAACACTTCCATGTGATATTCCAAGTTCTCGCTCGATTTCTTCGACCTTCACCCGTCGATTTTCGAAGATCATCCTCTCCACACGGGCCACATTATCCTCGTTAGTCACGTCTGACGGGCGTCCTGGACGAGGGTCATCTTCAAGGGACTCACGACCATGGCGGAACTCCCTATTTCAGTGAGCAATGGTTGCATAGGAAGGGGCGGTGTCGGTGTACACTGCAACCATGCGTTCATGGATCTCTTTTGCATTTTTGCCTTCCTTGGTCAAAAATTTTATCCCTGCGCGGTGCTCAACCTTCTCCATTGTTGAAAAATTTGTGACTAACGATCTGCGATCAGCTACTGCTTATTAAATAGACGAGGCAGGAGCATGTGGCTGCAGGTCCTGACTTGTCATAACTTGTCCTAACACCCTCACAAACAGCCATCCCCCTTCCTCTGTTTTGCCCTACCGATTCGCAAAACTTATTGACCGCCCCTCGTATCATGAAATAGTATGCAAATCTCTGGTCTATTCAGGACATCTGCTTTCAACTTGGCTTCGGAAACCATACTCCCTAGTTTCTGACATAAGTATCGAAACCCAGACCAGATTGATCCATAGCCTTGATGAAACTTTTAGCCAAACCAAGCTCTAAATGCAGTGGAGGCAAAAATATCTTTTCGGGATCTACAAGAGGATTGTGAACACAATTGAACCTCCCAGACGCTTCTCTTGGTCTTGTCGGCCATTACTTTTTCACATAGTGTTATGCATCAGCTCTGCTGTCCCACAAACACATATACTTTGTGTAGCTACTCTGAAGGCCCACTGGTGTTTCTCGTCCTCTATAGCGGCTAACAAAATCTTCATTGTTTCATAGTTCTCAGCTATCTTTGCTGCATGGGATATTGGAGCAGATGGAAACCGATTGTCATTGTGTAGATGAACAGCTTTCAGAGAGTCTTTTCCAGAGTCTATAAACAGCCTTCAATTATCTGACTTGCATGTTTCCGACTTTCATAATTGTTACATGAGAGATACTGCGTCCTCACAGTAACAAAGGTTGTTTGTCATCTTGAAAAATGCAGACAGATCTCTATGTCGGTAACGAGCTGTAGTGATACGCACTCCAGCCTCCAGCAGGTTACGCTGCTATAGGCTGGATCCCAGAACTTCGGCCTTTTCTTTGGACAAATCTAAGTCCTTGATGAGATCATGAAGCGCTTCTTCAGTAAGGAGTTTAGGCCTGGTATTTTCAGAGTCATCCTGGTAGTCGTCTTCATTTGAGGTAGAATTAGAATGGGAATCACTCATCAATTCTTGTTCAGTCGGTGGATTTGGGACTCTAAGTTCAGCGCAGTGCGGAACGGGTCGGATTGCAAAAGCATTATAGGGGGCCTGCACCTTGCCTCATGTTTTTATGGTTATTCCCTTGATGTTTGCAAGACAGAAGACGCAGTCACTGCTGTTGTCTTTGGGTTTATGCTATATCATTGGTACAGCAAACGGCATTCCTGAGCTTCGCTTACCACACATCCACTGGCTCAGGTGGTTGACACATGACTTACAAGCTATATGAGGTGCCCATTTCTTGTCTTGATCACCCAAATGACATTTGAAATAACCTTTGTAGTTCAGTCGAACAGCTTTTGTGATTAGTTTCTTGAGGCTACCAGGAGTGAAGGCACCACATATGTAACAAAAACGATCAACATCGTTCACGCACTTGCAACCTTCCATGTTTTGTTAAGTTCAGAGTAATAAGAAATTAGGCAGTCGTAGATATGCACTATCATGAACCAGCAATCTCAAACAAACAAAAAAGCACAAATTAGGAAAATCTTATTGCGTAAGTGGAACAAAGGAACATAGAAATTAGTGTATGAATAACATGGTGCACCATATATATAGATATGCTGGTTCTGGAAAACTAAGCCAGATACAGCTATACAAATTTCATTATTGAATTCAGCTCATACAATTACCCTAGAATCAAACTATTTTCATCCATAACAATGAGAATTTTCTTTTTGTTGACCAGTGATATTGTTACGAAATTATAGTGAAATCATTAACCCTAAAACACGGTTTTGCGGTATATTTTACCCGACGTCATGTTTTTTTATGCTTACTGAGTGGCGCAACGGCTCAGCCAGGGCACCCGCTTGACTAGTTTCAGTGTTCTGTGAGCTCTAATGTAGGGAGGTAGCGTCAGTTATTAAAATAATTGCCCATCAAAATGACTAGAAGAAAGCGATCTATATATCTACAGCGATAAAAAAGAGAGATAACAAAGCGTAAACGAAATAGTGGAGAAAATATGTCAGTCGTTACACAAACAATATTGTCAATAAGCGAGAATAAGGACCAGCATGTACGTACAAGAAAGATTGCTACTAATAACAAACGAGAAAATGAAAGATCTAAGAGATTTAACTGAATTGATGCTAATAAATAGAGCAGAATATTATAGAAATTTGATTGAAAAACTATAAATAAAGCAAAGTGACAAACAAAACGACATCAGTTTTAATGAACATGATTAAATAATGGACTGCATCACCTAATTACCTAAGAATGAATCGAATATAGCATCAAAATTTATATTTATTTGTTATGTAACTAAATACATAATTGTCAACAATGTTTTTGTAAAATATGATATTGTCTGTAATAGATTCTTAATCAATATTATTCTTTTTTACTTCTTAACATTTACAATTCCTTACGGCTAACCATAAAAAGAAATGCTGATCAAAAACTGCCTAAAGCCTTGCCGAAAGCATCATATATTCTATATTATTACATAACTCTTTCTGAATAGCAGATACAAGTATAGCTAAAAAATATATAAACATAAACGGGTCCGAATTTTGGGGGGATGGGGGCGCTTTAGTCCCCCTAATCCCCCTCCTCCCCTGGATCCGCGCCTGCTCTGGGGTACTTCTAAGTTCCTGTTAAAACTCACAAACCTAATAAACCCGTGTCCCCTATCATAAGCTCGGGAAGTATCGTCTCTTTTTCTTTGTCTCTTTACTTCCCTCGTCGGTAACATTTCTCAATCTCATTTTAAAAATAGTTACGACTTTTTTATAAACTTAATTCGATTCTTTACTCCATTAATTTAACTTCTGCTAGTTTTGATCTACGTTCTCTGTTCATCAAATTGCCGGTTGACTATCTTTGGCACTTCTTCTGTCAGTTAATACTTCCATTGACCTTATCTCCATTTGTACTAAAGGTGTAAGTTTTCCTTCAATGGTAAATTTTACCTTCAAAAGTTCGGTTTAATTATTGCAAATTGTTTATCACCTGTCCTTTACTAAGATAAACTACAATCTACGCAGTGATGGTATGGAGTTAGTATAGCAATGAGTAGCCACTTTCACACTGGATCTGGCACGCCTAGAGGACGCTCTTCATCCACACCAATCAAGTGGTCTATTGGATATAGTTACTTGGCGTGGATGTAGAACGTCCCCCAGGCGTCCCCGAGGGACCGTTAAAGTGGCTACTCATTGGTATAATAACTACGGTCTTTTCTAATTTACATATAGAGGTTTATGAGACTACTCTCCTTCTAATTATTCTCCATTTTCCATTGTTTGGCTTAGATACATCGACGATATCATGAGTTTGTGGCCTATTTCTAAGGATGTTTATGGTTTCCTCAATGACCTTAATTCTTCGGTTCCTTCTATCAGATTTATCCTCGAACTTGAGAATAATAGGGTCCCCCATTTCCTAGATCTTGTAATTCACAGAAATCCTCCCGGCTTTAAATTTTCAGTCTACCACAAACATACCAAATCTGGTTCTTATATCCACTTATATACTGGTATGTGACAAAGTCGAAAGTTCTGTATTTAGTTCATTTTCTCTGTGGCCTGCGAGTCGTCAGCCCGGAATTCCTGTATATTGAGTTTTCCAAGATTCTTGAAATAGGTTACAATCTTTGTTACCCTCAGAAATTTCTTGCTAAATGATTAAATTCTACAAAAGTAACTGCTACAGAACTGAAATCCAACCCGCTTTAATTATAAGAAGTCTCTTGTTTTACATTTCTCTGATACCTTTTTCGTTCTTTTCCTTCTCTTAAATGTTTTAAAATTTCGTTTGAATTTAAATATGGTCCAAATTTGTAAAAAATTCTGGTTCGCAATAATAATAAAAATATAGGGGAGGGTTTTTTTCTGTTTATTCTTCAGTTTGCTCTAAGCGATTCTTTGGGCAAACGGAAAAATCAGTAACTGTCCGTTTAACCAACACAAATACACCGAAAAAAGCGGTAAAGTTAATTGTGTGCGTGTTTTTTTTTCATCCTATCATGTGGAATTCTGCTCAATTTATTTACCATTCAAAAGACTATGTTAAGCGCAATATTATTGAGTGCTCTTTCATTACTACCACTTCTAATTTTAATATTTCCCACTGTCTCTTTAAATTTGATCATATCATAAACAAGGTCTGCTGAGCAAAAGTCACGTGCTCTCACTTATCCTAATTTATGAACTTACGACCGTCAAAACTTTCAATAATTCCCGGACTAACATTGGGAGGCCATTGACAATTATATCATTCGAAAGAGAATGTAAAACAACATAAGGGTTTCAAATTTCGTTAGAATCGGCCAAATAGTTATGATGTTATTGGTAAATAATTCTCAGAATAACTTTGGGAGGACTTTGCTAATTATATCATTCGGGAGAGAATGTAAATCAACATAAGGGATTTAAATTTCGTTAGAATCAGCCGAATAGTTATGATGTTATTGCCAAAACAAACTAATTCCAGGGATGGACTTGAAAGGAGCTTGACAATTATACTATTCGAAAGATAATGTAAAACAACATAAGGATTTAAAATTTCGTTAGAATCGGCCAAATAGTTACAATATTATAAGCAAAACATAAACAAAAAGCAAAACGGTGACCGACCGATCGGCGAAATAGTGAGATATAAAATCGCCCGCGACTAAAAAGCTTATTTTAAATAAAATTGTTCATTATAACCTATAGTTCTTTCTTTATTTTCCGTATTTTGTGTTTATTGAAAAAGTTAGGATTTTTATGCATGTTTGTATTCATATTTTATATTACGTCTCGATTCCTCTTCATTTCTCTTTGGTATTTTAGTCATTTTATCTATATGATTTTACTATTCTTCTACCTGCTCTTGATCCCTCTTGATAATTTTTTACATTTAATATTTTTTCTCTCCTTATTCCCAGCCCCTGTGTTTTCAGCCTTCTTTTTGGTTTGCATTGGTGGAACATATATGATGAGAGAAGCGTCTCTTGCATACATGTGTAATTGAAGACCAGATTCTATTTTACCATTATATATTTAATTTGCCAACGTTCTAATTTGCGAATGCAGTTTCTAATATTAGATTCGTTGGAGATGAAAAATCACTCTAGGAAGATCCATCTTATTTGGACTCAATTACAAACTGATAATTAATTTGGACGTGAACTTTCGCCTTCCTTGAGGCATATTCGGACGAGTGTTCTTTGTTCTTGAGTCAGTGGATGATGTTCCGTTTCAAATTAGGACTTACCTTCTGAAGCTTGGGGCGATCGGGGTAGCAAATGTGGAGAAGGTGTTTAAATATAAGATAGGTAAAAATAATTGTGCCTGGATAGAAATCAGTTATGGTGATCATATGGATGAGGATGAGGAATATTATCAGGATGACTTAAATAAAGATGATTATGAATTTGTGACAAGTTGCCTTGCAAGCGTTTTTGTTTATTTTTGCCCTTAATTTTATTTTTTTTAACTTTCGAGGTTTTATTATCATTTTCTCATTTGAGCGTTCGTTTTCTTTGTGTTTTTTTAGTAGTTTTTGTGCTTTTTCTCACATGTTTATTCTAGGTTGTTTTCTTTTCTTGTCTTTGTTCTCTTATTGGGGTCATATTCTGGTAGGTCATAATCGGGATATTGGGTTTACATTCTGTGCTGTTTTCTTGCTGCCATCAAATCGATGTTTGTAGCGAATTCAATGGATTTGTTTGTTCTTCGGGTAAGGCAAATTTGCATATTTCATTTTCGGGAGCCTTGATTTCAGGTGGAGCCTTAATTTCGGTCGGCCAGTAGGCAAGTGCGCGTATAACAGCGTTCGCCTGGTCTTACCACGACAGACCTAGACACTTATCCTTGAGGGACGGTCGTTTCCAAGTTGAGCTCTTCACTTGTACGAGTATATCCTTTTATGTTCAACTTGGCTTTTCTGTTGTCCAAGGATCTGCACATGATCTTAGTTAAGTTTTCTTAGGTGTTTAGTCTATTTTTAAACTAACAAATATACCTATCAAAGTCTTTGGCAACATCACGGAGTATAAAGTACACTGTTGCCTCCTGCTGTTTCTGTGGCGATTTTTTCAGTGATTATCGCCGTGAAGTTTCCGTCCCGCACTAGCTCCTGAATCCCTGTTGCTCGATGTTGCGTAGGTTATTTTGTTCGAGATGCTTTTTCGATTTTCAGTTTTAGGAGCTCTTCAAAGATTTTCCCTAGAAAGTTGAGTAACGAGATGGGTCGTAACTTTTTATTAGGTGCTTTTGGTTTCCCGGTTTTATGTAGGAAAATATTTTGTTGCAGTTTTAAGTGCCGTACAGTAGTATTCTATATTGAGGCATGCATTTTTAATATCGCTAAAAATGCATGCGATTCTATTTTTTGTATCGCTTCGTGGATGTTTTTCGGGGCATTTTTTATGTGTGCTTTCGTGATTAAACTTATTTTGGGGGCATTTTGCCTAAATGGTGTAAAGCCTTCAAAGTATTCTTCTTTTCTAAGGGGATTTCCTTTCCTTTGTGGGCTGCCTCCTTCTTTGCCCACGCATGAGGGGAGTTCGAGATTTGCTTATAGTTCTTGAAGACTTTGTAGTATTTGTTATTCGTGTGCTCTGTCGTAGTTTTTGGTTGTTTTCTTTCCAATGTCTTCTTAAATGTTGTTGGTTTCTCTCCCATTATCTATTTCCTTTTGTCCTATTTTATTATTGTTCTTTCACCTGGTTTGGAACCTAAATAATTTTGGGGAGTATTGGTTCCAGAACCTTTTCGGGTCCTTCTCAAGCCCCATTTTGTTTATCGTTTCATTCCAGACCAGATTTGATTTGTTCTGCATTAATGTTTTATATTACTTCATAGATTTAGTTTCCTTAGGTATCTTTCTCAGTTATTTCATATTTCCTTTATTTTGGGTCTATAGAGACTCTACGTTTCTTTATTTTTTTCTTTCGTACGATTATTTAGGTTTTCTATTTCCAAAGTGTTGAGGAGTTTTTTTTATATCTGTTCCAATCTGTTTTGCTGAGGACCTTCCTTTTTAGTATTTAATTTGAATGAGAAACTAGATATTATTGTGATTAAGCTAAGGTGATCCGATGGTGTCGCTCGGCCTGGTTGGGTGTGGTGATTGTGATGAAAATTCAGATTTATCATGACAATGCCTGGATGTTGTAGATGTTCTCTCGGTTAGGAATGTTGGGAATTCTGGGCCTTCCGTGTGCACTGTTTCCTTGTAGTAATAGCTGCAGTGTTTTTTTCGGACTCCATCAAGGTTACTTGTTTACTTTGCTTCACGGCATCTTACGTTCGGTCCCCGCATAATATCGAATATGTTTGACGGCGAAAGATTCGAAGTAAATTAGGGATCAGAAGATAAGAGCATCATAGGGGTTGGAATGCCCCTGTATCAGGTCTCCGGTAGTCATTTCCTCTTTTATTACAACATATGATTCTTATAATTCTCTTATTTCCTTGTATTATATTCCTTTCTTCATACTTATCATTACTCAATCATACCTGGTATGGGTGTGTCTTGCTGTTATGCTGTTGTAGTTGTGTATTATTGTTGTTTCTCTTTCTGTATTTTATCCATGTTTTGTCAATATTAGTATGTCTGGGGTCTCACTTTTGATGATGTTGGAGTAGATTATGCGTTTTTCCATCCATTCATGCTTAGATTAAATATTTTCAATCTTTGTTGGTATTTAGGCATCGTTGTTTGCTTCTTTTTCATGTTGCTCGTTAGTTTAAACTTTTGTTCCTTCTCTATTTTCCTTGATCTTGTCTAGCTGGTGAGCAGGAACGTCCTACATATTAATTCATCCCAAGCCGATGTCTTCTTGAGATGCTGCTATAGGATTGGTCACCCGTTTTGGGGTGACAATGGGTTACCAGTGTATTTGTGTCGGGGTAAGGAGGTTAAGGCGACCTTACAATCGAGTTTGGTATGGCTCCAAAGTGGTTCGTTTGTGCGCTCATGCCTTTGTGGCTGACTATCAATGTTAATGTTGAGTGTTTCTTGTAAGTCTCCTTCCGCGTCAGAGTGTTGGGACTATGGACGGATGAATAGAGGACGAGAGACGAACTCGTAATGTTAATAATAAATAACGCTACTAATATACAAATCAGAATGAGAATAATAATTATAATAATGTTTCTTCCCCTCTATTTATACCAACGCCAATTCATTCGGCGTGGCTTCTCTTAATCTCAACGCGGTGCGGAGCTTAACGGGTGCGTGTGTTCTATACTAAGACTGCTAGGCGGAGTCAAAAGGTGTGTGCATGTTCAGTGTAAGCATGTGTGCACTAAAAAAGTATTTGCATTTGGACATCTGACCAAGCTTATATAAACGACACAAGTTCATGTAAAGTGTGGCTGGTCAGATCCGATTCCGTTCTATGTGTACCTAGCTGTTTTCCACTACCTCTGTTATCTCTTTCTAGACCTTCAGCTCACATCTGTTTCCTCATGTGTGTATGTTTATACATTTGCATGGTAACCCAACGATTTCGCTTGAATCCTTACAACATATTCTGATTTGAACTGCTACATATTAAAATGCGATTTAACATTATTTACAAGTATTTGTTTTGTTCTACATTAGTTCATTGTTACAACATGGCATATTATTTGAGTGTTCGATTTGTGTACCCAATTTCAAGATTTCATTGGGCCAACGGGGTGATCATTTGTGAGGTTCCTTGTTGAGTCTACTCCACCTTGAAATTTAGCGCCAAACTGCTACCAATTACTTAGAGTGAACTATATTGTTCAATGGAAACAGATATAATTTGGAAGTGTAGGGGAAGCAGGTTTCATGAGTAGCACACTGTCAAACTCCGTGTCAAAGACTACCGGACTATGTGACAAAATCATTACCCTTGGAAAGGAGGCAATCACCCACACCCATAGTGCCCGGCCAAGACCACAGATGGACATACAGCCGTCTTTGTGCATGTTGAACATAGCTAAACCAGACCGAGGAACAATAATCAGAAAACCTTTTGGAGAACTAAAAGTGGCAATGGTAAAAATATTAGATACCATCAGCGGCTACGGAGCAATTTGTCATCGACAAGAGAATTTTGAGAAACTTGTCTCAAAAGAAAGCAGTGAGGCACTTTCTAAGTTAGGACTTGCCCCAAAGCTCCCTCCACAGATAGTAAGGAACATATCAGTTGTGTACAGAAATATTGAACTGTGAGTCGGAGCACATACAAAAGACGAGTTAAAAGAAGAACTAGAGACACAAAACCAACAACTTAATATGACAGGAGTAACAAAATTCCGTAACCTTACCAAGTTTTTAAAGTGGTATGTGGGACAGAGGAGATGGCTAACAGAACAACTTTAAACGGACTCTTATCTTTTGGAATGATAATTCTTCCAGATAATATCGAGAGGGAAATATTCATAAACACCCAGAAGTACTTCGAGTGTTATGCATTGGAAGAACATACAACCAAAATTTGCCATAAAAAACAAATGATATGCTCCAAATGTTCATAACCAGACCATGTTTGGCAAAAAATGTGAAGCGACGGAAAAGAAGTGCATAAACTATTGAGCGACACATTGAATCATGGCAATTAACTGCCCAAAGAGATGTAAGATCCTAGATAGAAAAGTTAGAGATGAAACGAAAGAAAAGAAGAAGACAAATGGAGCATACGCCAGAAGGAAATGGTGGTGTTAAACCTCGACCAAAATATGGGAATTGATATCGTCATCTCTAGTAAAAAAGCCAAAATATGGGTGAATGGGAGGAAGTATGAGTATTCTAATGGAGGAAGTATACTAAGGATAGGAATCAGTTCATATAGATAAAGTAATAACGTTAAAAAATAGAAGAGGCGGAAAGAACAGCAAGAGAAATACGTTTGCTCGGGAGCCTGAGAAACAAGAAAAACCTATCAAGCGGTGGTCCAGCCCATAATATCTATTCATCAATTCCAACCCACATACTCTCCAAAGCGAAGAAAAAAAGAAATCCAAAGTATACAGAACAAAGCTCTTTTTTGGATAACAAACACACGAAAAAGGCAAAGAAAAACAATAAGAGGGCTCCACGAAACAACTAATCTAGAAACAGTAAAATCCCTAATAAAGAACAGATCCACTAGAGTGTGGGAGAAGATAAACTCCAAAATCCTTAACATATACCACGACCCCAGATAGATGCCAACCGACGGTGTCATTCCGGCTTCCCGAGTAGCAGAAGAATACTAAAAACGGAAGATACCAATATTGACGGACATAAAGAGGAAAAAAAAAGCTCCATGTACGATCTTAAGGATAAAAGAAAGGAAAAACAACGTTAAGGAAGCCTTTATATAACAAATCAGACCAACACATAGCACATTAGTAGTGTGTTATATCAAAAATTGAAAAAAATAAACTAATTCACATAAATAAAGCATAAGATAAATATAAACATATACAAATGGAATACCAAACGAAACAAATCAAATATAAACAACACAAAAAACGAATGTACAACATCTAATGAAGAGCAAAAAACAAAACATTATTGAGATCAACCAATCAAGTGGAAAACTATTCGCCTACTACTCATTTCATTTCGAATCCACACCAAAGTACCATCTTCTCTTACTACAAGCTTCATTCTTCGCTACTCTCTTTCGTCCTTCAACCGCTCCACCGATAAAGGCGGCAGGTCCCAATGGGAAACGGAACATCACCATCGTCTCAAGAACAATGAAGACTTCCGGGTGAAGAGGCCTGAAAGAAGGCGAAAGCCTTCTTCTTCGATAAAGCAGGAAACAAAAAGTCATGAGCGAGAATTACAGGAACAACAACCACGCCAACGCTTCTAAATAAAAAAGAACTGCTCAGAATGGAGTGGACCCCACTCGTAGAGAAACTGCACAACAACATTAACTGTGCAGGCAGCTACAGAACAATGGCTATGCCATGGCCTGAAAAGAAGAGAAATCATTAGAAAAAAATAAACCGAAGGCCACCAAAGAAAAGAAGCAAGCAAAATCCCCTACGCGGCAGTAGAAGCTAGAAGCTAAAACCTAACCACACAAACCAACATAGATGGAACCATGAATGTCAAAATCCTAACGTGCATTCCACATTCGCACGTTATGAATATAACTCAACCTGGAACTTACGCAACCACACCCAACTCAATGCTTGAGAAAAACGGATTAGAATCAATAAAATTCTCAAAAAAAGTAGATTCGTCTGCTGTCTTTAACATAAAAATTTCGTAGGAAACAAAAACGACACAAAACAAATAAAACGAAAAGAGAACGAAATCGAACAAGAAGAGGAAACTGAAAGCGAGGAAACCGATACTATAAACAGCACGGACGAATCAAACGAGAAAGATTCCCGAGAATCTAGAAAAAAAAGACTAAAAAACATAAAAATAAAATTACCAAATAAAACGGTCCGCCAGATATATCGCCCGAACCTTCTACCCCAAAATGCGGCTCAGCGATAAAAACAAATATGGGCGAGAACGGAAAGAAAAAGAAAGATGGCAACCAGAAGAAGGTACCGTTAAAAAACTCAGTAAACTCCACTCTCCCAAAGAAAATCAAAAGTTAAAAGCTAGATAACAAACATGGAGGGCAGAAAATTACGAATACTACAAGTAAATATTAACGGATGGAAAGATAAATAAAGCCTATTTAGAAATATATTCAGAAAATTTGACCCGGACCTGATATTAATCTCAGAACACGGGGTAAACCTAGAAACAGGAAGAAATCAAAATATGGAACTACGAAGTAATAACCACTAATCACACAAACGAACATCACGACGGTGCAGCGATAGCCATCAAAAGAGGATTGGCCTACAAGATACAACAAGGACTGATCGAGTCTTACCTTGCAATCGAAATAAAAATGGAACTTTGTAACGTAATAATAGCTACGGGGCATCAACCGCCTCGACGCTCAAATCTACCGATAAATAACTTTGTGAGGATATTTAAGAATAGACTACCAATCGTATTTATGGGAGATTTAAATACAAGACGCACAGATACCGGGTACAGAAGAAATAACCAAGCAGGAACGAACCTACAAGCTTTAATAGAGAGACGAATGGTCAGATGACTGGGAGCGGACTTCCCAACGTACATCACAAACGCAACGGAAATAACACCATATATGTATATGCCTTTTCAAATAACACTTTGCCGTTTAATTATGATATGGAACCTGTAGATGTTGTCTGCAGTGACCATATCGCAACGCTGCTCACTCTAAATCAGCAGCCAATTCAGATCCCTGCTATAATATGGAAGGGATATCACAGAACCAATTGGGCAAAATAGAAACAAGAATTAGGCAATTAAGTGCCAAACGGACTTAACGAAGCGACACTGGAAGAGATCGACGACGAACTAAACAGAATAAGGACACATACCAACTGCGGATAACAATGCAATCCCCAGAATCGCATATAAAACAATTAAATATTTCATATGGACCCCATAGGTGAAAACGAAGAATACATAAATAAGATTACTGAATGAGGACATAATAAGAAACGGATCAACAAGAGAAAGATACTTTAACCTGAGAACGAAAAAGAGGGAACTACTAAATGACATCGCTGATAAACGGAAGGAAAATTGAGACACAGCCGTTCAAAATATAAACGAGATAAAACCCAGAGAATTCTGGAAGAAAATAAAACGAATGGGAAATACCAAAGGAAATAGAAAGGAGTGTTCTGCATAAGCGAAGAAGAAAACGAAAACTATGACAGACTTTGAAAATCAAATAATTGACTCATTAAATGAACAAATAGACTGAACCTTCCCACATCACTACGTAGAAAAGGAAAGAGTCCAACGGTGGAATTAACGCAAAGATTACCATCGAAGAGCTAAAACGTACAATTTCAAATTTCAAACAAAAAGCCCCAGGAAGATCGGGCCTCACAAGGAGGCAGTCATGGTGATTATGCTGACTGACTTAAAAAGTATTTTTTTCTCTCTTTTCAGTACCTCCGTGAACGGGAGGATTTTTGATGTGGGAGTGGAAACGGTGCTGGAGACGATGGATGAAAATGAAAATGAAAAGTAAGGTTAAATTGAGATGAATGGCTTCTTCCTTTCCAGATCTTCCTGAACAGGCGGCAAATTTGCGTCTATTTTCATCCAGACGTAAATCTTCTCCATTGAAAATATTGTATTTCTTGAGTGAGAATGAAAGCGATGCGGTGTGTTTAGAGTCCAGACGGCGAATTCATCAGTGAAGGTGAATTTGTTCGATTCGCACACCTGATCTAAGATGCTCGAAATATCGCAAAGGAAAATAATACACAGAATAAGCCCCAAGCGCTTTCGTGTTTACATCATCAGGGGTAGAAGAACAATGAAATAGAGGAACAGTTAATAAACAGAGAAATGTGACGTCCTTCAAACGACCGACAAACAAAGACGTTTGAATGACGTCACATTTCTCTGTTTATTAACTGTTTCTCTATTTCATTGTTCTTCTGTCTCTGATGATGTAAACAAGAAAGCGCTTGTACTTATTCTGTGTATTATTTTCCTTCGGGATATTTCAAGCATATATATATATATATATATATATATATATATATATATATATATATATATATATATATATATATATATATATATATTCATATCCAAATAGCATCATAACACCATTCCCTATCTCGTGATAGGATCCAGGAGAAATGATAGAGACACTGCATCACTCTCCGGGTCCTCTCGGAAGGCCCCAAACCAATAGAGGTAAGAAAGTTTTCGAAAAAGTCTTCGGATCCCTGAGCATTGCTTTGGTTAGACTGATAGACATTAAAAATGGTTACTCGGCCATTTGCGTGAGGGAGGCTGACTGTGAAGCCTTGACCTCAAGCAAGGCCGTTGAATGCCATAAGACAATTAACTTGAAACCGACCACACCGCCACAAATTAGTACACACCGTAGCTTAATCTGCAGGCGCCTCGGCTCCTGGGTCGGGTGCCACTCGGCAGATGAGATTAAAAACAAAATTGAAAGGAACGACCCATGGGAAAAAGTAGCTGAGGTAATTAAATTCAAACACTACAGGCAGGTATATAAGGTTGTTTTTGAGCACACGGCTATGGCTCAAAAAGCCAAAGAAAACGGTTTATTTCTCTTCAACGTAAGGATCTACCTTAAAGCAGATGGAACGTGAGGAGTTTGTCGACTTACAAATGTGCTCTTGGTGCTATAAGTACGGCAAGTACACTACGTCCAACTGCCCAGAAAAAGACCTTACGGTGTGTTCCATCTATGCCGGCCGCGACTGCAAGACTAAACTACCCCAAATGCTTAAGGCCCCCACCGGACTATGTATATGGCATGTCTGGTTAAAAAGCAGGAAATCCAAAAGCAAACCCAAATTAAACGCGATTTTGAAGAGAAAAAGGCAAACTCAACTTATGCTAAAGTAGCCAAAGCCGCCATTGCCGAGATCAACAACCAGAAAACATACCTCCACATTGAAAATGAACACTCAACCAAAATAATCTGCTGCATCTACTATGCGCAATTGAAAACATTACTCACCCAGGTACCTTTGCCACGGAACTTAACCGCATGCTCGTAAAGAACGAATTGCAAGAGATGTGGTTTCCGGACAACTCACCCTCAGAGGAGTTTATGAGAATTAGCGTAGCCCTTCAGTGTCAAGAAATATGCTCAAAAGTTCCCACGCCAGCAAATACAGCCAATAAACGCGATCCCCGTCTTAATAAACCTGCAGTCACACAAACAACAAAACAGGCGCCAGCTTCACCTAGGAAAAACACCATCACTACAAACAACACGCAAACTTATTCACCAAAGATGGAAGAAATGCGATCCAAGGAGGCCAGGTCTCCACGAGCAAGGAAAACCTCCAAAACCTACCTCCCAAGGTCAACCTCCTCCTCATCGCGAGGGAGAGAGAGAGAGAGAAAGAGCATCAACGCAAATACCACGCAAGGGGATTCAACTTCAAAATATTTGCCCTCGAATCAGCTCCCTTCACAACCAAACTCGATTTACGCGAAGTAGCTGAAGGTCTTAGGACCGGAAGGTACAAGTGGGAATGCTCAAATGAGGTTCACGAGCGGCAGATTGAAGATGCTCTCGCTCAAAACATGGTAAAACTGACAACGGACTGCTTCCACATGATCACGGACACAGAAAAGAAAAAAAAGAAACGGCATGAGTGCACCCCGCCCAGTACACCTCATGAGGCTAAAGTAGAACGCGAATAAATGTCTACTTTAATCCTACACACCAGAGAACCAACACACCCAAAATGACAGACAGACTTACGATTATACATATAAATGTCAATGGGTGGGATGGAAAAGGTTCCATCTATGGCAATATTATGCGACAGAGTGACCCTGACATAATACTTATCTCTGAACACTGACTGACCGTGCAAAAACACTTAAAATTATTTCAATACGATGTTATTAGCAAAAATCATAGTCAGGAACGGTATGACTGCTGCGCAATAGCCGTCAAAAAAGGACTAAAATACATGACTATGGAGGACTGCTCTAGGGAGACTGGTCGTGGCTACGGGCTACCAACCCCCAACACACGGTTATGTGCCCATGCACAACCTCTTGCAAATATTTAACCACAGGAAAAATGTTATATTCACCCGAGATCTAAATGCAAGGTGCTATGCGGCAGGATATACCTCCTACAACAATGCAGGTAGAAACATCGAACTACTACTCGACAGACAATACATGACCAGGATCAAACCAGAATTCCCGTTGTACATAACGGAAAGAGTAGCCACGAAACACGATATATTCCTATCTAGTATCAGGTTTCCTTATAATTACTACATTGAACCGGGCCCCATCATTCCGAGCGACCACCAGGCTATCAAAATTACGGTAGGAGTAAATCCCATTCAAATTGAAATCCCAAAACGCAAAAGCTACAAGCAAGCGAACTGAAAAAATTATAGAAATTACCTCTTAAATTATATCCGCGACCCTTAATTTGATGCTAATTTAGAAGAAATAGATGAGGAGCTGGATAAAATCACTGACTTTCTAATCAAAACCAATCAAAATAGAATTCCCCGTATTAATTATAAAACCCTTTCAGCTCCCCCATGGACCCCTCCCATTAGAGCCGTGGCCCAAGAATATAGGGACCTGTCCAATGGAGTAGCGCTGATAGGCCCCAACCACAATGCCCACAGAAACTAAGACAAATTAAAAGCGAACTCCAGACACTAATTATGGACCAGAAAATGCTATTATAGGACAGACTAATAGACAGACTCGATACAGAAAGAGACTCACACACGTTCTGGTAGACGGTTAAACGTCATAAAGGAAAACCTCCACAAACAAAAATCACAATTATTCACAACGGCCAAAAAGTTACTGAGACTGAAGAGATTGAAGAAATGTTTAGGATTTTCTGGTCTTCAATCTTTAATATTACCCTAGAAGAAAATGACGATTACCACCTCTAATTCGAAACTGACGTAATCCAACAGATAAACACATAAATACACAAAACCTCTCCTCACCACTGTGTGTCGCAGGAAAGATTGATAGAGAGCCATGGCCGTGAAATAACTGCCCTAGAACTCTCCGTTACTCTAAAATCATTTCGTCAAAGAGCCCCGGGTACTACGGGGCGAACCCGCGAAAATTTCATCCAGGCCCCGCTTAATGTTTGGAGTGGCCTTCTCAACATCATGAACGCCGCTCCGAACCCGGGCTATTGCCCTGACCAGTGGAAAGTGGCCAAGATGATTTTCATCCCAAAACCGGGGAAGCCCCCGGACTGCCCTGCCAGCTTTCGACTGATATCTCTCCTAGAATTTACTGGCAAAGCCTTCGAGAAAATATGGCTTACCGAGTCAACTCTTATCTCGATGAAGCCAACTTGCATAACGAGCAGCAACATGGCTTCAGAAGGAAAAGATGGACTGACACGGCACTAGCCGTCGTCACCGAAAAGCTTGCAAAGATCAAAGCAGACAAAAGGCATGCTGCCCTGGTGCTCCACGATGTCAAATAAACTTTTGATAAGGTTTGGAAGAGAGGACTACAATTTAAGATCCTTCCAGTGGGCCCCCACCTCCATTCTTGAGAGGATTCTATGTGACTACATAATGGAGCGGAGAACATACATACAAATCAGAGGACATAAAGGCCCCGAATTCGAACTCAAAGCAAGGGTCCCTCAAGTGAGCTGTCTCAGTCCCCTTTTATACAACATTTATACACGCGACCTACCACAACCTCTCTACGAGGGTACGATATACGTACAGTTCGCTGACGATATATCGCAAATTTGTACAGCCGCTTATGTTCACAGGGAATTTATGGCGAGGAATACGGCTAGGGAGATAGCGAACATCAACTCTTTCGAGAGGAGATGGAAGATATCAACCAAAGCCCCAAAATTCAAAATAATTCCCATGTTTCGCAAGACCTTCAAAGATATACGTGTAGAAGGGGAGTGAATTCCCTACTGCCTGGAAGGGGCGGTTCTGGGGCTCAAAGTCACCACCAGGTGCTACACGAGTCATATCGAACGAACAGTCGCGAGTGGCAAGAGCGATTTGAGGGAATTTTATAGGTGCCGTGACCTAAATCCCTCAAATAAACTCAAGATATTTAAGGCGTGCATTTGCTCGAGACTCCTGTACCCCCCGGTGCCGCTGAACGCGAGCGCCAAGACCCACATTGCGAAACTACAAACGATCCAGAACAAAGCTGTGCTTATCATTACAAACACCCGAAGAAGAGAACACAAACGACAAAGGGAGCTCCGCGACTTGGTTGGATTATTTCCGATCAACGTGGCACTCCACGAGAAGGCTAAGAGGATCTGGCAATCCATTGGCACCCACTTGACCCCGGAGTTCTCTCGTACACACCTAGACATCGAGGTCGACCGACAAATAAGACCATTTAAAAGCAGTAAGATACAGTCTAACGGCGACGTGACTCTAAGATACACATGACAAAATCGACGAATCACAAAAAATGACTAGTGTAATGCTCAAGTTTCTTTAGTAGAAATTCATAAACCATTACTAAGATTTACCCTTTTTCAAATCTTTGCAAAAATATCAAAATCCAAAATGTAACTAGAAAGCTTTTTCAAAAACCCACAGAGTGAACAATAAACCCCGCCTCAAATAAAGGCTTGATGCCATTTAAGACGATTAAGATCATTAAGATCATGTATAAAAAATAAGAATTGAATTACCATGTTTAATTAAATTGAATAAACTATAATTTTTATAGTTTATTAAAAAACAAAAAACAACAACATAAAAACAAAATATATCCAAAAAACAAAAACAAACAGCTATCCTTTTCACCAGGGACCTATTTATTATGTCTCCCATACAACCTCTATTCATTAAACTCACCCTATTTCACCACTTTCTTCTCTTACTATCTCTCTCTTATTCTCCCTAAATTTCGCCACTTCTTATCTCCAAGTCCAAATCGAAAGAATAAACAGAGCAAAAGTTAGATTGAGATTACTTTATAAACTAAGAAACCTTAAACTGAAAAACAAGAAAAACATATATCAAACTATAACGCATCCCACACTATTATAGAAGCAACTTGATTAAATTGCAACGTAAACAGTATAAAACAATATTAATATTCACGAATACCCAACGTGCAGAAAGACGGAAAGAGAATGATCTACACAACGCAGCAAAAATATAGCCACTAAATAAAATAATTGAGGAAAAGACAAAGAAAATTATAGAGAAAAACACAGTAAGAAATAGGAGACGAACTTAATAACCAAATAGCACGAGGACCAGGATGAAGAAAACCCATGCTATTTCCGAGTGCTACAAACAAAGCGAACCAAAGGAAAGAGGAAGGATATTTTCGTGTGAAACTAAATTATGAATACCTGAACGTGACAATAAGAAAGCAAGATTTATGAATACTGAACGTGACCATAAAAACAACGAAAAATGACAAAACTAACCGATAAAGACTTAACCGATTTGAATAACTAACTTGAATGGATAAAAGAGAGGAAATTAACATCAACCGAATATTTAATTGAGAAAAGGAACTTATATTAAACTAAGAATAACACTAAGTATACACAAACAGATACAAGAACGAGTTGCAAAACAAACTATAACTTGAGGCTTGAGGGAAAATAGCTTACCAGTAACCACAAAAAAATCTAATAACGCCTTGAACGCCTAATACGCAAAACACAAAAACTAAAACAAACACAGAAACGATCAAATATAGTTTACCTGCAACTTGTTGCGAGATTAACTAAAAGTAGTTTAGGGAACAGAAATTAGCCTGATATCCACATAAACTTGCAACTTTCTGTAAACTTCAAACTTATTTCCACTTCATTATTTAATTTTTCTACCACTATCTAATCCTTTAGTCAAAAATTAACATATGAGACAGGGGACAGCATAAAAAAAACAATTAAATAAGGCAAAAAACACAAAACACCGTGGTTTGGATCCCACGCTAAACTGTAGGTCGTTTCAAGTTTATTACCCCGAAAGCAGGTCAGGGCCAAGCAAGATAGTGGCCCTTAGATGAGAGGAGATTGTTTTCAATTGATTTGGAAAGATAATTTGACTCTCCAGAGATTTTTCGGAACGATGTTTAGTTCTGAATGTTCTCGTTAGATGGATTTTAGTTAAGAGTTCGAAAACGGTAGAGAGGTAGGTATGTATGAATTTAAAGGTTCGAAGGTTTGAATGAAATTATATGAGTTTGAGACATAGATGCGTTGAGATGCGTTTGATAAGTTTGAGATGAGTTTGATATGAATTTTGAGGGAACATGCAGAACCAATTCGAGAAAAGGAACGTTGGTCGGAGTACAACGGACGCGAAAACTCACCGCAAGTCCAAGAGGAGTCGGATCTAGGTGCCGTTGGAACGCTGAGCTTTGAGTCTTTCTTCTTCAAGCTTCATAACTGTTCTCCGAGCCAGAGTCCGTTTTTCTGCAAATGGGTTTCCAAGGAACCGGGGAGGCGTCTAGGGTGATGAAGGTGGGAGGAGAGCGGGGGCGGTAAGTATTACTGAATCCACACACATATGCGAGAAACATCCTCTACCCCTCATATAACCTTAAACCTCTACGCGTCCATGTTCGATAGCCAAGGAGAGGAGAGTGGGGATGGTAGGCATTTCCGACTCGACCAACAGATACGAAAACACCCTCTCCTCCCTCATATACGCATAAACCTCTCAGATCCATGTTCTATAGCCAAGGGAGGAAGGGGGGGGGGCTAACCCACGACCAAAGGAGCCCAATCCCACGCTATCCTCCCTTGACATAACATAACATAACATAATTTCACGGATGACAAAAGCCACAAGGGCCTATCAAAGGTCATCCACATCTGTAAAAACCCTCTCATAAAATGCATCCATAGGATTGAGTCAGATCATGCATCTACAATTCGAACCATCCACAGGAATGTGTCAAAAACAAAATGCATCATCATTAAGACACGTCAAAATCCAAATCAATCATAATATACAATAATAAAAAACTGCATCCACAGGAATGAGTCCAGAATACCCCCCAAAGTTAACCCTCCCTCCCTATATAATCATCTAATCTGCGTTTGAATACATTCAAGTTTGGACTGTCTACCGTCTCAGATGGCAAACTATTCCAATAATCTACCACTCTATTGGTGAAAAAATATCTTCTAACATCCAACCTGTACCTCTGTTTTTAAATTTTTAAGTGTTGGCCCCTAGTCCTATTACTACCTTCCAACTCAAAAAACTTGCTAAAATCCAACTCACCCATCACAGGTTTTAAAAAGCTCAATCATATCTCCTCTCACACATCTCTCAAATGAGAACATATTTAGTACACTCAGTCTATCTTCATATTCAAGGTGCTTCAGGGAAGGTATTATCTTTGTTAACCTCCCTTGTACTGACTCTAGCAGGTTGATGTCATGTCTAAAATGTGTGGTGACCATGCTTGTATAAAGTACTCTGAATGTGGCCTAACATACGAGTTGTAGAGTTTAAGGATAACCTCTTTACTCTTGTAGCTAAAATTACTCTTAATGTATCCTAGCAAGCTATTTGCTCTATTTTTTGCCTCATTCCACTGCTTCGAAAACTTCAGTGACCTATCTACTACTACACTTAAGTCCTTCTCATCCTCAACTGAATTCAGCCAATACTCATCCATGTGATATCTAAATTTCCTATTATCCCTTCCCATGTTAAGAACTTTGCATTTTTTAAGGTTAAAAGTGATTTGCCACTTCTGAGCCCCAGCTAATAACTTATTTAGTGTCATTTAGTGTCATCAGTAAAAATTGACACCTTGCTATTTACAGCCTCCCCAAGATTATTTATATAAACTATGAATAATAAAGGGCCTAGAACGGATCCCTGAGGTACGCCACTGATAACGTCCCTCCATTGTGACCCCACCCCATTCAGCACAACTCTGTTTCCACTCTTTCAGCCATTCAGTTATCTAATTCAAAACTTTACCACATATTCCATGCATTTTTAATTTGTGAACTAGTCTTCTATGTGTAACCTTATCAAAAGCGCACACACAGACACATGAGTAAGACAGTGCAAGAAGCTGCAATCTTAATAGTCCATCGGTGACCTAGGTCAACTGTTGTGCCTTTTACTTTATTTCACACTGTCCTATCCTTGCCCTTTCCTCTTCCTCTCCCTCCTTCGGAGCCTATCAAAGCCCCGGGGGACGAGAGCTTCGGAGCACAAGCGGTAGAACCGGACCTTGTCATTCCCCCCGCTCTGGCTCCTCCTAGGAGGGCCGGGGCGGAGAGGCGAAGGGCACGAAAAACTATTACGTTCTCTCCCACTTCCCACTTTCATTTCATTTCCACTTTTGTTCAATAAGCGCATCCGTGACGGCTCACAAATAGATGACTTTTGTTCATCAAACGCTAGTTTGAATATCGCCCACAAATTCTCCATTGGGTTCAAATCTGTCGAATTCTCTGGCCAAGGTTCCAAAAGTTCGATGTTATTTCCTGCCAAGAACTTTGTTATTGTTTTTGCTTTGTACAAGTGGGGCCATGATGATGAACGAAAGAGTATCCTAAAGGTGGTTCTCCTTGGTGCAATGCCGTCCGTGATCAACTATCACCTTGCATTTCAAGCAACCATTGTTGCTCCAACATTGGCTACGATTTTTTTTGGAAATAGCCATTTCTGGAATTGAAACAGAATTAAACATTTAATTTTTCTAAAAAATATTACGAAATAGATTAGAATTACACATCATTTAATTTAACCCATATTTGTCATTATTTGACCCTTTTGATTGGCTAACAAGGCTCCAAAAACTGAAGCTCACCTCTTACGTGACGAGAGAGCGATTCGGATTCAGCGAAGGAAGGCATTTTTTTCTTATTACTTTTGAAGTGCTGATTTTTTTAATATACTCAAAATAATTTAAATATAATAATTATTTCTATCACTTAAATTTTAAAACGGATGAAATACACACACACACACACACACACACACACATATATATATATATATATATATATATATATATATATATATATATATATATATATATATATATATATATATATATATAAACCCTCCTCCTTATTCCCCCTTCCCTCCTCTCGTACCGCCCCCCCAACTCTCTCCTCTCTTCACCTCCCTTTTCTTCATCCTCTTCCCTCCCCCATCCCCCACCAACTCTCTATCACCTACCCTGGGGTAGGGGGAGGAGTAGGTGATGTGATAGGGGTAAAGGAAGAGGGAGAGGAGAGGCTAGGGAAACATGGATGTGAGGGGGTATAGATGATTACAATCGATTTGAAAGATCAAATTGGCCGAAGGCCAACCAAGTAGCCGAGTGAAGTGAAGCGCAAGCTCCCCCGTAGGGGGGGAGGAGTGGTGAAGACATGGCTTCTTTTTCTCTCTCTCTTCCCCTCTCTCTCTCTCTCTCTATATATATATATATATATTTATATATATATATATATATATATATATATATATATATATATATATATATATATATATATATATAAATAAAGAAATACGAGGAACAAAACGAAGAAGGTGGGCCCCATCTTTAATCTCTAGGTTTCGGGTTATTCCTAAGCCTACGATACAAATACAATATAATTTTTAGTATTTTATCGCCGTTTGTGTCAATTTTTAATTATATTGAACTTGAGCCGTAAAATAGATTAACTTTAGATTTCAAATTTCTTTTATAGCTACTGAAGATGGGTTTAGAAATAACCCGAAACGTAGAGATTAAAGATGGGGCCCACCTTCTTCGTTTTGTCCTTATTAAACTCAAGCTTTGGGATACAAGGTGTCACTGAAGATGTCCCTGCAGTCATGCTAGAATTTCTAGAAGAACATTTACGCCAGAAACAGCATAAAGATGATTATCGCAAATTATTAGAATTGGCCGTGATCTTCCTCGGCAGTGCCCTCCAATGAACCTCTCTCATTTCCTATTCCTGGGGCTGAGAGCCGTGCTCGGTGGATAGCAAACTCTATTTATGCCTCAAAAATATATTGATTCCAAGATCATTTAAGACGTACCTAAAGACCTGGCTAACCATAAGATTAGGTATTTTTCTTATCCGACTCTATTTACGAGTTTGGTTCCTAGCACCATTAGCTGTGAAAGCTGCGTATCTTGATTAATTTTTTTTTACTCAAATAAATATAGTATAAGGAAGTAGATCTAGAATTTAGTAGTGCTGATGTGAAAAAATCCGCCAACCATTTAAGGTATCGGGCCACAGAAACTGCGCCATTCGCATTCTTTGACGATGTTCCTCCAGACATTAAACAACAAGAATGGGTGCTATAATGATGACGACAGAAGGCAGTGATGAAGAAAACTGGACCAAACGATATATTGTTGACAGTGAAAATCTCAACTTTTTAAAAGAAAAAGAATTCTTGGACTTCATTTCAGTTGTTGAGCTGCATAGAAAGACGTAAATTTCCAACGTGAGTTGGATATATTGAAAAAGCATTGTAGTGGTTAAAGACTTAGGTGAGAGAGGAGTGTCACTAATACAAGAATATCAAAACATTCTAACAAAGAACGAAAAATTAAAGAATACATTGTGCATATCACTGCCAGACTTCGGAAGGGGGCGCTCTGAAAACACGTTTTTTTTCTGGGGGTGGGGGGGGGTGGCAGCTGAATATTTTTAATGAATTCAAGATAAGATTTTGATAGTGTAATTAAGGATTTTGTGGAGAGGAAGACCAGAAAAATTAACTTATTAAATTATCGCATTTGATTTTTGTTTTTTCTGCAATCAAAATAAAATAAATTTCCGCAATTGTAATATTTCTGTATATTTTGGGGAGATGATTTCCAGGTTTGGAATTGCTGTTGCTTATAAATCACTGCCTTTAATATGATTTTCCAGTCCAATTTTCACCTTTACTCTGAATAAAAATCGTTGGCAGCCAGGGCTCTCCCGGGCAACACTGGAGGAGCTACAACTCACCCCAGGGGCCCAGATGCCTGGTCTTATAGACGTTAGCTACAATCGCGTCGCTCGATTTGCTTAAGGCCTCTCGATTTATGGCAGCCCGAGGAGCTTATCCGCTAGGTACGACTCTGGTGTAGATTGTCAATAAACAAAGAAAAAAGTACTTAGACGATACCCAAACTGGCCGAATAAGGCAGTGAAATCTGTTAACTTATTACATCATTGTCAGTATGTTATGAATGCCTTTTTAAATTAATCATCATCATCATCATCATCATCATCATCATCATCATCATCACTAACTATAATTTAAGAAAGCGATTTTTTTGAGTATTTTAATAATAAGTTTGGTTATGTTTTTTTTATTAAAGTTATTTCTAATAATTCTTTTATAATATCAAAAATAAAATGGTGAAGTTCAGAAATAAATATAAGTATCGAAATTTTGTGAATTTTTTAAAACCCAAAGAATTACAAATGGTGAAGTTCAGAAAATTTATTTTTATATATCTTCTTCTATAACTATATTTTAGCAACGTGATATTTTGAAAGGAGGGAAATTTAGTTTAGAGTTCCTTTTTAAAATTAATATAATTGGCGAAGTTCAGAAAATTTATAAAAATTTGACCATGGCTGATTTTTTTAGATTTTAAATTTTAATCTTGGGAGCGATGCGCAAGCTCCCCCCGTGGGAGGCGGACGCGAATCCATTGCTAGGTGATGTTAATTATAAATAATGGTATAAAAAAATGTAAATGGAATTTAATTTATTCACTCGATTATGCTTTGTGATTATTTGTGCAAACAAAGTTTTCAAATGAATTATAAGTTTTATCCATTACATTATAATTTAATTCGAGAATTTTTCTTGATTTTTTTCGTTTAAAAAAAAAATTTGCATGTATAAATGGACAAATTTCGGGATATGGATAATATGTAGTCATGACCCCAAATTTTGACATTAGTTTATCGTAAGAGTATATTTTAACTTTGAAATTTAAAAAAAACAAAATGGTAAAGTTAAGAAAAAATAAATATGATTATCGAATGTTTTTGATTTTTTCTTCAAAAAAGAGAATTACAAATGATGAAGTTCAGAAAATGTATTAAAATTTAGGCCTGGCTGTTTTTTTGTTGTTTTTATATTTATTTTTGCTTTTTTTAGTATATTAAAAGATTTAATCAAGTTTTTTTTTCTATAATAGATTTTTATTTTTTATCTTCATCAGGACAAAATAGCTTTTAGCCCCTAAAAACGAATTAAGTAAAATGAAATTATGTGGAAAAACTTAGATGGGAAAAGAATCGTCTTGACGATTGTTTTTTCCGTATTTCAAAAGAATTTCGATATAAAATTCCTCCTTTTATGCCTAGAAAGTAAGCATCGATATTTAAAGAGAGGGATCCAAGAATAAATTATTAGGTGATATGTACTGGAAACCTTTTAAATATTTTAGACTAAAACCTCGATGTCAGAGTCGGATAGGCCGTAGATCACAGACCGAAGGTCTATTGTATGCGAAGCGCAAGGTCCTCCTGAAACTTTAGGATCTTTGGGGCCCACCTTAATATAGCCCAAATTGAACAGAAATTGTTCACGAAGAAGATTATGGGTTAGGATCAAGCAAGTTCAAAAGTTTAAAAAAATAGATAGAGATAAAGAAATAGATAACGAAAGAAAGTTAGAGGCATTTGAAAACATGATACAAGAAAATGGAGTTTTAGAAATACATGAGAAAGGAAGATTGGAAGACAAAGCTTTATCAGGAGAGCAAAGGACGAGTATGGTGTAGCGTTTTTCGATTTCAGCTGGCATTCTCTGTTACCTGCATGAAACCTAATTTCTTACTGAGCGTGTCCAAGGTCAAGTAACCTTCATCTGTGCGGTCATTAGCCCATAGGTGCACTTTCAACTTTGTATCGATTTACTTAAAATTCACTGTAATAAGCCAACTCTCAGTTTTTGAGCTCCTGTGTAGACGCCCTAAAGTTGTGTAACATCAACCATGTACATATATGTATGCGAAAAACGTATAAGTTCATATGCGGATTAACACCCTAATGTTGTAACACTATAGTACTGACATCGGGTTTTCTTTTGTTAGGTTACTGAAGAAAGGGGTGGGATCAAGTTATCGGCACTGGCTTAGCAACCGGACTGGCGTTTAGTTCTTTCCCTCTGGGACTGCATGACAAGGCTGAGGCCAGTCTTTAAGCTGCATTGCAAAGAAGAAGGAAGACGGTGCTCGGGCATCGAGTTGCGTGCCATGTCGTCACGAATTTCTCCCTGGAAATACCTACCCCTAATGCCTCGAATGGATCAGGTGATTTTTTGATTCCTCCGAATCGGACACACTCGCGGGACGCAGCGCTATCTGATGGAGTGCTCCGCTGCCGAACTTTTTTTTGCGAAGAATGATTTGTCTCTCCCAGACTGTAAGCGATATTTTAGCTAATTGTTCTAATGTAGGGGAACTTTGTGAGCGGTAGCTATTCCGGTCTCGTGACGAACGGGGGCCTTATTGCTTGTCCAGGTACTGGGGCTGTCTCCTGTACACCAGATTGCGGTGTGTTCTAATTTCTGTACAAGGCGGACCTACCGACGAGTTTTGGGGGTATTTTTCAATTTTTAGTGTCTTGTATGGGTTCCTGAATGAGGGAGGCATTGCCTGGGAACCTGTGGATGCTTCTTGATGTTTTATTTTGTTCGTAGTTGGGGATTGTTTGGTTTATTTTAATATAGTTTATTTGCTTATTGGAAAAAATATGTTAAGCTTTTTATTGTTTTTTTTTCTGCGGCCTTACCCTCGTTGGTAGTCATCAGATATTAGTGTTAAATTAAAACAAAATGAGAGAAAGAATGAATATCTCTAGAAGGAATGACGCCCTATAGTTTGAGCCTGCCGGGGGCACTGCGGCCACAAGGGCCCCCCGTTCCTCCCGATGTAACAGACTATACGGGCATTCCCTTGCAGGAAAGTATAATGAGACAAAACCAATGATGCTACTCCAAATCGTTCTCTGTTGAGACATTTTCTCACTCCAAATCTAATAGCATTATTGGAAGTATCGAAACAAAGGCTTCTTTGGAATTTTATCCAGAGATTTTAGCGTTAATTTTGGCTTGCCTCGGGGCAGTCAACATTCCGAGAGCAAAAAGTGATCCTTGAGCCACTCGAACAACGGGAGGGCAAGAGAAAAATGGCATCGATGTTTTCAAAACAAGTTGTGGCAGTGAAAAATCGAATGTAGGGACTTTGAAAACAAGCTCGAAGGCATGCGTGTAAAATGGATCAGCCTGATATAATGAAGAAGTGTTCGTCGCATGGAATGCAGCAGTGAGAAAGGACGGGGGGAGGGAGGTTGCATGTAATAGTGATACGGATTAAGGACATGTAAAAAGACTTACTGGACGAAAGGTTTTTTTTTAAGTGAAATCCAACGGGGGCAGCACTGAGAGAAAGTTTGTAAGGACATATTTGAAAAGAAAGTGGTGACGATGAAGGAAACGAAAATGCCTGGAATATACATATATAGCAGCAGATCCTTCTTTAGGCATTGGGGTCAAGAGGGCACGCTTAGGGACAAGGGGAGGGATATTTTCTCACCGTAGACATTTTCGCTTGGTGGAGAAAAGTGAGCCAAGAGACAAAGGTTAACAGTGTGAATTTAAAAGAGGTGTGTAAATAAACGGTTAGAGTTAAATGAGTGAAAGGTGATTACTTACTTATAGTAAGGGCATTTTATGATATATTTTACAAATCTGCCAACTATATCGTTATCAAACAACTTTTTCACCAATATGTTTGTAAATGTGTGTAATAACATGTTTGAAAATGTTGAAATTCACCTTCCGTGAGAAACCCTGAAAAAATCTGCTCAAGTTAAGGGTACCGATAAATGATTGTCGAAATATCGGGGGGGGGGGTATTTTTGCCTTAACTAAATTATGAGGAGTCAAATTGTTAGCATTTATTTTTCACCAAAACACTTCATTGTTAAAAAAGGCCACACCCAGTTTTACATTTACATTCAAAGTAGTATTTGTTTCACATGCTTACAAAAAGAATTATGTCATTCACATGACATTCACATTTCTTATTCATGTCAGAATATTCAAGAGTCATTTTCTGTCTTCTTCAGACTCAACAACATCATGACTGCAGTTTCTGCATGCAAAGCCCTTACAGACTCTACATGCCGAAATGCACGTGACCCCATTCTTCTTGCAGTTGCACTGCCAGTTGTTGCAATCTTCATGACAATTACAGCTCGTGAACTTCAGTAGATCGTCAGGAGCCATGAAGTCTAGTGTTCAAACTGGCTCATACCCATACACACCTAATGTCCATCCATAGTCACGGAGATTCAGAGACATGCTCTGTAGAAGGATCCAGTCCCGGGTCTGCAGATAGGCACGGAGTGAATGCTGTGCAGTTGCATCTCCTGTTGTAGGTAAAGTCTCTGGTTTGATCACTCCTGCCGCCGCCTTCCTTGAAAACATGTTGTGCTGAATTTCACCCAATGTAGTATCTGGTCCATAGTAAATGTACTGGAAAATTGCAGTCCCTGCCTGAACATTGCATCCTTGGTGGCTTCTGTGTCAAGGAAGATGTCCATATACTCATGAAATAGAACAAAATATAAAAAGCATAATGAACCGTTCAAAAACAGATCAAACATTTTAAAAATGTGAATTTTCTTTTTTTTTAAACTACCCCATACCCTCTCCGGACACCATCTAGTAGTTAAGGAAGGAAAATATAGACACAAATGTTACTGACCTCTGCAGAGTAATCTGAAGCAGCAGCCAATGCCTCTCTCATAATTGAAGTATCAGCATCATTGTCACACTTCTCCACAGTGATGTGATTTTTCGGAAGGTTGAAGAAAGGAGGTGGATGAGCTCACTCTTGTTATGAGTGTTTGTCCAGGAGCTTTGCTCTTGGGATCTAGTGAAACATATCCAGTCGAATCTGGAGATCACAACAGGAGTTCTTGGTATGCTGGATGTGTTCGTGATCCTTTGGTGGTCTACTTTAGCCATCAAAGACCACAATGATCTTCTGGAAGGAGGGGCCTAAACAATGCACGTAGCTCAGGTAACTGTTGCCAATATCTTGCAAGATCTGATGTTGTTCCCATATCACCATATAGAGAAGCCATCCGGCATCAATCACCAGGGTGCAGTATGGTTGGTTAGTGAGGTCAAGTGGATAAGTTAATGCCTCCAGAGTTGTCTTTGAAAGGTCTGCCTCATTTGCCTTGTTCATCTTATGATCTTTATTACTGAACAGGGATAATGGGAAGGGAGTCAGCTCATACTGTAAGCTTGTCTTAACTGTCATATCCCTCTGGGCGAAAATGATCCGTCAGTTGAACAACTTTAGTCGGTCAAGGTGAATTTTCTTCTCGTTGAACATGAGAAGCTTTCTGAATGATGCCAGGGCTTTTACCTTTGATTTGACATCCATGCTCGATGTCACTGACTGTCCATCCAGCTGGCCTTGCATATCCATCCCTACTTCAGCTGCTCTCTCAGCATTGACTGAGTCATTTGCTGTGCTTGTAAATCATGTTAAGAAAGACACCAGAACCTCCTTATCTTGATCGTTGCCGAATGGCTTGTTCTCCTCAAACCATTTTAGGGCAAGTTCAACTACCTCTGCATCTTAATTCACCCGTGTCTTAGCAAGGTCTATGTGGAGTGGAGCATGTTTACTGACGTCTTTCTCCATCCGCTGCTTGATATCAGAGAAGTGAATGCGGGTAAGTACCCAGCATTTGTGGCCAGAAATGTTGTCGCTCGGTTCTGATAAAGACCTTTATCACATCTACCATGCAGTGATACTGCACCCAGAGTGCAGGTGTTCTTCTTCCTTCTGCGAGTCGTTTAAAGGTTTCTTCAAACATCTGCTCAAAAAATGCCATTACTGGGTCTGTGTGTCTGGCTCCCATCTTTCCATCAGTCACCTTCTTTATGAATGCCCTCAGGTCACCATACTCCTCTTTATTAAAGGCAATTTCCATGATCTGCTGATAGATGGCTGCATCAATCAGGAGGTAAGCCCGGATTGCCTTGTCAAAACATCTTCCATCCATAATGTGGTTGGCTGTTATACTTCCAGGACAGATCAACTGGATCACCTCTAGTAGTATAGAATCTTGCATAACGTTACCTATCGATCCAAGATAAGACTTAGGCAGGTGAAAACTACCCAACCTTGCAATGAGGGGTAGATTTACCTTCTTTATGATATCCACAGCTTTCAGCTAAATCAGGAGATCAAAGCTCACTATAGCGACTCTGTGAGCAGAGAGCCGTATGCACTCTTTGGGAGACATTAAAAATGGTTTTGAAGTCATTAGGGTCACCTTCGATGGCTGAGATGAAGTCAATCTGTGTGCTCTGCTTTGCATCACATGCATGGATTCGCTTTATACAGCCATTCCAGTTGGAATGTGGGAACTTAGAATCGTGGGCTTTGATCACCCACCACGCTTATCAGAGTGTGCCGCCCAGAGTGAGAAGCGGCTGGTCATTAGCCAGGGAGGAGGAGAGCTAGGCGATGGGGAGAAAGAGGATGGTGTTAATTTTTGTGTGTTTCCTGTTGGTAAATGGAAAAATCTTCACTTTAGCTCCTCTCATGATCTTAGCTTTGTCGAGTGCCTTCAACTTCCCCCTAAAAACAGTTGCTGTTTTCTGTGGATCTGGCAAAGGTGGTGCTGGAGAGGTGACTTTGGTCCAACTCATTGAATGGAAGGGAGTGTTTCCATGAATAGAGATAATGTTTAAATCTATATTGTCTCCACAAACTGAGTGACTGCATTGTTTGTTTCCCCAACCTCCATAGAGACTATCTGATCGCTAGTCGACATTTTACTTTTACTGGCTGTCATCACTGATTGATCCTCATATGTAGCATCAACCGATCTGATCATCGATTTATTCCACAATGGTATCAAGGGTACCAGAAGTATCTGGGGCGTCATCTCCTCTCCTGCTATTCAGGAAGCAGTATTTGTCGTTTTGTGTCTCCGAGTGAGACAGTGTATCTCAGCCGGTGTAACTTGTTGAGCATACATTTTGACTCAAATTTATGATCAAGTTGTATGACAAACCCCATTTGGTGTGGCAATACTTCTGGCCGCCGTCTATAGGCCTTAAGGAATTTCTGCCCCCAAACAGCAACTCTTTCTTCTGTCTTGACAATCGGTCTCAAGAACACCTCAAGGCATGCAGGAACCAGTTCCAGCTGACTATTGATGTCAGTCATGGTAGGGTAGGGTATGACTTCGAGTCTAGATCAATCCTGGCAATATCATTGGATATGAGCTTTAGAGAAGTCTTTATGATCTGAATCTTCTCATCTCCTTGTTCAAAATTATCATAAGGCTCTCGCAGAACATTGCCGGTGCCATATTTGAGACAGAACACATCTTCCCTTCTCTCCTGTGTTGTGAAATACAAGGTGCCATGGTATTTCTCTTTCACTTTTACCTTTAGCTAATACTTTGAATAAGAGAGGCTCTTATATGGTGACTGATCAAATCCCTGCAGCTTTTCATGCACTTGGTCAAGCGTCATAACCCCATGCTCTAACCTGAGTCAAATCATTCGCAGGATTCAATAAAAACTGTCTCTCGTTCCTGATCATTTTTCCTCTATCCTCTCTTTCCTTTGCCTTCCTCTTCAGTCTTAGAGTAATGGAACAGGAGCTGCCAAGTGTAGGCCATGAATGGTCTTTTGCAGTCTCCTTCTTTTCTTATGTTCTTCTTATGTTCTTAAAAAAGAAGTTTGAAGCGCAAATAGTACAGTGTTTCCTCTGCTACCAAGTCGTTGATCCCTTCCAGGCGTCCACTGACTTCAGTGCTACAGTCATCCCCGCGATGCCGTGCTATCTTCAGCAAGCTTGCCTTCAGTTTACCTAAAGTCTAGTTATCTGGCACTCTATATTTCTTTATAGCTTCTGCTGGATTAGTTTTGTAGAGCTGAGCGAGTTGGTTGCAAAGAATGCATACATCCTTATACAGGAGGTGAACTGACCTTTAACTTCTAGAACTGCAGCCAGTAGATGCACTGAACTCAGAGCAAATGCGTCTTCTCTTCAACTTTGATTACTCTTTCTCTGTCTTTGATGCTTTAGCTGACTTCTTGGTGATCTCAACAAAGTTGTGGTACAGATAATTTTTACAGTTTATGTGGTACCTCAGTTTTCCTTTCGTTTGAGCCTCATTCATACGTTTCACAACTGTAGCATTTTTGACAGCTTCTGTATGTTTCCAAAAAGTAGAGTAACTCTTTGGAGTTGCCCGTATTTGCCTCTGAGCTGGTGTATCCGGACCTCCACAGATAAAGCAATTGAGCATAGGTGGAGTAACATCTTCATCCACATTGCTAGACTACAATGTCCTGCAAAGTAGATTATAAGATATATTTCGAATTTATTTCTCTACAAATGAGTGTTTGTGGTGAAATATAAATGCTAACGGTAAACTTAGAATCTTGAAAAACCCATGGTTTCACCCCTCATAATTTAGTTAAGGCCAGATAAAAAAACACGATATTTTGACAATCATTTATCGGTACCCTAACTTGAATAGTTTTTTTTCAGGGTTTCCCACGGGAGTTGAATTTCAACATTTTAAAACATGATATTACACACCTTTACAGACATATTGGCGAAAAAGTTGTTTGATAACGATTTAGTTGGCAGATATTCATATGTTGCCCTTACTATTAAAGGAGTCCTTCGAGCACGACAACGAGGCTCAATTTCACACCCCACCAGAAAAGAACAGGAAGAAACAATGACAATATGACATTGATAATTAAAGTGTAGAGAGACTGCACCTTACTTAATCCACTGATCTAGTAGTAAAACATAGAAGTCAGTGGCAAAGAGACAAAAAAGACCGAACTACTGCAATCCTCTGCTGAATTCTTAGTCTGCTAAGATCACCTAGTGCGTGAGCGCCGCGCAGCCAAGAATCTTAATGCGGCTTCACTGCAAGCAGGGCTCGTCATCAAAGTGAGGACACTCACGAAAGTGTTGCTAAATACCACTCTATTTCTACTTCCGACCTCCATAATCAGTTGGTTCATGCTAATTATTCATTATTGGCAGAGAACCTAATTAAGGAAATGCCTGATTCTGATCATTTCTTTGTGATATTCCGTTGCAAGGAAACGATTCAAATATGCATTCATCGGTTGTTTCTTTTTTAACTGAAGTCTCATGATTCACTAGTGAATAATTTCAATCCCTCCTGAATTTTACGTATCGAACTCATATTTTCTTTTAGGCAATGAATTGTACTTTCATAAAAAGGATTTAGGGATGGGACTAACAGTCGGACCCACCTTTGCTAATATAAAAATCGCTTCGGCTTCCAAATTTCCCTCCAGAGTTTACCCCAATCCAATATCGGCGTTTGTAGACGATTGCTTCCTTCTATTTCGCCATCAATACCATGCCTCCAAATTCCTCCATTTTCTTCATGACCAACATAAATTATTTTTTAAAATTCTGATTCCTAACATTATTTATAAAACAATAATTTCTAACATCTTCCCATGGCTCCCTTGGGGGCCATTGCCTGCAGGTTGAGAACCGCTGGGCTAGGCCTTAGCATTTTCTTGAGATTGCTGCACATGTGCACATTCTTAATGTTTACACTTAAATGCACTCTTCAAGCAATGTCAAATATTCTTACCCATCTGGTTGATCTAACACCCGTCCATTTTTATTTGTCTTACTGTTCGCCTTCTTCACCTCTTCTGATTCACACAACCAATTAATTATTTAACTTTGACCAGCCAAATCAAGTGGTGAGATAGACCCATTTTCTTACCTCCTATAGTTTGAACACCAAACACTTCCCTCAGAAGTGCCAGATTCAGGAATTGGCTAAATAGGCTACAGCTCCTAGGGCCTCATAAACTCCAGAGATCTCACAAAATTAATGATTTATTTTGGCTTGTAAAATTGCGCATAATTTTAAAATAGATTTATATAGAATTGTTTTAAGTTCTATTTGACATTATTGTTTTCACAATTTTTATGTGGCAATACAAGATGCCGTTGTAGTAAATACCCTTCTGAGGCTTTTCTGTGTGACTTTTCAACAAGGGACCTCCAAGCATTATATACATATGTGCATTAGGGCCTCACTAAATCTAAATTCAGCTCTATTTAGGGCCTATTCTTTCTTATCTAGAGCCTATCAATGATACTCTTAAATTCACCCTCTCCTCTTTGCTCAACCCATGAGTATTTATGAACATCTTGGTGCTAAAAAACCCAACAAACTCTTCTCAGCCCTTTTATTTCCGTTTGACATAAAGCAAACCTTTGCAATTGCGCTATTTAGAAGATCCCACCAATTCCCTCTTTTCCTAGCCAATAATACTCTTCGCATTCCGTAATCTCACTTTATTCCTAATTTATGATTTCTGATATTCGAGAGATAACGAGAAGGAAGCGTGTTAGTTCTACATAATATTCGATGACTGTTTTATAATGAATATTGCTGTGGTTTTATATCAAAAGGTTCCGATGAAAAATAGATACATCTGCTATAAGTGATTTGAAAAGATTTATGTAATCTAATTGCCTACCCGAACTTGGCAGACCCATGATGAGTCAGCAATGCATATACACATATGCTGAAAGCATGAATCTTATATATTTTCTGAAGTTCGCCCCAGTAGCATTTTCCATACGCAGTGTAATTGAACTTAAACAGGTAAGAATTAACTCATTCATTATAATTAATAAATTTTTAATAGCAATAAAGTGCCGGGATAGTTTTGACACCCCGATATTATTTAGACTTCCAACTTGCAAATTAGACCACGAGTTGTCTCGATTATGGAATAAAATATGATATTATTCGTAAAAATAAAATAACTGCCTATTTATAATAAAATTCTTATTATTAAAACTATTTTCTCTCAAAGCTGCATTATGACGCCGAAATTAGGATTACACCTATTAAAGATAATGGAGGGTTATCCTTGAACTTTATCCTTTTATACTTTTTTTCACTGCAAGACGGTGACCACGTTTTATGTGTGTGTGCGTGCGTGTTAACCACAATTCGAACAAAAAATAAAATGAGAAAAACAAAACATTAATTTAATTGAAACCTGTAATCAATGGTGCGGGATAAAAAAAAATAATCAAAAGACGTGAAAATATTCTAGCTGACGAAATATTTGGACATTTCTGGTTTCTTAGTGAACCTGTATATAAATTCTTCCCTTTCTTTCGATGAACGTATGTTCACTAGTAAATGTTGACCATCAAAAGTTATACTATTTATTATTAAATTTATTATTGGCAATTCATAGACTTGCCATTATAAATGCACAAAATGAAAACTTGATTGTATATACAGCCTTGACCAAAATTATGGGGCAAGTATGAAAAAGTGAAGAATATGAGTGAAACTAATTTATTTCATACTTGACATAATACAAATAAACATTTTTGCGTATATTTTATCAATAGTTAATATTTATTATGTCCTCCATTTGCTTATATAACCGCTTTAATGCGTTTTTGCATATTGTGCATAAATGGTTGGGGCAACCTTCTGCCATTCAATGTGTGATACTAACGTTTATTCCTATGTTTTCAGTTATTATCTTATTATTAACTTACAAGTGGTAATATTTTGTTAAAAATGCCCCCGAAGAAACAGATTCCTGAAACTCAAAGAGCTCAAATCATTTCATTGCCCAGAGAGAGATGATTATCCCAAGTCAAAATTGTGTTAGTCCCAATACCTAAGTTTGAAAGGCGCGGAAACCAACGTATTGGGCGTGTTAACAAAAAGAGGGGTGGCTGAAGGCCAGGGTAAAGAGAAACCGATAAATATGAGTAAGGTTTTAAAAAGATACAGGTTGTCTTTTCAGGGGAGATTCTCTAAACGGATTTAGCCCAAAGAACTCTCGTTAATTCACTGTTAAGAAAGGTAAATAAAACGGGGAAGAGTTGAAAAGAGGGAAAAATCGAAGGACAAAGTCCATTCTCCCGGGAATGAGAACTTGTGTACTTACCTTGAGTAGCTTCAGAATTGAGATCTTGAGAGGGGAGGGGGGGGGGGTATTAGGCGTCGGAGCGTAGGCGAATTATATCAGGTTCCATCTAGGAAAGTGGGAGAGAACCCAGGGTGGAGGAAGGGAAACTACATTCCCCCACATCGTAGGGAGTTTGGGAGCGCTCAAACCAACTAAAAGAGGGAGGTGGGGCAACTAGGCTACGAAACGTGGGAGCGTGGAGAGCCTTCCCACACACAGAATAAAACTTTTAAACTGTCAAAGTTTTCGAAATTTACAAGTTTACTAAAACTCAAGAGCATTGAAGAGTAATTGCTTTGAAGTATTTGAAAGGGTAGTGCGCGTTTGAAAGGGGAGCGAGCATTTGGAAGGGAAGCGCGCGTTTGAAAGGGGAGCAAACGTTTCAAAGTGGAACGCGCGTTTGAAAGGGGAGCGGGCACTTGAAAGGGAAGCCGAGCATTTGAAAGGGGAGTGCGTGTTTTAAAGGGGAGCGAGCGTTTGAAAGGGGTCGAGCGTTTGAAAGGATGGCGGGCGTTTAAAAGGGAAGTGTCTGATCTCAAGTTAGTTTTATTAGTCTTAAATTTCCTAAATTTTACGCTATGCTCGCAAGGCAGCTTGGCTTTGAGGTCGTGGATGGGTGCCCATTCCAGCAACCGAGGTTCTTTGGGCTGAATCCCTTATCTTAAATTTCGCATTTGTGGTGTCCTATTCCTTACCTTCCAGATCGCAGGAGGCCGGATTGGATCCTATCGCCTTAGAATGGGTAATAGAGATCTCAAGCGGGTAAAGAAATTTTATTGGGTACCGTAAAACTTGACCATCCCCTCTCCTTAGGGTGACGATTCGGACCCTTTTGCTTTCACCCGGAATTAGCTCAAGGATGCGATACATCTGCAAGGAAGGACGGGCCTTGAATGGGCTAAAAAGTAAAACTACTTCCCCCTACCTTAACGCGATTAACCCTTGCACTTTGAAAAAGGTCTGGGCTATTCTCTCACAAGCTTATTAGATATGAGGAATAGCACATTTCCCGGAAAGCTTCGAACTTTTCAGTAAGGTGCGAGATGGACCTGTGTAATTCCTCCCGAGGGTTAGTTCCGGGTTCCCAGAGAGATTCGACCTATTCAGAGAGTTTGAAAGAGAGGTAAGAGTTTTAGTGAAGCTTGAGGAAGGAATTGGACGACAGAGGTATGAGGTCTTTCTCAGACGAACGGTATGTGAGGAGGCGGCAATTGATGGAATTTTGAATGGAGGAAATCAGAGTAAGTAAATCGAAATAGTCCTATTGTCTTGTAAAGACACGATTTTACCACTCTAATCAAACGCTCCCACGCACTTCCGAACCAGGAACTAAAAATTGGAAACGTGAGATATTTGATGATGTTGGCGAGCATGTGATTTTCAAACTCATTAGAGAGCAAAGCATCGGACAAAAAATTTAACTCCCGTTCGAAAGTTTTGGCATTATCGCTATAAATAAAATCTGGAACTCCATGGAGGTTTGAGAAACGTTGAAAGTCTTTGATAAATTGGGATTGAGACATGGAAGGTAGCAATTCGAGGTATAACGGGCGTAAATTCAGGCAAGTGAAAATTACTATGTACATTTTAGTGGTGAGACCATTTTGCTTAACGGAAAGGTGACCGGTAAAATCCACTCTAGTATGTCTAAAGAGTTTGACAAAATTCATTTGGGCTTCGGAGAAATTTGTATTGTAGGGTAGGAAAAGATAAAGGAGTTAAACCTTTTGCACGTAATGCATTCGATCAGGATCGTTTTGATGGTTTGACGGGGAGAGATTACCCGGAATCTCTTACTTAATTTGAAAATATATTTTAGCACAAGGCTAGTAATTCTGAAAAAAATATTTAAATCCGAGGAATTTTGATGGGGTAAAAGGAGCACGACATCGTTTTGAATTGCTACATGTGAAGATATCAAATTTCTGGAAGACTCCTTAAGGCATTTAAATTCCGCCTTGGACCATATTTCCCGTTCCAAGATCAATCACGAAGGACTATGAAGCCAAAGATTTAATTTGGAATTAAATTCCTTAAGGGAGAGGCCACGGGTAATTAAGTCTGTCGGGTTGTCAAGAGTGGGAACGTAATTGAAAGAAAAGTCGATTTGATATTTAGAGGTAATTTCTCCTTGGACAATTTGATATCTTGTAATCGATTTTTGACAAACACTGACCTTTGTTTTAATTTACTTATATCATCGAGAATCCACGACAATACAGTCTTAGCGTCAACCACGATCTCAATAGATCTCAAAGAGTGAGAATAAGACTCAAGGAAGAGGGGGGAGGTATTTGAAGGCAAGAACGACGCCCATTAATTCCAAGGAAAGGGGCGTTCTTGCGAAAATAGGGAAAACTTTGGATTTTGAAAATATGAGTTTGGATTCGTTAGAATGCAAAGCATAGATGGTAACCCATAACAAGCCTTACTAGCATCACAAAATATCTTGAGTTCGCTTTACCGTCGTCCTTCAATGCGAACCGCCTAATTTTCACATCCCACAACTTTACCAATTCGGAACTAAGGGACTCACACGCCTTCGCCTAGGTTTCGCCTACTTCAGAATCCCAATCAACATTCTTAGACCATAGATTCTTCATCAGTAGTCGGCCCTTAATTGTCACGGGCAAATAGAGACTCAACGGATCAAATACTTTAAAAATTTGATAGAGTATGCTTCTTTTAGTTTTTGCGATGAGGTCACAAGAGGGAGGGATGACTGACAGAAGGTCAGTTTCTAATTCGGAATGGTACCCGAGAACGCACTCGGTCCCAGTGTCATGAGTTTCCGATTTATTATCGTCTTTGAAAAGTTGTTTTGAGACGAGGATCGTTCGTGTTCCACGATCTCAACTTGAAGCCTCCTTGTTGCATAATTTTGTTGATTCCAGATATATGTATTTCTTGGAGGAAAGTAGGGTTGGAGGTCGTTACTACTAAATTATCAACATAAAACAAATTATTCAACGTTTTGCTACAATGATTTGAGATATAGGAGCTGAGGTGGTACTTAAGAATGTAGTTAAGTATATAGGGGAGAAATTAAATCCGAAAACGAGAGAAAAATAGCGATAGGTAACAATTTCACCATTCTTCGCCCAGAAAAAACAGGAACCATTTCTGTCTTGTATTCATTTTAAATTGATTTGGAGGAATGCCTTTTCTATGTCCGACAGAATGATAAATTGGTTGGAACGAAATCGGCACAAGATGGTATAAAGGAGCGTGGGAAGGTCTATCTCCAAAAAGGATGCATCGTTAAGAGATGGAGTATGGGAGGGGGAGGGGGGTTCTTGAAGGTCGTCCCTAATTGTGAGAGAACCTTGAAGGTACTTGTGAGGACTGCCCAAGAGCCTTATAAGGGGGACGCTGGTTGCCAGTAATGGTGATAGATTACCGAGTTATCGCGTAATCATTTGGCAAGGACTCCGGTTGAAAGAGATGATACGGTTGGTTTGCGTTGCCCTTCCTTATTTGCCACGAGAGTTTTTTGTTGATTGCTATAGGGTGCCCTAAGCCGAGAAACGGCCTTATTCTAGTGACGAGGTCAAATAGCCCGGAGGATGGGGATAGATCACACTAGGGTAGAACACCGGTATTTCGGGAGTTATATGATCGCGAGGAATTGCGGTTAACGAGGAGAATGCGCAACGGCTGTTTTCCCGATTAATAGGGCCTTGAAGCAGGGAGATTGAGGAACGTCAGGATATTGAAGTCACCAAAGCAAAAATAGAATTATTATTGAACTAGATCTTATTGCACTTTACAAAAGTTCTTTAATTAAGTTTTAAGTTCTAAGTTATGACATAAATTAAGTTCGAGCTCAAGTGCGGGCAAAGTCTAAAGGAGGCCGGACGAATAGAGCCTTTAAGAGTTACACCTTAATGTCTGCGTTATATACACGACTATATACAAAGCTGAATTACGCGAATCCGAGAGATCGGACTGAATGATATTTAACGCGATATATTGCTATATAAAATAGAAATCTAATTCATCCTTTTTGTTCTGGCTTCACAGTTATATATTCAATTTAAGACATGCCCTACAAGTTTCTCGTCCAACTAAGCCACACCTCTCTCTTATGTACCAGCCTGTTGATTGGTCGGTATTAACATAACTTGACTTTTGATTGGCTACTGCCGAACATATTGATAAGGAAGGCACTCCGACTATTGGGTAAAATTCTCTGTGGGCGCTGGCATGTTTCCATGGAGCCAGCTTCCTTAATCTGGTTTCTATTTGTTTAATAGTGATAGCTAACCGGTTTATTCTGGATTCTGCCTTGATTATAAAGTTTGCCTAAGATTGCCTCGACCAACTCTAACAGAGATAACTATTCTCCGTTTACTACCGTGTGACATTCTCGTAAGCGGCGCTAACTTTACTTTTCTCTCACTGTACTTTATGTGTGTAGCGACTCTCGCGTGTGTCCTATTTTGGACGTACACGCCGGTCGCTACAGGAGAGCTAAATGTGCGTAAGCTGCAATTGAGGACGACACTTATTTTAGTGGTGGCTTGGACAGCTAACTTTATGACTGGTCTATGGGAGACTCAAATATAGCGGTCAGTATTCTCTAACGACACATTTATGGGCTCAATTATACCTTCCTATAACTGACCTTCGAAAATTTTATTATAAGCTTCAGTTAGCTCCTTTTGAGCCAAGGACACTTTGACCTTGTTTAAAATACCCAAAGCTACTTTATAATTCGAGGAAACCTCCGGCAAAATCCCACGGTACCACGGGAGTTCTACAAAATACTCCCCACCCCTCTTTTCTATTGAGTTATGTCATTGGGAGATTTTAATCATATCCAGGGATCCCGTATCAACTTCTTTAATGCCCAGAGATTCCAAGCTAAACACATACCCAAGCCCTACGTCTAAATCGGTATCAGACTTGCATAAAATGAGGGGAAAAAATAAGAATGAAAGGGTCAAAGCCCGTTTTGACATAGGGAAAGATAGTGGGGTCTGTCCATGTTTCCTTTTCATTTCAAATTCAGGCAAAAATTTTGTTTTCAGTACCAATTTGAAGGTCCAGTTTGAAGGTTTATGGAACATTTCTGGTTCGAATGTCAAACAGTAAGATAAAAAAACACACAAAATGGCCGCCAAAATCCAAGATGGCTGCCAATTTCCAGCTTTTTTCCCGCATTACGCATCATAACTTTTGTACTATTTAACCTAGAGTGGTGAATTTGCTCTCTATATCTATGGTTTTATGTATGATTCATAACTTACTAACTGATCACTAATTGTGTTCTTCATTTACCATTTTATTAGTCTCTTTTTATAGGTGGAAAAACGTTTCCATTTGCATACCTACTTGTATTTCCAGATAATACCTTTCTTATAATAATATTTCAGGTAATACCAAATTTTATTTGCGACTCCCATTGTACAGAGAGCAGTTATTTAATATTGGTCTTTTTCTTCGTTTCTTTCCAGGTTGCTTCTGAGATATCTGAGGCAAGGATATGGCAGTTGTTTATTTTGTGCCAAAAGCACCTGAGGAAGTGCTTCTTTGTCCTCTTGCAAATCCAGTCACCAGTCGTAGAGAGGGACCCTACACAAAAATCATCAGCTTCGCAGCCCACCCAGACGTAGAACTTCCAGATGAAGAATCCATGCAGAAGAATCGTGCATCCGGGCATAAATCTTGTCCTCAGTTTTACAGGGCATCAGCACTTGACCATGCAATAAAAACTCATAATGAAGGATTGCCTCCTGCAATCAAAAGATCCCGGCAGAGTCATGCAGCTGCTAATCGTAATCTGTGTATCTTTTGTGGTGATGAAACAAATTCACCAGACCATTCTTTCCCTAAAGTTACACTAACCCAACAAATAGATGACAAGGAAGTCGCGCTGGGAGAAGAGTGTATCGTGGCACTCATTGCCGAAGGCCATGTGGTCGCCATCGAAGCCAAGTACCATCGGGATTGCTACACAGGGTTGGATCGCCGTTACGATGCGATTTGTAAACAAGACACAGCTAGCGAAAATCTCGAGGCCACAACAGAAAATGAACTGCTCCAATTTATAAAGGAAGAAGTCACTGGAGGTCGTAGAATTTTTGCATTGCAAGATCTGACAGATATGATAACCGGGAGATTAGAACAACATGGAATGCAGAAGACCGTGAACCGGACACGCCTAAAGGAATGAGTCCTGGAACAATTATCGAATTTGACAGAGAGGAAATGTATTCGAGACCGAGTTTACATCATTTGTTCAAAGACGGCTAGAAAAGTCATATCAGATGAAACTCAAACACCAGATGAGGCAGCACGTACATTATTGATGGTATCATCGATTCTCTGTAAAGCTGTTTTTGGATCACGACACTGCATTCGGGTTTGATGACTCATTTCCCACTGATTGCGAAGAATCCTTTGTTCCACAACGCATAAAGTATTTTCTTCCCTCAATTCCTCGCAGGACGCAAATCATCGCCGGAACAAGATAACTCCAGGAAGATCCTCTCTGTAAGTCAGTTGGCCACGCTAAATATGACTTCTCTTTCTGCGAACTTGAATTGTGAGCCTTCACTTGCAGTGTTCCTGGCCCTCAAATTGCATTCTCAAACAAGAAGCAAGAAGCTAGTAGAACTACAACACAAGTATGCTCTGGGCGTGTCATATAAGAAAGACCTCATCATTGAATCTAGATTTGCACAGGCTATTTCAGGTCATGCAAGGAACAACACTGATATAGTCTTTCCTACGAATTGGCATCAGGGCATTTTCACAGTTGCAGCCATGGATAACCTGGCTCATAATCCTACATCACGCACTGCAAGCTCATCCTTCAATGGAACTGGTATTTCAATATTTCAGTTTCCTTAATCACAGAAGCCTGGGTTGGACCAAGAATGTCTATGCATCAACTCACAGAAAACAAAAACACGCAGCAGTGAACCCATCCTGCTTCGTTGGTATACGTTTGTACCACCCGTGGGCCGAAATCTTGTCACCCCTTACCTCCGGCCAAAAATGTGCAACCAGTGGCAACGAGTTCATTCGATGAGGAGAAACAGCACGAACAGGCATGGATGGCTGGATAAATAATATCCTATATGTGGATTGTGATACAGAAAAACACACTCCAGCGATGTGATCTTCTTACCATGCTGCTTAATCAGCAGTCACATATTTTCTGAATGCATCCAATGTAATGAGAACAAGATATGCCCATAAAGTTAATGTTAAGGTACTTGACAGCCTTATGAAGCGAGCATACGAGATGTCTCTTAAGGATTGGGTTGTGGTAGCTTACCATCAGAGTCCAAAGTTCAAATTCTGGTTACTCGTACACAAGTACCAAAAACAATATTCATGTTCAACCGGGCACATCTGGAGCGGAAGTTAGAATTCATGGTTACTACACTGTAGAAGTTTGTGCCTCTGTTCTTTGCTCTAGATCACCAGAATAAATCCGAGACCTGGAAGGTCTACCAGCTAGCATCCAGAAAGAGCTTAAGAACGGACACTGGACAATAACTCGAAGCAATCGCCGTTTCTCATCCTTACCCATCGATTAAGCACACAAGAAAGCCAACAAAAGGGTGAAAGGAGTTGGTGGCATTATTGGTCTCACAGTGAACCGAGACATGCTGGAACGCTCGAATGTGATTGGTCCAGAAATCAGCCGTGTCGTTGAGGAGTTTACTGGTGCAAATGATAACGATGATGATAAAGAACTCCCTCATCATGAGGAAGGATATACATTTCAGCACCAATTTCTACCTCATGCCAAAGATCTGATGGAGGTGTTGCTGAGCAATGGGAATGCTTTTGAGGGGCATAGTGGAGACCTGGTTACATTAGATAACAAGGTGTGTGAGTCTGCGTCTGCTGCCTTATCTGTCCATAAAGTCGAGTCTATGGGACAAGAGCAGTACAACAACTTCAGACAGAGTGTGCTTGACTTAAATGACACACCCCTGACAGCACCGATCAAGCGAAGCCACTTACTGTTGTGCCATGAGAAGAAAACACAAAAGAAGTCAGCAATTAAGTTGAAAATGCAGCACTTCAAACGTCATGCAGAGCTTTTTGATCGAACTTTTCTTGTACTAGCCAGCTGCGGGAAGTATTTGGGGGAGTTTTGTCAGCACGAATGTTTCCCATACCCACCTGCATTGTCATCCGAAGGGTCCTTAAACTCTTATACCAAGTCAGATTTGTTGGTATATATCATGGAAGCCAGTACAAGTAGCGCCATTTCTGTCGACGAGGAGCTAGTTGCGCCAGATTTTTACGACTTCATTATTATTGACGGTGGAGTACTTATACACTCACTTCTTGATACAACTGTCCAAGGCAAGACCTTTTATTCATATTTTGACAAGGTATTCATTCTGCCCAAGAGTTCACCACGACTTGAAGCGATCAACAAGAGTAGATATTATCTGGGACCAGTATCGTGCACTGGCGATCAAAGGAGGCACAAGGGAAAAACGAGGAACAGGCATCCGACAACGTTTATCTGGTACTTCCAAGATCCCAGGAACTTGGCAGAATTTTCTGGAGAACGTTGATAACAAGAATGAACTGTTCGCATTCTTGTCAAAAAAGATACCAGAAGAACATTTCTCAGATGGCAAGAATGTCTATATCACTGCAGGTGATCAAGTCCACCATGTTGGAAACAGTCCACCAATGGATCAATGCAACCATGAGGAAGTTGATACGTGTGCCTTAGTACATCTCCTCCATGCGCTCCAATCTTCGTCACTTGGGATGGTGTATATTGGAGAAACAGATGTTGTCTTAATCTTTCTGAATAATTTTCATCATATCAAGGCTCTGAATCAGGCCGCAGAAATCTGGATCTCCTTTAAAGCGGGAAAGACAACCAAAATGATTTCCCTGAACACTATCGCCACAAACCTGAGCACAACAACGTGCATAGCTAGGACCCTTTTTCACGCATTCACTAGATCAAACAGTACTTCTTCCTTCAAGTTCAAGTGTAAGCGATCCTGTTGCACGTTGATGCAAGAAGTGCCATCCCTTATGAAGCAATTTGCAACTATTATCGACACTCCATTCCAAACATCGCCAAGGTTGAAAGAAGTGTCAACAAACTTTGTGTGTAGGCTGTACTCAAATGATTCAAACGAGGACAATGATGTTGACCTCTTCCGAATGAGGTCAATGAGGCCAGAAGACTAGGGACGTGGAGAGAATTCCCCCAACTGGCGATGCTTTGGACCAACATCTCAGAAAGAGTGTCTTCCAAGCAAGCATGTGGGCAACAACCCACATGTCCATGATACTTGTCAACAACCAAACTAACCATGGGTGGAAGGAAGAGGACGGCGAGCTGCTTCCATTTGGACCACGCTGCCCCTCACCAAGGATGTGTTCCACTGGATGTGAAGTGCACTTGCCCAATTAACTGCTCTCGGTGCAAGTGCGTGAAGACAAACTTGAAGTGCACACGTCAGTCCAAGTGCACATGTGAGAAGTAGCTGAACTAGAACAATTTTCAATACTAACATATATATATATATATATAAGGGTCTTGGTTAATTTGTTAGCCATTTTTTATTGAATGTATTGTTGAGGGAGTTTTTTCAAGCAATTGTGTAAGCATTTACTTGGAATTAGGACTCAATATAAGAGAACCTACGCTCCAATCATGTTTATTTTAATTTTTTTCAATTACTCATAAATGCAACCTAGGTATAGAGAACAAATTCACCATTTTAGGTTCAATAGTACAAAAGTTATGAGTGTAATTCGAAAAAAAGCTGAAAATTGGTAGCCATCTTTCATTTTTGCGGCCATTTTAAATTTATTTTATCTGACTGCTTGAGAGGAGGTGTTTACGCATCGAGGCTTAGGCGAATTATATCAGGTTCCATCTCGGAAAGCGGGAAAGAACCTAGGGTGGGAGGAAGGGAAACTTTATTCCCCCGTACCGTAGGGAGTTTGGGAGCGCTCAAAACAGCAAAAAAAGGAAGGTGTGGCAACTAGGCTAGGACACGTGGGAACATGGAGAGACCGGGAAGTGTATGAAGTGCATGGTCTATTTTTCTTACAATTGCAAGAAAATTGAAATGCTCTAGAAACGGTGTCCAAACAACCATTAAAAGGTATAATGAGACAAATTATTTCAAAAACCGTGATGGTCAAGGTCGCCAAGTTGTACAACTCCGAGGGAAGAGAGGTTGCTTAAATGGACATATCTGGCAAATAGGAAAAAAAACCCTCTTCTGATGTAGCTGCTAAATTTCGGGCAGCAAGAAACAGAGATTTTTAAGACGCACAGTGAGAAGAAGGTTATTAAGAGCTGGGCTCAAAGGATGTAAGGCTAGAGAGAACTCGTGGTTGTTTCAGGTGAACAAGAAGAAGCGATTGTCTTGGGCAAAAAAGCATGAGAATTGAACTGATGATGATTGAGCTAAGGTTGTTTGGTCTGATAAAAGAAACTTTGAGGTAGGTTCTTCACATTAGTTTCAACCAATTTATTACGCTTATACAGATTTTTATTGGTTCCCTATATTTTTATTGGATACTGTTTATTGAAGCTGTTTATCTGTTTATGTTCGTCGAAAGGTTGGAGAAGCTTATGATCGAAGATATTTTGTCCCAATAGTCAAATTTGGAGGTGGCAATGTAATGGTTTAGGGCTGCATGTCGTCTTCAGGATCAGGATTGTTGTTCACTTGTGAGGGCTGAATGTAATCCAACACTTACACCAGCATGTTAAACCAGGTTTATCAACCTTCTTTAGGTAAAATTTTAATGGTGACATACCAGATGGTGTAATCTTCCCACAAGACAATGCTCCATGCCACATATCTAGAGTCTCAAAGGGTTGGCTTGAAAAGAAAGGGGTGAAGTTGATGGAATGGCTCCCTCAATCTCCAGACCTCAACCCCATTCAATATTTGTGAGTACACTTGGGCACAACAGTGAGGGTTCACAAATGTTCCTCAAAAAGTGAATTAACAGCCAAAATTTATGAAGAGTGGTAGAAAATTGATCCACCCACCTGTTCCAACTTAGTCTCAAGTATGCAAAAACGCATCAAAGCGATTATAAAAGCAAAAGGAGGACGCATCAAATATTAATTAATTATTGATAGAATATACGCAAAAATTCTATCAATTTGCTTTATTTTTTGAAAATTATCTGAACGAAAAATTTTCCTTGAATGTGTTTGGTCATTTTGCAGCCCTGAAAAAGTCAATTATTCTGTAGTGCCTATGATTTAAACGTTAGTTTGTCCTTAAAAAATTTCCTTAACTGTGTATGGCCAATTTTGTATCCCTTTTGTTCAAATAGAAAACAAGCAGTGCCTATGTTTTGAACGTTAATTTGTCCCTAAAATTTTCCTAAACTGTGATTGATAGATTTTGTATCCGTTATGTTTAAGTAGAAAAGTATACATAGTGTAGCATTCTGTAAGTCATTCCATTATAGCACATATTATCTTGGCAATATGCTATTTTATCTCTTACGAGCGCCAGGGCTGTTTCACTGCCCGTTTTTGAACGGAACAACACGGGTTTCGTTCAAAAAGGGGCACCTAAACAGCCCTGGCGCTCCTAACAGAGAAAGTAGCTTATTGCCAAGCGAATGGGTGCTATGTAGACATTTTGATGAAGGACGTGCAAAAGGCCTTCGATAAAGTCTGGCTGGAAGGACTTCAATATAAGATCCTGAACCTCCAGCTCTTCCCAATCCTGGAAAGGATACTCTGTGACTTTGTCATGGACAGGATGGCATGTCTCATGATTGAAGGATACAAAGGACCTGTTCGAACTCAAGGCCGGTGTTCCCCAGGGAAGCTGCCTGAGGCCATTGCTCTACTTGCTCTTTACCATAGACCTCCCAACTCCGGTGCACAGGGACACGATGTATCTGCAATTCGCAGATGACATCACTCAGATGGTCCCGTGCCCGGAGAGGAAAACAAGGGCACATGCAACGCGCACAATGGCGAAGATAAACAACATCAACCGATACAAGAGACGATGGAAGATTAGAATAAACAGAGAAAAGTTCAAAATCGTCCCAATGAGCCGCAGGTCTACGTGGCCCATTATTATTAAGGGGGGAGATACGGCTACTCCACCGAAGGCACTGTCCTGGGCCTAAAGGTTTCTGACCACGGATCCTGGAGACACTACACGGAGAGGAAGAACCTGGCAAAGAGAGAAATCTCCAAGCTACTCATGTTTAGATATCTTAGCTCGACCAACATTAGGAAAGTATACCTGATCTGCGTCCGGGCTAAGCTTATCTACTTCTCAGTAGTGACTCAAGCGGCCAGCAAGACCTCAATGAGAAAACTCCAACATGTCCAGAACTCCGCATCCCTAATAATCAACAAAGCCAGAAGGCGTCACTACCATCGGCAAAGGGATCTTCATGGGAGGAAGAGACTAAACCCTATCAATATATTCACCCCCAAACTGGGAAGAAAGGTCTGGTCCACCCTAACCAATGTTGTCATTCCGGAAATACAGTGACAGGTGGCAAGCTAAGCATACCTGCAAAGCTACGGGAGAAAGTCTCCTGTTGTAGCCCCTTTTAAGCACTAAGCTATGCTTACTAGAGAACATAGCATCAATATACACATAACAGAAACATTGAACATTAAATCTAACACCCTACGACTCGAAACAAACAAGAAGAAATAAGCAACAGGAGACTAAGAAAACAACCAACACGAGGTAAATTGCTGAGCTAAAAGCTAATAAAGGCTTGAAAGTTAAAAAAATTGGCCAAAAATAAGTACATCGAAATGTAGACACAAACAATAAGAATAACACACTAAGAGCACATAAAAAAACTCAAACATGGAAAAAAACAACATATTAAAGACAAAAACAAAAGGGAAAATAAAAAATAAACGTAAAGTGATGCCCTCTCTACTAGGGCAAAATATCCCTCCCTCTTTTAATTTTCGTCTACTATTATCTACTACTATACAAGCATCTTCAAAAGTGAGTTACACCATCATCATTCCATTTCTATTCATTCCTTGAAGATGACCTACCACGGTCGAAAGACGCCTCGGAATAAAATGTAAAGTATCTTTTGCGAATGTTTTTTCTCGCCTACAAGACCCAGACAAAAACTTGTAAGAAAAATAAAGAGAATACAAGTTAAAATCATTAACGCTGCCTCCTCTGTTGATTTCAACATAGCATGTATAAAAGTGTATTTCACTGTATATAGTTTCCACCCGTGAGAAAGAGTCACTATCTAATCTTATTTCCAGATTGCCTACCATTACTATACCCTAAGAGGTGCTCCTGGGGGGAATCTCTACACCTTAATGCCAACTGCGTCCTCGAACTGGGAGATGGCAAACAATGATAACTTATAATCAATCCTGAAGGACTGATTTCAAAGAAATCATTTTATACTAGTCTCGTTTACCTTCATAGAAAACTGTTATTATTAATATATACATTCAAAAGATGGAAAAAATTCCAACTTTTGTACTTGTAATCCTTAAGTGCCTGGACCACGTCTTTCTGTTTCTTTTCATGGAAATCACATTGCTTCAAATGCATAAATCTTAAGTATAAAGTCTTTGGCGTCACCTACCAGTCACTATTTTTGTTTTTGTTTATTATTGTAATTTCTTCTTCTGAGTCCCTGCTGTCTATTTATTGTTTTTTCACCTGTTTTCATTCCTTTACTTATTCTTCTTTACAGTTACAATGTTAGACTATTTTCTTTCTCTATCAGAATATTAATTCTTAATATATCCGTCGATAATGGATTCTCAGTGAACCACATTTGCTTCTTTCTTTTTTTTTGTACATAGAAGGTTGAGAGTTTCTGGAAATGTTCCTGGTTTTCCGATGTTTTGCCAGTTGAGTATAGAGAAGGCAGGCTAGCTAATCGGACTCTATTCTTTACGGTATTGTTGGCCTTGTTCTTGCACCTTTCGCTGCTTACACATACATGCAATTCTGTATGTCTTGAATTCTCTGATTTACCTTTATTTCTATGATTGCTTTTCTGTTGGTCAGTTTAACGCTAGGGTGGAGTGGGGCCACCAGAGTTGTATCACTTTTTTAACTCTGATGTGCAATCCCTCCAAGGATGATCTCTCATTCGTTCTGAACACTTATTTTTTCCTACTGTTTAATTTCTATGCTCTAGTGCATAGTAGTTTTAGCATATCTGAAAATTGGGATATTTTTGCTTTTTTACATTTTATGCAGAAATTCCCTATTGAATGCGAGCAGTCCGTTTTTGAGGGATCATGTTCGTTCTGTTCGCATACTACAGTGGCGGCAACAAAAAAAGTGACATTGAATATTGGCAACAGAAATCGATACACAAAATCGCTTTCACTATTTTACTTGCCAACAATTCAATGAAAATGTGCGGAGCTTATGCCGCAAGTGGACGACTCTCCTGGGCTAAGACAACAGAACTGCGCTCTATTGGAACTCAGTGTCTCGTTTGAGCTCGTACAACGAGGTTTTAGTATATGGCACTCCAGCGTGCTGATTATCTGCATTCGTGCCTACATTTGACGTGCTATAACTTCTGTGCAAGTGAATACAATGGGGTGGAAAAAGCTTTCTATGACAGAGAAAAGCCGTGCCTTGACCCTATTAGAGCAGGAAAAGTCTTTTATTGATGTAGCAGCAGATTTAGTAACCTCAAAAATACGATTCATCGCCTAAAACGTGCAGCTGAGTTATTGCCACCAGGTACCATACCAAAGAGGAAGGAGGGCATTGGTGCAGCTAGGAAGACATCTCCAAGGACTGATAATATCCTAAGGCGTAAAGTGATGTCAGACCCTTCTGTAACCTCCGCTTCAATCAAGAAAAAACACCCAGACCTCCTCCAGAACGTTGCCCTCAGGACCATCAGTCATCGCTTACAGAAGGACTTAGGCCTACCGTCTCGCCGCGCTGCCAAGAAGCCACTTCTTACCAAGGCTATGAAGATGGAAAGGCTCAATTTTTGCAAGACCTATAAACATTGGACAGCTGACCATTGGAAGAAGGTCATGTTCAGTGATGAGAGCACCTTTAGGCTGGTCAGAGGAGAGTCAAAGATCGTGCGTCGTCCCAGCACTGTGTCTCGGGATGACCCGAAATATACCGTGAAAACTGTGAAGCACCCTGATAGTGTGATGGTGTGGGGTGCCTTTAGTGGAAAAAAGGGCAGAGGAGGTCTGTACTTCCTTGCCAAGAATGTAGCCATGAGGGGGACTAACTATCTTGAAGTTTTGAGGCAGCACATGCTGCCATTTTGGGAAATTCATCAGTGTGAATTTTTCATGTATGATGGTGCCCCTGCTCACAGGTCCCAGTTAGTAAAAAGGTTCTTCAATGATAATAATATTAGTGTTTTGGAGTGGCCTGGTAATTTCCTGGACCTAAATCCTATTGAGAATGCTTGGAATCTGATGAAATCCAAAGTTCAAGAGACAGCACCCAGCAGCATCAAGGACCTGATAGAATCACTGAAGCAGATCTGGGTTACGATCGACCCCACCTACTTCGCAAACCTCACTGAATCAATGCCCAATCGACTCAGGATGGTCATCAAGTGCAAGGGCAACATGACCAAGTAATAACTTTCATGAAATATTCATAATAAAATATGTAAGTTACATTTTTCTGTTTTATTTTCCCCGAATTGTCACATGTCACTTTTTTTGTTGCCGCCACTGTACTTTGAAGACGTTAGTTGATTTTCAAAAATTTTTAATTGTTTTTATTGATATTCCAGGATTATTTTTTGCTATTTCATCTTTTAGTTCTTCGGTTGGTAAAATCAAACTCTCATGTTTATTATCCTGCATATCAGGCTTCTATTAGCGAGCATATTAGGAGGGATAGCAGTGGTCAGTCTAATTTTGAGCAGGGTTTCTATGCCTATATGCCTACTTGTAAAACTATTTTCTAAACGCCATTTTTTTGTTGTAGAGTGCGACGTAAACGTTGCTTTCTCTATTAGTTTAATTAGGGTTATTTTAAGGTGTCGTTATACATTTTTAACGACTCTACCTCTGTGTGGCTTTTGGGGCCTCCCCCAGTCGTAGAAGTGATATCTTCTTCTGCTTACATTCTATTCACATGTTAATTTAGCGCCGGAGGCGCTCTTTTTGGCCATTTTCACTCCCCGCTTGGTGTTTTTGCATGCTTCTCTGGAAAATAAAAGTGTATTTCACTGTATATAGTTTCCACCCGTGAGAAAGAGTCACTATCTAATCTTATTTCCAGATTGCCTACCATTACTATACCCTAAGAGGTGCTCCTGGAGGGAATCTCTACACCTTAATGCCAACTGCTTCCTAGACTTTGCCTGTGATCGAGTAAGGCTCTGCTAGTTTGTGAAAGAAAGATTTAGATGGCAAGTGAGAAAACAGGGTAAGTGACAGTATGAAGAATAGGATAATCCTGGTTTGAGGTACTACCCTCTATCTAAGGGAACAGGAGAAATCTCCAATCAACCGAAGAAGCGTAAATCTTTCTGATTTATTCGATTTTCACTTGAGGCTAAGCTCTTTTGCTTCGTCAACAACAGTAGTTACCTACAATCAAACCGGATCACAGAGTGTATGCTTTAGTTGTGTACTCAAGAAAAGCATGACTTACTTCTTTGACTGGGGAATGGTGCTTATTTAATAGCCAAAATGTGCTTGAAAATGTACGACCCCAGTCAGACACCTTTTCTCAAAAGCAATGGGCTTGGGAAAGGAGGAAATAATAAACAAAGGTTATAGAGGGTGGTCAGAAAGAAAGATAGATCAAAAGAGAAAGAGAGAGAGAGAGAGAGAGAGAGAGCGAGAGAGCGAGTCATGCAGATAAAGAGAAAAAGGAGTACCTCACGGACGAAAAACATTCCATCGGAACCTTTCGGTAAACTTCCGGAGCGATATCGAAGTCAAACTGGAGCCGGGACACCATTTAGCGATATGGCGCTAAAACCATCGCCGCCGTGTTTAGGGGACAGAGTCGGAATCTCTTCCGTCAGCAAACAAAAGAGCTTCCGGCGGGTTCGTATATATTTCCCAGCCCGGGAATGATCAAAAGAGTATTCTCTAAGTATTCGGGACGCGAGCTGTATCCACGCCGCTTTCACGCAAGCAAAATTCACGCAGTGCTCAAGCAGTACTCTCACAGTACTCACGCAACATCTTGAGAGGTCATTGGAATCATCCAAGGACGACCCGCAATTCTAGAGGGACACCCAGGCACCCTAAGGGCTCGTAGGCATAAACCATCATTTGGAACCACGGAGGTCAAGGACGAAGGCCTCAATCAAAAATAACGTGCTTAGCTACGCTTCCCCAATAAGAATAATCTCCCGAGTGACTACTCGAGGTCTCCCCTGGAAAATTGTAAGCCATTACATTTTCTTTTTCATCGTCGAAGAGGCGTGAAACTCTCCGACCGCAAGACTCACTTCATAATCTCGTCTCGATCCTTATCGAATAATTATTGTGCCTCGTACGGCTAAGACAATATCATTCTTTGTAAATTCAATTCAATTTTCAATTGCTGAACGATTAACGTAATTGTTAAAGTGTATCATCCTTTTAATCTCATTTGTTGTTTCTATAGTATTAAAGATTATTTTGTTTCACTTGTTTGTATCCTATAAACACTCGAAGCCTATTGAAATAGTATCGAAATCGACCAATATTAGAATTTGCACTCGTCTTTAATTCTCCCGCACTTAAGAGGGAGACAGTTCCCTATATTTGTTTGTCGCCTCCTTCCCCACGTCTAAGGATGACAGCAAAGGTCAGGGACAACTATATGATCCTACGACAATGATAATATAATGGAAATAATATCTTTTAAGGCTATTTGAGCGGTCGGAAATATATTTCTCTGTGGCTTCAGCTGTTGTGGAAAAAGAGGCCAATAGGAAAACTTTACTTTTCATGTTGGTTTATCTTTCTAACACTTTGATAGCCCCCAACTTCATTCCATGTCGTTCGCCGTTCTGGTGTGATGCGAATGCTAAGAAGGGGTCGTTCCTGGTCAGTCCAAGGGCAAACTTGTTAGGAAGATGTGTGTGAGCAAAGCAACCATTCACAGAGTAGTGTGCCAGGACCTGGGCTACCACTTCTAAGTGCTGAAGTGGCGCCAGCTCCTCACGCAGGCAGTCGAGGTAAGCAGTAACGTGAGGCACAAGCCCTCATCAACGAAGTCAAGCACGATGGCGTCGGCTGTCTTCATTTCTTTCCCGGCGAGAAAACTTAGTGCAGGACATGAAGCTGAACCTGTAGAATGATCGCTGGTTGTGTTAAAACACATCGGAAGTGCCTACGATCATGCATAACAAACTTCCCCCCATCTTCGATCGTTCTGGGCGTGGTCAGCAGCGAGGGGCCCACGTTATGCCTCTTCACATTTTACCTCCGAAACTTCAAGGTCAATGCTGACGTTTATATTGAGGTGATGGAAACTGAAGTTAAGCCTTTGATGGAATAAGTAGCTGCGCGAAGGCCTTACGCTTTCCAGCACAACTCTGCCTCCGCTCCTCCCACACACACAGGGCAAAGAAGACACAGGGGTAGTTGTTCAACAACGTCCCGCACCACTGGTCCCCAGATTTGTGGCAGCCAACCCTCACCAACTGCAACCCCTAGATTATTTAGTTTGGGACGTTGTTGAGAAAGATGTCAACAAGGCTGCTCACAACACGTTACGATCTCTGAAGGCTACATTTGTGGAAGTAATATCATCCAGTGAAGAGGACTCCTTAACTAGGACATGCAATCACTTCAGGTCCCGCTTGGACAAGGTCGTGGAAGCAGATAGTGGCCATTTAGAATGATTTTACTACTGTCGAAAATATTTCTTCCGACATATAGGAATCTTATGATAAATTCAAACTAATTAGTCTTAAGGCTCGCCGTGTATATTGTTGTTTCCCATTGAAAATTAATTATTGTATTTTCTTCTTTTGTTTGTAACAGTTGGCCAATCGTAAATGTAAATATAGTAATTCATGACGAGGAAATTCTCCCTAGATATCAGCAATTCTTTGTTCGCTATCACCCTGCGTGGTTTAGGATAAATCTGCTCTTGCCCTGCAGACGTTGTGGTTCTTATAGGATTTAATTTATAATCTTTTACTGTCTTTATTAACTGCGCTTGTTATACCCTCGGTATTCGATTGATTGCCCCTTCTTGTAAATATTGAAAGTGTATATACCGAAGCTCTTTCGACTTTAAGTATTGTACATAAGTAAATAGGTAGTGATTATTATAATCTTTAATTTCAAACTCATATCGCTGCCTCCTAATAATTTTAAAACGTAAATTGTCCGCTTGGTATGTAAATTAAGGCAATGGATTATTCTAAGGCCACTTTTTTACAGCTACTATACATATATATCGTTCAATTGTGTGGAAATTCTTATGAGAATCCATTATTTCGTTTGGTACACAAATTTTTCTTTTCTCGTTTACAATTTGTATCAGTTTGTATATTTTGATACAAAGAGCCATACTGGTTTGCTCCTCCTACGCTTCAATGCACCTTGAATTTGACGTTCTAAGTTTTTTCGTGTTTAACTCATTTTCCCTAGATTTAGTTAACAGAGTAATAGGCAAAATAATAAATGACTCCTTCCATCCAAAGGTTGCAGAGATCGATGTCCCTAAGGACTTGCGATATTTTCCCCTACCTGATCTCGGTCCTCTGAATCAAGAGGCTTCAAGACGGTACCGAAAAGCTCTTCAGAGTTTTTTTCCGCAAATACATTTCCGAATAACCTTCATTAGGAATTAAAAAATAGGTAATTTATTCCGCATCAAGGATTTAACCCCGGCTTATTTGTGCAATAGTATTCTATACAAATGTTCTTCCCCTGGATGTTCCCAGGGAACATATATTGGTAGTACTATTCGCTCGTTACACTCGAGGGTTTGCGCACACCTCGGCATTGGTTGCCGAACAGGAAAGTCTCTCGCTAGTAAGGAAGTCTCGCCAATCAGAGATCACATTATAAAGTGTGACGTTGATGCAAACATCAATAATTTTGAGATTCTGGGCTCTAATCCTAACATCACCAAGCTCAGAATTCTAGAATCTCTCTTCAAAAAAACACATTCGCCCACGTTAAATTCAGACTTGACCTGCCACCAATTATCGGTAATAGCCACAACCAACCAGCTTCAGACCTGTTAATATTATACCGACAACAAACTACCCATAATTGTGTCCGATTTTGGGTAAATTCCTTAGTCATTGCCCTGACTGGCTGACAGCAGGTATGAATTTGTTCCTTTCCTTATCTGTATATGTACTTGCAACTATTAATACTTTTAATTTTATAAGTTCACTATCTAAATTATTTTTCTCTTGATTTAAATCTAATTTATGTTAACATTTGTTCACCTCACAAATTGTGTTTATCCCTTTAGCCTGATGATGGATTGGGTAATCTGAAACGTTGCTTGGAATAAATAAGAATGTCACTGATGGTTGTATCCTTCCTACTGCAATTAAAATTACGCCTTCTTAGAAGCAACCTTGTTGAATATATATATATATATATATATATATATATATATATATATATATATATATATAAGTAAAATAACTCAATGGCGAGTGATGGTATATGATAGTGAAACCACTGTATAGGAGCCAAAAGTTTAATTTACGAGACTAGTTTCAGTATGTAGTTTATCATACTGAAACTAGTCTCGTAAATTAAACTTTTTGTTCCTATACAATGGTTTCACGATCATATATATATATATATATATATATATATATATATATATATATATATATATATATATATATATCTTGAATCCATCAAGCCGCAAGAAACTGAAAAACAGGATAATTTTTCTTCGGAAATGTTATTTCTTAATTCTCAAAAATTCTGTACAGGGGTGGGATTCGAACCGTGCACACTGAGGCAGTGAGTAACCACTTTGACATCAATTAAACCGTCTCTTAGACCATTCGGCTACGCGGAAGACAAGAATCTTCCGAAAGCACGGTTCGAATCCCACCCCTGTACGGAATTTTAGAGAATTAAGAAATAACATTTCCGAAGAAAAATGATCCTGTTTTCTGTTTCTTGCGGTTTGATGGATTCATTTCATCATTCATTCGCGTTCCTGGAAGATTTATACATCGTATACTCGCCGCGTGTTTACCTCAATTCTCCATTGTCCTTTGAATTCCCTATTAATTTCTCTTTATTTCATAGTCCCGATCGCCATGCGAAGCGTACCTTAAAAAGCTTGTTTATTTGGAGGATTATGAGTCTTCAGTGTAGACGAGTGGTCTAAGGGACGGTTCAATTGAGAACAAAGCTGTTGCTCTCTGCCTCAGTGTGCAAGGTTCGAATCCCAACCCTGTAGGGAATTTTTGCGAATTAGGAATTTCCGAAGAAAAATTATCCTGTTTTTCTGTTTCGTGCGGTTTGCTGGCTATATATATATATATATATATATATATATATATATATATATATATATATATATATATATATATATATATATATATATATATATATATATATATATATATATATATATATATATATATATATATATATATATATATATATATATATATATATATATATATATATATATATATCAGTTGGATTGATATTTGTTGCAAATCAATATTTATTTCCTTTTCAAATTTAAGATGCAGTCGCCAGTATTTACCACTGCTAGCCCTGTCGATATGGCGTCATAATCATCCCCAAACAGAATGAGCGCACCGATGCAAGAAATGTCCATTGACTACGATGATGATGAGCATCACATTTAGTTTAACGTTAATTATATAAACTATGGCGTAGAAGGTTAGGGTTATGTGATTATTTTAACAGGGGTATGTTTTTAAATATTTTATGTTAATCTTTCGTGCTGTCCTTTTGTATAATTCCAAATTTCGCGAAAGGAAACAAAACAAAACAGCATTAAACCGATATAGACTATGACCGCACCAAAGTTTGGGTTATATTATTTCTCTTTGTAGTATTTTGTACGATTTGTCCAAATTTGTTCTTTTGCGGCGATCGGAAGACAAAATGCGGCAAAATCGATGTTGAATCCGATTTCGACAAATTCAGAATAAGACTGTTTTGTCGCTTTTTGCTTCTTACCACCAAAAATGAATAGATTGCGATAAGCCATAGTAATAACACTACAGGAGAATGTAATATAATGTACTAAAAGAGTGATTACAATTAAGTAAATAATAGCTATTTCTCACTAGAGCAGTGGGGTAGGGGGAAGGGTCTTCTAAAAATCCATTAATGCTCTATTGGAGCTTAATATTTATTGGCATGAGACATTGATAGACAAGATAGACAATTAAGACCCAAGATAAAATTGAGAGACATACGGTATGCCTGATCTCTAGGAAACCTTGTCTTCACCTTGGAGTTCGTCGAGGCTGCCATTTTAAAGGATGAACTTTGGCCAGGTCCAAGTGAAGTAGGTAAGTAACATTATGATATTCAGTACTGAATTACACAAAAAAACAACAGTCTAACAATGATAAAAAAATCATGGGTCTGAATTCAGATAACCAAAAATCCATGGTCAAGTTCTATACAAAGGAACTGCATTTAAACTGACCTGAGAGGGGGAACTTTTCTGGTTACTGTAGATGCTACGATTTTTAAATTTTGAGGGGGTGACTAAATTATAGGTGCATTGGACTGTTTGTACTATTCTGTTGGTTAAGCTCTTGTTAAGTAAATTGTAGTTTGTAGCTAAGCGTTGTAGTTTGTTTGTTTTTTAATTCTTCCTAGCTGCTTAAAAAATTACAAGCGAGTCAATGAACTGTGTCATTGGATGTTTTTTTTCATTTAAATATTTATAAATAGAGTGGAAAGTGGGTCAAGAAGACGTTCTCTACTTTTTTAATGGGAGTTACTCCTCGTGGGTTAATCGAAAGAGTGACATAAAAGGGAGTAAAAATCGGAGAGCAAATTCAAAGGACAACACGAATATTTCCGTCACCACTCTATCGAGTGAGGCAGAAGTAATCGGCCAGTCAATTCGCTCTTATTCGCATGTTAATGTTTATTAAAATTCTACTCACATTTTAAGAAATTCCAATACACATAGTAAAAGAACAATGGTTATAAAGCTGATTAGAGCAAGAGTTCGAAATGCTAACGACGTTCTTTAATGTAGTTAGAAATTATGTGTACGACAGGATAGAAACACATCGACACAAATCTTTGTTGCTTTCTGCGCAGGAATATTCAATTCTCGTAGTGAACCGCTGACTGGTCCTTGGTTTTTCAGTAGACTAAATTCTTCAGTAGACCCAAAAGAAAACAATCAAGAGGCTAAGTATGGTCAGGAGATCAATAAGGATACTCCAGAGGACCACGGCGTCCGATATATCTATGATGGAAGTACTCTGTGATAGAACGGTCTGAGGCCGCTTAAATTCAGCCGCTATCACATGTTTAGAAACACATGGCTACCCACGTGCATCTGTGAGAGGAAGCAGAGCGCGTTATCGCCCACCTTAGCAAATATTTAATCAAGGAGGTTCTTTCCCCCGTTTCGCCTCCATACGTCGATCTCGCCAGATTGAGTTATGCTTATGGGCAGATAAGGTATTTTCCCAAGCGCGACCGGAGCATTTCCCCGAAGCCTCCCACTCAATTGTCCCCTACGCCAAGGGGATGGCTTCAACTATTTATATCAAAGCTTTCCCGATTGAAGCAGATCAGATCAGATCCAGATTATCTTCGCGAGGCATCACGCCGATCCGGTCTCCCATGAGCAGGATAGGGACTCTCTACCTCGAGAACCACCTTATTTGTCCAGAAGAAGACAATATCCCTTGAGTGCCAAGGTTCGAGCCTTTCAGACGCCAAGTCCACAAGCCCCCCTCGTTCTTCAGAAAGAGAACAACGTTAGAACAGCCATTGTTCTTTGAGCCCGTTGACAAGAAACGGTTTTCACCCTCCCCCCCTGTTGTTCAGAAAGAGAACAACGTTAGAACAGCCATTGTTCTTTGAGCCTGTTGACAAGAGACGGTTCTCACCCCCCCCTCTGTTGTTCAGAAAGAGAACAACGTTAGAACAGCCATTGTTCCTCAAGCCCATTCATCAAGAAATGGTTCTCATTCTCAAGACATCACGTCAGGAAAATTTAATTCCCCATTTTTTAACGTTCTTCAAGAGAACGATTGGTTTTAACGATAACCTCCATTGTTCATCTAGAACATCCCCGATTTGCTGTCACAAAGATCGCTCGTACCTCCGAGCCCCACTTCGCTCTCACTCTTCGAAGACAGTCCTTCCCCTTCGTTAAGGACAAAGAACCCTTCTGCTGGTAATCACCAGTGGACCAAATATTCCTTCGCATCGCCTTCCTCTGCACAACAACCTTGTAATTACGTAAGCTGAGCATTACCTTTAATTATCTAACCTTTTATCAACGCTATCCTGTGCTTTAAATGGTTAAGCGAACCATCCCATCCCTTTAATTTTTATTTGTTTACCTTTTGAAATCTCCCCAAATCTTAATCCTCGGATTAGTTAGATTTTCCCACGACCCTTTCCATTCTCCGTCTATGTAAACATTTTCTTTTTGTGTGTTGTTGATAGTTTAATTAATAAAACTCTATTTTATTAATGATAGCCATATTATTATCCTTGAGCTCAGTTCCACTTCTTAAGCATATTGAAGATAAATAACCTCGGTCAATCAGATTACCACGCACTCGAAATATTAGAATAATTCCCTCAACGAATAGTTATATATGGTATATCGTCGAGAGCCTATTCTATGACATATATATATATATATATATATATATATATATATATATATATATATATATATATATATATATATATATATATATATATATATACTATTTAAATTTGGTATCAAGTGTGTAAGGTTTAACGCTATATCTTTGCAAACACTGGTCTCAGTCGAGTGAAGCATAGTGTTATTCGTTATAAGAATAGAGTATAGTAGTTCCCTTTTGTTTTAACGATTGCTATCCCCTTTCTGAAACTTAAGAAGCTGGAGTAGCTCAAGGAAATGTTAGAATAATTTGTTTGTGTTTTTTTTGTGTTATTTTAGTCATTGGTTATCTATGTCGAGAAACCAATTACGAATATTTCAGTGCCCATATTTAGGTAGGCTAATTCTATAGAGGCATAATTCTTGTTGCAAGGAATTGTGTTGACTATTGCGCCCCCAAGTGCAAATATGACTCAGTTCGAAATCTTCAAAGCGCAAGGAGAATCCTTGGGACTTTCCCAAATAGAATTGATTGAGTACGTTCAAGAGGAGCAAAGAACTGAAAGAGAAAAGTTAAGAGAAGAAAATGCAAAGTGAAGTTCAACGAGAAGAAAGAGAAAGAGAAATCCAACAAGAAGAAAGAGAAAGAGAATTCCAACGAGAAGAAAGAGAGGAACGGAAAAGACAAGCTGAGCTTCACCATCAGGTTGAAATGGCTAAAGTACAGGTCGAAATACAATCGGTCAGTTCACATTTAAAAGCCCCGCCCAATCTCCCACTTAAGCTCCCCAATTTCAGGGATGGAGATGATTTCGGAGCATTTTTAGCCCACTTCGAAAAGATCCTCGAAATCAATACCATGGATCTGGAGGCTGAAGGTGTAGTAAGATTACTTCCACTTTTAAATTGTAAATTGCGCGACATTTTCGTATCTCTACCATCTGAATGTACAATTGACTACAGCACCTTAAAAGCTAAGTTATTTGCCGCTCATAATTGACTCCCGATTTCTACCGACAAGAATTTCGAGGATGTCGTATTAAACCCGGACAGACGTTCCGTTAATTCAGCTACATTCTTCAGAGGAATTTTAAATTCTGGTTAGAATCCTCAAAGGTTGATCCTAACTACGAGTCCTTAACAGACTTCGTGTTGCGGGATCAATATTTGGCGTCTCTCCCGACGGAGATCTGCGCGTTCGTCAAGGATCGTTGGTGCCAGACCTTTAAAGAGTGTACCGAAGAAGCGGATGTCTACGCCGCAAGCCATAATTTATACCCCAAGGAGAATCGAACTTCTCACCAATCCCCCTACCAGGAAAGAAAGAAGGATTCGCGCCCCTTCCCAGGAAAGCCGATGAAGTTTCCGGGCCCCGTAAAACCCCAAAACTTCTTCCCCCAAAACCAAAAACGGGACACCAAACCTCCCGTTAAGATTTCTCCTCCATCACTCTTCCCGAAGCGACCAATCATATGCTTCACCTGCGGTGTAGAAAACCACATGAGCTGGAATTGCCCCCAAAATTCTAGGCTTAAAAGCGGACCAGCCAACCAAGTTCACCAGATTAATGCCACCCTGGTATCCCCGTTAGTGCATACCCAAGCATCAACTTCTCCCCCTCCGTCAGGCCACCAGGTAAATTAAAATTTTAATAAAGGTTCACCGACAACTTTGAAATTTGAGGAGGGCAGCGTGAACGGCTGCCGTGTATCTACTCTCGTCAGGGACAGAGGGTGCACGTGTTTCATCGTGTCCGACGAGCTCCTTCCCCCAGTGGACCCTAACCACAAAAAATTTGCGGTGGTACATGACTACCTTGGGTGGGCAAACCGATTCCCCGTCGTTAGATTTTACCTGCAGTGTCAGTATTATGATGGCTGGGCTGAAGTCATTTCAGCACCCATACAATTTTGTCCCGTACTTATAGGACAGAGCCCTCAAGTTCAGCTCCGACCCTGTGTCATAGGACGCCCTTCCTCGAGGCCGAGCTAAGAAGGAAGCCCAAGAGCCCGCCCCCCTCAGAACCCCGATACCGTCTGATTTCTCGGAGATCCTTAACCAGGACTTTAGGTCCGAAGATCAGAAATTTAAGCCCGGTGATGAAGTACTCCTGCTCCTTCCCACAGCGAGTAATAAATTACTAAGCCAATGGAAAGGTCCGTACTCGGTCCACGAGGTACAAGGACCGGTAGATTACCTCATTGGTACCCCAGCACGCGATAAGCTCTACCACGTCAACTTATTGAAAAAGTACCACCGACGCGCCCATGGAGATACGTTCGTAGCACTGGACGAAACATCGGCCCTTGAAAGGATCACCCCGCGGAGTCCCTAAATGTCATACAGAGAGTGTGCATCCAACCTGATGCCGATTACCCTCTTCCTTCCCTGCCAGGCGACTCTTTTAAACCCTCTGACCTGGATATCGACGCGCAGCTGACACCACATCAAAAGAGTCAGCTACAAGAACTATTATGTCAGTTCGACGACGATATTTCAGAGAAGCCTGGATGCGCTACTAGTTTCGAGCATGATATTAAATTAACGACCTTAGAACCTGTCCGTTCAAAACCCTATCCCATGCCAATTCATTTACGCCAAGCTTTTAACGCCGAAGTCGATAATTTGATTAGTTTAGACATAATAGAACCTTCCACCTCTAGTTATTGTTCCCCAATCGTCATGGTCAAGAAACCTGATGGCTCTTATCGGATGTGCATCGACTTCCGGAAGTTAAATTCGGTAACTGTATTCGACGCCGAGCCCATCCCGTTGGTAGACCAAAACCTCCACCTTTTTGAAGACGCCAAGTTCATCTCAGAACTTGATTTGTGCAAGGCGTACTACCAAATTCCCCTCCAGCCCGATGTGAAAGCATATACCGCCTTTGCAACTGAGAAAGGCTTAATGCAATTAAGCGCCTTCCTTTTGGCCTCGTGACCGCTTGTAGTAACTATAACCGTCTCATGAGAAGGTTTTTAGATGGACTTCCGAATGTCTCCTTTTACTTCGATAACGTCTACGTCACTACTCGTGAATGGAGTATTCATTTAACCACCCTATTAGCTCTCTTCGAGCGACTGCGCGAAAATGCCCTTACCATTGGCCCCAGCAAATGCCATTTTGACCACGAAACCATAAAATACTTGGGTTTTAAAATAGGACAAAGCCAGTTAGGTCCACAGGAGGACAAGATTAAGGCAATCGCCGACATGCCCCTCCCGAATACTAAGAAGCAATTAAGATCATTCCTAGGATCAGCTTCTTACTATCGGCGATTTGCCCCGAATTTCGCTGCAATTTTTGGCGCCCCTCAGCACCCTTTTAAAAAAGAACTCCCCAGATCGACTACGTTGAAATGATGTCGCTGTTTCTCATTTTAATCAGCTCAAGAGTTAGCTCATTTCTGCTCCCATTTTGAAGTTGCCCAACCCGGAAAAATCCTTTGGGATTAAGACCGACGCAAGCAACGAGGGCATTGGAGGTGTACTCCTTCAATATGAGGATGACGGAACGAGTCATCCAGTTGCATATGCTAGTCGCCAGTTATTACCACGTGAAAAGAGATATGCCACTATAGAGAATGAAGCTCTAGCGATTATATGGGTTATTGACAAGTTTAAATTTACTTGATAGGAAAAGAATTTCAGATAGGAACTGACCACCGCCCGTTGGCCTATATTCGAAATGTACGACACTCCAACGGCCGAATTATGCGCTGGAGTCTACTCTTGCAAGAGTACCAATTTAAGATAAATTATATAAAAGGTTCCGATAATCAGGTCGCTGGCGCACTCAGTAGGAATGCGTTACCAAATAGTGTAGATTAATTTTAAATTCGTAGGATTAGGATCTCCATGTATGTATATACCGTCTTGTACGACTTAAATTAGATTCTCTTGTAATATAATTAATTAATGTATATGTCTGAATTTTGTGGCTCAATTTCTATTTTTTTTTTCGTATGTGTATATATTTGTATCCATTAAATTACGTAAAAATTATTTTGTCCCATATGTACTAATTTTATATTATTTCATTGTTCCATGTCTCTTTTATGGTTAAGTTTGTATGAAAGGTTAGTTTACCCTATGATCAAAAGATCAACATAATCATATGTATTGAGGTAATACTAGCTAAGTTCAGGAAGGTACAGTCGGTGCAAGAAAGCGAGTTCTTCACAACGGAGCTCTAGGGTTGTCCCTTCTCTCTTTTTTTTCGAAGTGACAACTTCCCTTGGAATGGAAGGGTGTGGTAGAACGGTCTGAGGCCGCTTAAATTCAGCCGCTATCACATGTTTAGAAACACATGGCTACCCACGTGCATCTGCGAGAGGAAGCAGAGCGCGTTATCGCCCACCTTAGCAAATATTTAATCAATGAGGTTCTTTCCCCCGTTTCGCCTCCATACGTCGATCTCGCCAGATTGAGTTAGACTTATGGGCAGATAAGGTATTTTCCCAGGCGCGACCGGGGCATTCCCCCGAAGCCTTCCACTCAATTGTCCCCTACGCCAAGGGGATGGCTTCGACTATTTATATCAAAGCTTTCCTGATTGAAGCAGATCAGATCAGATCCAGATTATCTTCGCGAGGCATCACGCCGATCCGGTCTCCCTTGAGCAGGATAGGGACTCTCTACCTCGAGAACCACCTTATTTGTCCAGAAGAAGACAATATCCCTTGAGTGCCAAGGTTCGAGTCTTCCAGACGCCAAGTCAACAAGGCCTTCTCCCGTTGTTCAGAAAGAGAACAACGTTAGAACAGCCATTGTTCTTTGAGCCCGTTGACAAGAAACGGTTTTCACCCCCCCCCTGTTGTTCAGAAAGAGAACAACGTTAGAACAGCCATTGTTCTTTGAGCCCGTTGACAAGAGACGGTTCTCATCCCCCTTGTTGTTCAGAAAGAGAACAACGTTAGAACAGCCATTGTTCCTCAAGCCCGTTCATCAAGAAACGGTTCTCATTCCCAAGACATCGCGTCAGGATAATTTAATTCCCCCCTTTTTAACGTTCTTCAAGAGAACGATTGGTTTCAACGATAACCTCCATTGTTCATCTAGAACATTCCCGATTTGCTGTCACAAAGATCGCTCGTACCTCCGAGCCCCACTTCGCTCTCACTCTTCGAAGACAGTCCTTCCCCTTCGTTAAGGACAAAGAACCCTTCTGCTGGTAATCATCATTGGACCGAATATTCCTTTGCATCGTCTTCCTCTGCACAACAACCTTGTAATTACGTAAGCTGAGCGATACCTTTAATTATCTAACCTTTTATCACCGCTACCCTGTGCTTTAAATGGTTTAGCGAACCATCCCATCCCTTTAATTTTTATTTGTTTACCTTTTTAAATCTCTCCAAATCTTAATCCTCGGATTAGTTAGATTTTCCCACGACCCTTTCCATTCTTCGTTTATGTAAACATTTTCTTTTTGTGTGTTGTTGATAGTTTAATTAATAAAACTCTTATTTTATTAATGATAGCCATATTATTATCCTTAAGCTCAGTTCCACTCTTAAGCATATTGAAGATAAATAACCTCGGTCAATCAGATTACCACGCTCTCGAAATATTAGAATAATTCCCTCAACGAATAGTTATATATGGTATATCGTCGAGAGCCTATTCTACGACATACTCATTGAACTAATCGTGCGCAACGATACTGTAATGGATGGGGGGGAGGGTTGCCTGGTGCTGTTGGTAGCCCATATCACGAATTTGTTGCCAGTTTGCCACTCCATAGCGGGTCAAGCATAACCATTGTGGGTTATATAATCAATCGAATTCGATTGAATTATCTTTTTAAAACATAAAATTAAATAAAAATACAGCAATATTTATGGTGAAATTGGTTCTAACCTTTAAATATTTGTCACAGGTTCGATTTTAATGGTTGTGACGGCCCCCATCCCCCACACAAACACATCCCTCATGAGGTGTTATGAGTCATCTCGCTATGGCTGGTGCAAGACTACGGGATCCTTCACGAGCAGCAGACGTTTGACAGAAAACGACGTAACTCCTTTTTTTACGTAATGTCTACGCACAAAAAAACTTAAAAATACATAACTAAATACTCTACTACTTTCCAAAACAAAGTATGACACTGCCGATCAAAGCTGCACCCCCTCCCAACGTTACATACTTTCACCACCGTAGGGAAATACACCAACACTGATACAAAGGCTTGAATGCCCTAAATACCTTTTAAAATACTTACATTCAGGTAATCTCAAACAAACATATACGTTGGAGATACCATTTCATCAGGGATTTCTTTCTCTTTCACACTTTAATCCTCCTAAACTTTCCTATGTTTTTACACAAAATATTCACACCTATATATTTTTTTTCTCTCTCTCTTTTTTCTCTCTCTCTTTGTATCTATCATTCTTTTTCTCTTTCTCTCTCTCTCAATTTAACTTTTTTCACTGCTTTTTTGTGTCCAATGTACAATTTGAATGGTTATGTAACACTTGTAGTGTGACGATTTTTCATACGTTTGGTGGCACGATATCAGGGGATAAAACAATCACGCCCCATTATAATGTGAAAATTGTCATAAAATTAGGGCATAAATTAACCTAACCTTATAAATTTTAATAATAATAAACATTTATTAATTTGAATTTTTAACTGCATTTCATTTTAATTATTCCTATGATATGGTATTTATGTCACGCCTCTGTTATGTCACTCCGGTATGTCACTCCTTCGAGCTGGTCCCCTCTTCCTTTGCATATAACTTCTTTTTTCTTGTATGTTTCCCATTGCTTTCATTTAGTTCCTGATATAATTTTTTTTCCGCTTTATCAATATTTTTAACAGTGTTTTATTGTATTGACCTCTTTATTCTGTAGTGTTATTTCATTTGTTGTAGTGATTTTTTTTGTTTTACAATAATTTTTGCAATTGCGTAAGTATTATTTTACTTTCCTCTGTCGTGAGCTTTACCTTGTTTTGTTTCTAATCTATTTTAATCTGGCTCCAGAGTAATCAGCTGCCTGTGTTAAAAGATCTGATTACTGATCTTTCGTTTGGTTTCTTTTAGTCCCATCAATGCCCTTTTTTTATTTTGGAAGAAGTTCACAATGGAAATGCTTGTTTATTCTGCGAATTCTTTTTATTTCTTTTGTGTATTTTCGTCTCCAATCTTTACATTGAAGTCTCTTTTAACCATTTTGAAATGGTGCATGAAGGAAGTCATAAAGTTGACCCATTAACACATAAAGATACCTAAAAGACGCCCTCGCAAGTGTGAAGATGAAATTCGCTCAATGCCATCATCAGTAACGTGACAAATTCAATGGTTGTGCAGTGATTAATGGGAATTTTCGCCGGAGGATTCCTTTCTCCATGGCATTTAAAAGTGATCGGAAATACCATTCCAATCCTCCTTAAGCCTATTTTGCCTAAATTAGTATAATCTGTTTAATAATAAGGCACTGAATTTATTATAAGTATTATGCATCGCGTATAAATTAATTAGTACCTAATTTTATTTGTTTAATTTTATGTTCAATTAACAAAAGTTGATGCAGTTTGACAGGAATGGCTCAAGATTAATTTTTTTTAACCGGATTATTTTGGTCCTGAATTAAAACAAGTAAGCCGTTGACATGTTATAGATTTATTATTTTAGATCTATTATTCGGCCGAGATATACGATCCAAATGTGTCTTTTGTGTGTGTGTTTGTTTATGTAAGCCGCCTGTCAATGTAAAAGCAGTCCAATAACTTTTGTGTATCTACAAAAAGATAATTACTAAACTAGATATAAAAATGGAACTAATTATAGGATACATAACTCCTATGCGAAGTCTGTCGCTAAGGTAAGATGCTTTTGATAGATTCCCTTTTAATGACGAGCTGATTTGGAAGTGGAAAGGGGCGTCACCCATTGTGGAGTGTAATAATAATAATAATGAGAAAATTTACTCGTTATTAATTTTGGAAGCCAACTTTTTAACGATAAATTACCGTTTATTCATCACTCGCCTTTTGGTAAAAGGTATAATAAATTCATTTAATCTATCATTTTTTTATACTATGTAGATATTTAACAGACTAAAAACAAGGAGAATTAAATGAGACAGATAATAGCGGAAGATAAGCGATTACCTAGCTAATTAATGGTTCAAGATACACAGAATGTTATAGACCATAGGAAAGGGAATTAGGTTGGAGATAACATTAAGTTTTAAGGGTTATAACTGTCTATAATTTATTGAATGAGAACCCGAAATTTCGAGGGGACGTTGACGATAGACATATGTATCCTTCAAATAGAGCTTGATGAGCGAATGTTTTGAGACAAAGGTAAAAGAAACATTATTGTATACAAAATGTAAAAAACCCCTCAAAATTCTAGAAAAATATATAATTACAACTTCATCCTGTTTATAAATCATGATTTTACATCTTGAATTGCACATAACTGGTTTTCTGTGGCGAATCTGCTTCGGGAATGAATACAAAAAATTATCTTCCAGATCGAATTTTTTTTACAGTTCCTGCATAAGTCCAGGAAGTATATATATATATATATATGTAGTAAAAGATGAAGAGATATTTGACGCGAATGAGCTATGAGACAATATGGCGAAAGCCGTGTGATGGTTGCTACCACCCGCAGGACTTGTATTTGCTCTTCCTTTAATAAATATATAATTGCAGTAGGAAGGATACGACCATCAGTGGCATTCTAATTTATTCCAAGCAACGTTTCGGATTACCCAATCCATCATCAGGCTAAAGGGGTAAACACAATTTGTGAGGCGAACAAATGTTAACATAAACTAGATACAAATCAAAAGCAAAATAATTTAGATAGTGAACTTATAAAATTATAAGTATTAATAATTGCAAGTACATATACAGATAAGGAGAGAAACAAATTCATACCTGCTGTCAGCGAGTCAGGGGAATGACTAAGGAATTTACCAAAAGTGGGACACGTTTATGGGTAGTTTGGTGTCGGTATAATATTAACAGGTCTGAAGCTGGTTGGTTGTGGCTATTACCGATAATGCGTGGCAGGTCAAGTCTGAATATAACTTGGGCGAATATGTTTTTAGGAAGAGAGATTTTAGAATTCTGAGCTGGGTGATGTTAGGATTAGAGCCCAGAATCTAAAATTATTGATGTTGGCATCAACCTTACACTTTATAATGGTATCTCTGATTGGCGAGACTTTCTTCATGGCGAGAGACTTTCCTGTTCGGCAACTAATGCCGAGGTGTGCGCAAACTCTCGAGTGTAACGAGCGAATAGTACTACCAATATATGTTCCCTGGGAACATTCAGAGCAAGAAATTTTGTATACAATACTATTGCGCAAATAATCCGAGTTAAATCCTTGGTGCGGAAGAAATCAACTATTTTTAAATTGTTAATGAAAGTTATTCGGAAATGGATTTGCGGAGAAACAAAAAACTCTGAAAAACTTTTTGGCGTGGTGGATATTTGTAACCTAACTTGAATATAAAAGAAGATAACACAAAGAGTTCTTTTATATCAAATTGCAAGTTAAAGACTTGAATAAAATCGCCGTTGGCCTCAACTACGAGCTGAGCGTGGGTTACCAGCCTCACCGACGGTCATATCTGCCTTACCATGACCTATACACCCTATTCACAAATGAGTGCCCAGTACTATTCGCCGGCGACCTTAACGCAAGGAACAGGGCAGCGGGATACTCGACGACACACTCAAGAGGTAGATTACTTGACCTCTTATTAGAAAGGGCGTCGCAGAACGTATCGGGCCGGACATTCCCACATATTTCTACCCAGGGTCGGCCACCAAAACAAGGAAAGCGAACACAACCTCCGCACAAGTCTCCAAGGCGGCATAGACTGAGAAAGAAAATAAAAAGACCTATCTTAAAATACAAAATGAGAATTAAACAAAAATAGTGACTTGTATCATGTATGCGCACGTCAGGAACTTGACGCACCAGGGACATTTGCGAAAGAGCTGAACCAGATGCTTGCGAAGAACGGCATGAGCAAGATGTGATTCCCGGACGATCTCCCCATCAGGGGATGTCCTTCAACTACAAATGGTCCCAAATCAAAAACCTGAAGAGACGCAAGCAGATGAGAGACAAGAAGCAAAACCAAAAGAGATGGTCAGAAGAACGGAAGAGAATAGAGGTAAGAAAGGAAAGGGAGGCTGCTGCCAAAATGGCAAATCACCCCAAACAAACTAAGAAAAAACAAAAAAAAAGATAGCAGAAGAGGCATCTTCAGATTCCACAGACTCCTCGGACTCTTCAGACACAGAAATCACAACCAAGGGAGGTCACCGGGTGAAGGGAAAGAGAGAGGCTAAGAGACCACTTGAAGCAGATGAGATAAACCTTTCAGTATGTGAATCTGAGCAGGTTCCCTTCCCAAAGGACATGGATGAAAACAAAATCTTTGTCGGCATCAGAAAAAAATACTTTAAGTGGGAGTAAGACGCACAATGCGACGAACAAACTGACGAGGAAGCGCCATACAACCAAAATGTTACCTTTTACCGGGAAACAATTGAAGAGCTCACCATGGCAGGATTTAGGAAAAAGAGAAACGGAAAAAGCGCCCTTCTACCAATAAACACTAGAAGCCAGAAAAAATAATAGAAACCCCAAAACAGGTTGAAAATAGTGACACTCAACGTCAATGGATGGGAGTGAAAAGCTACCGCATATAGTAACATATTTCGTGTACTCGACCCCATCATCTTGATCACAGAGCATGGCATCGATACAACATCCTGTAAACTAAAGATACAGGGCTACAGAGTTGTCACTAAAAAACACTTTATTTATTCAAGAGAGGTTTGACCGTGCTGCCGTCGCCATCAAAAGGATTCTCTCGCTCAAGCACCTTCCGGAATTGGACGATGGACGAGTCCTTTGTGGCGATAGAACTGCGCACATTAGTGGGTGGTCTCGTGATGGCGGCGGCCTATCAACCACCTCGACGAGCGTAGCTGCCGCTCAACAATTGTTACACCTTGTTCGTGCACGGCCGAATGGAATTCCTTGGGAAAGACATCAACGACAAATACCGAACGGCTGGCTATGAAAACACGAACAACAGAGGCCATAACTTGGAAATGATTATGCGTCGAAAGAACACCCATAGGATAGGACCAGACTTTCCGACCTATATCACCTCTCAGGCAGCAACAAAGCCCAACATAATCACGACAAGTACCCGCTTTCCCTACAATTACTATAGCGAGCCGAGCCCAACAGTACCCAGCGACCACATAGCGATCTTGACGACCATCTCGATCGTACAGTTTCAGCTTCCGATCCATCTCCGTGAAAGCTACGCTTTGGCCAGCTGGAAACGCTACAGAGAAATCCTTAGCGAATTTGAACTAGCTGACCTAAGCGAAGCTACACTAGAGGAGATCGACGGGGAGCTGGAGAGGATAACAGCCTCCATCACCGAGGCTGACCACGAGTGTGTACCTTTGACAGGGTACAAAACTCCTCCACAACCCAGATGGGCCGAGCAGATCAAATTAATAGCTAGGGAGCACAGGGATGTGTATGAAGAAATCCGAAGAGCAGGTACGAGTCGGGAAAGAAGTTCGCCTCTACGACGCCTTAGTGGATAACTTAAGCAGGCTATAAACCAACAACAGGCCGAAATCTGGGACGGCCTTATAGCCAGGGTAGACAGCGAGGTGAATCCCGAAATATTCTGGCGACGAATGAAGAAACTAAAAGGCCTACCAAGGCGAGAAAACACCCACATCAAGAAGGGCGATGACTACTGGGAAGTTCCGGAGGCCCTGGAAGAGAGGTTCTGTACGTTCGGAAAGAAAATCGTCTCAATTACACCTGAGGACGATGCGGAATTCGACCTGGAATTCGAAGGTCAGCTGATTGATGATCTTAATCTGATAATACATCAAACGCACCCACACACAGCCTACATCGAAGTAGTCCCTAAATAGGGGTTACTTCCACGAAGGTCTAAAAATGGCCAAAATCATTTTTATTCCTAAAGGGTAGAAGCCCCCCGATCAATGGTGGAGTACAGACCAATATCCCTCTTAGACCAATATCCCTCTTCAAGCTAACAGGCTGCAAGGCCAAATAACTGAGCTAGAAGCCCACAACCCTCATCAACATGGGTTTCGCCAGAGAAAGGGGACTGATAAAGCCCTGGCCCTTCTCACCGAAAAAATCGCCCATTGTAAATCTGAAGGGAAATACGTAGACGTGGTGTCGGTGATGTATAAAAAGCTTTTGATAATGTTTGGCTGAGAGATCTACAACACAAGACCTTAGGCCTCCAGCTAAACCCGCTTTTGGAACGGGTCCTAGGTGACTACATTATGGAAAGGAAAGACCAATTCTAGATCGAGGACGTCAGAGGATCCGAGTTCGAAGTCAAGGTGGGTGTTCCACAGGGTAGTTGTCTCAAGTCCACTGTTGTAACTGGTGTACACATTGGACTTACCATCCCCAGTTGGGGAGGATGTGATGTACCTGCAATTTGTAGATGACATCACGCAAATCATTCCCAGTTCCTATAGTAACGCTGGAATTCAAGCAAGTGATACAGCTGCAGAAATTGAAAATATCAATCGAGAATGTGGAAAATTAAGACCAACCGTCGAAATTTTCAAATCCTTCTAGTAATCCGCCGGAAACTTGATGACGTCATAGTTGGTGACGAACTTTACCCGTACGCCAACGAGGGTAAAGTCCTAGGTCTGCACATCACCAAAACAGGATACAAGACGCATATCAACAACTGAATCTCCCTAGTCAAGTGAGAGCTTGGAAAACTGTACAGGTTCAAAAGACTCAGTGCCAATAACATCAGAAAGCTATACAGTGCCCTGGTGCGCTCAACACTGTTGTGACCGGCAGTGGTAATGCAGACAACTAGTTCTGCCTCTCTCAGGCAGATGTAGAGGGTACAGAACAAAGCTGCCCTGCTGATAGCTGGCCACGCAGGATGGACCGTATTCGGCAGACGCAACTGCACGCAAGGGCAGGACTGAAGCCACTGAATTTGGTCCCCCACAGGCTAGGGAGAAAGACTTGGGAAAAGGTAAAAGAAGAGATACTTCCGCTTATAAATGCCAACCTCGATCTTCCAAAACCTCTACCTAGAAGAGTCACCAGGAGAGCCTTATTCCCAAGTGGAAGACTGCTCCCTGGAAGAACAAAACAAAGCATACAACTAAATAAGCAACCGATCACACCAACATATTAAGAAGAAATCCCGAATTAAGACACAAGAATAGAAAAGTACAAAATAACAGAAGAGGCGAAGTGCCTAAATCAGAAGAACGACATTAAGTAAACAACAAATAATTAAAAAGAAGAGAAGTGACCAAAAATCACCAACTAAACCAAAACCTAAGTAAACAAATAAAAAGAGGTGAAGTGTCCAAAAAACTAAATGAAAAGTCAAGTAAATTAATGAATAAAAATAGGCGAAGTGCCCATGATTAATAAATAAATTAAAATTAGAATAAATAAAGAAATATATAAATAAAAAGAGGCGAAGTGCCTACATACAAGCTAAATGCTAATAAAATAAATAAAATAAAATTTAAAAACGAAAGATAATTGTGGAGAAATGGCTATATTAAGCATCCTGGAGGAGTATAGGTACATTCAAGCCCCCCTCCCTTCATGAGGAGAAGCGTGGGAAAGGTAGCCGGCGAAAATGCTTACCATGTGTGATCTCCTCGCCGCTGTGGGCAGTTGGAGCTAACATATGTTTGAAGGCGACCACCTAAGGTCCTTAAACGACGCTCTAACGATCGAATTACCTACGAGACCCATAAACCCGTGGTTAGGGAAAAAAAACGGTGCGAGTCAGAAGGCACGCCAAGTAGCGGTGCGGTTGCGAGCCTATAATTTGCGAGCTGACTTGGGCACCCCAGTGCCACCTCAGGAATTCTCGCTCTCCCCAGATGCTAACTCACCATTCGCTCTCCCCCCCCTTTGCATTTGTGGCCTGGTCACTTCCCCCTTTAGATGGGGCGGCAATCCGCCTATAAATAAGCCCCGCAAAGAAAGAGAAGAAGATTATCAGAAGTCGATACGCTAGAGGTGGATTAGTTCGTGAAGATCGATCCATCGGCTAGACAAGAAGATTATTAGAAGTCGATTCGCCAGAAGAAAGATTAGTTCGTAAAGATCGATCCTTCAGCCATACAAGACTATTTCCGTGAGAAACGATAGGATCAGATTGAGAAAATCGATCCCCCCCTTGCAGGGCCGTATTAACCTAAATAGTCAAGTTTTATATCGGTGCCATACCGAAGAAGCCTTTTCCGTCTGCAAAGAAGTCCGACTGAAGAAAAGCAAAGCCGCTCACACTCGAGTGATTCTCACATCTCAAGCAATCCCTCTTCGAAAATTTCAACCAGCGGCCACACCACTTCAAAGCGAGAGATAAGTCCTCCAGCGACATCCGGCAATCCCTAATACCTACCTGTAAGTTAACAATAACATTTATATCTCTATTGCGATAGTAGAAGTTCAGTACGTCCCACGTTTTAAAGGAGAGTAGAAACCATTATTCTTGAACCTAGGTCATATGTGTTTGTAGATGACAGTACGTTAATTTAATGTTTTATGCTAATCAAATAGGGTCGTGATAAAAATACTAATTGGCAATTGGTATGTTTATTGCAAGCCTACTTGTTTATGTTTTGTCATTGAAAATTCGTTGAGGCCAAATATAGAAAGGTGTTTACTGTTGGTTTGTAATATTTAATTTAAAATACATGTTTATTTTGGTAGATTCTGGTGTTTCCTCTTATCCTTATGTTTAAAAATAGCTCTTCGTTAAGGACTAAACCACTAAAATAGCACTCTTAGAACAAAGCCTACTTCATCATAGAAGTAACTCACGCCCCTTAAAGCATACCGCTACTAAAAGGGTGTCAACGAGTAGAGGGATCAAAACCAAGGGTCATTCTACGACATATTATAAAAGTGGTGTCAGGTCTAGAGGTTTTATATTAGAAAGAACCCAGCAGTGTCTATTTAAGGAAGAGCTAACACATAAAAGGAACACCAGGAATAATAGAATATTTGACGAGTGGGAAATTGGTAAAGTTAGAGGTGGATACCATCTAAAGGTAATTGTTAGGCCAAGTGGTAAGTTTCGGTGGTGGAATAGGTCAGCCTTGATTAAAAACAAGGTAGATGACTGACATAAGCGCGATGGCATTGTTTGACCTTTATCGGAAGCAAGGTCAAAGCCTCGGACTGCAAGGAACCGAGCTGAGTTCGTTTATTCAGGAGAAAGAGAGAAACGAAAGAGAGTTTATTCAGGAGAATGAGAGAAACGAAAGAGAAGAAAGAAGAGAAAAGATGAAAATGGAAGCAGAAAAGACGAAAATGGAAGCTGATGAAAGACAGAAGATAAGGGCCCACGAAAGAGCCCTTAGTAAAGACCAGTTAGAGGTGCATTCAGTGTCATCCAAAACAGGAGTGTCACCAGCGGCCAGCATGAAACTCCCGGAGTACAAGGACGAAGAAGATTTATGCTCATATCTCTCCCATTTTGAGAAAATATTTGAAGTCAATAATTGGGACCTAGAAGAAGATGGGGTCGCCAGACTGTTACCGCTACTCAATCGTGGGATGAGAGAGATATTCGTATCTTTACCCTCAGAAGCGACTGTGGACTATTCCACTCTCAAAGCCGAACTTCTCTCAGCTACAAACCTTAACCCGGAAGAATATAGGATGAAGTTCAGGCAGTCTCGTATAAGACCTGGACAAACGTACAAACATTTTGGCTTTGAGCTTCGTCGAAGCCTACAGTTTTGGATGGAGTCAGAAGGGGTAGAGAACGAAGTCGCTGCGGTCGTCGACTTCATGCTTAGAGATCAGTTACTAAGTACACTACCCCAGGAAATCCGTGCATTCGTTAAGGACCGAAAAGCTTCTACCTTCAACGAGTGCCTGGACGAGGCTGACCTCCACGCGGTAAATCATCGGTTATATCCTAGGGAGTACAAGAAAGAGAAGGCTCCCTCCCCACAGAAAAATGGGCCGCCACCCAGGCATTTACAGAAGAAGCCCTTTAAGTTCTCAGTAGCAAAAGGAACTTATAAGCCAAATTTTGAGGAGAAAAAAATCAAAAAGAAGTTAGGATTCCACAAGGATCATACCCTAATACCGGCACGTATCCCAGGAAGCCCGTCACTTGTTATACCTGCGGGATAATAGGTCACCTGAGTTTCCAGTGCCCACAGAACTCCCGACTGAGGGAGACCTCGAGACAACAGGTGCAAAACCTGACTGCCGCGATCCCAGCAGGACAAGCTGATTCGTCCTACGTCCCCGCGCCAACATCCGAAGGGCCCCAGCAACAGGTAAACTTTCTATTCAACAAAAGTTCGCCAGGCGGCCTACAATTTGAAGAGGGCACTGTTAATGGGTGCCGAGTATCCACTTTAGTCAGAGACACCGGATGCACGTGCATAGTGGTATCCGACAAGTTGCTGCCCCCAGTAAACCCTGCCCATAAGAAATTCGCAATCGTCCACGACTTTTTAGGACGCGACAATCGATTCCCCGTCGTGAGATGTCATATAAAATTCAGATATTTCACCGGTTGGACGGACGTGGTAGTAGCCCCGATTTAGTTCTGTGCGGTACTAATCGGGCAAAACCCCCTAATTCCCCAGCAAGAAGTGGCCCAACAAGTAGTCACCCGGGCACAAGAAGCCCAGAGGAAAGAGCAACCTGCTAAGTTGACCCCGAGGATTACCCTCGAAGACAATGGGTTCAAATTGACTTCCTTCGCCAGTGCTCAGAAGGAATGCCCCACTCTTAAACCTCTATGGGAGAAAGCTATTAAAGGTGAAATTCTCCAAGTGAAAGGAAAGAAGCCTATCCAGTATATCGTAGAAGACTCACTTCTCTACCGTACTATCAGCGAGGAGGATAAGGAGAACAAGAAAGCACTGTGTGTACCTCAAGAATACACGCAAAGAATTTTGAATACCGCGCATGATGGAATATTAGCCGGACACTTTGGGCACAACAAAACGGCGCAGCAGATATTCCGACACTTTTATTGGCCCCAGGCCGCCAGGGAAATTGTGGCCTATTGCCGATCATGCGACGTGTGTCAGAAGGATCCCTCCAGAGGACGGGTACCTCCCGCTCCCTTACAAAAGGTGCCCGTTATTACCGAACCTTTCTTTCGAGTGGCAATTGATTTGGTGGGACCAATTCACCCCCCTTCAAGTGGAGGACACTCCTACATCCTCACCCTAGTGGATTGTGCCACCCGGTTCCCAGATGCCGTGGCCCTACGGAAGATTGACACTATTTCCTGCGCGGAAGCATTAATTTCAATTTTTGCACGAGTAGGCCTGCCTAAAGAAATTCTATCTGATAGAGGGCGCCAATTCACCTCAGAATTGATGGAGTATTTTAACAAACTACTGTTAGTCAAGCCAATTTTTACGAGTCCATTTCATCCAGCCGCTAACGGAATCTGCGAGAAATTAAACGGGACTCTCAAAAATATATTGAAGAAGTTGTGTCAAAACAACCCTACACAGTGGCACAGATACCTGCCTGCAGCCCTTTTCGCCTGCCGAGAAATACCTCATCGGACGTTGGGATTCTCGCCCTTTGAGCTATTATACGGGAGAAATGTGCGAGGTCCTATGAGTATTCTTAAGGAATTATTTTCCAACGCGAAGCTCGAGCAAGAAATCAAATCGTCTTACGCCTACGTGATGGATATGCGCGAGCGCCTAGAATACTGCTCTGGCTTAGCTCGAGAGAACGCCAAGAAAAATTTAGCCAAATACCGGGACTATTTCGATATGAAAGCAAAGGCTCGAAAATTAAAGGCAGGAGATGAAGTCTTATTATTACTCCCGACCGAAAATAATAAGTTATGGGCCCAGTGGAAGAGACCGTTTGAAGTAATCGAGGCACGGGGTCCAGTCGATTACTTGATAGATACCCCAACAGGGCGAAGAACCTATCACATAAACATGCTAAAAAAATATCACCGCCGCGCGTGCATAAAGAATATTACCCTTCTAGACGAAGAAGAACCGATGGATACCGTTTACCCGGGTACGCCCCTGCAAGTCATACACACCGTGTGTGTGGAACAAGACGAGGAATACGAACTTCCCTCGCTCTCACCTACCCCGGAAGACCCTCGGGTGGATTTAAAGATAAATCCCCACTTAGAAATTCAACAAAAAGCGGAAATGTTGAACTTGCTCATGGAATTCCCAGAAGTCATTTCTGAAAACCCTGGATGTGCCAAGGATTTTATCCATGAAATAAAACTAAAAACTAATTCAGTGGTTCGGAGCAAACTATATCCGTTACCGATCCACCTACGAGAAGCCTTCAATAAGGAAGTTCGGAATTTACTAAAATTGGGAATTTTAGAGCCATCGAAGTCCGATTATTGCTCCCCCATAGTAATGGTTAAGAAACCTGATCAATCATTTCGGATGTGCGTGGACTTCCGAAAATTGAATTCAGTGACCGTTTTCGACGCCGAGCCCATCCCACTAATAGATCAAAATCTCCATTTATTTGAAGACGCTAAATTCATCACCGAATTGGATTTGTGTAAAGCGTACTATCAAATACCTCTCGCTAAGGAGTCCAAAAAACTGACGGCTTTTGCGACCGAGAGAGGTCTGTTACAGTTTACCAGGCTACCCTTCGGACTACTTAGAGCCGGTAGCAATTATAATAGGATGATGAGGCGAATTATCGCTGGACTAAGTGACGAGTCGTTTTACTTCGACAACGTGTACGTAGCTACCCGTACATGGGAGTCACACTTACACGCCTTACGCTCATTGCTGGAGAAATTGAAGGAGCAAGGTCTAACCGCCGGGCCGACCAAGTGTTATTTTGCCTACGAATCCATTGACTACCTGGGATTCAAAATAGGACAAAAACACTTGACTACCCAGCAAGAAAAAGTGGACGCCATAGTCAAGATGCCCGGCCGAAAACAAAGAAACAACTCCGATCGTTTATGGGAGCCGCCTCGTTCTATAGGCGTTTTGTACCACACTTCGCTTCCATTGCGGCCCCACTGAATGATTTGTTAAAAAAGACAGCGTCAGACCCTGTCACGTGGAACCCCCATGCAATAACTCAGTTGGAGGTTCTAAAAGGAAAACTCGTAACTGCGCCCATTCTTCGCTTACCAAATCCCAACAAGGTCTTCGGCCTTCGCACGGACGCTAGTCGGGACGGGTTAGGCGGAGTATTGCTTCAATACGAAGATGACGAAACAGCCTATCCCATAGCTTATGTCAGTAAGAAACTGTTGAGTAGAGAAAAAGCCTAGGCTACTATCGAAATCGAAGCTTTGGCCATAATATGGTCCATAGGTAAATTCAAATATTATCTAATAGGGCGCGAGTTTAAGTTGGAATGCGACCATAAACCGTTGTCATACTTAGGTAAAAATAAGTGTAAGAATGGAAGACTCCTGAGATGGAGTTTACTCTTGATGGAGTACCAGTACTCCATTCACTATATAAAAGGGTCCAACAATTGTATGGCCGACTCGTTAAGTCGGAACCCTGTCGACGATTAAGGAGCAGCCCAACTATTGTATTATAGAAAAGTTAAGTGTAAATCAGTAGAATTGTAAGTAAGTAGGGGCGAGTGGTAGGTAAGAAAATCCTAAGTTGGCACAGTAATATAGGAATTAATGTAAGGTCAGGTGAAATGTTATCGAGGCATTCCCGAGTGAACTAGAATTTATTGTATAATATAATGTTCCGTAAGTTACCAATGTATATTATTGTAAGCGTCGGATTGGAACCTCCCCCCCTTCCAGTTATTTTCTTAAGAATGGAGGTAAATGTGGAGAAATGGCTACATTAAGCATCCTGGAGGAGTATAGGTACATTCAAGCCCCCCTCCCTTCATGAGGAGAAGCGTGGGAAAGGTAGCCGGCGAAAATGCTTACCATGTGTGATCTCCTCGCCACTGTGGGCAGTTGGAGCTAACATATGTTTGAAGGCGACCACCTAAGGTCCTTAAACGACGCTCTAACGATCGAATTACCTACGAGACCCATAAACCCGTGGTTAGGGAAAAAAAACGGTGCGAGTCAGAAGGCACGCCAAGTAGCGGTGCGGTTGCGAGCCTATAATTTGCGAGCTGACTTGGGCACCCCAGTGCCACCTCAGGAATTCTCGCTCTCCCCAGATGCTAACTCACCATTCGCTCTCCCCCCCCTTTGCATTTGTGGCCTGGTCACTTCCCCCTTTAGATGGGGCGGCAATCCGCCTATAAATAAGCCCCGCAAAGAAAGAGAAGAAGATTATCAGAAGTCGATACGCTAGAGGTGGATTAGTTCGTGAAGATCGATCCATCGGCTAGACAAGAAGATTATTAGAAGTCGATTCGCCAGAAGAAAGATTAGTTCGTAAAGATCGATCCTTCAGCCATACAAGACTATTTCCGTGAGAAACGATAGGATCAGATTGAGAAAATCGATCCCCCCCTTGCAGGGCCGTATTAACCTAAATAGTCAAGTTTTATATCGGTGCCATACCGAAGAAGCCTTTTCCGTCTGCAAAGAAGTCCGACTGAAGAAAAGCAAAGCCGCTCACACTCGAGTGATTCTCACATCTCAAGCAATCCCTCTTCGAAAATTTCAACCAGCGGCCACACCACTTCAAAGCGAGAGATAAGTCCTCCAGCGACATCCGGCAATCCCTAATACCTACCTGTAAGTTAACAATAACATTTATATCTCTATTGCGATAGTAGAAGTTCAGTACGTCCCACGTTTTAAAGGAGAGTAGAAACCATTATTCTTGAACCTAGGTCATATGTGTTTGTAGATGACAGTACGTTAATTTAATGTTTTATGCTAATCAAATAGGGTCGTGATAAAAATACTAATTGGCAATTGGTATGTTTATTGCAAGCCTACTTGTTTATGTTTTGTCATTGAAAATTCGTTGAGGCCAAATATAGAAAGGTGTTTACTGTTGGTTTGTAATATTTAATTTAAAATACATGTTTATTTTGGTAGATTCTGGTGTTTCCTCTTATCCTTATGTTTAAAAATAGCTCTTCGTTAAGGACTAAACCACTAAAATAGCACTCTTAGAACAAAGCCTACTTCATCATAGAAGTAACTCACGCCCCTTAAAGCATACCGCTACTAAAAGGGTGTCAAAGAGTAGAGGCATCAAAACCAAGGGTCATTCTACGACAATAATGAATAAGCAAAATCTTATTTGAAAGGCTTGAATGCCATATTGACGGAGGACAAAGTATATTTATATAGATATATATTCATGCAAATAAATAAAAAAGAAATAATAAATATATAATTAAATATAAGAAGAAAAATGAAGAAAGAGAGAGTGAGAGAGAAAAAAATATATAAAGAAAAAAGGAGATAAAACAAAGAAGATAACGACGGAGGCTGGAGTGACCAATATAGCCGCCAGCCACTAAACTGGTAGTAAAAAATAGAAGTAAATAAAGAAAGAAGAAAAAGGAAAATTCATGGGAGGCCCTCCAAACCAGGGCCAACTAAAAAATATACTTCATCATTGTATATTACTACCACATGCTTCAACACTTGTTACATCATCATCAGTCATTCCATTTCTGTTCATTTCCTGTAGATAACCGACCACGGCCGAAAGACTTCTCGCAGAAGACATATTTTATTCCGAGACGCTTTCGACCGTGGCCGGACATCTTCAGAGATTGAACAGAAATGCAATGAATTAGGTAGAAAAAGTATATATATTGTGCATTCTATAAGTCATTCCATTTCTGTTCATTCCCTGAAGATAACTGATCACTGTTTCATTTCGAAGATCTTTTCGAAGTGGGTGAGATAAGACCCGAAATCTTCGCCTTCTTTAAAGACGGGGGAGTTTTATTGTCGCAGACTGCGGTGCGTCTAGCCTAACCCTCGAGGTGATTATGGAGAGCATCTCGTTCCACGATCTACTCACCTCCGATTCGTGAGAGCGAATTCTCTCTCTTTCTTCTCTTCTTTTTTCTCGTTCCCTTTTCTTTCCTCTTTCTTCTCTGTTTCTTCTTCTTTCGGCTCTTTCTCTTCTTTCTTCTTCACGAATGTAGGCCATCGAATCTTTTACACTGAGTCCGAGAGACTCATCTTGGGCCCTAAAACTTTAAAACGGCGACATGCTTGCTGGTTTACGCGATGATCACAACAACAAGAATTAAATTAACTCATGACACGAGTATGGCGGACTTATAGGTTCCTTCACGCAGGAAAGGTAGGGTGAATGGTTTTTCTAACCAAAGAACAACAAGGGGGAAAACCCTCGCAAGAGAGCTTTCGCGGTCGAGATTTCACAGTAATTTAGACGAGAGTTAGAGCACTGCTAGCAGAGCAATACGAAGAATAATAATATTTCATATACCTTCAACTTATGGCACGAGAGGAGGTGTCGAAGGACAACAATTTAATTCCGAGGGGAAATAAAATTAATAGTTAAACACGGTCACTCGCAAACAATTCACAAAAAATAAATGGGAACGTGAACAAATATACTTCGCAAATAGGTATGCAATGGTTATTTCTCACCTTTTACACTCCAGAATTGGAACCAAGATTAGCAAACAATTAACAGTTTAGAATGAGCTATACACATACTAGATTTAAACGGGTCTCCACAGAGAGAGCACTTGCACAGTAGAGTCGCGCGTTATTGTTACCTCAAAGATTTGGTTCGAGGGGTTAATCCTTGCCTTGGCGCAAAGCTCAAACAATACTCTCTGGATAATGAGTATTACGTGGGTGAACTTAAATCTTGCTTTCGAGTAGCACTTTGGAGATTGAGCGCGCTGAGTTCGATGAGCGGGGGAAGCGAGTCGACGTAGACTCACGTGAATTAACGAGATTACCGAGAGCTTGAGGGATTCTGCGAGAATTATGCAGTCTAACGGGACGTGAATAGCTGGTACCGACAGGGTTGGACATATGATACTGATGTGGCAGGGAAGACGGCGGATACTCTCTTCCAACTCTGGAGCCGGAGAATTTATAGAGGTCGGATGAAATTTTCCCTCCTCCGTCCGAAAGGAGGGTTCTAGGGTCAGACGCATCGGCAGACGAGAATAGACTCGGCCTTTTAGCGCGAGCGCGAGAAGATTCTTAAGCCGTCTAAGCGAACTTTGTCCGACTTCAGATGGGACCTCTGGGCTCTCACACTTGTCCCAGCTTTCTGTGATGGCCGCATTTCAGGTCATCGCAGCGTCTCAAGGCGTCTCATAATTTCGCACCTCAATTAGCGCAGACAAAAAGGGTCGCCCAGGTGTCTGTTGTCTCTCTCTCTCTCTCTCTCTCTCTCTCTCTCTCTCTATATATATATATATATATATATATATATATATATATATATATATATATATATATGAGGAATTAAACCACATTCTCCGAAGACAATTTAATTCAGAACAGTTTCGGTGTATCTCACACCCTTTTTCAACTGACACTGGGTAGAAAATATAAGAGAAGTGCATATAAGCATAACACAAGATCCCCTCTTTTTTCACCCAATCCCCTACTTGTGGCTAATCTGGGGGATGGGGGGTAGGCCTAAACATATTGAAGGGCTGACCTTTTACTATTTTGTTTATTTGCTTTCTTATTACAGGATTAAAAGAAAATTGACCCTCAGATAGATTTAAATTAGGAACTGACGATATCAAGCTCGATTCTACAATTCTTCTCTTAACATAGTTAGCCGATTTAAATACCATTTTACTTCCATTGAAATCGATCGTATGATTCTTGGCTCTAACATGGCAAAATATTCCACTGCTTTCGCTGCCCACTCTAATATCTCTTTTGTGTTCGTACAATCTCTTGTCTAGATTTCTTCCCGTTTTCCCTATATAAACTTTATGGCAATCGGTGCATGGTATTGCATATACTCCTATGTTATGATGTTCTTTGGGTTTCCTGGCCATCATCAATTGGTTTAAGGAATTATTATATTTAAAGGCTAGATTAATACCCGCTTTTCCAAATATGTCCTTTAAACTATTTAATTTATTATTAAATGGCAATTTTATACATTTGTTGAAGTCGTTAGTGCGGGAAGGCTAATTACCATAGAATGTTTTCCTAGCTGCAAAATGGGAAGACGATATGAACCAATCGGGGTAATACAAATTAGAAAAAATGGTCCTGATAATGACAATTTCTTCATCTAAATAGGAAGGATGACGTATTTTGTATGCTCTAAGGAAAAGGTTAGAAATTACCGATTTTTTAACAGTATTATCGTGAAACGAAAAATAATGTATATAGGCATTCGAGTGGGTTGGTTTCCTATACACGTCAAGTTTTAATTCATGGTGATCTTTATTAATGAGGACATCTAATGGTAATAAGCCTTCCCGCACTAACGACTTCAACAAATGTATAACATTGCCATTTAATAATAAATTAAATAGTTTAAAGGACATATTTGGAAAAGCGGGTATTAATCTAGCCTTTAAATATAATAATTCCTTATACCAATTGATGATGGCCAGGGAACCCAAAGAACATCATAACATAGGAGTATATGCAATACCATGCACCAATTGCCATAAAGTTTATATAGGGGAAACGGGGAGAAATCTAGACAAGAGATTGTACGAACACAAAAGAGATATTAGAGTGGGCAGCGAAAGCAGTGGAATATTTTGCCATGTTAGAGCCAAGAATCATACGATCAATTTCAATGGAAGTAAAATGGTATTTAAATCGGCTAACTATGTTAAGAGAAGAATCGTAGAATCGAGCTTGATATCGTCAGTTCCTAATCTAAATCTATCTGAGGGTCAATTTTCTTTTAATCCTGTAATAAGAAAGCAAATAAACAAAATAGTAAAATGTCAGCCCTTCAATATGTTTAGGCCTAACCCCCCTCCCTTCAGATTAGCCACAAGTAGGGTAAGGGGGAAAAAAGAAAGGATCTTGTGTTATGCTTATATGCACTTCTCTTATATTTTCTACCCAGTGTCAGTTGAAAAAGGGTGTGAGATACACCGAAACTGTTCTGAATTAAATTGTCTTCGGAGAATGTGGTTTAATTCCTCATCTTTTCTTGCGATATTGCATTAATTTTCATTATATATATATATATATATATATATATATATATATATATATATATATATATATATATATATATATATATATATATATTGAAGGGCGAGGCGGCGCGCATCTTCCCCTCTCTCTCTCTCTCTCTCCTTAATCTCTGACAGGCGTCCGCCAGAGTGATAGAAGAAGATGGCGCGGTCATCCAATTGCTTTCCACTAACCTTTCCATCTGTTTTATATTTCCAATTTGTCAAAAAGTGTTCAGCATAGATAACCAATGACATTATTGATACTTCGCCGTTTTCTGTTTAAAACAGCAAGAGATAGAAATACTAGGCTACTGATTCGAATGGATCTTTTCAGATCCGTCAGAAACGGGTGGCTGAAACTTGATATTCCTTGGTTGTGACTACGCAATATTAACTCCATACATACCCAACAAATACAGCCTCAAATCCTCGGCTGATTTCATCGATATCATCGGAGCCACGAACCCTAAAAAAATAATAGTTTCCATGGACGTATAATCACTATTCACCAATGTACCAGTCGCCGAAACAATAGACATAATACTAGAACACGTCTATGACGAAAGTGACCGCCTATAATTGGAATACCAAATGACGACATGAAAAGACTCCTACAAATTTGCACCTTTGAAGCTCCCTCCTTTCTTTGACCCCAATAGAAGCATGTACCGCCAAGTCGATGAATTTGCTATGGGTTCTCACTTGGGAGTCCTCTTTGCCAACTTTTATTTGGGATTGTAGGAGAATAGTATAATGCTCCCAAGTTTTTCCCACATCCCTTCCGGGCATGTCAGGTTATCAAACCTTCCCCTTCCGGCCCGATATCTAATGGCCTCCCACTGGAAGAAATCGCTGGCCATTTCAGCTAGCCACCGAGTCCCTTCCTCGACTGGTTATTGATAGATGGGAGCCCATCTTCACTCTTGATGGTTGCCGGAAGTTCATTAAGGACGAAATGGAGTAGCTTGACATCTAATCTACTTCCGGCGCCATGGGAACCTCTCCCGAGTTTCGAGTATAAAAGATAAATTCATTTAACTCTCAGTAGTAGAGCTTACACAGCGTCTGGCGGGGCAGGAATTGCCATCTATCGGTGTAGTAGTAATTCGTCGAAGCATCAAGTCTTCAGAGAGGAGATCGGTCCCAGTTAGAGAGGCTCCTTACCCCGTTGGTCTGCAAGTCAGTGCGGATCCAAGCTCGTACTCACGTTCAGAGCCGAAGCTACAAACAGCCTCACTCTGGTTCCCTAAGCGAGAAAACTACTTCCCGGCTTTTCTCCGTGCCCCCTACGCGGGATAGGTCACTTTGCCCCCCCCCCTCACTGAGGCACACAAGATTCTTCGGAGTTCAAGAGCGTGGGACCCTCTTTAACAAGAAGCTCATGTCACTGCCTTCTTCTAACAGAATCGCGACGGAATTGTGGGATCAGGTCAGTCCCTGGAGAACCTACCTCATCGTCTCCACCTCTTATCTCAACACCTTCACTCACCAGCGCCACCCGAGCCTTAGGTTCCGAGGTAAGCCTTCCCTTTCACACTCTCCAACTTCACTGCGAAGCTTACCAACATTACAAGTGTATAGTGAAAAGTTATTTACAAGCCAAGTGAGATATCCGAGATTCACTTATTAATTTATCTCTCAAAACACTAGTGTTCATTTAAATATATTTTCATATTGTTGTGTATAAAACTTCCTTTCGGTCGCTTGCTGGCAAAGTTCATTCCAATCCCTCCGTAACCAACATCTAAGCACTCTGAGTCAATAAATGAGATTCGGGGCACGGGCCGAACGAAGTATAAGGAGTACTACGACGACTCCTCCGCATTTGGGATAATAGGATATATATATATATATATATATATATATATATATATATATATATATATATATATATAAGTCAGGGGAAACTCCAACCACCCCTCGGCCTATTCCTCGACACATAGTATATATACGAGGGTCGGTCAATAAGTTTTGCAATTCTGATATAAGGAAGCGAGATATGAGGAATAGTGTTTTATTATTTTTCAATATAACTACCCTCGACTTCAATTCACTTGCACCACTTGTCCATGAGGCTTCGAATTCCCGACGACCAGAAATCTCCCGACTGCTGTTCAATCCACTCCTGGACGGCGAGCTGGACATCTTCATCGTCCCCAAACCGGCGTCCACGCAGTGCAGCCTTGAGCTGGGGGCTAGGGGCCAGATCTGGACTGTAAGGGGGGTGGTTGAGCTCCTCGAATCCGCACTCGCGCAGGGCAGCTTGTGCAACTCTGGCCTTGTGGACTTTGACGACGTTGAAGTCGATCATGGGGCGTGATGTTTCGTGAGGTTTCTAGGGACCCAACGGGCAGAGACCTTGGCAATGGCCAAATTGTCGTGGATGATGTTGATAACACTTCCATGTGATATTCAAAGTTATCGCCATATTTCTTCGACCTTCACCCGTCGATTTTCGAGGATCATCCTCTCCACAAGGGCCACATTGTCCTCGTTGGTCACGTCTGAGGGGCGTCCTGGACGGGGGTCATCTTCAAGGGACTCACGACCATGGCGGCACTCCCTATTCCAGTGAGCAATGGTTGCATAAAAAGGGGCGGTGTGGGTGTACACTGCAACCATGCGTTCATGGATCTCTTTTGCATTTTTGCCTTCCTTGGTCAAAAATTTGATCATTGCGCGGTGCTCAACCTTCTCCAATGCTGAAAATTTTGTGACTGACGATCTGCGATCAGCTACTGCTTCTTAAATAGACGAGGCAGGAGCGTGCGGCTGCATGTCCTGACTTGTTATAACTTGACCTAACACCCCCCACAAACAGCCATCCCCCTTGCACTGTTTTGCCCTACCGATTCGCAAAACTTATTGACCGTGCCTCGTATTATATCATATTTAATTCTGGTGTCATTAAGTGTGCGGTTTCTTTCGAACCCGTCAATTTTGAAATTCCCCATTTCTAATTGCCAAGCGCCCAAGGTTAGATATAACAAATAATAAGACATTTTTAATTTTGTTGGTGAAATAAGAATTGCCCTCGTGTCCTTTTAATTTTGTTTTTTTTGTATTGTCGATATACAATATAAAAGGGTTAGGTCACCTTCGATAACCCTTGCTGGCACCATCTCACCTGGCATAGTAACTATTTGTATTTTCTTTATTTCTTTTTTATTATTTTGTATATTATTTTTCACTGCCGTCTAATCTGGGTTAGGTCGTAAAGCTCTTTCGTAAATTAGCGGATCCGACAGCGTATCCAAGATGTCTTCCTCCTCATTTGAGATGTTCCATAAACAGGGACAAGTTTTGGGCCTTTCGGGCAAGGAATTGATCGAATACGTTCAGAACGAACAAAGGAATCAACGTGAGGAAAAAAGAGAAGAACAACGAAGAGAATGGAAAATCTACTTTATCCATTATTTCTTGGAGCTTATAAGTCGAGAATTATTTGCAAACCTTCTTTGTATAAGTCAGCCTATATAAGGCAAACTTTTTGTTTTGCTCTTCTCGTGACTGTGAGAAGAGCTCCTTCCGAGTGCTTGATGAAGAGCATAGTTACTTACAACATTCATTGCCTTTTAACCGCATAATTATAATTCCGCCATTGAAATAATCCGCGATATTATATATATATATATATATATATATATATATATATATATATATATATATATATATATATATATATATATATATATATATATATATATATATATATATATTTCTAAATTGGAACATCCTTCGGAAACCTCGATTTTAGTATGTAGGTTAAAGCCAGAACCAGTATTCGGAACATATACAATTTGAAACGTTTCGAACATTAGCTATGTTCATCTTCAGCCAATAATGGAGTAAAACAATATGAAAGCAAGCAAGCTTAGAATACATAGAGAGATATATGTATTAATGACTGATAATAAGTTGAATTTGAGAGAAAATAATGCGACAATGTAATAATGAATATTGAGTTTAGTAAAACTTTCAAGAAAACAATTCAAGTTACCTAGAGAGGATAATGCGAACTTACAAAGAAAAACACTTCAAAATTCTAAAATAAACTGAGAAAACAAGCAAAAATTATAATGAAATAAATGAATGAACACTTACCAACTTGAAAGAAGGACAGGAATCGAATGATTTAATATGTGGGAAATTTAAACTGAGCTAAACATGGTAGCTGTTTAAAATAACTGAAATATGGTTAACCAACCACTAGAACATTATAATTATCGGGTCATTGAGTGAGTTGTTATTACATTTTAGGTCAAATTGAATGCTGGACATACATTGCCTTAAATAGTGTAAGAGGGGATTAGACTACCCAAATTGTCTCAGGATTTTGTACTCCTTAATTAAGGTTCAGAGGTGGGTAGTCTAATCCCCTCTTCCACTATTTAAGGCAAAGTAGACGAGTAGAGTAGATCTATGAAAAGGCTCCAGCGAGTACAGAACTCTGCGTCCCTCTTCATGAACAAATGCAGAAGAAGGGATCAACTTCGGCAGAGGGACCTGCACCGCAGGCAGAAACTGGAGCCGATAAATGTCGCTACCCAAAAATTGGCCAAGAAAGTCTGGTCCACAATGGCCAATGATATCCTACCAGAGTTACGAAGAACTGGACGCAGAATAAACATCCCTGCCAGGTTGCACGGGGAAGTCGGTCGTAACCGGCGATTCCCGAGCACCAAAGTCTGTTCGGAGGAAAACATAATACCAATATACACCTAAAAACACAAAACACAAAACACCAGAAACACACAACATGGTGACACAAAAATCGAATCATAAAACTAAAGAAGATCATTGACACGAAGTACACACACATAACTGCAAGCTTACAAAGGCTTGAAAGCTCAAGTACACAGTTTAAATATCACAGACAAACAAAGAACAAATACAATGAAGAACAACAAGAAGAACACGCACAGAACGAAAACATAAGAACATAACAATACCCAAACAAAGGAAAAATAAATAAAAAATGGAAGCAAGCTAACGATGCCCCTAAAACAAGGGCACCCCCCCCCCCCCCACTTCACCAACTTTTTTACCTTTCACTATCTTTTCACATAGAGTGATTATTATTATTATACCATCAAGTAGAGTATTGAGTAGTGCAGTGTTCCTAACAATCTCCTCCCGGCAAAGGAGGAAAAGTTTTCAGGCAAGGACAGCCAAAAACCTCCCACCAAAACGAAAAAACACGCACCCGTCATCTGGCAGTGAGCCCCTCTACCTCCCAGTGACACAGGCGAGGCTCAGAAGGGGGAAGGGCAGCAGTGCCCGCAGGGGGACATGGGTCCCCCAGCCCCCCAGGACACCAAACGGATCCCCCTCCGTCTAATAGCGGGATACCAAAAGCCAACCAGGGAGACGGTGTTCGAAACGATTTTCGGAAAAATTAATATCGAACTTACCCGTCTCACTGAGACTCCCAACGGATGGGCCGCCGTCTGTTGGAAAAATAAAGACGTGGAGGCCCTAGTGTCTGAACAGGCGAAAGACCCCCTCCGCAAGATTGGGCTCGAAGCGGTAGTGCCCTACGAGTTACTCGTGAGGCGTGCCGTCATCCTCAGAAGAGTTGACCCCTTCTTTGCGGATAATTCCACAGACGAAATTAAGGATGAAATAAACGCGAAACAGGAATGGGCAAAAGTCGATAAGGTTGACAAAATTGGCAAAAATCTTATTAAGGTCACCTTCAGCACCAGCGAGATGGCTCAGAGAGCGTTGCGGGACGGCCTATTGGGCTTTTACCTGAGAGTGGCTCCAGAGCAGATAGAGGCAGAAGAGTACATTTACTTGGAAAACTGCCAAATCTGCCTGGCCATCGAAAGCCACGCAACGAAAAACTGCCCGACAAAGGAACAAATCGGCGCAGCATGCTCAAAATCTGGCCACGGCTGGAGAGACTGCCGCGAAGAACAACTCAAATGTGTGAACTGCGGAGGAGAGCATCGGGCACTGGCCATGAGATGCCCTCTACGCAAAGAAGCCATAAGGAAAAAACGAGAAACGTTAAAATCACAAAAGGAGGAAAAGGCCCGAGCAAGCTCCTACGCAACCGCGGCATCTGCTCCAAGCAACGTCACACCAGCAACCGATAGAGCAACTCCGAAGCTAATCCTGCCGGCCGAAAGCAAGGAGATCATGACAATGGTCATAGTGGCCCACCTGGCCAACCTTGCGCGACCCGGCTGCTTCTCAGAGGAGCTTAACACCATGCTACAGCACAATGGAATGAAGAAAAAGTTGTGGTTTCCACCTAATCCAGCATCTCAAGACGTGTTAAATATCAAGTTCGCTGATGACACACAGTCTCAGACTGCCGAAAAAACCACAAAACATAAAGAAAAGAAGCAACCAGTTAACAACCAAGAAGACGGGAACCAGGAACATAATAAGGACGAAAACGCTGTAAACACGAGAAATAACCCTAAGGAGAAGAAAACAAAGAAGAAGAGGAACAACACACCCGCAGCAAGACAAATAGAAGAGGAGAAGCATGACGGAGAATCCGAAGACGACGATTCATACCCCGGTGTTCCCCTGACCGAAAAAGTTGATGTCCTGGAAAGAGGACATTTTTTCGACGGGGAACAATTGCAGCTAAAGATTTTTGGGACTACTGGATGTAGACCTGAAAAATGCAATCAAACACAGTTAGTGACAGGCATACGAAACGGTGAGTACAAGTGGACCTTTGAGGGGCCATGGTCCCCAAAGGAAATGGAAATCCTTCTGTGCAGCGGCACGATGTTCATCCCGAAGTCTAGTTTACATTCAGTTAACGCGGCTACCTATAAAAATATAAAGTGCGGGATGATGACCTCATCAATTAACTAACAGTGAAAAAGTGTCAAGTGTTAAACATATAATAAAGCAAAAATGATAAAAGTGGTAAATGAATAAGCGTATAGGTAACAGTGTCAAATAAATAAGTAAGCGACAACCAAATAAGCAAGTGTTTAAATACGTCACGTAAGTGAACGTAAACTCTACGTAAGTTCCAGTGATTATAAGAAGTAATAAAATTTATTAATGTGAATAATAAATAATAGTGTAAATAAACCAATATTAATGTGAATAATAAATAATAGTGTGAATAATTAAGTAGAATTGTCAGTGAAATCCAAATGATGAAATTTAGATATAAGTAAAAGCCAAACAAACAAAAACTTGAACGAGTGTAAAGAAGTAAGTCTTAAATCGATAGACCAATATTAATATAAATAATAATGTAAATAAATCTACCTATTAGTAGGTACAACTTAAACGTAAATGTAGTCAATTAACAAAAAGCTGAGCTCCTGCGTTGTATTTCTCCAGGAGAACCCCCTTTATGTAACTTTGCCTTCGACTATTACTCCTTCCTCTCCTCAACTATAAATTTTTTCCATTTTTTTACCACTTTTGTCTATATATATTTTTTACATTGTGTAAATTTATGTAAATTTATTTATTTGATGTATGAAATACTTGTGCTTTTTTCTAATAAATATATCAGAAAAAATTTAAGGCAATGTATGTCCAGCCTCTCATCGAAGCATCTTACCAACTAATAAAGGAGGAAAAGTTTTAGGGAGTTTTGCCTACGCCTCCGAAAATTTGGTTCCTAATTTTTAGGGCCAAATATCTCAAAAGAGAGTAATACCCTGGTATCACCCCACCCCCATCATCATTCACTCACTACTAACCATCATCTCCTTTATTTCCAGCGGCCTTACTTAAGCAGATGATTGCTTAAGTCCTCGGCCCACCTCCCTGCGTAAACCGCCGTCAGATGTGAAGTGAAATTACCATTCATGTTTCGTCCTAACTATGTCAGGCAGTTGCTTGACCATAATTGGGGGCATTGGAGGAAGTTGGTTTGAGGATTAGCCCACAGTGGAGAACAATGTCAGAAACAGTCCGGACAAGGGACGGACTGCAACCTTCGGTGCCCATTTCGGCGAAGGCCCCTTCCCGGACCATAGAGGGACATATAACCGTCTCTATAGTATGTTGGGGAGCGGTCGCGATTCAAAACCCTCGGGGAAGGCGGCGTTGTCAATAAGTCCGCCATACAATCACACCCCTGAGAGGATCCCACCCGGACTCATCTCATTCATCATCATCATCCATCTAAAAGGCAATTTTCATTTCCATCCAGGCGGCCGGCGAACGTAGGGGGCGGGGGGCCTCTCTTCATCCCTAAGGAAAAAAGTAAAATAATTAAAACGTAAAATTTTAACCGAAACACACACACATACATACATACATAAGAAGAAACGCCGTGCCACAATACAAAAGGCACTGGTAAAGGAGACTTACAACCCCCTAGTCAGAGGGGCTGCAAGAATAGGAGAAATGGCCTCCCACCCAGCCACCAGAGTCCCATTGAGGACCATTGCTGGACAACCAAAGCCGGGTCATGGGACGGTGTTCCAGACAATCTTTGGAAAGCTCAATGTGGCTATCCCGAGGTTGATCGACACCCCGGTCGGCTACTCCACAGTCTGTGAAAGAGAGGCAGACGTGGAGACATTAACCAAGGAAGAAGGCCAGAAGGTGCTAGGAGAGATAGGCCTCCAGCCCAGCACTCCCCTTCCACCAGATCCAGGCACACCGCAGTATAGTGTGCAGGCAATTAGACCCCTGGATAGGACAACACAGTAGCTTGGAGATAAAAGAGGAGATCTGCAGAAATCAGCCGTGGGCCAACGTGGTGGAAGTTGTGAAGTTCCGAAACAAACGGGACAACACAGAACACCAGCACGTCTATAAAGTCATCTTTGATGACACGCAGATGGCGCAGAAGGCGAAAGAAAGGGGTCTTTTGCTATTCAATGCAAAGATCAGTGCTGACCAGATGGAAAGGGAAGAATTCACTCCCATCCAGATATGCTTCCGCTGCTACAAGCTTGAGCAGCCCACGACCAAAGACTGCAAGGAGCCAAATATTACTTGCTCAAGATGCAGTGGAACAGGCCACGGATGGAGGGAGTGCAAGGCAGCCAAGGAAAAGTGCCCAAACTGTGGTATAAACCACGGAGCGATGGCCATGTCCTGCCCCCAGAGGAAAGAGATCGTAAAAAAGAAGCAGACATAAGACATAAAGAGGAGAAACCCCTCTTACGCCCAAGCTACAAAAAAAGCCCTAAGAAAAGAAGCAATGTCCCCAGCACAATCAAAGACCTATCTAAAGCTCGAGAATGAGAACTCGACCAAGATTCTCACGTGCATTCTTTTCGCGCACGTAAACAATCTTACAAATCCGGGATCATTCTCAAAGACCCTCAACCTCATGCTCATGAAGAACGGCATGGAGGAGATGTGGTTTCCTGATAATCCACCATCGGGAGACGTACTTCGACTCCAGTTCGAACCTAATAACACAGCAGGGGCTCTAGCAACTCCATTCCCCACAGAAAAGGAGAGAACAGCAGAAGACAAAATGGCAGAAAGCTCCACAAACAAAAAAACTAGCACATCCCGGCTAGACCCAAGACCGGAAGCAGCAAAAAGACGAGAGATGAAAGCTGCAAGGAGAATCAAGGAAGCGGAAGGAAACCTTGCAAGTGAGTCGTCTTCAGATTCTGAAGCTGATGAGGCAAAAAACAGGGTGACCAAGAGCCCTGTGAGCAACAGAAGCAGGTCGAAGACCTCGAAACGTACTTACAAGTACGATGGAGAGGAGATCGACCTAAGAATCGTCACGGACGAGCCGCAACAAGTGGTCACCCAACCGGAAGGGGACGAGGTCAGCCTCATCCTCTAGAAAGGACAACCATGCCTATCATGGCAACAGGGATTCACCTGAAAATTTACACCCCGGAAAGTGCGCCTTTCTAAGAAGTTAATACGCCCAAGGACGTGAGTGACGGCGGGACGACGGGTCGCTATAAATGGGAATATAGCGAGGACGTTCCCGAGAGGGTGGTCGAAGAGGCCCTCATTTTGGGAATGGTCCGGCTGAACAAGGAGGCCTTCGTAACACTGACGGCCTCTGAGTTCAACAAGAAGAGATCCGGTAGATCCTGATCTCCTCCAGCCAGCCCCTCTACCCCCAAGAAACTCGTAAATAGGAACGACTAACTGACCGACAATATGGACAGACTAAAAAAGGACTTGACAGTATTACAGTTTAACTCTGACGGCTGGATCGGTAAACAAGTGACTTACGGCAACATTATTAGACAATGTGACCCTGATATCGTTCTGATATCAGAACACGGACTTAACTCGACACAGTTGAAAATGAAAATTTTTAATTACGTCATCGTGTCTAAGAACCACAGCCAGGAGCGTTTCAATGGCGCTGCCATCGCAGTCAAGAAAGGAATCCAGTTTAAGTCTCTCCCAGATTTAGACGAGTCATATTTGGCAATCGAGATCCAGACTACTCTGGGACCACTAGTAGTGTCCACTGGGTACCAACCCCCAAGACGGGACTATATCCCGATGCACAATTTTCTCCAACTTTGTGCACATGGAAGAACAGTCCTGTTCGGTGGAGATTTCGACGCCAGATGCTCGGAATCCGGATACACCGGATTTCTGAATAAGAAAGGGAGGAACTTAAGGCACCTTATTGGCGGGGGTATTGTTGCCCGCATTGGGCCCGACTTCCCCACCTATGTCATCGAAACCTGCGCAACAAAGCCAGATGTCATCCTGACCAGCTCGCAATTTCCCTACAATTACTTCCTACAGCCCCGCCCTCTAATTCCAAGCGACCACATATCTACCCTAATTAAGATATCCTCAAGCCCCATTCAAATACCCGTCAGGATGAGAAAGTGCTTTTCTAGAACGAACTGGGAAGAGTACCGCACCCTTCTCGGTGAGTTCAGACCTCTACCACTCGAAGAAGCCACCATGGAAGAGATCGACCAGGAACTGGCTAGGCTAACGGAGGCAATGGTGGAGGCAGACCGCGCAGCAGTACCCAGAACATCATATAAAACGCTACCAGTACCAAGATGGACTCAGGAGTTATACGACTTAACGGACGAATACAAGAGACTATTTGAAGAAATTAGACTAACCGGCACTGAAAGAACCAAAAACAGACGTTTAAGGATACTAAGGACTGAGATGAAAAGACACATAACAGAACAACAAGAGGCTCTTTGGAACAACCTCGTTGACAAGATGGATGAAGAAGTGGACCCCCGAACCTTTTGGAATACTCTTTCAAGACTGCAGGGTAAGCCACCTGACAGAGACACACTCCTCAAAAAAGACGATGGGACGAAAATAACCCCAATGGAAACGGAAGAAGTGTTCAGGACCTTCTGGAAAGATGTGTTCTCCATCACACAAGAGGAAAATGAACTCTTCGACCAGGACTTTGAAAACCAAATCCATGACGAACTAAGACCAATAGTAGACAGGACATACCCATTTAACAATACGACAGCGGACAGAGAAATGACTGGTGACGGTCGAAAAATAACAGAGGATGAAATCCTATCGACGCTACGTGCCTTCAAACAGAGAGCGCTAGGCAAAACAAACTTGACCAAACTGAACTGGTTGAACGCCCCCCGTAACATCCAAGAGGGAATGGTCAATATCATGAATGCGTGCCTGAACGTGGGCTATTTCCCGGACGAATGGAAGATCGCCAAAATGATCTTCATTCCAAAATCCGGGAAACCGCCAGATGGTCCAGCGAGTTTAAGGCCCATTTCCCTCCTCGAAGTAGCAGGCAAGGTCTTCGAAAAGATCCTTGCCAACAGAATCCAGGATTTTATGGAGGCGAATAACCTCCATAACGAACACCAACATGGATTCCGAAGGGGAAGGGGGACTGATACGGCGCTGGCTGTAATCACAGAAAAACTGGCGAAGATCGCTAGCCAGAAAAGGTACGCGGATCTGGTGCTCAGAGATGTTAAGAAGGCATTCGACAAAGTATATAAGACTGGGCTCCAGTTCAAAATACTGAGACTTGGACTAAACCCACGAATAGAAAAAATTCTATGTGACTATGTGACTGGCAGAATAGCGTACATACAAATTTTCGACCACACGGGACCCAACTTCGAACTGACTGCAGGCGTACCGCGAGGTGGGTGCCTAAGCCCCCTGCTGTATAACATCTACACCCTCGATCTACCAAATCCGATCAGGGAAGACTCGCTGTACGTCCAGTTCGCCGACGACATCACCCAGATCATGACTGCCCCCTTCAAGAGTCCCGAACTTATGGCACGAATCACCGCCAGTGAGATCGACCATGTCAGCAGGTTCGAGAGAAGATGGAAGATCGCCACTAACACCCCAAAATTCAAGGTGATCCCATTCTTCCGTATGAAACGGGCCGATATCGTAACGGATGACGCCCGTATTCCATACAGCTCGGACGGGACAGTTCTAGGACAAAGGATAGGTAAAACTGGATACGGCAGCCACGTCACCAAGACGGCAGCGAGCGCGAGGGTCGAGCTTTCTAAGCTGTTCAGATTAAAAAATCTGAACACGGCCAACAAAAGAAAGATCTACAACGCGCTCGTAAGATCCAAGCTGCTGTATCCACCGATACCTATCTGCACTAGTTCTAGGAACAAAATGAGACTCCTCCAAAGAGTGCAGAACAAAGGCGTACTCTTAATTACAAATACCAGGAGGAGAGAAAGAAGAAGGCAGAGGGACCTACACCGCATGATCCAAATGACTCCAATCAATTTGGAACTGCAGAGTAGAGCTCGCAAGATCTGGGAGAAAGTACCACGACTCATGACGGACGAGACCCGGCAAAGACACAGACATTCCGCTAGAAGACAGAAACAGAAGGAAACTAGACTTCATCAGCAGCAAAGCGCAGACCGAAAGACAAGAAGAACCGATATACACATAGGACTTTTACGACGACAAACAATAAATGCAACAAAAATCACCCAATGGACAGAACATTTCAATAAAAACACACAAACATACAAAGAGAAGAACACGAGAGACACAGAAAACGCCTACAAAGGCTTGAATGCTACAGGAAGAAACAACATAAACCACAAGAAACAAACCAATAATCACAAACAGTAAAAAAACACAAAACAGAAACAACACGAATGTACACGAAACAGTACCATAAACAAAGAAAAACACAACAAGAATCAAGAAAAAGTACGCAAAAAGATCAAGAATATGAAGATAAAGCACTGAGAAACAACATCAAACTCAAACAACGCCTGCGATTCCCTATCACCGGGGATTTTCTCCCCCCCATCCTCTATCCTTTTCATCAGGGAAATCTATCCCTACCTATTTGTCTTCCACTATTATATACATAGATGGATACGTGATTGCAGTTGCAATCTCATATGTGTGTATGTATTTTCCTTTTCACTACTTTTTATATCCAAGTCCAAGTCCTCCTGTTCATTCCTTGAAAAGGTCTTTATGAATAAAGACGAAAGCGCTCGGAATCGTTTTTTAACTTTTCCTTTGTGGGGGTATCTACATAACTTTGACTCACCTGCACTTCGTGAGCTTTTTTTCAAATATATATATATATATATATATATATATATATATATATATATATATATATATATATATATATATATATATATATTTGCAGAATAATTGACCTTGGAAATTTTCGAATATATAAAATGGACAAAAGAATGGAAACACTTTGCTATTTTCGCTTATTTTTATGAACGACAATAATAGTGCATGAAAGTTCTAATGACTATATTATATATTATTTTATGTTATACGCCTCATGTCGGGTTTTTCAGAATTTAATGATATCAATAATATCGTCTTTTTAGACTTCGAACTACTGGACCATTGTTAACAAAAACCGCTCAATGTTATATATTTCTAAAAGAAATGTTGCTAAGATCATATGTGAATCAGAGAAAGACAAGCTCGGAAAATAGTAATAGCGGCCGAAAGAAAAAGCTGAGCGATAGAGACCATAGACTTGTAAATCCCACATTGTCTAAGAACTATAAGACCACAGCATAAAATGTGATCACGGAGATTAACCAGCATCAAAATTGTCGTATGGCCTAAGACTGTTCATCGAGAGCTTACGAAGCTATTACGGAAGGGCTGCAATTGCTTCCAATGGCGCAAACGTTCTTGCCAACTGGCGATGCCAACTTACGGGATGATAAGGCACCCTTTTACACCGCTTAAAGTCGTTTGAAACAAGTTCGAAATGAACGAAAAATTACTTTGAACACTTAAATGAGCTCCCACAACCCCCATATCTTACTATAATTGAGCATTTGTGGTGTCATTTGGAGCTGAAACTTAAGGGAAATTATTCCTTTTAGCAGTATCTCTGAAAAAGCTGGAGCGAGAATGTATTAACATTACTTTAGATTCTCTCAGAAAATTGTACGAATTAATTCCTCTAACTATTGAAGCTTTTATTAATGCTAAAGAATTCCCAACTCCACATTAAAAATAAAGATTAGTAGCTAAATGCTTCCATTATTTTGTCCAACCCGTGTACGTATTTACACTAACTTTTTCTGAGTCCTATTTACCTGGGAGCTCAATTTTACAGAGATGGCGGACGTATGATAACTCAAATAAACGGCAATTGTCATTTCTTTTAGCCATTATTAGCATTAATTATTAAGAATTTTTTTCATACCTTAAATAAATTTTAGATTTTTTATTCAGTTATTTTGTGGCGAAAGTTTTATATGATATATATGCATATATTTCCGTATACCGTACGACAACTATTTTCAAAGCGACCTTAACTAAGGTCGCTCAAAAGATTTGAGAGAAGAGAAGATAGTTTTCATGTTGGAAGAGTGTGAGAAAATTTTAGTGATTGTTCTTTTCTTTATTTGGGACTGACCTTAGCTCGTCAGGAGAGTGTCCAATTGGATTCGTAAACTGTAAGTAAATTTACGTTTTTAAGTGTTATTCTCTTATTAGGCTTTATTTACGATAGTCTATCGTGGATATATTATATTGATTAGTGCTATGCACTAAACTCTGTTAATTAAACTGGGCATAAAATATATACAGTTTTAGGTATACCCAGTTTTATCGGTTGTAGGCAAAGCAGAGATTTAGGGAATCTACCGACAGTAAATAAATATCTTACTCGCTTTTTAAAGTGGGACTGACGGAATACGTGGGGAAACCATATATATCTATTTTTTTTCGACACGCATTTTCAAACTTCGTAGAATGTGATGAAGTCAACCGAAAATTTAAAATTCTTTGCCTTCAACCATTTTTCTGATTTTCTCAAACCAATTCATGTTTAAGAAAGAATAATTTTCCGACTCTGCCACAGTTGGTCGTTCGAAATTTTGGGTTTGGGTGCGTTTTATTAAATATCGTCATTGAGAAGTTGAGGGATTATATACAATATGAATCCTTGTTTTTCTCTTCTCCTTTTGCCTACTGTTTGTCACAGTTTGAGCTCTTTGTAAATATCGAAAGAGCATTTACCGAGGTTAATCAACAGGGTGGTCCAAAAGTCTCGTCTCCCCCTACCGAAAAGGAATAAGAACAATAGGGGAATAATATAATAATATCAAACGAATGTAGAAAATTAAAACAAAATTATAAAGCAATGGTAGAGAATGGCAATTGGGATGTCTGTATAATGGGCTGGTTTTTAAAACTGGTTACAAACAAGTACGTGCGGTAGATGACAAATTATCGAAATAAGTACTTGCGTTGGTGCATCTTATGCGAGATTGAAGCTAGAATTTTTGTTCTTTGCTAGCTGAAAACTTCTCTGCTAATTCTACAGATTGACTTCATCACAATCCAAGGAGATTAGTTATAAATTTTTCTATCTTCAAAAATACGCAAATGCATACAATATAGATCGCAGATATATAATGTATAGCACCGCTAATTGTGCTGTGTAAATCTATATTTATGTTGTTATAAAGGAAAATTGATTTGCAACCATCTTGTCATTTATAGCCGCTGCTATAAATGGTTCGTGTTGCCTTGTATAATTCCAAATTTCGAGAGAAAAGAAAAACAAAACGGCACCTAGCTGATATAGACCATACACGCACCATAGTTTTCAAACTTTAGGTTTGTAAACTTCTTCTCGTTAATAGCCTAAAAGGATCACCCAAAACGTCTATCCTCACAAAGATTTTTGTGAGGGTTGTGATTCGAAAACGGATCGCTCGCACTTAACTTAGGTTTCCTCGTCAAATTAAATGGCAATTCAATTCAGATAGTCCTATAGAATAGATTTAAAGGAAGGAATTTTTATGCAAAAGCAGCCTAGTCTTTAATCTGTGGAATTGCCGTCCTCGTACTCATACACGGATTAAAGTTCGCTTCTTTATTCGCTAACGGCTGGCGGGGTGGATTTCGATGCCTTAGTACCTGGTTAATTTCCCGTCGATATTAGACATAACAAATTTCTTCCTTTTTTAACGCCATAGTCTAATTGGGGCGCGACCCCCTCCCCCTTCCCCGTCTGGTGACTGGGTACATACAGGCAGCTCCATCCACAAGTCGTCACCCAAATACCTTCGCCCTTTCGGCCTCTTCCTTAGATGGAAGGGATGAACTGTGTGTGTGTGTGTGTGTGTAAAGGAAAGGGGCGATAGAGAGCGCGTTAGTTGAATATCAACATAATGGCGTATGTTGATAAACTGCATGCGGCCAAGTAGTCGCAGAATAAGCTGCAGCAAACCGTGGATTAAGCTAGATCTCCTGGAGGTTCGAACCTGTCTATAATTTTTTACCTCTGATAACGAGACCTCGCAATGAGGAAGGCCAAGAGTAACATCGCAACAATGTTGCAATCGAGATTTGGGAGATTGTGTGCCTTCAATGCCCTCAATCCTGCAAGGGATCCGCCTTAAATGTACAGCTTGTGGAGAATCTCGTTTCTCTAGGTTCTCTGCGCTCCAAGTTGTCTGCTTTGGTCATGTCCATTTCATACATTTTCGCTTTCCCAAGCTTCAGCACTATTAACAAACGTCTCTTCCAAATATTCCTCTCCTTTGTTTTTCCTCTTTGTACAACGGGCTGTACCGGGACTAGTGGGGAGCGCTAGTGCTTGTCCCTTGTACTCGGGACGAGTTCGTGGACAGACTTTTTGGGAACAGGCTGCCCTCCTTATTTTGACTTTGGTGTTAGTCGTTCTTTTGCTCGGGGGAGGGGGGGGGGGTCTTCTCTTGACACCGGAACGTGCGTTTTGTTTTTGTTTAGTTTTTGTCTGAATTTCAAAGTAGCCTAGTACTCGACCTGATTTTGTAATCATAGCCTTTTAAATAGTACAAGCTTTTTGTATTCTAGGGTTCATCTCCTCTTTGTACGAACCTTTTTTTTGTAAAGTTACTATACCGTCTCTCATATTCGTTTTTTTTTCTATTCCGTCCTATGAAACGACCTCGCTATGGCTTTCACTCCAACATATCCACATCCCACCTAATGTTTTCGCTCCTTTTCCAGAAAGGCGCTTAAGGAATATCTTGAGTATCGTTTTGCTTGCGCCTCGACTGGCTGCCGCCAGCGTTCATTGTATAATTCACTGGAATGGCTCGATGCAGGAGGGGCCCCTCAGCCTGTTGCTCTTGTCAGTGATATGTTTTTTTTGGGGGGGGGAGGGGGGGATCCCTCGCTCCGGCGCTCATCCCCAGTATTTTGTTACTTGGCGCAATCGTGTAATTAGATAGCGCGTCATTATTGTAAAGGAACCGCTTAAGGGGGTTGTACAAAATAACATTTTTTAAAGGGAGAATTCCTTTTTCCATTGCGTTTTGTCTCGTGACAACGCATCCTAACGAGTCCTTTCCCAACATGGTGAGCGTGGCAGAAATTGCGATATGGTTACAGCGTCTCTAAATCTTTAAGAATCCTCACTGCATTGTAATGTATGCCAGAGATAAGAGAAGCGCGTGTCAGCGGAACATGGCAAAGTGGCTGGAGGTTGGCATGCAAACACGCGGCAAAAGGCCAACGATGAAAGTACAGCCGCCGCCCCTCACTCGACTGAAGTCACAAGTGGGAGTTCTTAAAGGTTCTTCGCTTTGACCCTGTTATTTCTTAGGTGTACTGATAATTGACAGTTTTGCCTTGTTCGCAAGTCTCTACTGCCGATGCTACGAAGTTAAGAAGACTAGGCAGCATACTACAAGGACCCGCCGTATAACGCAGGGTTGTTGAAAGTAGTGACAAATTTAAGTGGACCTCGAAAGACTTTAGCTGCTCTGGGAAGTGGCAAATGCCACTTCTGCAGCACTCTTTTTAAAAAAAAACGGCATAATGGACTTCTACGATTACCTAGTCGAGCATCCCTTGAATAAGATATCCACTTCGAGTCGCAAACCCTACAGAATCATATAGAATGTTAAGATTCAAGTCAAAGACCACTAATGAATACCATCACTATGTAAAAGATACTTAGAATGACTGGTCTTGTATCCTATGGAGTTTCGTTGACTGCAATCACAAATATTGAAAAGTGAAAACTAATGAGAACATCCGCTAGGTTTTTTAAAAAAAAAGGTTTTATAAAAGTAGGGGTATTTGGGAAGTGATAATAAGATAGATACACTACCCAACTATCCTTAAAGAGATTCGGGGACGGGACGGTGTCCAACAAAACTATGTGCGCATGCAAGTTATTAATGTAAACATTTGAGTGTTACCAGCTACGGCTACCCATAAGTTTTTAGCTCACAAGGTGGTGATTTGGTACCCCACATTTCCTTCTGTACGATTTTGCTCGTTATAGGGTTTTATAAAGCCCCCTTCTACCTCCCTCGATTATACCGAGATAGGGTTTGCCGGTGCAGCCTTTGTGCTCCTTCACTCTGCCTGTTCCTCCTTTAAAGTGGAGGGTTGCGGGCTAGATTCCCGAGATCTTAAATTACAAAACAAGTGTAGTGCCAACTTATTCCACACGCCTTCAAGCACAATACACTACGCTGACCTATCTTCACGAATGCACCACACGCGCATTGAGGTCTTTCATAGATCCGTTCTCTTAACATCTTCAATTCATTCCCTCATTGATCTCTCTCCCCTCATCGGAACATCCTAACTATGCAGATGACATCACACCATTTTCGCCTAACACTTAAGATCTAGAACTCTCGAATAATAGAACATTACAGGCTGCAACAAAACTTCATAACCGTCCCACCCTCGAAATCCCTAATTACTCTTTGTAACCTACAAACCGCAATATAATAAACACTTTCGCATCATTTTATCAAACACCTCGCTCTTCTTTAATATAACATGAACAAAGCTCATTCATACTGAATTTTCGATACCTATTACAGACGCCCAAAGAAAAACGCTCCCAGCAGCTACAAAGAACCATAGTCATGAGTCAAAACAATCCCTCATCGCCACCTAAAAGAATTATACGAGTCCTTTACTCACCTATGCCTCTACAGTCTGTGTACTCAATCCTGCTTTCACTTACTACATCACCACTAAAGACAACCACACACCACCTAACCTTTGGATTAACCTGCAACAGCATATTCCACATTGTGAAATAAAGTCCGTGCCCTTAAGTACGAGCTACTTCAAGGAATCACATCAGCACATAACCAGGCTCCACTGCTAAATAAAAGTCCACACTACAAAACGCCATCCAATATCTTGGGTCCAAATCCATCGATGCCAATCCAGTGGATATCGACAGAAAGAACGTCGTCACAAAGCGGCCCTCGGGCAATCCTCGGCTGTGGTCATAATCCTAAAATGTACCCAGTATCGGCTTGACCGTTAGACATCAGTACCCGTTGCCACCCGTAGGACGGTAACCGGCAGGACAGCGCCCCGTCCACCCCAGGTAAGCCTTTTCTCTTTCTTTCAGACAGCCTGCGTATCTACCCTACTTCCTCACTTTCCCTACAACCTCTCCCACAACTCTCTCTGGTCGGCCTCTAATTTCACAGAGTTGACACCGACCAGCTTTCTCTCACCCATCCATCCCGAAGCGTGGCTGAAGGGGGAGAGGACAATGACCTTTCGCACCTGATCTCCGGTTTGGGATGGTGGGTTTTTAACAACCTGCTTCAGCCCCACCCACACCTTTCTCTCTCCTTTCAATTTCTATCGATGCCCGATGATGAAAATCTAAAAAATCAAACTCTTCCTCTTTCCCCTTCATCACCAACGGAGCCGCTTCGGGTAGCTCCAATGAAAAAATAGAGGCTCCTCCCCCCCCCCCTCTGCTCCGTAGGGGACCCTCCAAAACCATTTAACCGGAGAAGAGGCTTACTCCTCTCCTTTGCCTAACGGTGCATGGAGGTGCCCTCGGGTGCCTCCCTCTTTCTAGCAGCAGCATTCCCCCTTTTACTTTCCAAGGGGACTGCCAAGAAAGGCAGGCAACCCATAATTGACCGCTCCCGTTGGGAACTGCACGATAGGGCCAACCCCCTAAGGGGGAGAAGGAAAGACGGGGCCAGTCGGCCTCTTTCATCAAAAGACCTGCGGGCTCGAATTTTGAGGTTAGAGGGGGAGCACCCTTCGTGCCCCCCCCCCCCCCTCCCTGTCTTACCTGACCAAGGACGATGGGACCTGTGATGTTCCGCGTGGCGAATGGCCACATGGATGCCCTCCCTGAGATAGACATAGTCCCCGAGGCAACTCAGCCATAGACGGTAGGAACTTCCATGGGAACGAACGTGAGCTTGGTGCCAAGCGAATCCGCCCCTGTGCAAGGTCCTCCTCAGACGGCTCGGGTCTCCAAGGAGAGGAGGGATCTCCTGTTCTGGCTGGTGCCCCCGTGAAAGCAAAGCCCTTATCCATCTCGGAGACGGATCTCGCTGAAGCCGGTCTATCTGGCTTCAGGGCTCCTGCCGGCGGATGGAAGAAGAGGGCTTATTCCTCTCCCTCCTCTCCTAAAAAAGAAAAAAATAGAAAAAAAAGCAAAATTATTCGGGGCTCTTCATCCGCGGGGGCGGCAGGGACAGATAGATGTGCTGCCATTTCGGTAAGCAGCCAAGTTAAGATCGGAACATCCGGCCCCGTTGCTCCCCCGTGTGCGGAGTCCTTAGCAAAGACTAGCTACGCAGAACGGAGCCTTAATTACATCCGAGCCCCTCATTAAGAGGCTACCTGGCGTTTTTGAGCGGTGGGAATTCACTGCATCTATATATCAATAGCCTTGACAAATATTCAGCTTTAACTTATAATTTGCTAGAAAAGGCAGGGCTGAACCTCTATAAGGATTCCCGACTTTACTGTTGTCCCACTCATCCTAGTCTACAATATTTTGATCTTACCCTCTCCATTTCAGAGTCCCGATTGGTCGAACGTGCTAATCTTAGCCTGGTCACCATCCGAGACGGTATAGCATTTTTCCGTCCCTGGAACCTCCTGGAATGAGAGAATTTCCTTTTCCTTATCATAGAGGGCAAAGAGTGTACCTAGTCTCACCGACTCTGAAGTCGGACGTGGCTACATCGGACCCGTTCTTCCCTGAAATAAAAATGACCCGGCGATCTGTGAGGCTCCATCGGATGGCAAAAAAAGCTCTTGACTCCTCGGGGACATATGTTTCCAAAGAAGGATCTCTCCTATGAGCGGATTTATTACGGGAGTGTCTACCACCAAGTCAATCTCCACTCCCGGGTAACAACCGTTCATATGATGGGAGGTGGTGGACTCTGGTCCGAATCAATTACGAGATGTGCTTCCATCTTACCACCCCATCCATAGTGTGAGGGATCCCGACCGGAGACTAGTTTTCTAACATGCTTGCATTATATACGCCAGGCGGTCCGGGAAGGCGAACTCCACCAGAAAAAAATGACCTGCCCCTGCGCATGATAAGAGAGCTGGGCATCCCCTTGTCAAACTAGTTGCTGTGGGTGACCGAGTTCAAACTTCCTTACTCAGAGACAAGGGAAAGCCCCCTCTCAGATATGAGTTTGGCATGGCCCCCCAAAAAACATAGTGGGGAGAATTTCGTCTAAGGAGGTAGAGCTGCTCGTGGGTAGCTTAGGTGTTTGTTTTTTTACAAGAGGAACCCCTCCACCAGTCTAAGGAATGCCTCGCCATCCCCGCTACCCGTAAGTGATGAGAGTGCGATTAGATGCGGCGCTCTCATTTAGCCTGCAGAAGCTCTTCTATTCTCCCTTCATATGTGTCTGTTTAACGTAAAAAACTAATGGAAAGAGATACCTGACCTTTCAAAGATTTAGAAGGTATAGGTACTCGTGTACTTGAGCGCTTCCTTGGTACAGCTGTCGGCAGAAAAGGTTCACCCCCAGCTCCGATTAAAACCAAGATCCCCTTCCCCCCAACACCGTGACCGTTTCCTGTAAGGCGAAACGGCCACGCATCTCTGCCGCGTTTTTACTCACATGAGGTAACACCCATGAGGGTGGACGTGAGGCAGTCTTCCACGGTTCATAAAGCTGGTCCCCGAAATGAGAACAGCGCCAAAAGAGCTTCGTCTCTTAAGCTACGCACAGTGCTAGGATGGGTGACCCGAAGACGGGTCCCTCTAAAGGAGGGACCCCTGCCTCCGAAGCCGCCACGTCTGTCTAAGGTTTCGAGGTGGAGGGAGGAAAAGACAGGCATGGTGTGCCCAACCTCCCCCGATAAGTCCTTGGGCAACAGCGCATTGTTCGGCAAACAGCGCCCGGAGCTGGGTCTTCGAGAATCATAAGACCATTTTCGTGAGAGTCTTCTCTTCCAATAGGGCCCCCGCATCTCTTCCGAGCTAGCCCTGGAGGGCATATTCCTTCAATGGAATTGCCGCAGACTCAGCGCCAACTGAGAGTAGCTGCAGATGCTCGTCTCCTCCCGTTCTTTGTTAGCCTTCTTTTTGCTGGAGACCATGCTAGGCGCGTTTCCTCTGCCTACCTCCCGAGATATGTGTTTTGCGAGTCCACCACCACGGGATGGGGACCAGGCAGGAGGAAGTGCGATCAACACCCGGCAATATCTGTTCTTCTCTCTTCTTTGAATATCTAGTTTCAGCCGACTTGGACGCGCAGACTTCCGTCACGTCGTGGCACGGTTGCTAAGGCCCTCTCTTGTTCGGGGATCTAAACTGTAACCGCCACCCCTCTGGCGAGACTACTCGATCAATCCCAGGGGTCAGATCCTCGCCAACGTGATCGACGAACTGGAGTTAGGTGTCCTAAATGTGGACGAGTTTACGCATCACTGCCCGAGAACCGCTTCATTTTCCTGCCTCGATCTGTGTTTGTGCCCTCCGGATGCACTGCCTGATTTTGGTTGTCTGGTAGTCGATGACCTCCAGGGTAGTGATCACTTTCCCATTCAAATGCCACTTTCTGGGCCGCTGCGGCCTGATAGCCCGCACCGGTGGTGCTTGACGCAGATTCCTGACCAATCGCTACTGTGATCGCCTTTCGCAAACCGGGAAGAGATCACTCTACTTCGGCCAGTTTCCGCCCAATCTCTCTAACCTCTTGCGTGTCCAAGTTGATTGAGAAATTGGTAAACGTTATATTAGCCTTTTATTCTGGACAGCAGAGGCCATCTGTATTCTGCACAGTGCGGCTTCCGCAAGTTCCACTCCACGTCGGATGCTCTGCTCCGACTGGAAAATGCCGTCTGCGAGGCCTTTCTTTATTGACAGCACTACGCCACGGTGTTTTTTGATCTGCGGAAGGATGCCGGAAGATGTTCTCGCCACGCTCTACGTGGACGACCTTTCGATCTCTTTTGGCGCGGCGCAGATGCCAACACTGGAGCGTAGACTCCAACAGGCATTGAACCGCGTCTCTCGCTATGCTGAAGTGCACAGGTTTCAGTTTTCCTTGGCCAAGACAGGTGGTGCACTTCTGCTGCCATCCACGGCTCCACCCTGAGCCAGACTTGTTTCTTAATGGCGTACGCTTGGAAGTGGTTGAATAGCATAGTTTCCCTGGTCTTGTATTTGACCGACGCATCACCTATGATGCTCATATTCGCAGCATTAGGGCCTCTCGTATCCGCGCCATGGATATCCTCCGTTCCGTGACGTTCAGCGCTTTGGGCGCTGATGGGGCTACTGCCTTACTTTTTTATCGATCTTTTTTCGTTCAAAACTCGACTACGGATTCGAATTTTATGCCCCTGCAGCCGAGCGTGTATTGTGGAAGGTGGACTTGATCTACCGCACCGGGCTTCGCCTGGCGACCGTTGCCTTCCGCACTTCCCCCATTGAGAACCTATTAGTCGATGCTGGGCAGATGCCACTCACTCTACGCCGTGTACAGTGCATTATTCGCCTGTACGCGCGAGTCCGGTGCCTCCCTCAATCGCCAACATCTCTCACTGCATCCGCAGCTTATTTTGACGGTGCCTATGTCGCCGAGAGACGCCAGTCATACCCTAAGCCCTTTGGGTTTAGGGCCAGGAAGCTCTTTCGAAAGCTAGTTATAGCTCTTGGGCCTGTGGCGTTCTAGGTTCTGCCCAGGACGCCACCCTGGAGGGTACCATATTTGGCTATTTGTCGCCACGCCTCTGCTCCCAAAGCTTTTACAGAGCCAGGAGTATTACGTTAGATCTTTTTGGAGCAAACCTCGTGTCACGCTTGAAGCGTGCCAGTGTATACAGATGGCTCCAATTCCGAAGAGAGGGTCTGCTTCCACGCCGTATCCCCTCTGTTTGAAGTCAACGTCTGTCTTAACGGCTAAACTAGTGGTAATACACCACTCGGTACGGGAGATTACGTGACGTGCCCGGTTCGGAGACCGGATTGTGATCTCTAGCGACTCAGAAACGCGCCCTGAGTGCTCTCAGGGCATTGAAATCTCCGCATCCCCTGGTTCGCGAAATCCGTGACGCCACGGTTTTGGCGAGGCGGGCGGATGTCGAGATTATCTTCTGCTGGGTTCCTGGAAATGTAGGAATTGCGGGGAATGAGCGAGCGATGAGGGCGCCAAAGAGTCCGCGAAGACTCTGCCCCTGAACCAGCGTTTCGCTCTTCTTCACACCGACTACATGGCATGGATACGGGAAGCTCTCCAGGTGCGTCAAAGAAGATGGGAGACGGTCGAAGGGAACTTAAAGTTGCGTGCCATTGCGCCGCGACTGTTCCCATGGACCTACCCCCCACCCTGCGAAGGCTTTAGGTTGCTTTCTGTCGTCTCCGAATTGGATACACTCGCGGGACGCACCGCTATTGTGATTGCGTTGCCCATACACTTTTCGGCACATTAATATTGATTCTCTCAGTCTAGGTGATCTTCGCCCACGTTTCTTGGTCGCTACCGCTTTTCCCATGTACTTGTAACTGGTTCGTGCTCTTAGACATGTGGCCTATAGTACTTTTTTTGAGGAGGCTGGCCTCTTCCACTTTACTTGACTCTTTTGTAGGTCACATGTTCCTTCGCCTGGGTGAGGCGGCCCTACCCCCGACGGCGGAACACCCTTCCTTCTCGTTTCCTTTTTGCTTTCTTTTTTCTTTTTTTAGCCTGTTCTTAGCTTTTGTCTTTTCTTTTTTTCCCTTGTTATCCGTTTTTTGATGTAGCATACTAGTAGGCTGCAATGCGAGTACAGCCACTTTTCCCTAGTATGCAGTCGCCAGATGGGTTCCTAAAATTTAAAAAAGACCTAAAAAAAGTAATCCTTTTTGTCAAATTTCACTATTATCCTTATCAAGTTTTTCTTGTTCAAATTTTTTTCTTTTCTGATCATTACATTGTATTTTTTAAATAAATTTCCCTATGCTTTGTAAATTTCTATAATCTGCGTTCACTAAAAGTATGTACATTTGAATTTCTAATAGTGCGTTGTAAGCTTTTGGGCCTACTGTATAAGTTCCATATGCATCACGCATTTGCAAAGTTTCTCAGTAGAGAACCTTAGGTTTTCCATTTCTTGGACTGCAACCTTCTGGTGAAAGAATCTAATCTGCCCAGGTCCTCCTTCGCTTCGTTTTTGCGAAAAACGCTTCTTTAAATCACAGTTGCACAGAGACCTAATTTGCTTTCTCATGTGTCCGCCGAGTAGACCACGAGGACGCGATAACTCAACTCAACGAGCTCATCCGCCTCAGTTTGGTAAGATGTTTTCTCCACTGAGCATTGCGCATATACCTCATAGATCAAAGGTTCGTGATACTAATTGGAGCCGACATACCCTCGCCTCTTGTTTCCTAATTTAGGTCGGCATACCGGTACCACTGATGTTTTTCACCGACTATATGCCCTATGAGTCCCTGGTCGGGATACCCAACCAAGAGTATGGCTATTTGGAGTACCTCCTTAAGGTTGAGATTCTTCCGGAGGTGCCTTCGTCTAGAAGGTAGGATCTTCCTTGTGAGCGAACATATTTCCGGTGCCAGATAACATCGAACCCGAGTCTGCCCCTGTTCATGCCCTTCCTGAGGCAGCACTGACTGGCCCAGGAGGATTCATAAGAAGGATATTTTGATATTTTCTCTGTTTGGTGCTCCAAAAGCCGACCGAAATCTCAATCTCGGGGAAAATTATGGCTGTGCCTGATCCGTCCCTTCCTGGGTTCCATTCCGGCTGCGGGGTGAAGCGAGCCCACTCCCCGTCCATCGAGTATAGTCTTCTCGGTGCCCATTCGAAACTCTTCTGCGGCTTATACCCTATAACCCCCTCCCCCCCACCAACAAAACCCCCGTAGAAGGTCTTGATCGTCTTCGGCGACTCCTAATGATGTTCCCCGAAAAGAGTAAATCACCAAAAGGAGCTTCAGTCCCCACGCCCCCAGCCAATCCTAGACCTCGCGGTTTGGATATGCGGCACCCTACAAAAGAGGGACCGCGCTTTCCAAGCCGCTCCCCCCGTCAAAGGCTGGAGGAGGAAAAAATCGCATGGCAAGCCCATTCTCGCTCCAATATGTCCTCGAGGGCGACAGAACCCCGTTATTCTGCCTACGTAAAGCGTACGACCATACACGTTAGGGTCTTATCTTCGAAGAGGGCCCCCGCATTTAATCTGTGGTAGGCCTATAATATTCCTTGGATGAAGTTGCCGTGGAATCCGGGTAAAGTGTTAGAAGCTGCGAAGGCTCGTGTCTGCCTGCTCCTTGTTAGATATAATTTTTCAGGAGACCATGTTCTACGCCCCTAGCGGCCTTCCTCGCCGCTAGGTGTTTATTAGGCGTTTGTAGACCCATTACCACGAGATTGCAATCGGGCAAGGAGATGCACGATTTATACCCGCCATGTGTCCATTCTTCTTATCGCTATAAATGCCAAATCTTAGGCAGTAGCAGTACAGCTACACCTGGATAAGAGGTATACAGTTATTTATACCTACATTCGACTTCAACGCTGGGATTTTCGCCGCTTCATAGCGCGTTTTCCGAGGCTTCTCCTCCTGCTATGTGATTTGAATTGTAGGCACCCCCTCTAGGAGGACTACATGATCATTCTCAGGGGTCGGGTCCTTCCCCACCTGAACGAAGAGCTGGAGATAAGTCTTAAATGTGAAATAGTTAACGCATCACTGCCCGAGAACCGCTTCATTTTCCTGCCTCAATCTCTGTGCTCTCCGGATGCACAGCCTGAGTCTGAGCGAGTGGTCGATATTTGTTAGTGAATATTTTCTGGGCCATGGCTGCCTGAAAAATACTGTTTTGCTTGCATCTGGCGCCGTTGTCTGCATTTCAGTAAATGACTGATTTCTTTTTCCTAGTCGAGGAGTTTAGGTCGGTGGATGAGGCCGATGAGTTGTTATCCAGCCAACTCATTGCCGTGGGCCTAACTACTATTCCTAGAACGTCGCCCGTTAACACGCCGTCTGCTTCCTTGGTGGTGGGCCGACTGTGAGACGGCCCTCAGACAGAAGATATGCCTACATGTTATTCACGCCGCACAAACGATCTCAGTGTCAGTGAATTTCGTTCAGCTAGGGTTAGGTTACGGTCCGTTTCGAACTATGCTCGCCACTTTTCTTAACGGAAAAGATTCCTACATTAAGGTGGATCTCGGCCATTTCATATTTACTATTCTTAGATATTAAATTGATTAAACCAATCAATATTTAGGATTAGACCTGTTGTAATAAGTGTGTTTTTAGATTTATATCTATATTTATTTAGGAAATGGGTTTAGAGACTGTGTAGTTGTTGTCTGTAAACCTTTCATTATCATGATTTTTACATATGCACCTCCAGATTAACTCTGGATCATGTAATTCTTGGCGGGCATACGTGTCTTCACTTAACCGGAAGACCCCTCTAACAGGGCTGTGGAGGAGTCAAAAGGACCACAATCTCGGACCCCGCGTCCGTGGCGGTATCCTTCGCGACCGCTCTCTCCGCATTCTCTAGCCGGGATGCTGCTCCCTCCACACAGCATCCAGAGTGAACTAGAATACAAAAGTTAAAATGTAATATCAAGATAAATATATTTTTGAAATATACTGGGAGACAATAACTGTTACTTATATTAACTACTTTGTTTTATGGCATGAAAGCAAAGATCACGGTAAGATTACAAAAAATTAATAAAATAGTATTCCAAATTATCAACCGTGTATTAGTCTTAATAATTCTAGATTTCAATTTAAATATATTTTTTAATCAGATTATATTGAAATAATTGGGTTGTTGTTCATTTATTGATAACCTTTACACTTTAGAAGATTTAATGGAAAAGTTGATGCAATATAAAAATCATATTTCATGAATCTAACATTCAAATTTTGAACTTTGTAGAACAAGTTTATCTAATGACACTAAATCGATTGACATATTCGGTTATTAATATGTTCTGCATTATTATACATTGCATGTGTACAGTTGTTCTCCTCGGGGCTTTTGGCTTCTAATGGATTTTGGTTATTCAGGCGGGTAAGATTATTAAAAAAATTAGATCCGAGGTTGAACAAGAAAACCAAATTTCTCTTACATCGAGCAAAAAATGTAAACACTAAAAGTTTTGCAGGATTACAACACAGGATTTAAAATAACTGTAGCCATTAGCAGGAAATCTACGTCCCTTTTTGATTGACCGCAAATTGTATATAATTACCCTTGTATGGTTGGCATAGAATGACCAAGATAAAACAGTCTTCACAGGGTGTATACTGCCCTTGAATTCCTTAAGTCCTTGAATTTATGTTTTGCCCTTAAAATCCTTGAAAATTCCTTGAATTTGATGAAAAAAGTAGATGGACCTTGAATTTAAAAAATAAATCATTGAGTTATTGTTCAAATTCGCTATTTATATACTTTTTAGTGTCTATTAGGAAAATAGTAATATTTAAGTTAATCTACTCACTAATGTGAGTGAACCTATGTAAGCTTTGGATGCATTGTATTTTATGATAGATGCTCGCATACTCTCGATGCTCGTTATACTTTTTTGACTGTTGCTTGGATACCTTGTTCTTGTTTTTTGCACTGGTGAGTTGATTTTGGTCATGCTTTGCTTATAACCCATTTTTCCCTTAAATACTTCACCTTCGTCAATGTCTCATAATGTTTATTGCACTTTTTATTTTTTTTGCTATTCTATGTTGCATAATTTTACTTGTGTGGGGTAAAGTTGGCTTTCTGGTCAACTGTATGTAGTGAAGACCGGCGCCCACTCAGGCCTCAGCCTAGGTCTTTTTCTGTTTTCATTTCACCTGCCTTCTGCTGTCCTGTTAGACACGTCTTCATTATTCAATTTTCTAAGCAGAAGAAGAGCTGAAGTCTTACTAGAAGCTTTTAATAAAGGGGTATCGAATCTCGACCAATAAAAAATTATTCGGGTATCAATGGAGGGCCCGAAAGTTAACCATAAGTTTCTGAGGCTGTTGAATGCTGAAAGAAGTTGCAATTCTCCTCCTCTACTTGATTGTGGCACATGCTCATTGCATGTAGTGTCTGGCAGCTTCAAGTTTGCTGATGGGAACGTTTTTTTTGGAATGTTGGCAAGTTTTTGTATACATTATATTATGTTTTCAAAGATTCTCCAATGAGACAAAAATTGTTTTTGCAAGCAAATAAAGTTCATCAATCAGATTTTCCTATGAAATTTTGCTCAACAAGATGGGTAGAAAACACAAGAGTTGCACAAAGGGCGATTATTCTTCTCCCCAAAGTAGAGATGTTTGTTGAAGCAATCAAGAATACTCACAAAGAACCAAAAAGTGCATTATACGAGTATGTCACGATGAAAGAGGCTCTTTGCAATAAGCTTCTATCTTCTAAGATCGCTTTTTTAAGATTTCATCGGAATTGGAAGGATTTCTTGTCCGGTATCCAACTGACTCCCCAATGATGCCATTCCTTTACGAGGATTTGTGTGCCATGCTGTCTACTCTCTTGCTACGTTTTATCAAGAAAGATTTAGTTGAGGGAAAATCTTTCAAGCAGCTGAGTTGTCTGGATTTAACCAATCCGTCTCACCAATTACCTGCTGAAAAAGTGGATCTCGGCTTCACTGTTAAAGAAGAGGTTAGAAAAGCTCCAGAACAACTGACCAACACTTGACATTCTTCAGTTTCGGAAGGAAGCAGTGAACTTCTTTGTAGCTGTAGTAAAAAAAAAAAATAATAAATAAATGAGAGGAGCCCTCTTAAGTATTTGGTTGTTAAAGGCTTTAGCTGTTTGAATCCAAATGTGATATTGAATGGATCCAAGTACTAGTCAATGATTGAGATCCTTCTGAGAGAACTTGTCTATAGAAAAACTGTCCGGAAAAGCTGCTAATGACATCAAAACAGAGTAAAAGAGAGATGTCACTGACAATAATGTCTGTGAATCAAATAAAAAGTTCTCCATAGAAACTCTTTTCAATGCTAATTTTGAGCACTTATTCCAGGTAGCGAATTTCAAGGCAACCTCCCTCTTCAAGAGCTTTATTTATGAGATATTGTGCCTCACTCACGGACACGCAGCTGTCGAACGGGGTTTGAATATTAACAAAGAAATCTTAGTCAAAAATCTTCAACAGAAGTCTGTGATATGATTGCTCAGAGTTGTACACGATCGATGCCTTGGTTGCAACTGAGAAGCCTTTAACCGAGTTTAAAGTGACTAAGTCACTTATGCACACAGTTAGGAATTCTTCTCGCCTGTACAAAGAAGATCTTGAAAAGAAAAGGAAGCAGGACAAAAGTCTTACAGACATGGAAGCCAAGAAAAGACGAACTGATGCTCTGATCAAAGAAAAAGAAGATGAGAAACAAAGACTAAAAATGGATTTTGAAGCAAAAATGAGTCTTCTTGATAAGGAAATTGTAACTATCAAGCATGATTAAATAAATAAAATAAAAGGTAACTTCTGAATCATGAATGTTCATTCTGTTTTTTAATACATTTAATTTTCAATTGAAATATTTCATTTTTTCCTAACTGCTTCATGATTCAGTGTTTGGGGGTCATTTTGAAACAAAAAATTCTTTGTTATGAAGAGTGGAAAGTAATGGATATTTTTTCCAAGTATAATTTAGGTAATTGTGTGGCTGAGTAAAAATAAATGCTTTAAAATATATTCTTATAGCTGAAAATGGAAGCATTTCCAAATGTAGGTACTAAATTTTCATGAAATGGATAGTTTTTGATAGAAATTATAAAATAAAAAAAAATCTCAAATGTAATAAAACATACAAGGGTCGTGTAACTAATAATTTAAAGAAAAAACAATGACTAAAACCAGTCCTTGATTATTTTTTAAAGTCCTTTAAATCCTTGAAAAGTCTTTGAATTCAAAATCACCAAACAAACTCCGTTTCAGTTCTAGATTTTATTGAATTCCTTCTAAATATTCTGAAACATGACATCTTTTTTTACTTTGATAAATTTTTGTACTTTAGAATCAAACCCTCTATTGAAATATTCTTACATTATTATCTACCTATGAAAGCTTTATACCCATCCAGTCTAGAAAGGCAAAATGTTTAACTTATCTTCATATATTTAATGATTATATGAATTATTGACTGTTGTCATTCGAAGAAAGGAATTTGCCGTCATTGTGTGCATCTATTACTGCACGTCTTTCACACCTGGAGGAAAATAATGAATAAATCTTGCCAAAGGTAAATAATTAAAGAACTCTTATCTATCTTTTGACTCAATTTAATATATAAAATACTACTCTTTAGAATCATTTTATAGCTGGCTAAGTCAATTGGGAGGAGTGATAATCAGGGAGCCATTTAATAAATGGGCATTAATTTGAAAACTTTTAAAAAGGAAAAATTTTCAGGTAATGTACAAAATCTTGGAGTTGTGTAATACGGGTAGAAGTAAAAGATGAAATTCAAAACTATTAAATATAGCTACTACTAGTGATTACATATTTATCTGGTTGTTATTGCTATATAATTTGTAAAAATGTAGTGCGTATACTCTTATCCACGTATAAAGGCAAATATGTTATCCTAATGAAAACAAAGCTACATAAGAGATGATATGCGGTCACTAACTTATCCAGATGAAAATATATTAGTTTAATATTCATAAAACTGCTGCATTAACCCTCTTTTAATAGTCAAAATCACATAAGGAAATTTTAAAAACTACATAGTTGATTTTGATCTCATTTATGGAAATCTCGATTCAATAGAATTTATAAGAATGGCGATTTTGATATTTACAAATGCACATGAAATAACTACCGTTTGAGAGAAAACGGCTGACAAGAATTAGTTAAATGTTTAAACAAAAACAATCTTATAAGACATTTTTTATTTTTTAGGGGTGTATATTTGGACTTTTTTTATAATCTAAAACTGGCGCTCGCTTCATTTTCCTATCTGTATAATGACTGGACTCTTTTGATCATTTTCCTCATTATATGGTCCTCTATATAGTTATTTTACTCAAATCTTTTATAATTTATAATGGTAGTCCTTTTAGACTGCTGCTGATTATTTTTCCTCTTTTTAGTTCATTTTATATGTATAAATAGGGTCCATTAACTTTTACTAATTTATATTAGTTCTCTGTAATTATATGTATATATATTTGTCAAATATTTAAGTAAATCCATAAAATACATATTATTTTTGGCTAACCCAAGAATGAGTTATTCAAGTACCCGCATCGCCAGGCTTTGTAAGAAAAACAAACTTAATGACCCATGAAATTCCTCAAAAGTTACCTTCAAGTAATACCCCCGTTAAAAATTAACGAGAACCAGTTTATGGGGAGGAAGCCTCATTTATCCCACGTGTATTGATTTTGTATGGAAAAAATAAATGATTAAATTATTCTTTAGCGAAAGTGACAAAATATCTCTACCCCGATTCTGAGGAAAGCCCTAAATGTGATGACGTCATACACTATGATAGGGCCTTTCTTTGCTCACATCTGACTCGACGAACCGCCGGATAGTCTTGGTGTTCAGTTTGAAGTATAAGAATTATTATTTTTCACATGGTGGGCGTATTGAAACATCGTTCAATTTACTCAATTCCGCATTATTCCCCGAGTTTTTAATTGAGGCAGCGTGTCGCGTCGCTCTATTTCTTTAAGAAATGAATGAAAATAGTATTTGGAAGTGCGTCCAACATTTTTTCGAATTGGGCCATCTTTCCCCTCCATTTTCGATGGTGCGGCTTAACTTCCCCTTCTCCCTTATCGTAAAGGAAAGTGGGATCACGGTTAATATATAAGGGGTCCAAAATACAAATCTTAAATGTCTTCGTATTTTCTGATTTCTGAAGAACAGATTTATCGTAAATGATCTAAACGTCTCGGTGTACAATGAGCCCCAATCGTTTATCTTTGATAACTAATTCTCTATTTGAGGTTATTTCATCGGTTGATGTGAAAAATATTTGTCTCTATTGATTTTGGGCCTGATTGGGTGTCCTTCAGATCGCGGCTGCCAAATGCACACGTTATCCTCCCCTCCCCATTATGATGGGGATGGGGGATTAGCCAAAAAGATCGTGACACTCGTCTGATCGATAGCGTAATGGCTCAAACCTCAGACCCCAAATCTGCTCTGATCTCGTTCGTTTCCCCCTGATCCCGTAGGACGAGACTAAAAATGCAGTTAGATATTGCCATCGTTGCAAAGGGTCTATGATGACGTCCTAGTGAACATAAGGGCAAAGTGACGCCTCCCTAATAAGGGACTGTGTGAGCGGATATTGCTGGCACGATTCTAGCTCTCGTATATCATACGAGATCCAAATACCCAAGATAAATCGAGGCTCTAATCCTTATGTGGCCCTAACAATGATTTAGTAGTCAGTCTTTTGTTTGTGTTAGTTTTTTACGGCCTAAAAGTGGAACTTGATCGGTCGCTGTGCGTTTTTGTGTACGCGCCCTTGTCTCGTTCCACGAATGCGAGTCTAGCTGTTTGCATCTCCTGGGTTTTATGAGAAACACCCCTCTCGTATGTGGGCGCAGTTAAGTGCCACACACGATGTACTGTGTTCCTGGTGGGTTGGGCTGAGTATGTGAACTCTTATATCCGCTGGTTCCTGAACGCTTGTGGTATCTGGGATATTTGACCCAGCGCTCAGGAATATGGGAACTCTGGTGAGGTTCAAATTTCATTCATTTGAGGCATTAGAGGCGTATCGGCGTGCCTCGAGGCAAGGTGTGACGTCGCATTTGGTACATTCGCGCATACCACCTGTCGATGGTCTACATTTTTTGTCAAGATGTACCGTGGAATTAGACGACCCTGAGGCATGGGAAGGGCCGAGAAAACTTTTCGTCCTACACGGATCACACGCTCCCATCCTACGGGCCTCCGTCTTTCTGGGCGTGTGTCCCCGTTTTTGTGGAATCGCGGGTCGTTGATCGTTTGTGATGCCAATCATAGACTATCCGCTTAAGGATTTATTTTGCTGCAGTTCCTGAGGGGCATAAGTCTTCCATTGTCTTGAATCGATGGAGAAGAAGTGTTGAACCGAGTCTTTTTAGTGTACTTTTTGTATGCTGACAATGCGGGGGGGGGGGGGGGGGTAATGCCCTTGCTACAAAGGAAATTGGTGTGGAACGGCCCGCTTTCCCGTCCCCATGGTCTACAGACATCGTTGCTATTGCGCTTTAAAATAGACCCAAAATGTCGGGATTTTGGGATGTAGTTCGCTTCCAGCCTAGATTTCGGGGGTTGTAATTTACTGCCTTCTTCCTTCGCACCTTTTAACTTCCCTTAACCATTTTCATTTAGATCCTTTGAAAAAAATTCCATTCTTGATACCCTCGTTGGTTTTAGTTTTTTATAAATTCTGCGGTCTTTGGCGTCCTATTTTTTTCGGTGATTGATCTGCCTTTTCGCTTCACCTTCTTTATTTAATTGTTTAATGCATAAGTTATGAATGCGTTTAAAATCAATGGGTTTGATTAAAATCATAATTTGGAAAAAATGAAGATCTGGGTCAAATTTGACCTGCCCGGATTGATTTGACAATGAATTTTCCCGGCTGCCCTTCTCAATGCCCTTCGCAGCCAGACCTGCAAATAAAGCTGCTCAAATCGCATCTCGCTCAGTAGTTGTTTAAGGATGTTCATATGCGAAATAATGCTACTGTAGTAATCATAAGGACTTGGAGTGTAATTTTACTGGTTATTCTTTAAAAAATGGACCTTGTAAGACAACCATAAAAAAATGATATGCTCTTTTCTAGTTTGGGAGGAAATTTAAAGATTATTTTTGTGATACAAAATTGAGTTTGAAGTACCTAATTATGCTACCCCCGCTATCATCTAATACCATATTGATACAGCATTAACTGTAATCCCTACAGTTTGACCATATTAATACCTAAGGAAGTTTAATCCCGTAAAATCTTATGAATTAGGTTTTATTAAATACGGATTTATAACATCTGCAAACGGTCGGAGGTGTCTTTGATAACTAGTGGCTGGGAATCTTCCAACCATTTGTTAATGTGCACTTGTTTGGGCGAGGAAGAATATTACTGCTTCAAGAATTTGGTCTATATCATTTGCCACAAACGCTTTAATATCTACGTTCTCCCAGGGTCTTTATTCAAGTGATCAATTTCTATTAATATCCTCGGCATTTCCTGAAGCGATCTTTGTGAAATTCTATTCGCCCATGAAGACGGCCTTCCTTGTTTATCTTTGTCTCTCCTTCATTCGCATTTCCGGTCTTGCTTCGATCCGTCTATCTCGTAATAATGAAGTGCTTTCTCTACTCCCAGCAAACCCCTGACCAAGTTGAGAAATTTTTTCTTTGAATTAGGATTGTATTTACTTGTCTTTGTTTATTCTGTTGCATCTAAATAGCTCGAAAATCGGTTGTTTCCGCGCAGAGCCGGGGAGGTAATCTTGTATTCGAGAACCGTGATGGGATATTTCTTGATGTGGTTTAGCCTCTCGTATCATCTAGAGATCAGGGTGGAGCAAATAATGAAAGGAGGAAAAAAAGGAAGTGTGCAGAAAAAAAGATACACTGAAAACTAATAGAGGCTAAAAGGAAGCGTGGAACAGACGCGAAAGTTAATATTTGAACCAGCTTGCAGGGGTGGAAATTATATAAATGGACGTCATTTTTAGAAGGAAAATGACTACTTATAGGCTCTCTATGGGGATAAATTGGGTAGAGCTTTCAACGTCACATCGACTGATTCGAGCCTTTTCAATACCGTTTTTTTATTCGAAGTAGCACTTACCTCTCTAAGTAGCCAAATTGAAAATATTGACACGTGAAAGCGTAAATTCAAGCCTTAAAAATTGAGCTCATCAGAAACCTACTTCGGTTTAATCACTTTACGAGTTTGCCCGCAGATACTATGGATCGAGTGTTCGACTCTAATTTGTTTACCCGAGTATGTTAGAAACATTCTAGATATATTAGGTTGATTCTTATCATCGGCAACGTTGTCACTAATGAACTAAAAAAAAACTAGTAATTATAATGCATAAAAAGACTTGCAAGAATTAAGCACGCTAGAAAGTTTCTCCAAAATTGTTCGGATAATTAAATGGTCCTTCAAAGCTGAGCTCTTATTGCAGATATTCTTTGAGCTGCTTCAAATGCATCGACTCGTCGGGGCATAAAATTAATAGCTTTGGGAAAAAGATATCCGACTCTCGCGCTCTCTCTCTCGCTCTCTCGCTCTCTCTCTCGCGCTCTCTCTCTCTCTCGCGCTCTCGCTCTCTCTCTCGCTCTCTCGCTCTCTCTCTCTCTCTCTCGCTCTCTCTCTCTCTCTCTCTCTCGCTCTCGCTCTCGCTCTCTCGCTCTCTCTCTCTCTCGCTCTCTTTCTCTCTCTCTCTCTTGCTCTCTCTCTCAATAGTTGGAAAGTTGCTCGAAACGATCATTAGAGACAAGCTAGTAGAATTCCTCGAAAACAATAACCTTATACGTGATAGCCAGCATGGTTTTAGGTCTAAGAGATCGTGCTTAACAAACCTAATTGACTTTTACCATAACCTTTTCAACCTATATAACGATACTAAATCATTAGATATAATTTACCTAGATTTCAAAAAGGCATTTGACAAAATTCCCCATCAGAAACTCATGAACAAAGTGCGTACGCTAGGAATTAACGGTAATATATACGGATGGATTAGTAGCTGGTTAAAAAACAGGAAGCAGAGAGTGGTAATAAATGGCGTGGAATCGGACTGGGTATCTGTTACCAGCGGTGTTCCCCAGGGATCAGTCCTGGGGCCTATTTTATTTACTATATACATCAATGACATAGACGTTGGAATAAATAATATCATATCTAAATTTGCAGATGACACGAAAATAGGTAACTCAGTATTATGTGAAGAGGACAGGGCTAGCCTGCAAGCTGATATAAATAAAATTACCGAATGGTCTGAGAAATGGCAAATGCCATTTAATATCGACAAATGCCAAATCCTTCAGTGCGGAACAAAAAACAAAAAATACACCTATACAATGCAAGGCGGCTTAATAAACACAACCCCGCAGGTTAAAGATTTAGGAGTAATAATGACAGAAAACTTAAAAACATCAAACCAATGCGCAGCTGCTGCAAACAAAGCTAACACAGCACTAGGATTTATAAAAATAAACTTTACTTATAGAGCGAGGAGATAATTATGCCACTATATAAAAGTATTGTCAGGCCCCATCTCGAATACGCTGTACAGTTTTGGGCCCCTTACTTAATAAAAGACATAGATAAATTAGAAGCTGTACAACACAGAGCGACAAAACTTATCCCGTCAGTACGTAACAAACCTTACCACGAGAGGCTAAAAAAACTCAATCTATTTTCCGTCAGAAAACGAAGGCTAAGGGGGCAGCTTATAGAGTGCTTTAAAATACTTAAAGGATTTAACAACGTTAATGCCAATAACTTGTTCACACTGACAGGGGAGTGTCCCACCCGTGGATATGATTCAAAACTTCAGGGTAAAAGAGCCACTATGGATGTAATAAAAAACTTCTTCACTTACTCGATTATTAATGATTGGAATAATTTGCCAAACGACGTAGTGGACAGCAGCACTATAGATTCATTTAAAATGAGATTAGACAAACACTTAACAAATATTGGAATTGTTTAGCATAAGCTACAAAATAAAATAATATTACAAAAATATAACTCTTTCAGGTGTATGTAAGTGGTTTTCACATTCATTTCATTTAATTACTATTCAATGCAAATTTCCTTCAGGTACTGTCTTCTTACACCTGCAAGGTACTTTTCCCAAATTATTTCATGTACGGCTTTTGCCGGAGGGAGTGGAGGGTGGGGAGCGCCTAAAACTTTTCTATCCTTTACTTCTACTATTCTATGTGTAAGGGGCAGTAGATTTAAGGCCAGATCACCTTAGTCTGGGCCGTAAGGCCCGTGTGATCTGTAACTCTATGTAGCTCTCTCTCTCTCTCTCTCTCTCTCTCTCTCTCTCTCTCTCTTCTCTCTCTTCTCTCTCTTCTCTCTCTTCTCTCTCTTCTCTCTCTTCTCTCTCTTCTCTCTCTTCTCTCTCTTCTCTCTCTTCTCTCTCTTCTCTCTCTCTCTCTCTCTCTCTCTCTCTTGCTCTCTCTCTCAGGAACAAGTTTCCTGAGCTCCGTGGCCTCGTAGCGACGGAAGAACCCGAAATAGTAGCCATAACAGAATCGTGGATAAAAACCTCAAACCGAGACTTTGAAGGCGAATTCACGATTTCCGGTTACCAGCTCTTCTTGAAAGATAGGCCAGACAGAGAGGGTGGCGGTGTGATGTTGTATGTCAAGGATACTCTCAACTCGACGGATTGCAACATCGTATCCGACCATGAACTACTAGGTGTTGACCTAGAGATAGGTCCTGCCAAATACAGGACCCTGGTGCTTTATAGACCTCCTGCCCAACTCGTTGAAAAGGACAGAGATCTGTACCAGCTACTAGGAGAACTTGTCGAAGACAGTGTGTATCGTCATGGGTGATTTCAACACACAAGTTGACTGGAAAACCAGAGAACCCTGTGGCGAGAACGCACTACTCCTGGAGTTCACGAACAACGAGTTCCTCACTCAATGGGTGAGAGAGCCAACGAGAGGAGACAATATCCTCGACTTGGTTTTCACCTCTGAGGATGACATCGTTGAGGACCTCTCTGTTGGCGAAGAGCTCGGTGGCAGTGACCACCGACTAATTAGATTTGTAGTCAAAGTCCCCAAGGCAGAGCCTGCAATTAGTAAATCAAGGAAACTGGATTTAAGAAGAGCAGACTTCGCAGGTCTACACGCGGGACTGACTGACGCGAGGCTAGAAGAGTGCGATGCTGTTGAAGACTCTTGGAACAGTTTCAAAACCACATTCATGAGTCTTCAATCGCGTTTTATTCCTCTGAAATGCCCCCGTCGGTCTTCTGTTCAACCAAAGTGGTTTAATCGAGAAATCGGGCAACTGCTTAGGGAGAAGAGAAATGTGTACCGGCAATCGAAGATTTAGGGTGACTTTGACGAATACCGGAGGCTAGCCAGGAGAGTGAAGTCCAGCATAAGGGCGGCTAAGCGGTCTGAGGAACTCCGAGTGGCGAGACTCTGTAAAGAGAATCCCAAGGAGTTTTTGGATATGTGAACAGCCGTAAACCAATCCGTCGAACGATTGGCCCTTTGAGGAATGAGGAGGGAACATTAAAGCATTCAGATGCAGAAAATGCTAACCTCCTTAACGACTACTTCTCTTCAGTGTTTACTGAAGAGTGTGGTCCCATTCCCCAGCCGACGGATTCCTACTTGGGGGAAAAGCTGGAGGCAATGGACTTCACCGAAGGAGAAATAAAGAAAAAGATCGCTGACCTAAAGACGAATAAGTCCCCTGGACCGGACGGGTTTCTACCTAAAGTGTTGAAGGAAGTGTGCGATGAAGTATCACGACATCTGTGCGCTATCTTTAACATGTCAATCCGGACCGGATGCGTTCCTAGAGACTGGCGTGAGGCGGAGGTGACTCCTATCTTCAAGAAAGGAGACCGTAACCAACCGTCGAACTACCGACCTATCAGTCTGACTTCGATAGTCGGTAAACTCATGGAAAGCATCATGGTGGACAAAGTGACGTTGTATTTAGAGTCAAACCTGCTACTGAGGAGTTCCCAGCACGTCTTCCGAAGGCAACGGTCATGCCTGACG